>BSBM01000687.1:12042500-12642500 GCA_027924585.1 Larix kaempferi | reverse complement strand
CCATGGGACCCCCATCTACCGTTCCCCTCACGGTACCTATTCCCGCAGCGGGAATCCCTATCCCCACTACATCAGTGGCTCACACTACCCATGGTGGTGCTGGACCATCCTCCACCACCTTAGTTCCCCCACTTGGGGGCATTATCCCAAATCCTGTCCCTCCACTTGGGGGCGTTGGCCCCAACTTGGTCCAACCCACTACTGCGTCACATCTTTCTTCCAGTTTGCCATTCATGGCTAGCCTCAACCTACCTGACCTGGCCAGATTGACCAACGATCCTATTCGACACGACCCTACGTGGCCTCATATGCCTACCAAGCTCCCCTCTGACATCCCTAAGTTCGAGGGCAAGGCCGGTGAGGACCCACAAAACCATATCATGTCTTTCCACCTATGGTGTTCCTCTAACTCCATAGTGGATGACTCTGTTCACCTCCGTCTCTTACAGCGCACCTTCACTGGCTCTGCAGCCAAGTGGTATATCGAGCAACCTCATGGGACCCATGCCACCTTTGCTTCCCTTGCCTTGACCTTCCTGCAGTCCTTCCAATTTCCTGTCCGCTATGACGCGGGCGTTGAGATCCTCCTATCCTGCAGACAAAACAAGGCTACCCATATCACGGACCACATCCATGAGTGGCGTCGACGTCGTAGCTTATGCAAGATCAAACTAGACGACCGTATCTTCCTAGATTGGTTCCTCAAATCCCTTCTCCCTGTTATTGCTAAGGATGTGGCATCAGAAAGACCCCAGTCTGAAGAAGAGGCCATCCTTAAGGCTCAACAGTTCGACCTCATTTACGCCCAGTCGGGTTACCTTTATACCATTATACCTGATGCCCCTCGCGGCGAGTCCTCCCAGCATGATGCGTCGGGGGCATCCCACGTTGCAGACGGTATCATTGGCCGTGTTTCTTTGCATCCCCAACCGTTTTCTATTACACGTCCTTCCCCTGGCCCCGACCTTTCGCAGGCTACCTCACAGTCTGGAGAAACCAACTCGTATGCTCCCATGACACATCACCATCACCATGGACCTTCCTGTCCTCCTCAGTGTTTCGGTCATGCGACTCCCACTTATGCCCCCCCAGTCGCACCTCAGCCTTACTACCATCAGCAGGCTGCCCCAGCTCCTGCGCCTTCACAAGCCCAACCCGCTTATTATCCGCCACAGGCAGCCCCTGCGGCAAACGCACAACCCGCTCCACAGCCATATCAGCAACCCCCTCAAGTTGCTGCACCTGCTCAGCCTCAACCTACATACCATCCACCGCAGCCTGCTCCAGCACCTGCGCAACCTCAGAATCCACCTGCTGCCCACGGGCAAGTTTATGCCCAACAAAACCTGCAGCAAAACCAGAACAACCAACGCAACCAGGGCCAACAGAACCGCGGCAAGGACCGTAATCGGGGGAACAACCAACCTGCAGACCAAGCTGGTCAACCAGCAAATCCCCCCGACAATAAAAATGCAACCCCTGCCAACCAAAACCCTGATCGCCCACCCATGCAAGCTAAAAACCCCAATCTGCGAACAAACCATCCTTGTTCTATTTTCGGGGTCTATGGCCACTACACACATGCTTTCCCACACTTGGAGTGCGCTTGACAACTCTAGGTTGACGATGCCCACCGCCAAGGGCATGCTGCTCCTCAGGCGCCACCTAACCCCCCTCAGCCTCAGCAGACACCTTTGGTTCTGCAAAACCCCTTACCAACACAAGGCGTCGTGAACACTCAGCCGTTGGCTCCCCCTCAAGCCAACGTGCAACCCCAACAACAAATCATGTACGCTGCTCCTGATCAACCCATGTTTGACTCAGGAACCCACCACTTGTTGATGATGTCATCCGCTGACATCAACCTTCAGACCCGTCGGAACCAATATGGATCCACCACTGAAGCACCTCCCACTGATAAATCTACTAACGCTCATCCCACCGATCAAGCGTTACGTATTCCTCCACCTCCACTAGATGGCGCTCCCAAAGCCCCTCGTTTCCCACTTCGCCGTATCAACAATAACCCCAATGCGCGCGCTGCGTCAAACTACAACATTGTAGACGACCTAGCCCAATCTCCCGCAGCCATGTCTGCGTTAGAAGTATTGAAGAACTGCCCTTCCCAGCGCAAGACTTTACTCTCCTCCATTGGGGGGATTGACCCAAATGATTCGAATTTGATGGCATTTGATTTAGACCAGTCTGAACCTCGCCTGCCTTCCACCCTAGCATTCCAAGTTTCTGTTTCCATTCGGAATCTTGTCATCCATCGATGCATCATTGATGAAGGTGCCTCCACATGCGTCATGTCTACATTCGTATGGAAGAAGTTAGGATCCCCCACTCTCCAGCAGTCCACCACTGCATTACGCGCCTACGACGGTCGTTCGGCTCAGCCCCAAGGCCTCCTCGCCAATGTCCCTGTCCAGTTAGGTGGAAAAACTGTCCTCATTGACATTGAGGTAATCAATGCCCAATTGGATTATAACCTTTTACTTGGCCGCAGCTACATGTATGCCATGCGGGCGGTCGCCTCTTCCGTCTTTCACACCATGATGTTCCCCCATGAGGGACGCGTGGTTAAGGTTGACCAGCTCACCTACTATGATTCTTGTGCTCCCGCGGCACCTGAAAATGTTCTCCCCATGGTTGAACAACCTGTTTCTCGTGCCACCACCTCGTTTGTTTCCTCTACGGGGCTTGGAGTCTACTCAGACGCGCCGATGACTTCCACCTTTCAATCTATTCCGCCTCCATCAGACCACACGGAAGTGTCTGAATTATGTACCTTATCCCACGATAACCAACCACCTAATAATCAACCCCCCTTGTTGCCTAAACCACCATTGGTACCTAGTCACATTGGTGTTACACCCATCCATACGATCCCCTTCCTAGTCCCTCCATCGGGAGTAGTAAGCGCCCCGGTCATGGCTACCCTTAGCCTCCCTGGGTTAACCTTGGGATTACCCGTATGGTATCTTTCGCCTCCCGTTCGCCCATCGACACCCGACGTCGTCCTCCAACCGGTGCAACCCATGGCTACTACCACTCAGCCACCTCCCGGTGTCTCTACCCCTTCATCCTCCATGACTCCCCCTCCTACTCCCAAACCCACTGGGGGCAGAGGTCCACAACCTTACACTGCTGTACCACCTCCCAAGACAGTAAAAAACCCTCCAGTGTTTCGTGCTCCTCCCAAATGCTCGCTGTGTGACGAGTTGGGCCATGCAACCCACCAATTCCCACAGTTACCAGCATTGCAGAAGCACATGCAGATGCTCGACGATGACCCAAACATCCCAACTGTCGAACTAAACCCCACTCCTAAGCCTAAAGACAAGTCCCTACGTACCAACCACCCCTGTGCCATATGCGGTATTTATGGGCATTATTCACATCATTGTCCCGATCTCCCGGGTTACAGAGTGGCTCTCTATGAGATGAACAATCTGGATCTTGAGACGGCACCACCCACCATTGAGGAAATCTACCCCCCGGTCTCTCCCCCTTCTGGAGAAGTTAATATCATCTATATGATCTCTTCAACCACTACCCCCTCGTCAACCGATTTGACGATGCAAACTTTCCGTACTGATGAGGAAGTTCTTGAGGCCCTGACTGCCCCGGATTATCCCTGGTATGACATGCACCACCGTTCCTATTTCATCCCAGAAGAATCCTCCTCTAGCACAGCTACCCAATTCACAGTTGAGTCCAAAGAGTTCCTCCCCCGCAAGGTCGACTGGTTCAAGGACCCTATTCCTGCTCCTGACACCTTCGAGGAGGGTAACATGGCCAATATCTCACCCGTTATCCACATAGATATCTCTGACCCCCCTGGCGTCAATGAATGCATTGCCTTAGGAGTCTCCTGCAGTGAACAAGAGATTGAGGAGTACAGAAAACTCTTCCGAGAATTCCGTGATGTCTTTGCCTGGTCCTATACCGAGATGCCTGGTCTTGACCCCTCCATTATAGAGCACCACATTGACACATGGCCTGATGTACCCCCCGTCCGTCAGACGCAGCGACCCATTCATCCCTCAAAGTCCCCGGCTGTTAAAGCTACGATTGAGACCCTTGAACTCATCACGTTAGGAGCCTCCTGCAGCGAGCAGGAGATTGAGGACTACAAACAACTCTTCCATGAGTTCCGTGATATCTTCACTTCCCCCCTCGAGCAGCGTTTGCTGACACTCGAACAAGCTGATGAAGACCGTCGTGCCACTCTTCAGAACATCGAAGCTGCCAAAAACTGCTCCAAAGCCGGTTATGATAAACATGTTCACCCTCGAACTTTCCACGAAGGGGACCTTGTCCTCGCATATGACCAAGCCCAAGACAAAACCGGTAAAGGGATGTTTGAATCCATGTGGCAAGGCCCTTACATCGTGCATACCTGCCTAGGCAAGGGGGCATACATCCTCACCGACTCCGAAGGCCATCCTTTGCGCAACCCCCGTAATGGGTTGTATCTTAAGCATTTTTACCCATAAATGACATCGCGACCTCATTGGTCCGCATTGTACAGTTTGCTATCTTTTTGTTTTTCACTTTTTTACCATCATCTTACATTCATCATTTCTGCATGATTACAGATGGACCATCTTCCACCTTGTTACACTGGCTTCACTGATGGCGCAAGCCGCTGGTCTCCCAACCTGGCTTCTGCAGCATGGGTCTTGTATTCCCCTTCCAACGAGATGATTCACCTTGATGGAATATGTATAGGCGCTGCTACCAATAACCAGGTGGAGTATGATGCTATGACCGGTCTCTTGACTGCCGCCCTCCAAATGGGCATATGTCACCTTCATGTGTTCCTTGACTCCCAGCTACTTGTCTCCCAGCTCAACAACTGCTACCAGGTGCGTGATCCCTGCCTTTTTAGAAAATTCCTGCGTGCAAAACAACTCAGCCGACAGTTTGAATCCATCACATTCACACATGTCCCCAGAGCCCAAAATAGTGTCGCAGACCAAATGGCCAACAACATCCTAGATTGGCATATCAATCACACCATGTAACATCATGCATCATCATCCCATAGCATCTCATAAAAATATATAAAAACCCAAAAAGATTGCAGCGCATCCACATTTGCATCCATGTACATACACAACATTCATATCCATAGGGGCATCGACGTGCCTAAACATACATATATCATGTCACATCCCATAAAATACACAAGGGGCATCCACGTGCCTAACATCCTAACCTACTTGCATCCACGTGCAATGTAAACATATCACAACTCATAAAGCGCATCCACGTGCGTACAAATAAAACAACATTATACAAAAAGGTGCAAATACGTGCATATATATATATATCAAAAAATATACATGTTCAGTGCTATACATGTCCTGAGTACCCCTGTACTCAGCTATACATAAAATGGCTATACATCCCTAACAGCCTCATCAGCATACATGCCGTAGCTACAAAACTCGGGGGGAGTCCCCTTCACTCCCTAATGGGAGTCGTATCCTGCATCACTACCTGCATCGGCTGCCTCTGAGTCCTCCCCTCGCTCCTCCTCCGGCAAGTCCTCCTCTCCTCCAGCCTCCTGGGCCCGTACCCGATCCACTAGGACCGCCACCCGGATCGCGATGGATCTGAACTCTCGAGGTGCCATCATACAATCCTGAACTACATCAGGATCGATATCCCGCCATCCCTCGTTGGTCACCCCTATCAACAACCGATCTAGTAGTGCCCGCACCGACTCCAGTGTCCCCTCCGCATCACGGCGATGGACCTCACCTCGCCCAGGCAGAGCCGGGACGCCCACAATACCCCTCCGTGCCACATGTCCTGGAGGCGGCCTCGGGCCCACATCTGCAAGATCACCCATATGTCAGTCACAGTATATCACTCTACTATCATATAAATAAAACTTGACATATATAACATACAAGAAAAAACACATACGTACCGTCGGGACCCCATGCCTGTCCCGGTGCTCGTGGCGCCTCCGGATCTCCCGTGAAGTCCATGTCCCGATACGGGAAGTCGTCCAGTGTCAATGGTATCTAGAGCCACTGCAGGTACAACTCCTGCGTGAAGTACCTGCCCACGTCGCCGCCACCACGGCGGTGCATCATCTCACCCCACCGCACCATCCACGGCTCCCTCATACCTCCTTCCCTGATCGGCACCCGTGGCCGCAGTGTGGGTACCCTCTCCATAAAGAAGGCACACAAGAAGGAACCAAAACAAAAGCCCTTGCCATCTTCCTTCGCTGCCGTCAGCTGCCGCTGAACACAGGTCAGGAACATCTGGCCCCACGCGTAGTACACCCCATCCAGTACGCGCTCTATCATCTGCATCTGACCCCCAGACACCTTCTCAGGTGACTGGGACCCCAATACCCGGACCACACATGCTGCCATGGCCCGCACTGCTGGCTCCTGTAGGTCCCTCACCAGGAGTGCATTCCTATGCACCCTCGCTTCAGGACCACAGTATCTCTCCAACATGTCCTCCATGTCGACGTCCGCGGCAACCCGCGGCTGTGTGTCTGCTACCCTGCCCAGACAGGGCAACCCCGTCAGAAAGTATACATCGGTCAGGGTGAGGTCCACCCTCTCACCCTGTACCCGGAAAGCCTGTATATCCGGCTCCCAGAAGCTGATCAGCCGGTTCAGCAGCAATGCTGCTGACCGTATCATGGGTATCTGTGCGAACTTCAGTAGTCCGCACAGTCCCAGAACAGATCGCACATGGCGCTCCCCTCGGATCACAGCCATGATCTCATCAGGGATCTCCCGCTCTCTCCAGAGCACCTGCGGCATCCTGTCAATCACACAAAATAAACTCATCAGACTCATGTCAACTAAATAAGTACTTTTCCCTCTCCCGGAAGACCCTCTTAGCTCGGCCCAAAACCGCGGCTTTCGGGCTTCCTGCCGCGGTTTCCGACCGCGGCTGTCAGGCCTAAGGTCACGGTCCTTAACTGCGCCTGTCAGCCCTAACCCCGCGGTTTGGAACCGCGTGTTCCTCCTTGGAACTCGCGGTACTCGACCGCGTATCCATAAAAGAAACATGCGGTCTCCAACCACGTGGTTCACCCCGAAACTCGCGGGTGCCAACCGCAGTTTCGACCCCCTAACCCGCGGTCCACCCCACGTGGACCGTACAAATATGCCCCGGGACCCACTACCCAACCCCCACCCATAAAAAACATGCAGGTATGAGTTTGACGGAATACCTGTATCTCCCGGATCTGAAATCGGCCAGTCGGATCGTCCAGAAATGCCACCTAAGCTCTAGTCCACTCTAATCACAAGTCAAAGTCAAACCGTACAAATGACACATGTCATGTCGGACCCACCACTATTTATAGTCAGTTGACTTTTTCTTGTTTTGGCCATTCTGACCCCATACGGAGTCCGTTTTACGAACCGTTTCCACCACCGGAATCAGCACGATGAGACCGTCATGATGGTCACCTCGTTGCATTATTTTTACCCCGTCATTTTTTGCCCATTTTTTTAGACGCCACTAGTCACCTCGGTTTGCATGCCACATCGGCCATTCTCCGTTTTTCACATGTTTTATATCATTGGATTCATTTTTCCGAGCTGGTGATGATGCTTGAGATCATTCCTCGCTCTCACCCCTCGGTTTTTCGGGTATTTTTCCAAAACACCCTTGTCGCCTCGGTGTGCGTGCCACATCGACCGTTACCCATTTTTGACATCCTTTATATTGCCGGATTCATTTTTCCGAGCCTGTGATGATGCTTGAGACCATTTCTCGCTCTCACTTGGTACAATTTCAACATTGTGTCCCGACACCTTGCTGCCTCGGTTTGCGTGCCACATCGGCCGCTATCCAATTGTTCCACATTTTTCCATGAGCCATTCACTCCTGTCATACTGCAAATGTTTCGTTATTTTTCCACCATTTCATCTACCCCGCAAGGAGGCCCACCAGTGTTCCCCCCTACACCCGTTCTCGGTCATCCTTACTGATCCTTGATTGAACACTTCCTCCTTGCCTGGCCATTCCTTTTGTCCGATATAATTTTACCCCTTTTTCGGGCCGGACAAGTCCTTTACGAAAAAGGCACTTAGGGAGTTTACGTTAAGCTCTTTTCTGACTCCTAAAGGAATGAAAAGATCGTCGAGCAATCTTGCTTCCTTTCATGCTCGTTAAAGTACCTGAAAGGGCGTCTATCTGGTATAAGTTTAACCCTTTTCCGGACCTGGTAGACTAATTACGAAAAAGGAATACTCTAGTCACACCGGCTAGAAGAGTTCTTCATTGCATCCTTTTATGCTTCTTTGGGCCTTGGAGACTAAATCTATGAAAAAGTAACCCCCTGGAGTCTTCTTACTTGCTTTCAGAATCTCTAAAATTGAAAGCAACCACGAGCATGAACTGTCCTGGGCTCGTAAAATCCACACGACAGTACCATTCCATCATTTCAGAGTCTTCTTATCGCTTTCAGACTCCTTAAAATTGAAAGCAACCATGAGCATGAACTGTCCTGGGCTCGTAAAATCCACACGACAGTATCATTTTACACAAACTTCTTCTAGTTCCTTAACCCATGAAGAAGTCCCCACCCGTGCCTCCTGGCACTATGATCGATCATCTCGGCAGCACCCCCAATCAGGTCGCCTTTGTTCAGAGTATTCTGCAGTCTCCTGCCATTTTATACCAGCTTGAGTCTCCCTCAGACCAGTCACCCTCCCCGAGCCACTACAGCTATGATCCCTTTCCCCTCAGTCAGTTTCATATGCTGCTAGATCATTCCCATTATCATACTCTGAACAAAGGAAGTTTGAGTCCACCCACTCTACTTGCCCAGTTATCCCCCCCACAGTTTGTCAGTCCTGCCATCAGTACTATTACATTTCGGTTCTCCACCTCGCGCTCCTGTCAAGGAAACATCATTGCCTTGATAGTTGCAGGTCTCCCTCTGTCGACGATAGCCCCTCTATTCCAGAGGATAGGCCCAGAGGTCCCTATGCCTTGGACTTATCACCATCTGTGGTAAGTGCCTCCGGATCATTCTGAGAGGAGTCATCATTGCCTCTCCGAGTGGTTGTTTCTCACATGCTCGACTTCAGCACCTTGATCGCATCGTTGAGAATCGCGTAGGGTTTTATTCCATCAGTTTTTTGTCGAAGACCCCGGATTTCCCCTGACTCTAGCACATTGGTGAGTCACTTCGGAATGACCAGTTATATGTTCCCGTGGATGTCCGGGTTGCGTTGGCGTTTGTATTCGGAAGCCATCCAGTTCTATGCTTCCTTGAGTACCCATTTCAGTTCCAGTTCAGTGTACCATTGTGAGTATACCTCTTGTCACTCTGATCCAGCAACTCATCAGTTCCCTTGGTACCATATTCAGCAGCACTATTGATATTCCAGTGCACCAGTTCTTCAGTTCACACATGGTCCGCCCAGCAGTATGTCCCAGATTTGTGTCCCCTCTGGACTCTTATGATGTACACAGTGGTCATGTATCTTACAGGTCCCCCTTTTTCGGGCCTCACAGTTCTGTTTATGTATCTTGATACGAGCATGGGTATGCCCGCCTCGTCCATATATTGAGATTATTCCTCAGTCAATATTAGAGGTCATGTATATTTCAGGTCCCCATTTTTTTGGACCCCATTGTTACTGTTATGTTATATCCTGATACGAGCATGGGAATGCCCGCCTCGTCCATATGATCAGATGATTCCTCATCCATTATTGAGGTTATGTACTTTTAGTTCTTGCAGTTGTTCGGGATCGTTGTTCCGGGCTTCAGTTTGTTTCTTCTCTTCTCTCCACATCCCGGGAAAACCATTCATGACTTATGATGTCCATCGGCCATACGATGAGCTCCTGCCCTCGCACATCAGGGGGCAATCTGTTAACACCCAAAAAGTGTTCACTACCTCATCTACCACATTATATGGCTCATTTGTCCATTTTCCTACCATATTTCCCTTAAAATCCCAAAAAATCCCATTAAAAAGCCTCCAAAGGGCCTAAAATGCCTCCAAAAGGCCACAAAACCATCAAAATAGCCTAAAAAAGGCTAAAAAACCCCCTTTTCCTCCAAAAATAGCAAAAATCCCCTAAAAAGGGAATAAAAAATATAAAATAATGAGGAAAAGGAGGAAAAAACCCTATACAGCTGCCCTAAACCATGTGTTTCCCAAAACCATGGGTCAGCACTCCACCACCAAAAAACTATAAATAGGTGATGGAGATCCCTTATTTCACATCCACAATCAAGCATACCCTTACTCTGCCAAAATCTCTCTCGAAACCCTAGTTCACCATTGAACTACTTTCACCTTGAGAGCCACTTTTGGCCCATTTCCACCATTGGAGAAAGAGAAGGAGCACTTTGGAGCTTGGAGCAACCCTCTTGGACATTGCAAGGAGCTTCATCAACCTCCACATTGGAGGTAATATCAATACAAAACCCTTGTTTATAAATTTGTTGCTTATGTTTCATGCATGTTTTAGAGTAGTTTCTATTTCTGTTTTAGCTTAATTATTTACATTTACTGAACTGCTACTAAGGAGTCCATTCTCCTTAGTAGGTGCTCATTTGCACAAGCTAGGGGTAAAACCCTAGCTACACTTACTCCTTTGCCTACTTATGATAAGAACCCTTCTATTAACCCATATGTTAGGTCGGTTAATTCACTAAGGTTTCAGAATGTCATTATCAGAAGGAGGAAGAAAGGGGGAAGAGAGGTTATAAACTCTGGTTAGGACACATATCAACCTGTTTCTTCGTGTATTGAGAAGGAAAATTATGTTGGTCAATTATTGGAACACTTTGGGTGCCTTAGAGCAGTTTCCCCCCATGATACTGGTTTTTAATGTCACTGTGTTCACTGAATATTCGGGGTTTGGGTAGGGTTGTACGGGTAAGGGTCCTATCAAAACTTATTTCAGCTACTGGCCCGAGTATCATCTTATTACAAGAGACTATGTGTGCGGATTGGGTGGCAGTAACAAAAATTGCAGGTATCCTTCCTGGTTGGGAGATGTCAACGATTAGCTCTGTTGGGATGTCTGGAGGACTATTGCTGGCTTGGGACACTAGATTCTACTCCTTTAGTGTATTCAAAACCAACTGGGGAATAATATTGGATGGTCATTGTAGATCAAATGACATGCTTCTTACTATATTAAATTGCTATGATCCATATAAGGATAGGTGCTTATTTTGGAATGGGTTGAAACAATTTGGTATTTTGAACATTGAAAACTTGATTGTTGCAGGTGATCTTAACTTTACCAGGCTGGCAACGGAAATTTGGGGTTCATATGCCAGAATGGATGAGTTAGTATATTTCGTTACTAAGATGTTGGAATCGTATAATTTGATTGATGTCTGCACAAATGTCATTACCCCAACTTGGACAAATGGGCGTTCTGGACAAGAAAGCATCCTTAAGAGACTAGATAAATTTCTGGTTAAAGCAACATTACTTGATACCTGTCAGCGGTATAAAACTTGGGTGGGGAGCAATAAAATTTATGATCATTGGCCAATCTATCTCTTGTTAGGAGATATGGTATTTTCACATAAGTACCCTTTCAAGTTCAACTGCTCTTGGTTAACAAATGTAGAATTTTGTTCATTGGTGAGGCATTTCTGGTTTAATAGTGTTATGGATTCAGATCTGAATCCATTGGACACTTTTTGTCAGAAGTTGAGAGCTATTAAGGATAAGGTATCGGGATGGATTCATCAACAGAAAAAATTGGATTAGGAGACACTGAAGGATGTGGAGGAACAAATACAAGATCTATATACTAATATTTTGTTGCCCCCCTTAGATAGTAAGGATTACGAGAAGCTGAAGTTATTGGAGGCAAGTAAAGAAATTATTCTCCTTCAAGAGAAGAAGGATCGACGACTAAAGAGTCAAGCATTGTGGATAGAACATGGAGATAAGAACACAAATTTTTTTCATTCCTTTGATTCGTCCATAACGAATAATAACACTATCTGGAATGTATTGGATGATGATGGGAACAAGGTTTCAGGTGAACAAAAGCTCCAGGATCTGGCTAAAGACTATTTAGCAGAATTTATACTATTGATGTGGGTTGTGATCTTGACTCACAATTGAAGGTGGCTAAACATTATCCTAGATTTTTTAATAATCAGGATGTCAAGGATCTGGGTAGGGAGGTCACCTTAGTTGAAATTGAAGAAACACTTAAACTATTTTCCAAAGAGAAGATTCTAGGGCCCGATGGCTGGACAGTGGAATTATTTTTACACTTCTTTGATATCATGGGGAGTGACATTCTGAGGATGGTTGAATTTACCAAAAAATTTGGGTATATTACAAGTGCATTAAATTCTACTTTTATTACTTTAATACCCAAGGTCAGTGATCCTAAGTCATTTGGGGATTATCGGCCAATTGCATTGTGCAATTTGGCTTATAAAATTATTTCAAAGATAATTGTTGATAGGTTGAAGCCTACGCTGTCAAAGTATATATCTCCTGAACAATTCGGTTTCTTACAGGACCGCCAAATACATGATGTTGTTGGTATTACACAAGAACTATTACACTCTATTAAGAAGAAGAAACATAAAGCTATCCCTCTAAAATTGGACTTGTAAAAAGTGTATGATAGAGTGAATTGGGATTTGTTGAGAATCATTTTAATTGGATAATGGCTTGTGTGACTACTATGTGTAGTGCTCAGGTTTTTACAGCAGAGCACTGAGTAAAATTTCAGAGTTAATTTTCTACGTATTAAACTTTACCAAGTGTATGGAAGTCAATTTCTAACAATTACTATGTGCCTAAATGATATTTAGTGTACTGTCGTGTTTTCATCAACCTTACATTCATAATTTAAAATAAACAAACATATCATTATTTTCTTTTCAACAATCATGTTCCAGCATAAGAATATCTTTCACAACTTAGTAAATCAGTAAATAGCAAGTTATGCATGTTTACAGTAAGATTTAGCATAATAATCAAATAACGTAAATAACAAGGAAATTACCTGATGCTGATGCTAACCGTAGGTTGTAGCAGGTTGTACAACCCCTTAGACAGCCAAAATGAAGTGTCCACCCTACCGACCAGATATTATCTTGCTGGCCCTTGGAAATCAAAGGATTTCCAAGCCCCCGAGCCCACAATCTGATAATCCCGAGAGCAGTGTTTTCTTCTGTTCTCAAACCTTTCTGTTCTCCCAACTTCTTTCTTCCCCAAACCAAAAACCCCCCAACCTTCAACCTTCCCCCCCCCTATATACATGTCCATCCTCGAGAAGACCTTGGGCTTACTCCACCGCCCCAAACTCCCCCTCTCGAGCCCCTCAAACATTTACTCCTTTCCCTAGTTCATTCATCCATGTCTCTTTATAAAAATGTATACTTAATTACTCTCATGGAAAATTTATTTGGTTTTGGATTGACAGTCGTAAGTATTTATTACGGTGGGAATTATCACCCAAAGGTTATCCATTCGGGACAAGGTCTATTAATTACAAGTCTTTTCACTAAACCTTGTATTTATTGTTATTAAGGTATTTAATAAAATATTATATAAATATTTGACCCCTTTCCACTTGGACATGGCGTGTCTTAAGGGTCTACCTTATCTGTCGAGATCACTTATCTTGAGATTTAAATTCTACGATTCATATTGAATAATTAAATAGTAATAACCCATTTTCCATCACATCACGTTCATTCCAAAATTTGTTATCCTATTATGTTTAATTTTAGAAATGTAAAATAATCACATTCTAATTATTCATTAATCAATATTTACATTTTATCTATTTTGCAATTGTTATGACATGGGTGTAATATTTAAAATAAATTTTAAGTAATAATATTAATTAAATCCCCATAAGGTAATAATAATGGTGAATTTAATAAAGATGTATTTTACATCATTTGTTTATCACATGAGTACCCTAACATCTATGTAGTATCGTCATTCTTCTAAACAAAGAACCCTTAAGTGCTTAAATAACCTTGCTAATTAATTAGACAGTACCATTACCTTATTTACAACAATTCTCATACGACAATGTTAACTGATGACACTTGTCTCAATTGTATATCACAATGTTTACCAACGAGTAATGCATGGCTTAATTGACTTCTTTTACACATCTTAGATAACTTTATATGCATTATCTGAATTCAGTCAATGCATGATTAACTTAATTACTTATGACAACTTATACATTTGTTCAATATGTTAAGTGTTTGTATATCGATACTAGTGTACATGTGCAAGGTGTGCATGCGTGGCCAGCGTATGCATAGATCATAAATGTACTATAGACAAACCCCATCCGGCCTATGCATATCTGCTAACTAATAGTAGTATTTACCCCCATGTAGAAGAAAAACATAATATATATAGTACAATTACTTCAACATTCTCAGTTATTTAACAATTAATTCTTTACGATTTCACATCATTCTCTTTATCTTTACATTAGTTTAATCACTCATGTACAAGGAAGGGTTCCTACTACCACTAACTCGGAATCAAGGAATACTAAACCCCCAACAGTACTAACTAACACATCCTCCCATCATAACCTACGTCCAGCATCCTCCCTATCCTTCATCTGCTAGTACAACAGTGGATGTCGGACTCACCGATCTGACCACATAGAACTTGAGAGCGATAGCGTCGGCTGAACAGCGGACCTATCCTCCCCTAGCAGGCATCCGACCATCGTCATCACAACAACATGGGGAGCGTGTCTCAGTACGGCCCTCCCACGACCTCGGGTCTCATGGAAACATAGGGTGGGAAACACATCCATCCCTCTCAACATACTGGGCCTACGCCCTTATCAACTCATACTTGCTGCTATCGGGATTATCAGATTGTGTTATCGTATCCTCATTTTGGCTGCTAAGGTTTGCTGTATGAACATGTTTTTCCTTTCCAATATATATCAGATCAAGTAACTGGCTATCCCATAGCCCTTGAGTCCTGTAGGTTAGTATTTTGCAAAATACAATTTATAGAAAGCATTTTCCATTGATCGCCAATTGATCCATGTTATCATTTTATTTCATGTAACCTTTTTAGCTCATCATAGATGCATATGACATATAACATTTCAATAATTCATATAAGAAGATGGTATCCACGTACAGAATCATATATTTCACATTTCATTAATGAAAACATATAAACATATACTGCAATCGTAAAATAAGGAAATCATATGATAATCATGACATCATAACCGCATAACATAGTAACATCATAATCATGGTGAAATCATAAAACAGAGTAACATCATATAATGAGGTCCAATATAGTTTACTCAGTCGAGCTGAGTTCAACCGAATATATAAGAAATAAAGTATGGTGTATCTATCTAATAAATATGCCGAATCAAAATATGGGCGTTACATACACCCACCCTTCGGGAAACTTTGTCCCGAAGTTATGGTCAAAATAGTGAGGGAAAATCTCGACGCATGGTCTCTGCATCCTCCCAGGTAGCAGACCCTGGGCTATACTTGTCCCATTGGACCTTAACTTGGTCCACATGGCGACTACGGAGCTGTCGAACCCTACGATCAAGTATACGTAATGGTTCGACCCTGAAGGTTCCCTCGTCCGAGACCTGCAATTCCTTCCAATGAATTTTGTGAGTCTCATCAGCTATGTAATGTCGTAATACAGAAACATGAAATACATTATGAGTTTTATGCAAGTGGGGTGGCAGCGCGAGACGATAAGCAACTGGTCCGATTTTCTCAAGAATCTCAAATGGACCTATAAAGCGAGGTGACAACTTGGTACCCTTCCCAAACCGAATGGTACTTTTATTTGGTCTGATGCGAATAAATACACGATCCCCTACTCCATAAGTTCTATCTGATCTGTGTGCATCAGCGTAACTCTTTTGCCTATCCTGTGCTTCCTTCAGCCGCTGCCTAATCTGTATCACTTGCTCCTCCATTTCCTGAATCAATTCAAGCCCAATTAAAACTCGATCCTCTAACCTGTCCCAACTGAGTGGTGTCCTGCACGGCCTCCCATACAATGCCTGATATGGCGGCATACCGATGGAGCTGTGATGACTATTGTTGTATGCAAACTCCACTAAAGGAAGATATTTCTCCCACTGTGTCTATTGATCCATAACATACATCCTAAGCATGTCCTCCATCACTTGATTCACCCTCTCTGTCTGTCCATCTGTCTCGGGGTGATAAGCTGAGCTTAAGTTCAATTGTGTCCCCAATGCTGACTGCATGCTTGTCCAAAATCTGGAGGTGAACTTAGGGTCTCTGTCAGAGATTATCTTTTTAGGAACTCCATGAAGACGTACAATCTCATTTATGAATACCCTTGCCACATCTATCACATCATAGGTGTCTCTGACTGGAATGAAGTGAGCACTTTTGGTTAGTTTGTCGACTACCACCAAAATAGCATTATGTCTCAGAGATGTGAGTGGTAATCCTACAACGAATTCCATGGAAATGACTTCCCATTTAGTCATAGGAATATCATGCGGTTGTAGGAGACCGGCCGGGTGATGGTGATCTGCCTTCACTTGTTGACACTCAAGGCACTTCGAAACAAAATCCACTACATCCATCTTCATTCCTGGCCAAAAGAAGAGTTGCTTCATGTCAGCATACATCTTCTTCACCCCTGGGTGCGCACAGTAATGCGATCTATGGGCCTCTCTAAGGATTGTTTCCCTGATATCACCTTCCTTAGGAACATACATCCTTCCCTGATACCGCAACAATAAATCTTCCTCAAGATGGTACCCATCATACTTCAATTCCTGTTCCTTTCCATTCTAAATAGCTGAGATTACTTTTAGATACCAACTATCACCTAATAGTTGTCCTAGTACCCTTTCCCTCAAGTCAACCTTCAAGGGAATTAAGGAGAAAAGTCTCGGCCTTCGGCTTAGAGCGTCTTCCACCACATTCTCCTTTCCTTTGATGTAAGAGATACCAAAGTCACACTCACTCATGAACTCACTCCATCGCCTTTTCCTAGCATTCAAATCCCTTTGGGTAAAGATGTATTGCAAGCTCTGATGGTCTGTTTTAAGGGTGAAGCTTCTACCAACTAGGTAGTGCCTCCATAATTTTAGTGCCAACATTACTGCTGCCAATTCTAGATCATGCGTGGCATACTGTTCCTCATGAGGTTTCAACTTTCGAGATGCATAAGCTATTACCCCACCTTCCTGCATCAACACCGCTCCTAGTCCTTGCTTCGAGGCATCGGTGCATACCATGAAATCTTTATCCATGTCAGGTACCCATAAGATCGGTGCACTAGTCAACAATCTTTTTAACTTTGTAAAAGCGGCATCGCATTCATCGGTCCATTCATACCGGATTCCCTTGCGTTGCAAGGTGGTAATAGGTTTTGCAATTTTAGAAAATCCTTCCACAAACCTCCGATAATAGCCTGCTAACCCCATGAAGCTGCGCACCTCATGAGCATTCCTTGGAATTGGCCAATCTTCAATGGCCTTTACCTTTTCTGGGTCTACAGAGATCCCTTCACCTGAGATGATGTGCCCCAAGTAGTGAATCTCTTTTTGGAAGAAGGAACACTTTGAAAATTTACCATAAAGTTTATGTTCCCTTAAGCATGTCAAGACTAACCGCAAGTGTTCCTCGTGCTCCTTCTCATTCTTAGAATAGATAAGAATATCATCTAAGAAGACCTGAACAAAGCGGTCCAAGTATTTTCGGAAGACACCATTCATGAGGCTCATGAATACAGCTGGAGCATTGGTCAAACCAAATGGTACCACTACAAACTCGTAATTCCCAAATCGAGTTGGAAAGGCAGTATTAGGAATGTCGCCTTCCTTGATCCTCAACTGGTGATACCCAGATCGTAAATCAATCTTTGAGAAGACTGGCGCACCTTTCATTTGATCAAAGAGGTCATCAATTCTTGGTATGGGATACCTGTTCTTCACGGTGGCCTTGTTCAAATCTCTGTAATCTATGCACAGTCGCAGAGATCCATCCTTCTTCTTAACGAAGATCACTGGTGCTCCCCACAGTGAGATACTAGGTCTAATTAGTCCCAAATCTAGCAACTCTTTTAACTGGATTTGTAACTCACGGAGCTCTGGAGTTGTCATTCTATAAGGAGTTTTTGAGATAGGTTCTGCACCAGGTTTTAGTTCGATTGTGAAATCGAGCTCTCTTTCTGGAGGTAGTCCTAGCAATTCCTTCGGAAAGACATCCTTGAACTCAGAAAGTACTGGGTAAGAATTCAAGGAAGGTCCTTTACTATCGCTCACGGCCTCCACTACGAACAACTGGAATCCTTGTCTTAGGCACCGCTTAGCTTTCACCATAGAGATGAAACAGAGGGATACCTTCCTCTTCAAGCCTTGGATTTGAATCGTCCTTCCCTCGTCATCGAGGCACAGCACCTTCTTCACATAACAGTCTAAGAAAGCTCTATGGCCTTCTAACCAATCCATGCCAATAATGAGGTCATAAGTCCCCAAATTGGTGACATAAGCATCCAACATAGTGGTGCATACTCCTAAGTCAACCTCACAACTCCTCACTTTAAGACCTACTGTTTGCTTAGCTCCCGAAGCCATTTCAACCAGTTTGAAATCATCGTGCTCGTAGGCTGCCAACCCACATTTATCTAATGCAAATGGTGAAATAAAACTATCAGTTGCTCCCGGATCAAACAAAATTTTAAGTTTGACATTGTTTACTTTACCAGTGGATTCTACTACGGTAGACTGATGTTCTGCTTGGTGGTTATGAACCGCTGCATGAATCCGATGACTGTTACCCGAACTATCCATGGGTTCCTTTCCTTCCCTGTGCCTGCTGCTTGACCGACCCTTGGGACAGTCTCGCTGGAAATGAGGACCTCCGCATCCCTAACAAGAGAGATTGGGAGGGGCTTGTATGTTGCTCGGAGGAATCCTCTGAGATGAGTTTCTTCCCCTGGGCCCTCTAAAACCCCTTGCTCCTCTATAGGAACTTCCCTGTGTACGTCCCTGGCTTTGGTGGGTTGCGGACGATGCCTGCGAGATTGAGTTAACTGAAGTGTTACCCCTCGGTGTGAACCTGTTACCGTAAGGAGGAGGTCTAGATTGTCCTCCCCTGAAGTAAGGCCGTGACGCCTTCCCTGAAACATACTGATTGGTTCTTGTCAACTTACTACCCCCTTTTCCATCTGACATATCTGTTGCATAACGAGCATACTCAACTGCCATGGCAACTGAAGTTGGCTTCCACATCCGCACTGAAGCTCTAATCTTGTAGTTAAGTCCATACACAAAACGCTCTACCTGACAATCATCTACATCAAGGTAAGGAACATATTTTACCAGTTCCATAAATTGAGATTCATACTCCTCCACCGTCTTGTCTCCCTGTACTAAGGCATGGAGTGCACCTGCCTGTTCTTCCTTGTAATAATTTGGCAAATACTTCATGTGGAACCTTTCCTCGAACAGTTCCCAAGAAGTTGTAAGAGGAGTAAGGTGCAACTGCTTCTCGAGGTCTAACCACCAATTCAAAGCATCACCTTTAAGCTGAAAGACGGCCATCCTAGCCTTGGAACTAGATGTGTACTCATTCAATGCGAAGCATCTCTTCATGCCTTCCAGCCATGCTTCGGCATGTTTACCGGGTCGCCCTCCTGAAAACTCTGGAACCTTTATCTTTTGCAACTCCCTCGATATGTCCTGAATCGGTTCCAGTCTTGGGCCATGTGCCCTTTCAGAGTTCTCTCGACTCACTTGAGTGGTTTCCACCTCGACGGCCCTTTCCGACTGCCTGTTCATCGTGGTCATAATAGCCTCCAAAGACCTCATTATGATCTGCATTTCAGGCGTTGAGGTTGATCGTGGCGGTGATGACGGTGGCGGAGGTGGTGGTGACGGTGGTCGACCTTGACCCCGACCTCGACCTCTGTGTGTTGTTACCATGGTAGTTCCTGAGTTATTGAAATAAAATCATATCCTTAGTTGTTCAATCAAATATACGCGGAACTGAAATGTAGGTATTCATACACTTATACTTATGCGTAAGAAATAACTTGCATCATGAGATAACAAATTGTCAAGATTAGCGCAATAAAATCTATAGTCGTTTTTATTTAAACAATCTTGTCATGGTGTTCAGCTCGTCATGCTGGTCTTAACGGTGTCTTGTTTTTGAGATTTTGGGTCTCTTTCATCCCTTCGACTAGGAGTTGAAATCTCGGCAAAATTTTCAATATCTCTATTTTAGTTAACTTTAAATGTTACCCTTTAATCTAAACAACCTAGTTAACATTAATTGTTAAACCTCAACCAATCATAGTTAAGTTTAATACTAAAAATTAAATTTCCTATAAAGCATATATTTTAACAACGTATGTTATAACAAAATTAAATTAATTAATTAATTGATTAATTTTTATAATACATATAATCTAACAAAATATAAATAATTTTAATTTTTTATAAAACATACATTCTCTCAAAATATATAAAAATAAATTTAAATTTTAATACAACATATATTATATCCTCCTATATATATTTCACGAACATATATACATGTTTTTACAACTATATACAAATATATACGTAGATTTATAAACCGTAGATTTTTACCACGCGGCCTTTCACCGCCATGCAAAGAGCGAGTATGCATGAAGGACACGCGGTCTCTCCAAGCAACCCACCGCCCTCGGAAAGTGGGGGAAACCCTAAATAGGGTCAATCCCCAAGACGCGGCCATTTTCACCCTCTCTCCTGCAGTTTTAGCTCTGCAACTCCCATCTTCGACTTGGCTGGCTGCTGGTAACGCTCTCGGTGCTGAGCTCATGGTTTAGGCCTCCTTTTACAAGGCGCGCTCCTTGTATTTGCTAGCTAGGGCTGGGAGGGAGTGGTCTTGTGCCTGGCGTTTAGGCTTGCTCTTGGTGCTTGGAGAATTGGATTGAGACGAAGGAAGGTGAGTTGATGCATCAATGTCGTTGGATTTAAGCCCATCTCTTTGGCCCAGTTCAACAGCCCACATAGGTCCTCCTGTCTGTAAAACTGCATCTCTGGCAGCAAGAGCCAGGATAAAACAGCCCACATTGTACATTTGCTCAAAGTGAGTCTTCCATGCTCCAACAATCCAACAATCCGTTAATGGATCCAGCCTTTGCACAGGCTGCGCTGGACCCAAATTTCTACAGCAAGACTTGTCCCAACGTGGTGCAAATCGTTGCCACGGTTGTTAACAAGCATTTTAAGCAGGACATCACAATGGGAGCTCCTATTGTTCGCATGTTCTTTCATGATTGCTTCGTGAGGGGCTGTGATGCATCTGTTATGCCGGTTTCTCCAAATAAAACTACAGAGAGAGACGCAGTTCCCAACCTCACTCTCAGCCAGTTTGATGTTATTGACGAAATGAAGAGCAATTTGGAGAAAGCATGCCCAGGTGTTGTTTCACATAGAAATGCATTTGGGCAAAATCAAAAGCTAAACGTTTGAGTTATTGATCGATCTGCAGTTCTAGGCATCCTCCACGGAATCGCAGGTGACAGAATAGACACCCGAGAATTTGTTGGCAAAGATGGAGACCCCGACACCCGTTCCGATTCTGGTAACACTGGTATGTCAAATCCTTTTCTTTCCATCCGTCTAAATGGATAGATTCAGCGATATTTTCCACCTCAAGACTCTGCGTAGCATAATAAAATCCACCCATAGCAGGCATCTCAAAATATCAACTATCCATTTAAATGATAACAGAGACATATTCTGCGTTTTAGCCGAAATATCAACTATCCTTTCCCCCAATTCTGCGTTTTAGCCAAAATATCAACTATCCTTTCCCCCAATTCTGCGTTTTAGCCAAAATATCAACTATCCATAGATAACCAGACGTCAAAATGTTGTTGGACGGTACTAGAAATGGATGCAAGGCATAGAGTACAAGGGCGCGGCCCTCATGTTTAGCTCCAGGGCGCGAGTTCGAATCCTACTACACGTCAATATACCTGAATATTTAACTGGGATCGACACCGATTGGGTTCTGACAAATTTGAATTTTCCAACGAATGAACCAACATTTTTCGTTGTTTTAACTATGGTGCGGTGGCGTGATTTGTGAAGAGGAATCTGGGGGGTGTTATTATTTAAAATAAAATAGGAGTGTCTGGTTTTTATGGGTACCATATTTTATTTAAAATAAAATAGTATGTAGTGATTTGGTAGAATTTAGGTGATGAAAATCCCCATTTCAATAATTAAAATTTGTAGATATAAAACATTTAAACGAATAAAAGAGCAGAGAAAAAAAAATCGCTGGTAACATTTTGTATTTAAGTGTGTATTGACGTTGCAGAGCTTGGGGTGAATCCCTGTAGGCTCACTTTGTATATATGTTCATTTTATATATATATATATTTGCATGTTTCTGTTGTGTTGCGCAGAGCTAGGTAAGGCTCCCCATAAGCTCGTGGATTGATATATATTAACTATAAATATAGTTTACATTGCTTATGCATGCATAAACTATGTTGCTTGGGTATTATTTATTTATTTATGTAATTGTGTTGGGCTGCGTAGAGCTTGGGAGAAGCTCCCCATGTACTCCATGTCATAGACTACATTTATTGTTGCATGTCCCCGTTTGATTTATGCGCAGGGTTTGGGGAGATGAACCCCTGTGTTTTTTTTTTTGTTTTTTTTTTTTTATATACGGTTTATGCTACTACACATAAGCTATATGTATAAATTCAATTGCCAGAATCCTGGCAGGTTCGGGACCTGGCATAAACTTAAGAGTTTAGATTTCAAAGTTGCGCTAGGGTTTCACCCTTTTCTATTATTTGCACAAGTTTTTTTTTTTTTTTTTTTAATTTATTTTTAAACTAATTACTTGAAGAAGAGAGTGAAATGCATAAACCCTGTAAATGCATACTCTTTTCAATTCTACCTTTTGCCCTTTTTACCCTATAAAATTTAGTGACGGCAATTTTGTTTGTAAAAGAAAACAAAAACAAAACAAAAAAAAATAGGCCGTTTCAATAATATGCCTATGTTGTAACACTATTTACAAGGCTCTCCCTTTTGTTTGGCAGAAAATATACGAAAGTAATTTTCTTTTTCTCTTTTGCAAAAACTAGATACCTACAATTTCCAGGATATATATATATATATTGTGTTAGAACTCTTTTTGTTTATATGCATTATATACCAAAAAAAACTAATTATATCTTGGTTTTCTATGCGTGCAGGTAGTTAGTTTCCTGGTGCTTACAACTATTGGAAAGAAGGATTTTGTGTAACTTTTCTGTGTGTGTGTGTGTTTGCAGGTAAAATTTTTTATTTTTTTTCTTCCCAATAGTATTAACAAGGTTTCGCCCTAAGTTATCTTACTAAAGTGTGGGCTTAGTAAATTTTTACGGTAGATAGGTGTGTGCAGGCCTCTTAAGGTCCGAGTTTTTGAGCCAGCGGCTCTGATACCATATGTAGTGCTCTGGTTTTTACAGCAGAGCACTGAGTAAAATTTCAGAGTTAATTTTCTACGTATTAAACTTTACCAAGTGTATGGAAGTCAATTTCTAACAATTACTATGTGCCTAAATGATATTTAGTGTACTGTCGTGTTTTCATCAACCTTACATTCATAATTTAAAATAAACAAACATATCATTATTTTCTTTTCAACAATCATGTTCCAGCATAAGAATATGTTTCACAACTTAGTAAATCAGTAAATAGCAAGTTATGCATGTTTACAGTAAGATTTAGCATAATAATCAAATAACGTAAATAACAAGGAAATTACCTGATGCTGATGCTAACCGTAGGTTGTAGCAGGTTGTACAACCCCTTAGACAGCCAAAATGAAGTGTCCACCCTACCGACCAGCTATTATCTTGCTGGCCCTTGGAAATCAAAGGATTTCCAAGCCCCCGAGCCCACAATCTGATAATCCCGAGAGCAGTGTTTTCTTCTGTTCTCAAACCTTTCTGTTCTCCCAACTTCTTTCTTCCCCAAACCAAAAACCCCCCAACCTTCAACCTTCTCCCCCCCTATATACATGTCCATCCTCGAGAAGACCTTGGGCTTACTCCACCGCCCCAAACTCCCCCTCTCGAGCCCCTCAAACATTTACTCCTTTCCCTAGTTCATTCATCCACGTCTCTTTATAAAAATGTATACTTAATTACTCTCATGGAAAATTTATTTGGTTTTGGATTGACGGTCGTAAGTATTTATTACGGTGGGAATTATCACCCAAAGGTTATCCATTCGGGACAAGGTCTATTAATTACAAGTCTTTTCACTAAACCTTGTATTTATTGTTATTAAGGTATTTAATAAAATATTATATAAATATTTGACCCCTTTCCACTTGGACATGGCGTGTCTTATGGGTCTACCTTATCTGTCGAGATCACTTATCTTGAGATTTAAATTCTACGATTCATATTGAATAATTAAATAGTAATAACCCATTTTCCATCACATCACGTTCATTCCAAAATTTGTTATCCTATTATGTCTAATTTTAGAAATGTAAAATAATCACATTCTAATTATTCATTAATCAATATTTACATTTTATCTATTTTGCAATTGTTATGACATGGGTGTAATATTTAAAATAAATTTTATGTAATAATATTAATTAAATCCCCATAAGGTAATAATAATGGTGAATTTAATAAAGATGTATTTTACATCATTTGTTTATCACATGAGTACCCTAACATCTATGTAGTATCGTCGTTCTTCTAAACAAAGAACCCTTAAGTGCTTAAATAACCTTGCTAATTAATTAGACAGTACCATTACCTTATTTACAACAATTCTCAGACGACAATGTTAACTGATGACACTTGTCTCAATTGTATATCACAATGTTTACCAACGAGTAATGCATGGCTTAATTGACTTGTTTTACACATCTTAGATAACTTTATATCCATTATCTGAATTCAGTCAATGCATGATTAACTTAATTACTTATGACAACTTATACATTTATTCAATATGTTAAGTGTTTGTATATCGATACTAGTGTACATGTGCAAGGTGTGCATGCGTGGCCAGCGTATGCATAGATCATAAATGTACTATAGACAAACCCCATCCGGCCTATGCATATCTGCTAACTAATAGTAGTATTTACCCCCATGTAGAAGAAAAACATAATATATATAGTACAATTACTTCAACATTCTCAGTTATTTAACAGTTAATTCTTTACGATTTCACATCATTCTCTTTATCTTTACATTAGTTTAATCACTCATGTACAAGGAAGGGTTCCTACTACCACTAACTCGAAATCAAGGAATACTAAACCCCCAATAGTACTAACTAACACATCCTCCCATCATAACCTACGTCCAGCATCCTCCCTATCCTTCCTCTGCTAGTACAACAGTGGATGTCGGACTCACCGATCTGACCACATAGAACTTGAGAGTGATAGCGTCGGCTGAACAGCGAACCTATCCTCCCCTAGCAGGCATCCGACCATCGTCATCACAACAACACGGGGAGCGTGTCTCAGCACGGCCCTCCCACGACCTCGGGTCTCATGGAAACATAGGGTGGGAAACACATCCATCCCTCTCAACATACTGGGCCTACGCCCTTATCAACTCATACTTGCTGCTATCGGGATTATCAGATTGTGTTATCGTATCCTCATTTTGGCTGCTAAGGTTTTCTATATGAACATGTTTTTTCTTTCCAATATATATCAGATCAAGTAACTGGCTATCCCATAGCCCTTGAGTCCTGTAGGTTAGTATTTTGCAAAATACAATTTATAGAAAGCATTTTCCATTGATCGCCAATTGATCCATGTTATCATTTTATTTCATGTAACCTTTTTAGCTCATCATAGATGCGTATGACATATAACATTTCAATAATTCATATAAGAAGATGGTATCCACGTACCGAATCATATATTTCACATTTCATTAATGAAAACATATAAACATATACTGCAATCGTAAAATAAGGAAATCATATGATAATCATGACATCATAACCGCATAACATAGTAACATCATAATCATGGTGAAATCATAAAACAGAGTAACATCATATAATGAGGTCCAATATAGTTTACTCAGTCGAGCTGAGTTCAACCGAATATATAAGAAATAAAGTATGGTGTATCTAACTAATAAATATGCCGAATCAAAATATGGGTGTTACACTATGAGTATTGCAGTATTCGTGAATGGAGCACCTATAGGTTTAGGTAAAATTTCCATATGACACTTAATATTGATGTCTGATGGGGAATGGGAACTTTTGAATCAAGTTTAAAATTATGGATCAGTTCATGTAAAGGGAATTATACTCTTCTAGTCTTCATATCCTGGACTATTTGGCATATGTGGAATAAAGTGATCTTTGAAGAACATATCCCTAGTATTGATACAGCATACAAGCAGGCACTGAGTCATTATTTGGCTTTTAAACAGGAGGAGAAGCCTCCTATAACCAGGAAGGTTGGTTTTTTTCATTTGATAATTGATGATCCAGTTATTTTCTTTGATGGTGCAGCATCCTTTGGACATTGTGTAGCTGGGGGGGGCGATAATATTGAAT
Organism: Larix kaempferi; assembly: GCA_027924585.1. Taxonomy (NCBI): domain Eukaryota; kingdom Viridiplantae; phylum Streptophyta; class Pinopsida; order Pinales; family Pinaceae; genus Larix; species Larix kaempferi. Next base: position 12,615,894 of record BSBM01000687.1, on the reverse strand, counting down.
CTGTATCATTACTTTACCTTTCGTCTTAGATGTGGCAGAGGCACAAATATGAAGGCAAAACTATTGGCATTATGGTGTACTGTTCAAGTGGCCAATTATTTTGGGCTGACAAGGATAATTTTTTTTGGTGATTCTCGAGTTACCATAAAATGGGAAACAGGTGAGTATAAATTGAATGTGGCATCTTTATCACATTGGTGCAACAGAATCAGATTTTAACTTAAACAATTCAACAACATTATACTCGAACACATATATCGGGAGCATAATTCCTTGGCAGACAAGATTTCAAAATAGGCATTTGAAGCTAAAGATGGCTATTTGAACTCGGAAGAATATTTTGACAACATTGTCTGGGAATATGGTTCTCTGTATTTTCCGGAGTAACATGTTTATTTTTTGGTCCTAGATATATTGTATGAGATGTAATATTATGTTTTTTGTTGGTTTTGAAAAGACATAAAGCTTAGTTTTGTATATGGCCTGAAAATGTGGAGATTTAAGATATAGTCAGTATATGACTTGAACTATCATTGTACTGTTTGATTCAACTCTTGAATATCAATGGTATGCTTTTTTTTCGCTGAAAAAAAAAGATTTAGATACATGCATGCTTAACCTTGCATGCTTATTATTTCAAAGGAAATAAATACTTTTTTTTTAAAATAGAAGTAATTGGTTCAGAACCCCTAATCATGGCTATGGTAAAAATGGAAATGAGGCGCTCAGAATTGGGGTCCAAAAAATTCTTTTAACCCAATGGTGACCTATTAAAAGTCTCCTATAATGGTGGTGGTATCTCCACAACTTTAATTAGTAACTATGTAATTAATAGCTAGTCGTGGATACAATTTAGTTTCATTATTGTTGCATCTATAAGCAAATTTATTATTATTATTGTTTTTGCCCATGTGGATAACGTTTGAATGGAAATTGACCTCCTAGGGACACAAGTCCCTTGGATTAATGTATCGATGGTTGTATTATTACCAACTCCAAACTATATGATATAAACCAGCACGGCCATCAAATAATCAATCTCTTGTCGTCATAACAGCTGGTGGGTAGATTAATAGATTACTCGGATTTTTGCCATTTGGCAACCAGTTGAGCTCCATTGTCTATGGGGATTGTTGTCAAACTTCCAAGAGTCTTATGGCATACATTCCAGGGTGTGGTTGGATTTCATTCCTCTTGAGTTCTATTCGAAGGTTGTTAGGGTTTTGGTGCAGTTAGCAATGTTATAGCCATGGACTACATATTCAATCTTCTATTCAGTAATTGATAACCATAATTATGTCGTTGCCTGAGGTGAGTTAGAGATGATGGTAATGCTTCTGGTTTGGTGGTTATCTTGGGTGGATATGATGTTCTCCCTTAAGGTGCTTGTGAAGAGGTCAACCCTTCCTTCTGTTATCTTCCTTTCACGACCCCTTTTCCTTGGTTTTGCTAATCATGCGACAACCTCAGATAGGCTCCTCCCACACTCTCTCTCTCTCAATATAGAAGGTAAAAAAAAAAAATTCCATTTTAATTCTCAATCGATAATTCGCTTATATGCATTGTGCCAAATTTGTATTACCCTAATTGATCTCTATAAATATCTTATTGGCAGTTGGTCGATGTGGATTCTCGCTCGTTACAGCCCACCAGTAATGTTTGGGTGGGAGTTTGATTGATTTGCCCGGGTTATGCCTGTTGGTTATCATAATAATGGTGATGTGCAAGTTCGCTGGAGGAAATTTAACTTCATTCTGAAGTTCCTAGTACTCACCGATTCCAGGTATGCACAAAACAGTTAAGGCAATTCCTAGGCTTATAACCCTTAAGAGGGTTTTCTGTAATTTTTTGTTTAAATATTTTCACTGAGTACAACCCAGTGAGGCTACACTTTGGATTTTAGCATAGGAGCACTGTTTCAGTTACCATTATCCCTTCTGCCTATTTCTGGTCTCTGTCATGGTATTGTATTTCATAAAAAAGTTATGGTTATGGCAACTTACAGTTAATGTAAAAACTCTAGTTGCAAGTCTGGTAAGGTGTTTTTGTAATCTACGTATTGCTTACCAAATTCCTTTTAGTGGTTGGCTTCACCAACCCTCATGGACTTAGTCATTCTATTGTAGCCAAATTTTATTGGTATAATTATGTAGTATTCCATGGAAACACACAGTGGTTTTTTATATCAATTTTCATCATTGAGTTATTGGTACTATTTTCTTTCTCTTTTGGACAATGGAAGCCCTGCCGTCTACCATGTTTCACGCGTTGGTATTTGTACCCTATGACTTATACAAATTTGGTTGACACTTTAAGCCCTTTGTAAATTTGGTAAACTCTTAAGGAATGGCTAGTTTATTTACATTATCAAGGGTATTATTTATGTGCGCGTCACTTGCGACCTAAATAGAGATCCATGATCGAGATCCTCATTAAGCATTTCATTACTCTGCAGTCTATTTTTATTTTGATCTATTATGGTTAAATATATTCCTTATTATAATCCTGGTCGCTTACCATTCTCTACATACTGTGTAATTTCAATTCTTGTTCCCATGAAATTGAGTCCACGACTCTTTTATCAGATTACCTTTTCCTTTATTGGAACATCAACTAAAGGTAAAGGAATGCTACCAAATTGTATTCACTATTTCATGGGATGGTTTCGATCATTGTCAGACCCTTATTGTAGCTATACATATGTATATCCGAGTTACGAGGTTTAAAAACCCCAAAAGATTATCGCGAATACCCTACCTTGTTGTCTGTTTTAATGCTATTGTTTGTACATGATTGTACATGCATTATTGTAAACGTTGGATCTGATACCCATATCTTTATATGAAATAAGTAAAGGGTTTTTTCTTCTTTTTTTCTCTCCCTTTTTGGATATGCTTTTGGAATTCCAAGAGCCCTAGTAAATATTATAATAACTATGTAAATCTTGAACAGTCAATGTTGAAGTGTTGGCTCCAAATCTTTCAATTTATTTCTATACCCAATAGTTTGATTCTTAACTGAAATTCCCAATGGTGTAGCAAATGTTAAATATCGAGAAAAAATACTATTATTGTTTGATAACTCTTTACAACAGTTTTTGTAACATTTCCATGTATTTCTATAACATTTCGAAGAGTGTTGTAGTTTCTAATTTTAAACAATTTAATGTAACATAATATACCATCCCTTGTACATTTCACTAATATGAATAGATCCCAAGATACCCTCTTCCCAATATTTAAACTCTAAATCACAAATAAAATAATTTATCATATCTAATCAACATAAAAACAAGGGTAGAAGACATATCTGTCTCGTAGTTATAGAAATACTTAATCTCATAATCACAAGCAAAACAATTTATCGCATCTAATCAACATAGCAAGTAAGGGAGAATACATATATGTCTGGTAGTAACAAAAATACTTAAACTCAGAATCGAAAACAAAATAATTTATCGTAGCTAATCAATAGAACAACTAAGGTAGAAGACATATCTATCTGTTAGTTACAAAAAACCAGTTGGAGCTGGACCATTCCACCCAACCAGAGAAGCTAGAAGGAAAATCGTACTTGTTAACGTCACCCCTGAGCCTGCTCAATGCACCATGGGGAGGAAGTATGCAACTGCAAATGAACCTTTTATTATGTACATAGTACTTATCTCGAAGTCTGTGACTCTATAGTAGTTATGTGGACATTCACACTAAATCATGAACTTTTTCTCCCCAAACTCATCGAACATCATCCTATTCATTCCTGGCTTGACATCCATGATATGGTGAATGTCAGCGAACTCAAGTTGTATGAGCTCCCTCACTTGGAAGTATCTATTCCAGTCATACATATAGAAGCCACATTCCAAATGTCAGTGAGATCAAGCTGTATGAGCACTGTCACTTGGAAGTATCTGTCCCAGCCATACATATGGAGGCCACAATTCGAAATTTTCAGCCTCACCTTCGAAAAGATATTCTTCTTGATGCTTGTGCAAGATCCACTAAACAGTGTCACATCACCACTTACTTGGTGGGATTGCAAAGACAATTTGCCCACTCAAGCCAAGTGGTTGTACCAGTCAATGTTTGAGGAGCAGGTTCCTCATCTTCGACAGAAATAAGGGATGATTTTATCTAAGTGGGGAGGAACCATGAGTAAAGATCATTTATATATATATATATATATAATGGGTGAACATATTGTAGTTTAGCAAGCCATAGGCAGAATCACGAGTAAAGATTATTTGGTAACTTTTCTTAGATCTTCATTGGGCACATTATGACCCAAACAAGAGCAGAATCCCACAACTACTATTGGCTTTACATTTTCAACATAAGCTAGGCTGCTAGCATAAAAATAAACCAGCAAATTACAACTTCAACATGGCCATGATAAACTATAATCTCATGAAACAGTAATTAATTGTATTGCTTAGTCATGATGAGCTTCACTCACACTTTCTACATTAGGGGATACAGAAAAGCAGAAAATTCTGAGTTAAATTTGGCCATGAAAAGTAATCTCGCGTGAAACTGTAACATTTCTAGAACACTCTAAACATGAAGTCTATGATGAGCTTAATTTTCATCGAAACAAACTGCAAAAATTGATGGTTTAAAGATTCAAGTGACTAAAGAAAATAAGCTTACTCGTTAGGAAACAATTCTTGCTTCTGCAAAGCTGAAAATTTCCCTTTTGAAATTTTTATAAATATCCAGAACAGGAAGAATAATAGAATCCATACTAATGTCAATATTATTCTGACTAGTTCTCTAACCCATAATTAAAAATATCTAGATCTAAGTTATATTACCAAAATGTAATGTGAGATGCACCATTTAATAGATTGTATAATAATAGCTAACTTGCTCACTTGAGTTCAAGACTTGAAGTTAAGAAAAACAACAAATTTAGTAATGACAAGCAATCTCAGAAGCTGGGAGAAGAAAACACCTATAAGGATTTTTTGAAGTCCCGCTTCTCACAAGTTCAGAAAGGATTCTGGACTCTGTCATAAGCTTACAACTCGTCAAGGAGGCTTAAAGGTGAGTAATGGTATCCCCAAAATATCTCCTTTGTGCAAGTTGTCCAGTGGTATGCATGATATCTGGGCTTACAAGGATAATTAATATTGTCAAGTGCATGACAAGGTTAGAGACAGTTCAATAATGAAAAATGAATGTGACAATACTCAGAGTGAGTAACCGTATCCCCTAAAGGTCTCCTTTGTGCAAGCTTTGTGGAATGCATGATAACTAGGTTTCAAGGAGCATTAAAAAATGCAAGTGCATGACAAAATTAAAGAGAGCACAATGATAGAGAATAAGTGTGAATATGCATTGGGTGAAAGTTGAAACCACAACAAGAAGGAAATCATGGATATGTTTAACAACCCCTATGAAAGCTAAACATTTTATCTTTATTTTGTGGAAATCATTTTCAGTAGGTTGTAATCTTTTCTTGCTTTGTATGTTCCTACAGAGATAGATATATTAACTCTGAATATTGGGATAATACATGATGACTTATAGTTCCAGTGAGTAATCTGCATAGAGATTGAGCCTATCATGTTATCCTGCATTGCAACCTGCCAAGTCATACAAATGGATGAAAAATTGGCAGGCAATTAGTCTGACATCTTTGGTGGAATTCTACTTCATGAACTTTGCTCTACATAGAATTTTGCCTAATGACACAACTTGTAGGAAAATTAACGTTCCTGCATGGCTAGAGGAGATTCAAACTTCAAGCATACACACATTGCTACCTGCCAAGAAGTCATACAAGCGGATGAAAAACTTACTTTCAGCTTGCTAATGTGCAGGCTTCATCCCAAAATTTGCAGGCGATGAGTGTGATTCCATCCAGTCTTTTGTGGAATTCTACTTCATGAAATTTTTCTCTACATAACATTTTGCTTAATGACACAACTTCTAGGAAAATTAATGCTCCTGCATGGCTACCGAAGTAAATTCAAACTTCAACCACACACTACAGTGTTAGCACTGAGCAAAGGTGGACTTGGATGATCATTTTCATCTTTACCCTGTACAGCGCAAGATTCCTTAAGTTGAAGAAATTCTATCTAAGACTGTTGAATGCTTGCTTTGGAATACATAAATACTAATTCAAGCAAGGTGTAAGGAGTGCAAGCCCTACAAAGGGTGTCAAATGTGCACCTTGGGAAGTGGATCAGGTGGGACAAGGCAATAGGAGATCAAGTAGCAGTTGTTCCCTGTGAAAAATCCAATTGTAATGCACCAGTTAAATATTCAACAATGAAGGTACCAATAAATTCAATCAAATCAAGAGCACACTTAAAGCCGATGTAGCAGGTAAGAGATGTTTCACCCTACAGATGCATAATCATGGTGCACAATACCTTCATGCAAGGAATTGAAACTATACACCGCAGTGAGAAGCATGAGCTGCTTCACCCAAAGAATTCCAGAAAAGAATCTTCACTGAGATGGGATGCTCAGGCACCACCAGTTTTGGAGAAAACTATTGAGCCTAGAGAACACAACCCAATCCCAATTAGTGCATTGATAGATGCTAAAAGGTAGTGTTCTTTCAAGAGGTTGCCCATTTTTAACCTAGAGCATTTACCATGCATTGACCCTAACGCTAATATTTAGATTTTGCAGGTTTCTGCTACACGATTTCAGGTGAAAAATATGCATTAAATGGCAGATACTGGTTGGTCACCAATGATCCTCATCTTATTTCAAATTTCTCTCCCAAACAATTGTCTTCCTTTTTCAAACCTATGTCTTGAAAGATTAGCAATGCATCAACTCCAATAGAAGGCACATGAGATAAATGAATCAAGTTCATGTTTTTCATATGTGGATGGAGTACTAACATAGATGTATTAGGAAGGTTCAAAATATCATCAATCTTGCCAACACATTACACTCCAAAGAGAGAAGTCAAGTGTTAGTTTTTTTTTAATTTTTTGTGAGGTCATATTATACAAGCAATGCATCAACTCCAATAGAAGGCACATGAGATAAATGAATCAAGTTCATGTTTTTCATATGTGGATGGAGTACTAACATAGATGTATTAGGAAGGTTCAAAATATCAGCAATCTTGCCAACACATTACACTCCAAAGAGAGAAATCAAGTGTTAGTTTTTTCTTAATTTTTTGTGAGGTCATATTATACAGTACCTGAAAAACAAGTAAACAACCTGTACACATTTGGATCAAAATGTTTGTAAGAATTAAAAGTTGGGAACAGTCAACAATGAAAATTGGTTTACAAATGCTCACATTGTTTACAGATTTGTCTGACTGCTCCATATTACATAAAGCTTAGGGAAAATAACTACATAAAACATCAAGGATGTTATCTCAATTCCCCTACATAATCACTTGTAGGCCTGAAATCTTATTTAAAAAGGATCCTGGTCGGAATTATTCTGGTTTGGTTTAAGAGATGTCTCTTTATGCTTAATCTGTATCTGAGCCACTATCAATCCCTAAACTTTTGTTTCCAACATGTGATTTCCCATTTGCATGCTTGTCAGTCCTAGATTTCTCCTCGGGTTCACCTTCCTCATCATCACTATATTCACTTTCATAATCATCATAAGTTCCTTCATCTTCTTCATTTTCTTCTTCTTCAATTCCATCTTCTTGAACAGGTCCCTCTTCAGAAATTATGGCCCTTGTGCTAGCTCTGCTACGCTTTGCTACCTTCAACTTCACAATAAGCTTCTTGTCACAACCTATCCAAGCATCAAATAAACAATAAGTTGTGAGATTGTATGTGCTTTTGGTTGGTGCTTGGAATTTAACCATGACCAACCTTGAGCCACTCTTCACTCTCTTGACAACATTCTTAACTGCAACATTTATCTTTTTAACACTTGCACCAGAACCTTCCAAAGATTCTTGAATAGCTTTGGAAGCAGCAGTAACTGCAGTAGCCTCATCGTTGAAACTGACCTTTCGCCAAACCCACACAGTATTAGAGATAGGATCACCAAGCAATAACCAATAATTTTCTTCTTTATGGAATGGGAAGCAAGGAGCATGAGGAAGAGTAGCAATAAGACCATTGCCACGTCTCAATGAAATCCGAGCTTGCACTGTAACAATGTCACCTTATTGAATTCCTTCTTCACCTTCAGTCTCACATGTAACATATATTGTTATTGAAGGCATCATGTCAAGAACTACTTCCACATCATTTGCCTCTATGTTAGAAAAACCTGTTTGAGTTAGCAAATCCATACGATCATTGGGAGTCATTTCCCTTAGGTCCTGAAAAGTGTGCACCTTCTGCATATAAAGTGAACTGAAATTTCATGGTAATATACCAACGAGATTATGAATGTATGATCTGTAAGGAAGTTTATATGTGCTCAAAATTCCAAATAAAAAAACAAGTTTATGAGCATGAACCAATTTCTTATTAAGTATCGTGTTTACTCACTTTGCGGGCTAGTTTCTTTACAATAGCCTCACTAAAGTGAGGTAGCTGCAAAAATGGAGCAATCCCCTCAGTGAGGACACCGGCATTTGCATTTCATTCTGCGACTTTCCTGGCACTGAGTGGCACAACCTGCATTAAGAAATCACAAGCCCAAAGGAAATACAGATATAGAACGTGAGTATCAAACATGCTTAAGGTACAGAACACAATGACACCAGGAGATGGAAACTGTGACAACCATTTGGACAATGCCCACCGATATTTAGAAAAGAAAACTCCTCATCATTTCAAAAAAATAAAATGTTCATACATTATACAAATGATCACTTAAGTAGGACTGTGAGGAATAAGTGTAGCAGCCTGATCAAAATATCACATCCTCCATTCATTTATCTGGGTTAGAACTAGCTTAGATCAATCTTAACACCATATTAAGAACCAAGAGGAATAAAAAACTCAAGGTGCAAACTCATGTCTTTTTGCACCCTCTGATACTAGTTTTATAAACATTAAGGGGTTTGCACCTTGACTTTTTTAATGCATAATTGATGTAACGTTAAGATAGATCTATGATAGTTGATTTATAATTGATGTTCCTTTATGCTTAGATAAATAAAATGTCATCTTTTTTTGACATTACAGTAATTTTAAAAAATGGCGTCTCTTTTTTTCATTTTATTTTATTAGCGTTACACACATACACAAGGACATCCTCCCCAACCTAGACTAGAGAACACCTTGTCTCTCTTGGTATAATAAGCAATTACCTCTAGTGTATATCCTTCTTAACTCCAGATCTACAAAGCGTTGAAAGCGATCAAATCTCTTGAGGTGCAAACCTATTTAGAGTGCAAAATTTGAGGAAAGGTTTGCAGCTCAAGGGATTTGATCCTTTTCAGCGCCTGTAAATCTGGAGTTAAGATGGATGTAACTTTTTGGTTGAAGAAATGGAGTGTGGGACTAGTGTGTTCAATCCTTGGTCAGAATGGAGTCTTTATATCAATTTTACTTGGGCCTTGTTTTAGTTTACTTGGCTGGAACACATGCAAAAGAGCATGACAAATTCCACTAAGCCTTTGGGTTCCTTGCAAATCCTTCTAAGGAAAGGTTGCCTAAACATACACCTTCAATTAAAAATCTAGCTCATACGCTCATGCATTTTTGAACTTTATCTCTCCTCCATGGTAATTTTCCAACTGCACATAGACAAGCTGAAAATGAAAAACTGAGCATCTCTCTTCTCCATGGCTTTTTTTAATTGCACATAACCAAACTAAAAATGCAAAAGTGAGCATGAAATAAGGGTTTCAAGCTATAAAAGGGGGGAAACACTTGGTTTTTAAAGGGTTTCATACTAGGATCACCCTAAGAGTAGCCTATTGGGGTCTCTTAACTATTAAAAAACTCTTTTTATGCTAAAAGCAACATTGATGTACCTGAAATTGGGGTATGTCTCCAAATTCACCACAATATAGTAGAGTACGTGAAGGTGTTGCAGGCCAAGGTGAGGTATGAGAGGGTACTCCAGTATGTTCTTAGTTCATGTGTATAGGCATGGGTACGTATGTCCATGCTACTTATCTTCTCGAGTATTTCTTTGGTTGAGTTCCTTCTAAGGCCATTATTAAGCCCTTCTAGGTCAAGGAGGTCTAGAAGCCTTAGGGATGTTGTTTGAGCACTTGAAGCTTGACAAAAGGATTTTTAAGCTTTCATTTCAAGAAGTATCTCACTGTGCAACCATTGTTGAAAAACATTATTGGTTTTGATCCTATGGGTTCAACATGTTTATTTTTGTAGTTTTCCCAGTTGTGTTGCCCTTTCCTTCCCATGCAATTTTGGTATTTCTTAAACAACTTGCAAAGTATATTAACCTCTTAACTAAGTGTCTCTTGTAATGGTTCGGATCATAGAATTCAGGATTGCCCCCTTATGGTCAAACATGACACCCTATTGCTCTAGATAATTTTTTTTCCCTCCCAAGGTCAAAATGCCTCTCAAATCAATAATGAGGATGGATATGGGAACAAGTAGTCTAAGCGAGTTCTTAGGGAAATAAGGAAATTGCAACCTAAAATTACTATTGAACCAAATCGATCGTTGCTTTAATGTTGTTGACCCTTAACCCCTAACAAGCCCATGGCATTGGTCATTGGAAAGATGGATTTTGGGCCCATCCCATGCTTCCTCCCCTTGTGGTGGGTGTTGAAGGGTTAAGGTTTGGATCATAGAATTTGTGATTGACTCCTTATGGTTAAACTTGACAACCAATTGCTCATTTTGCAAGTATGCATTCAGAAAATTTTATTTGTAATTACATCAATTGTTTAGATCCAATATCGGATTTGAGATTATTATGCATATCTTTTATTTAAATCCCTACTAGGAATTATTCAAAATATGATTTTTATCATGCTCATGTAGACAACCAAAAGCATTCTTTAAAATTTTTGAATTTTGGTTCATTTATTTTAGGAGTATGTCAAGAGAGGATTCATATCATGACCATTCATGTGGTAAATTGCATTCCTTCATTATTAGCATTCTTGTTGCACTAAATATGTATTCCCTGTCAATGTGTGTCAATGTGTCCCTGGGGTTAGAGTGATGCCCCCTACATTCTTCACATTACGGTGGGGAATGTTCAGTCACTTCAATGATGACATTACGTAATGTGAATGTTTGAATAGGTATTCTTTACAGTTGGGAGACATTACCCATATGTCAGGAATGCCAAATGACTAAAAACATATTTTAGAAACATACTTTTTCATTTATATGAATAAACGATGGTATGAGAATGTCTCCTATGACAATTTCTTTAAAGATAACTTGTTGTTTTCCAAGGAAAACCTTGCGGGAATCCCAAGGGATACTTACTCACATTCATATATGGCATCCCTACTGAAATTTTTGTCATAGACTAGTGTTTCTCAACTGTGTGGATTTGAACTGGTTACCTGCCAGCACCAAACTAGCCAAATGCCCAGACGTGACAACAATTGGTTGAACTAACACCTTGGGATTTAAACTTTACACATTTATGGAAAGACTGAAAATTATTTCCAATAAAAAAATGATTGCTTGGTTTGAATCCCTTTAAATGTAGAAGTATCTAACTTGCATTTGAGCTGGTGCAGAAATGAAAAATACCAGGAGGAAAACAATATAATTATTAATGCCATAAAAACTATACACCTATGAAAAATACCAGGAGAAAAACAATATAATTATTAATGCCATAAAAACTATACACCTGATCATGGAGATCAATATTATGAGATAGGTACAAATCCCTGCAAATTATGTGATATATGTATGTACCGCAGGAAGACAAGAGAATGGGTATAGTATATATTAACGGGAAGAGAGTCAATTCTACAACTCTTATGCTTCTTGGAGAATAAGCCTGGAATAATTTATAAAACATTTTTGTAGTGAAGGATTACATCCCAGTTGGGGATATGGGTAATGTAATATGACAATGATGTGGCATAAGTCAATTTAATATATATTTATTTCGCAAGGAAAACCTCATGGATCTCCTGAGTCCCCACCCCCAGCTCCTAGAATATCCAGATGGAGGGAAACTCAACTGCCAACCACAATAGTAGCTTGTAACCTAACAGGACTCAACCAGACTCGAACCTCAGAACTTGAGACCTCACAGCAAAGTCTTCCTTGAAACGGTCCTTTCAAACTAATTGAGCTAACCCACTGGGTTAAGTCGGCTTTATATATATATATATATGTGTTCAGTTTAAAATTATAAAAATATATTTACTTATATATATCTTTACAACTGCCCAAACATAATAGGATTAATAGCATTTCATATAGTTAATTTAACAAAATTGCTACTGCGTGTTCATAGATGGATTCGAATTCAAGGCATCTGCAGCTTTAGAGGACATTTGGATTTGATAGACAGGAATCAACAAGTTCATGGCTACCTTCTCTGAACATTTTATTGAATCATACTGCAATGTATGGAGAGGTCAAATACAACTACTAGTAAAAAACAACTAGTTTAGATCCATCTTTACCCCAGTATAAGTACTGAATGAAGGTGAGTTCATTAACAATTTTATGATTTCTTGCATTTCCTTTCATTTTCATTGGATTAGTATAATCTTGTAATGCTTTTATGGTTATGGTGTTTAGCAATTTTGAAGTATCCCTTGTGGATATAGTATATGATCAATGCTAATTATCTGTAAACGAGGGACTTAAATCCCAGTTTCTTTACCAACATAGATCCTATGTTGAAATTACTTATGTAGATTTTTGTGGTTAGACATCTTTGGGGTCTCTTCAAACAGTTCCAACAGTTAGGAGGAGCTCTAGGATTATTATGGTAGATTTTTGTGCTTATCAATGTGTTTTGAAAAATAAATTGGATTTTAAGCATGGTTTCCTTTGAATATTATTGTCTTTTCTTAGAATTACAAATGATGCAATATTGGTGTTCATATTCTCCTCTCTCCAATTCTGAAAGGGTTCTATATCAATGGAAGAGCGCCTGCCTTACAAGCAGGAGGTTGGTGGTTCAATTCCTCCATGCCCTATTGATATTGCAATATTGGTATTTTTAATCAAATATATTTTATTATGATTTATTATGGCTATAGAGGAGGTTTCAAACCGCCTTTGTAGGCCTCTACGAGAGGGGTTCCAAACTGCCCCTATAGGCCTCTACAAGGGGGGTTTTAAACTACCTCTATAGGCCTCTATGAGGGGGGTTCAAAATTGCCCCTATAAGCCTCTACAAGGGGGGTTCTAAATTGCCCTTATAGGCCTATACAATGGGGGTTTGAAACCGCCCCTATAGTCTGCTACGAGGGAGGTTCCAAACCGCCCTTGTAGGTTTGTATGAAGGGGCTTATGAAGGGGGTTCACAACTGCCATCGTAGATCTTTATGAAGGGGGTTCAAAACCTCCCCTATAGGTCTCTATGAAGGGGTCTACGAGGGGGGTTTAAAACCGCCTCCATAGACCTCTACGAGGGGGGTCACAAATTGCCCCCAAAAGTCACTTTTGGGGGCGGTTCCAATCTCGTCAAAACCATCCTTAAATGACAAAACTTTTAACATCAGTGCCTTTAGGGGTGGTTTTGCCAAAACCACCCCCAAAGCCAAAACCACCCCTATAGGTCACTTTTGGGGGAGGAAGACAACCCCCCCTAAAGGCAAAAAATGTAGCAGTGGCTGTAGGATTTCAGTGTGTCTACAGCAAATTCTATTACAAATCCTTCAAGTATGCTATAAACCCAGAAGTTGACTGCTCGTGATAGTGGGTTGTCTATTGCTTTGAGCTGTGCTGTGAGCTCTGGAGACCACTCTGTAGGTACTCCCTCTTGAAAATAGTTTTTCCTTTCTGCTAGTCGCGATATCCACTCGTGCAGCTCGTTTCCAAACAAAGCCCAGAATATCTCGTGAATATCTTTCCACAAATATCTTTTCAACCACTCTACGTCAGAGAGACACGGGTGTCTGTTTTCTTTCTTTGAAAAATCTCTTTCGATCTTATCACACCAGTTCCAGATCTCTTTCTTTTCGGGATGCCAATTGTCGGAACCCAATGGGAACTGATATTCTTCATCACACATTAATTTCCAAATACACTATCGCATCACTAGTCTTAGCGCGGCAACGGAACCATTTGTTGGCGTATATAACTGAGCTATAGGTTTCCAATGTAGACCCAGGTACTTCGCGGTTCAAGGAACCAACAAAACCCCTATTCATTGTCCCTTTTAGCAACAGACTCCGAGTAGACTGAGGTCTCACCCGAGGCGAAGCTGAGGGAGTGGTTGCAGAATCAGGTTTCCACAACCTAGTGATGCGAGTGTCAAAGAGACGGACGGGCAGCACGATAAGGGACTCTTGATGTGGAAAAAAGACTGCACGAAGTCTCTACTTCACATCAGATACTTCGGCAAGTGGAGGCACTTGCGAAACCAACGCTACCAAGGAGTGCGCGGTATTGGATACTTCCTGCGTTGGGACGATAAGCTATCAACAGCTTACCCCGCAACACTAACAATAGGTCAGCGCGTCAACTAGACCGCGCATCCACTTCAGGACTTGATGAACTCTGATCAACCTTACTTAGCAATCTTTATCCATTCGACAACACTTAGGTTATTATCGTTATGTTATATGTAATTGAATGAAACATACAATACTGCATGCCCCAAGGCTACGCTCACATCTAGTGTCTAACTATGTGATTATTCAATAGATTCATGCATTCAAGGACTTAGAAGTGCAGAATACTTAACACTCATCCACACATGTATTACTTAACATATTATTCCCATCATTCCTACGGCGAGTACATATAAAAGCAATCACATTAACAGATAATTGTGGCGTTAAACATCCATACTAAGCAAATGAATAGTGCAAAAACATGAAAGAGTCACACTACACGGGATTTAACATGGTTCTCCCCCCGGATGGAGGCTACGTCCACAAGCACTGTTGTTAAATTAGTCTTTTGGGAAGGGTACAATAGTTCTTGGTCTACGCACTCAGATGCAGACTCTCTTATCTCTCAGATAGGTCTCTGCCAACGCAGCTGCAGAGCCTTTACAATTGCAATAAGCTTAAAAGATGCAACAATATTCAAAGCTTAACCAAAATGAAGAGTTAACCCTTTCCCATACAAAAATTCCTTTATTTATAGATCATGCCCATAGGTCATGTTTTTTGCAATCTGCAGGCAAAAACCCTTAGGTTTACAAAACTATCACGGTTTCCCCAAAACCAGACTTCTAGCCTCTGGTAGAGAATATTCCATTGTGGCGGTCTTCCACGCATGCATCACGTCACTATCAGCCTTCCTATTGCATGCATGCCAATAGGTCGCTTTCACCAATCCGTTCTTCCTCTAATGGTCTCATGCGACTGGTTCAAGTAGTGGCATCTTTCGCGTGTGCGACGAGTTGCTTTCTTCCCAATTTGCTCCTGCCCGCTGCTTAGCACTCCTGGAGCATCTTTACCAAAAATAGACCGCCGATGGTCTAACAGGAACACGTACCATATTCCATCCAACACTTTGCCTTGCTGGATCTCCGTAGACTGGGCACTTCATAGCACTATCTCCTCGCAGCACTGTACTTCGTAGCTCTTCCGACGCTGCACTGCGCGCAACTTCGCAGCATCCCAAAAATTATACCAAATATGCTTTTAACTGAACTGCGCTCAACTTCACGGTTCCAAAATCCTTCTTACTCAAAATGCCCCACTTGGGCCAGGCCCAACAACTAAGAGCTAGAGTAGACATCCGGTGTAAAGATGGTGCTAATGCTATTCTCCACAATATCCAAAAGGGAAGGAAAGACGAACGATGATGGAGGTATTCCCACGGAGGATCATCCCCGCTCATGATTTCCATAATGGACTTGTCGAAATGCAAAGTCCATAGAAAGGGGTCGGATGATGTCCGCTATAGAGAATAGGAGTTGGAGGCCACAACTAAGTGGTCCTCTGGTGCTGACTGGATAGTCTCATACGTGAGTTCGGCGGGTGACAGAGGCATAGTGTCTCCAATCAGGTGTGTGGTGGCTTCGTCAGGTACAAGCGATAAATCAATGGAGTTGGGGACAAATGAAAACTGCGAGGAGATCATGTTCACCTTGGAAACATGATTTGGGGGATACAAAGTAGGAAAAACGCCCATAAGGGATGAGTCCTTAATGAGGCTGACCCCCACGCTCTCATACTGATGCAAAGTTTGTCCAATTGATGGAACGTTATCGCCCGGGTGAGTAGTGGTGTCAAGTGTGCATAAATCTAGTTGGTCGATAGTAACAATTCGGCCTTGAAGACGGAATTGTACTATGCGGAATACAGATGATGCAACCACAGTCATGGCATAAAACCAATTATGACCAAGCAGAATGTTGTAATCTAACGGGGCAGTGGCCACTTCCATGTTAATGGTTGCAATCTTGCCCCCCATATCGACTGCTAAAGCTTGTAACAACCCATGAGTTTGAAAGCCATGTCCGTCGAATTCTCACAAAGTGGTAGGGGAACGGTTCAAATCGGGAGAGACAATGGCTCTCCAGCATGAAATCGACATGACTGAAGTAGAGGCACCTTCATCCAAAATGGTACGATGGATTTTCTTCCCAGCAATGTTTGTGGCAACTTGAAATGCCAATTGATGGGATAGCCTCATTTTGAAGTATTCCACCCAAAACATGATGGTGTTCGATGAATCCGGGTCAACTGCACTGATGGCAGCGAGGAGAGTCTTGCGTTGACTAGGATAGTTTTGCAAGACCTCGAGCATCGACATAGCACAAGGATCTTGTGCTAGGTCCTCTACAATATTGTAGTTTTGAGTAGCCCAAGCATTGGGATTGAAAACCGATTTTCTAATCGTGCTCTTGGGTGGACGCAACACTGACACAAAAGAGGGCTTCTCAATGGTGAGAGAAGCAGCTAGTACAGTGACGTCATCATTCGAAGTGGAAGCTTTTTTAGTATTACTTCCAATAGGTTCCTTTTCTGAGACAGATTCATACGAACGAGAACGGGTGTTCAAGTTGATGGTCTCACTACGCATCATGAGAACATGCGCGGTGGAGGATGCTTCTCCTTGGGAAGGAGAGGTGTGAGAAATCAACTGCTGATTTTGAGTAGGGAAGGGATCATTGAGAACTACGGGTGTGGGTTTTCCCTTAAGAAACTTTTGAACTTTGTCTCTATGGGGGCATTCTTTAGAAAAATGGTCATCACCACACAGTAGACAAGGATACTTCAACTCCCTTTTCTATTTGGTGTCATCAAGGGTGCTCTTATGTTCCTGCTCGGTGGAATATTTCTTAGGTTCCCTTTGTTCTTCTTCTTACCCCCAGACTTCTGAGGTGAAGCTGATGAAACATAATCCACTTCTTTGGTGATAGCAGGAGTGGATGATTTGGTGGTGCCATGACCAGACTGTGTTGGTGATGGGGAAGAACCTTGGGGGTTCGATGATCCAACAGTTTGAGAAGGAGGCTATCTATTAAGGGATCCAATTATGCCATCAGCTTGGGGTCCCTTGGGTGGTTTCGTGGGGTCGTACGTGTTACAAGGTGCGTCAGGAAGGATATCAAACAACACGCCAGATTGAGCATAGACTAAGTCTAGTAAATGGGCACGGGTGATGGCTTGTTCCTTAGTGACAATGCCTCCCATGGAAACATCTCGCACTATGGTAGGTATGAGAGACTTCGTAAACCAGTCCGCTAGGAGTTGGTCTGGATTAGGAACCTTAAGAAGACGTCGTCTCCTCTGCCACTCATGTATATGATTTGAGATGTGAGTATTGGTATTTTGACGGAGCGAGATTAAAAGATCTGTACCAGTTTCATACCGTATAGGTAGTTGGAAATGAGTCAAAAAATTCATAGCAAGAGAACCAAAATTAGGAAAAGAGTGGGGTGGTAGTTCAATATACCACTTGGCAGCCGAACCAATAAGAGTCCGTTGGAATAATCTGAGATGGATCGAGTCATCCATCAATGAGTTGGATGAACACCACAAGTGGTACATCATCACATGGTTTTTAGGATCCTCACTCGGTTTTCCATCAAATTTTGGGATATCTGATGGAAATTTCACCGGAATGGGTAGCCAATTAGTTATGTGGTAGATGGGGTCATTGGTTAGGTGAGACAGGTCAAGCAGGTCTAAAGTAGCCAAAAAGGGTAGCTGCAGATTAGGCTGTGGGTACTAATAGTACTGATAAGGCATGTAAGGACCAGTGGGACCTTGTATTGACTGACCATAGGGTGTTCCAGGAGGAAACTGACCATACGGGTACAGGCCGCCCGGACCAAATGTAGGTCCACCACCATAGTAAGGTAGTCCATTACCATAAGAAGGTGTCCCGTTACCATAAGGTGGGGGCCCACCTCCTCCGTCGAGAGGGGATGGGCCACCTCCAAATGGTGGGGGTCCGCTACCACCACTCGAATAGGGTGGGCCTCCACCACCTCCACCGGGATGGGATGGTGGGCCACCATCACCGCAGGAAGGGTAAGGGCCTCCTCCACCACCTTCACCATAGTAGGGTGGTGGTCCACCACCACCACCAGGATGGGATGGTCCTCCGCCACCACCACCAGGATGGGATGGTCCTCCACCACCGCCACAAGGATGGGATGGTCCTCCACCACCACCACTAGGATGGGATTATACTCCACCACCACCACTGGGATGGGATGGTCCTCCATTGCCACCAGGATG
This sequence comes from Larix kaempferi, assembly GCA_027924585.1. Taxonomy (NCBI): domain Eukaryota; kingdom Viridiplantae; phylum Streptophyta; class Pinopsida; order Pinales; family Pinaceae; genus Larix; species Larix kaempferi. Next base: position 12,597,204 of record BSBM01000687.1, on the reverse strand, counting down.
GGATTGTCCTCCACCACCACCACCATGGGGGGTGGGCCATGATGGCCAGAATGAGGTGGTCCTCTGTTGGAGGGTAGAGGTCCACCTCCTCTAGAGTTATGTGGGGGCCCGCCGCCTCCAATGGGAGGTGGGGGTGCACCAAACAGGGGTGGAGGGACTTGAGGGACTGTAAGTGGGGGTCCATGTTGTAAAAATGTTTGCTGTCCCCATAGAGTGTAAGGGTTTCCTGGGTAGGGTACCCCATAAAGTGCGTTTCTGGGATTAAGTTGACCCAGCACAGGGTTAAGATGACCTAGATATGCTTGACTTGATGGTGGTTGAATTACGTTGGACGGTCCCCCGACATGGGATAATCCCGTAGTGGAAGGTCCAGGAGGTATGAAATTTCCAACGGAAGGACTGATGGGAACGCCTGCTGCAGTATTATGGTTAAGAGATGGGGGTTTCCCCCCAGCAACAACTTACTAACCACTAAGTAAATTTTGACCCAACACTGGTTGTTTATTATTCCCTATAGGATTATCATTACCTGTAAAGAAGGTAGGGGGTAAAAAGTATCCTCCCCTTGATGTTTGGGGTGGGGGGAGAGTAGGTGACGTAACTGTGGTGGTCACAGGAGTGCTGGACTATTGTCCTTCAACAGGTTGGGTCATTTGAGGTATAGGACTGGTCTACTATATAGGAGATGGATGTGTAGGAGTTGATGGTTGACTAGCCTCAGAAGTGGTCACATGTTACGTGGATGATTCCTATGAATCATAAGACAAATACCGACTTGGGAGTGGTTGATAAGGAGGTAACGTCGAGTTTTCATCCCTCTGTGCAAGGTTTTGATTTGTAAATTTTGTGGCCATAGATTGTAGCCTAGCCAATTGTTCATGATAAGGTGCCATGCGATTGTCGGGAGTAGCCCAACTAGGTGGGGATGCAACGGAAAAATGGGCCACTGGGTGGCCTAAAGAAGATGTCCAATAAGCCGCTAAAGGACCAGCAGTGGCTAAAGGGCCGTCCTGGTGTGAATTTATCCATTCCAACGATCCAGGCTCTCCCGGTAGAATGGGAGGTAGGTCTTGTGAAGTAGAAGTTTGTGCTTCTTCACCCTGCGGGGGATGAGAGGCAGGTGAATCTGGAGGAAACATTTGTGCTCCAACATTCAATGTAGGGTTTTCCACTTCAGGTGACACGAACGTGGCTTATGGGTTCATCCTTACCCTCGAAAATACCTCCCAGTTAAGGGGATATTTGGGTGGTAAGTTTTGAATCCTACGGGACCTTCTCCCAGGAAAGTCATCCAGAGTGACTGAAACAAAAGTTTCTCCTAAGGAAAGCCAAACAAAAGAAAAGAAGACCAGACAAAACCCTACACAAACTAAAGCCACAAGCAAACTTATGTGATAAGAAGTGGATTCAAAGGTTTGGAACCTCACAGGATTGTCAAGGATTCACAAATCACTATATACCGCAGGGTCCAACAGTAAAAAGCGACAAGGAGGATTGGGACCGTACCCTTGCCTCAATACCCAATTACCTGAATGGTACATACGTAGTAACCTCCTCGAGTGTTGTTCTCGGTGTATTGCTATGCCAAGAATGCCAAAAGGTTAACTCAGTTGGTCTCAGGAATCCTAATGGTGTCTCCCGATATACGCAAGGTACATGGGAGCTCAAATCCATAGTGGTGTTGTCTAATGCAGAACCGTACGGCATGAGACCTTCCTATATACTACCAAGTATATGAAACACCTTTCTATATACACCAAGTACGTGAAACACCTTTCGATATACGCCAAGTACTTGAAGTACTTGGTGGGTACGTGAAAGAGATTCGATATACCGATAAGTACGTGGAAGACTACAATACCCCCATAATACAGTGCTGGAAAATAACGACAGCTGCCACTCTTAACGACGCTGGAACACGTCTCTAACATACACACAAGTTACTAAAAATTTTACCTTAATTCTACCATTAATTTTATCTGGACAGTCAGGTGAATGCATGAGGTGAGTACATAATCATAAACATAATGCAAGCCCTGACTACATGCAAAAAAATGTACTTTTATTTTAATGAACTCTATGTATGGGAGGGAGAAATTTCTTTCCAATGATTTTACCACAGCAACACAATCCCAAATCTACCAAAAAATGACTATGAAATATTCTTTTCCTTTTCGAGCGAAACACAAAAATAACACAACACTACTAAGCCAAATCAAAGCATGTTTTTTATTTTTCTTTTATCTTTTCAAAACAAAAGTGATGCTAAGTGATGAAAAGAGAGAGTTTCTAAGTAGGGTATGCAATATTTTCACTTTCACTATAATGGCCTAAAAGCATAAGAACCAAAAGATGCATGTAACTTTCCAAGCATGGAACTACTTTTGCAAAACTTGATATCTACTCGAATTTTTCAAGAAAATGAGCAGCTCATAATTCGTGAAAAACACAAATAGCTTAATTTTCTTTCAAAGTTTCCAAAAGATCTACAAATGAGACATTCCAATGCATGTACAATTCTTCAAATGATCTTGAAAAATGATGGAAATAAAGTACTTTTGATTTTTCAATGGATGTATCAGAATAACAATTTGATGACAGCAATGCTTTTAAATACAAATATTGAAATGAAAAGATCACTTGCAGCACTCCAATGACTCAGAAAATATCAAGAAAGTGACGAGCACTAATACCGACTGAAGACACACACAAAGACTCAAAATCAATCAGTAACAAGCAATGCTAAAGCAAGCAAAGCTAAAAAATAGGTCTGGAAACCGATCCAATACAATGACCAGATCCAACAAGCAGAGGAGGGAGTGCAAGGATGAGTGGATGCAGGTGGGGGAGACGAGAGTGTCCACCACTACCAAATCTCAAACTTGTCCAAGACGGAACCCAAAACAACTCCAAATGAAACCAAACACTTCAACACACTTAATAAAAAATGGGGTCTTTGACTGGATCTTGCAGCACAGAGGGAGTTTGCACACAAAACCGAAACTCAAATTAGAAATGGAGAAGGGATTCCTATAGGTCAGTTTTGACAGATCGGCGCAGTCTGTGTTTGTACATAGAGCAACCGTTGCAGGTCACTAATGCAGGAAGTGAAATGATGTTGCAGTCTACCAATGAATGGGTTTCGACGATAGGCCAAAAGATAGAGAGCAAAGATCACAAAATGACATGGTGTCGCTCTGGATCCGCTGCATAGCTGCGATGGGCGAGATATAAGTTCAAAAATGAACCAATTCTCCAAACAATGAGCAATGAAATGGTTTAAAAATGGTGAGCACAAACTCACAGGAGGACTACAGACTCTTCAAAGCGAAGATCTGATGGTGAAACAAGGCTTAGAAGGAAAATCAGATTATGGATGGCTTGCAAAAGCAATCAACTGAAAATGGTATTCAAATTGACAAATACAAACAGTGTCTTCCCCAGTATGGTCGCCATATTTGTTTGACGGACAATCTACCAAGAGCAGACTCGAGGCATGATCTCCCTAGCTCAACACGAGTTTAGAACAAATAGAACAGAATATAAATCACTCTCCTAGATCTAATTAGAGATCAAGGAACTAGATACATTTACCTTATAGATCACTGATCCTTTTCTCCTTGGATGTTGCTCCAAGCTTGACGATCTTCAGATCTGAGCTGCAAAATCTATCAAGATAACAAGATAATAAAACAAGTAAAACACATCTAAACAATAATAGATCTAAGTAAGTAGTCAAGTAGGTGAGCTACACAAGATATCATTAACACAATGAGATTTTGGTGGAAAGCACTTATATTACTGTATTGAAAGGGAAGTACATAGGATAGAAAGATTACAACCATTGACTTGACGTAGCAATCCACATCCGATCAAACCAATTCCAAAGCCTCCCAAGGAATTGTGAGTCTCCCAATAGATGAGTAGAGATCTCTCCTAAGGTAATTTCACAAGCATGTAGACACTATAGACTTCCTCCCTTTGGAATGGGAGTGAGCTTCACTTATATAGGACTAAGAGGATAGGGTAGGTTGAGATATGGTAGGAGAGAGATAGGGGATCCTTCCAAGAGGTTGGGAACCGAATGCCAGCTCTCCCAAAAGGTCAGGGATAGGGATACATGTCATCTAGCTTCGAGAATGGGCTTGAAGAAGCTATTTTTGTCCATTAACTGACATCGTCGTAGGCTACAAGAGGCCAACCTATGATGTCGCAGGTTGGATGAGGACAACCTACGACAACCTATATAAACCCAGTATAAATGGGTTTGCATCTCTTCCAGGTTAATTACTTAGCCAAGGAAACTTTAGGGATGTTCACACTGAGTCTCATGATGGTAAGATTTTAGGTGTAACAAATTGAGTGGGAAGGTTCTAGGAAGTAACTAATCTTCTTAGGAACCACCTTTGCAAGGAGGAAATCAACCTTGGAACGCTTATCAAAACTAAGGAAACAACCAATGGTATGGTCAGATTCCAGAAAGTAACCAATATTTTTGGGGCCTACCTCCACAAGGGGGAATCCATCCATACATCATGGTCCACCATGGAATGGACAACATTCAGTAAGTAACCAATATTTTTGGATGCAACCTCCACAAGGAGGCAGTCAACCTTGGAATGATTTTCAATCCCAACTTCAACTGCCATGGTGTGGTTGGGATCTAGGAATAAACCAATATTCTTGGGCCCCACCTCCGCAAGGTTGAAATCTACTCATTGGTCATGTTCAAGGAAGTACCCAATCTTCTTGGGGTCAGTCTCTACAAAGGGGAAACCCACCTTGGAATTCTTATCACACCCAAGTACCACATCAATGGAGTGGTAAGGTTCTAGAAAGTAACCAATATTTTTGGCACCTAACTCCACAAGGGGGAAATCCAACCATTAACCCCATTCCGCAATGGAGTGGTCATGTTCTAGGAAGTAACCAATATTTTTGGAACCAGACTGCAATACCTACGTTTGATCCATCTAGGCCACCACATGGACCTCATTCCAATGGTATGATGGATTCTGTCAACCAACTTGAACATATCACCCAACATTTGGGACAAGTTTCTATTCATACTTCGCAACCCACAACTGGCCAGGCAATGCAACAACCTGATAATCCTTCCAATACTTCTAACATCCATTTAGTCTCATCCATAGACCTTAGAGGAAAGAAGAATAAGTATAAGGGTAAGCAAAGTGCTAATCCTTCCCATAATTCTGAAATCCTTATAGTCCAATCCAAATACCTTAGGGAAAAGAAGAATAAATGCAAGAGTAATCAAAATGCTAACTCTGCGAAAAGAGATTCACCAAACATAATCAATGCGGTGGGAAACAACAACCCACTATTTTGACCCTGGTACCCCCACCAGGGGGAAACCAGCCAACCCCCCCACAAGGGGGAAATGATCTCAATGCCAATGTCTTCATGTGTGATCATGAGGTGAACATTCAAAAAAGACTTAATTCTTATGATGTCTCTCCTAGTATGTTAGATCAACTGGTGTCACAACCAAGTGTTTTTATCTTCATTGAGAAACCATCCATAGACTTAGTACCACACCCCCCAAAAGGTGTTCTACATAGAACAAAGCATAATCCTAACACACAAGATGCTTAGAATGGTAATGTTCTTGAGGACCTATCTCAAGCGCCATGTGCCATGTCGGCCTTGGAGGTATTGCAACGTCATCCTACACAAAGAAAGGAAATATTGTCTACAATTGGCATTGTTGATTCATCTGATGTGACTTCGATCACATCAGACATAGACCATTCAACATGTCAGATCCCTTCCAAATTTGCTTTTCATATTAAAGTAATGACTCAAGGTAAGAACGTTTTTCGAACCATAGTAGATGAAAGGAGCTCAGTTTGTGTAATTCCATTTAAATGTTGGAAAGCATTTGGATCACACATATCTGTTGTAGAAGTTTCATACCAAGCTACTCAACTAGCTTCAGAAGATTCATGTCAAAATATTCCCTTGAGGGAGGAATATGATCTGGTTACTTGGCCCATTTGGGCTGTGAGATATCCCATCTCACATGATTTCTTCGATTACATTTTATCATCAGATGAAGATATCCCTGAAGTTGTAAACATTTTCTTGTACCCACTGTTGTAGGTACAACAGATCCCATGCTTCATTTGATCATGGGAGCCCCAATTTTTTGTAAATACAAAGGTATTTAGGTAAGATCCTTAATAAAAGACAAGATTCTTAAAACCTCGTTTGTATGATCTCACACCTTTGGCTTTTGGTTTATGTAATTATCATTTTTCCCTTCGAAAATTTCTGAGTTTTTGGTTGTTTTCTTTATTTTCAGAAAGTCTTTATTTCTTTCAAAATGTAATTTTCTTCCCGCAAATCTGAAACCCGAAATTCTGAAATCCCGAAACCCAAAATCCTGCAATTGCGGATTGCAGGAATCGTTTGTTCTTTATTTTGGAATTTTGTCAACCTGAAACCCGCAACCCGAAATTGCGAGTTGCAGGAATACTCTATGATTATTTTTGGAACACTCGATTCCGCAACCTGAAACCTGAAACACGAAAATTCCTGATTTCGGATTGTAGAAACTCATTATGTTAATAAATCGCGTTTGTTAGGATATTCCTATACTCCATCCTAGTCCTACCAGCATTTTCATAATTTGCATTTTCAGTCTTGCATGCAGCATGCATTTTGCATGCATGCATGCACTTGCATGCATGCATGCACTTGCATGCATCCTAGTCATTAGTCCCAACACCTAGCCCCTAGTTAGCTAGCCCCGGGAGCTTCTCACTGATCAGTTTCAGCCCTCCTAGTGCTTAGTGTGCCCTGCATGCAGTTTCATGCATCTCATGCACCCTCTCTTACCTACCATTCATTTGTAATTCAGTTATCTTCAGTTCTTTCCTTGATTTAAGGCTAGAGTGACTCTCAACAGATTGTATCACTCCGATGGACCTCCAGTGAGACTATATTGCCCATTCTGACTCTAGTTAGCTCCTCATGTGCCCTCCACTGAGCCTCCTTCATTCAGTTAGTGCCAGTTAAACTCAGTTACACCTGCCACACTCAGTTAGACTCAGTTTGACTGATGGTTGATAGTTACTTATGAATTGATGACTCCATTGGTGATGATGAAGACTTCTAGTTGTGCTCTGATGACACTCCAGTGATATTTTGATCTCTCCATGCAGGATAATTCGAATTACACCCTTGGTATTCGAATCCTATGCATTGTATCATTACTGTTTTACTATTCTGATTAATGAAACATGTGTGAATATTCTGCTCCTATCTGAGTTCCATTGGATCTATGTTCTGCTACACTATTCTTCTTCTATTTCCCTAAATTCTTTCATTGTGAGGTTTACATCATCTCTTTGGATCCACTGTGAGTATTTTCACATGGTATCAAAGCCATTTGAGAGTAAATTATACATCTAGTCTTGAGAGTTTTTTGCAGGTATTTAGAAGTTCTAGCAGTTGCAGCAGTAGTAGCAATAGTTTCACTTTTGCACTCGTTCCAGCAGTCAAGATGAGCAATTAGAATGCTCCTTTCTCTCCCATAATCCTCACTCCCTTCAATTACTTTGATTGGAAGAGTGAGATGATACTATTCTTGTGTACTAGACAACTATATAGATTGGTAATGGGAAAAGAAAACTAACCACATTCAGCTATGGAGAAAACCAAGCATCTAAATAAAATGGATGAAGCCTTTGGTTACATATGCCTTCATATGTCTAGAGATCTATTGTTTTATATTGAAGGATTGAAGACTCGAAATGAGTTATGGACAAAATTGGAGAGTCTTTTTGGCAAACAAGATGGGCTAAGAGGCCATGCTCTCGAAAATGAATTGGTTGCCCTACAACCTAGTAATTTTGAGACCATTCAAGAATTCTTCTCAAAATTTAAGAAATTGGTTTTGCAATGCAAGCATTGTGGCATCACTAAAACTGATGAACAATTGGTGCTTTCGATTCTGAGCAAACTAGGATCTCAATTATCTGTCTTTGTATCTACCTTCCATTTTGGACGAATGTCAATTCCTGGATGGAATATTCCAACCTTAGAAGCCTTTACTGAAGCTCTCATTAAAGAAGAGGACAAATTGATTCAAATGGGTGCTATCAAGGCCTCCAAAGATATAGCTCTTCTAGCTGGAGAAGCAAGTACGATGAATGTGAGAGGGAGGAAAAAAGACAAGGATAAGAAGCCATCTAAATCCAAGTTGAATGATAAGTCAAGTCCATCAAAAGGAGCCTCCAGCTCCAAGAAGGAAAAAAATAAGAGATCTGAATGTCCCTACTGCAAGAGAGGATACCATTCTGAAAAAGCTTGCATGCACAAGAAAATAGACCTACTAACCAAGCTTCTTGAATAGAACAAAACTGCTATTCCAAAAGATGCAAAGATGTTTGATTCTGGAAGTGGATCTGATGGTCATGAGGATTGCCATGCATTGATGGCTGGTTTTTCAAATTCAAAGGCCATGTTCATAGATTCTGGAGCCTCCAACCACATGGTTTCCTCTGAAGAATCATTTTCCTCTTTATATCTCAAATATGGGCCTACTATTCACATGGGAGACAACTCTCAGATCTCTGCCAAAGGATTGGGTATAGTACATATGGGGCATGGCAAGTTCAAGAATGTTCTATTTGTTCCCTCCTTGACAGCAAATTTGTTGTCTATATATCAGATGACTCACACCGGATCACCTAAGAAGGTGACTTTTGGTCCCGACACAACTGATATTACAGAGATCTCTACTGGGAAGACTATAGCGAAAGGGTTTGCAAATCATGCCTCCAAGGCATATGAGTTCTCTCATTTTATGCCCTTCTCTATTCGTACTCCTTCGGAATCTAATGAAGATTCAAGTGACTCTTCTTCTAATGATAATGAAGGCCAATATGGGCTCACACAGTCATTGCACCTACTAAGAACACAGTTGAGGATTCGTTTGATCATAGAACTACCAGACTTCAACATCATGCCAACCTTGCATTATGCCATTTACCTCTCCATGAGAGATGCAGCATGATGGTGGGGTTCTCTCTTCCATCCCTCGGGAAGACTCATCATGATCCATTGTTCCAGTTGCAGAAAGAATTCCTGAAAGACTTGCTTCGTCCAATACATCCTCTACACAGTGGGAGGCACATCAGAAGACCAGATCCAGATCTAGCACCTGCTTTGGCATCCTACAGAGGATCAGCTTGTCAAGTTTTTTGCAAAAGTTTTCACTAATGAAAGCTTCCTTCTTTTCTTCTTAGTATGATGGTTCTTTGAGTTATTTACTGTTCTTTTGAGGGGGGGTATTTTTCCCATGAGGTTTTCCCCATTTCCTCAGTTTATGGACAGTTCTTATTTTATCATTTATTTGATTGTATTGGGTGACCTTTGGTCCTAGTTACCAGGGCCTAGGATGGATTAAGGAGGGGTGTTAGGATATTCCTATACTCCATCCTAGTCCTACCAGCATTTTTAGTCTTGCATGCATTTTGGCATGCACCATGCATTCTGCATGCATCCTAGTCATCAGTCCCAGCACCTAGCCCCTAGTTAGCTAGCCCCAGGAGCTTCTCACTGACCAGTTTCAGCCCCCCTAGTGCTTAGTGCACCCTACATGCAGTTTCATGAATCTCATGCGCCCTCTCTCACCTACCATTAAGTTGTACTTCAGTTATCTTCAGTTCTTTCCTTGATTTAAGGCTAGACTAACTCTCAATTGACTGTATCACTCCGATGGACCTCCAGTGAGATTAGACTTCCCATTTTGACTACAGTTATATCCTCATGCACCCTCCACTGAGCCTCCTTCATTTTGTTAGTGCCAGTTACACTCAGTTACACCTACCACACTCAGTTAGACTCAGTTTGACTGATGGTTGACAGTTACTTGTGCATTGATGAGTCCACTGATGATGATGAAGACTTCTAGTTGTGCTTCAATGAAACTCCAGTGATATTTTGATCTCTCCATGCAAGCTAATTCGAATTACACTCTTGGTATTCGAATCCTGTGCATTGTATCATTACTGTTTTACTATTCTGATTAATGAAACATGTGTGAATATTCTGATCCTATCTGAGTTCCATTGGATCTATGTTCTGCTGCACTATTCTTCTTCTATTTTCCTAAATTCTTTCATTGTGAGGCTTACATCATCTCTTTGGATCCACTGTGAGGATTTTCACAGCTTCGTGCGTTCTCAAAACCCACAACCCACAAATTTCGGATTGTGGGATGCGGGAAACGACTTTTCAATTTTAAACGTTGTTTTAATTTCCGAAACCCAAAGCCCAAAATTTTGGGTTGCGAATTTCGGAAACAGTTTTATTCGTTGTTTTGAGATTTGGAAACCTGCAACCCACAACCCGCAATTGTGGATTGCGGGAATTTTGATTGATGTTTGAAAATAAAACTTCGGAACTCGATTCCGCATCTTGCAGGGGGTAATCTCAGTCATTCGTCTCTTTTGATAGTACAGTCCAGATTTGATCCGACCGAAAAACAATAAATACATGATTTTTTATTATTTTTCTTTATCATTTTCATTATCGGGATTTACTATGCTACGTGGATTTGTACTACGAATTTCTTACTAGGGTCATTTTCACCAATTTTCAGTTATTTTCAGGTTGGTTTATTATCGTTTTCACATTTACTATTCATGGTTTTCATGTTTATGTTTTAGTTTTGATTTTAGTTTTATTTATTTACCAGAATTTCCAAACTTTGCCAACATGTCACGGAATACTCGTTCTAAGACAGTCCATGGGGATTTGCTGACTAAGGACCCAAATTTTTGTATCTTCTTTGATACCAGTGAGAGGGTCACTGAAGCATATCTAATGGATTGGGCCAAGATCTATTCAATTTTTGATAATGATGACCTTTCCGAAATCAAGGAAGTTCGACCTGAATATGAGAAGATTAGGGCTTCTCAAAATCATGCCATTGGTTCCCAGCCCACTGTCTTACCTTACATAGACCCAGTAAAATGGATTGTGGAAAATGCCAACCCTAAAGGTCAGTCATTTAATGATAGTACAGGGTCGCAATTGACAATCTTCCACCCTGAGGTCTTTATCAGATCCTTTTCTCTTAAGCTGACTGTGCAAACCCTTAGCCCTGAGTTCATAGCATCATCTAAAACTAGGTACAATTTTGACGAGATTATGAAATCATGGATGATTAAACCCAGCAGTTTTGTGCTGAAGGCTGATAACCTCTACCCGATTGTTTGCTTTAAGGAGCCTTACTCTTTACTGGAAGCCATGCTTTGTAGGCTCTTTGGCCTTTCGAATTGTTCAGTATTCAAGGTTGAGTGGGCTCCACTATCTCATCATGTGTTAACAACTGGTGAATCCTTCCCTTGGACGTCTATCCTGCCATCGGAACTCAAAACAATAATCCAGTATTACAAAAAGGCACCTTCCCTGAGAAATCCACAGTTCTATTTGTCAGCCTTCGTTATGGATGTCTTTTGCGCTGAGTTCCAATATCCTAACTTGGGATGGCATTGGACACCTTCAGATCCACCAGTTCATATTTATCTTTCAGCATTGTGGGAAACCAATTTTGTGCCACTATTTTATGACATTTGTGACCATTTCATGGGCATCATTTACTTCAATATTTTCAAGCAGGAGGCACCTGCCTTTTCGGCTGATGCCAAGGCCTTGATTAATACTATTGGTGATTGATATGTTTATGATTCCTATTCATATATCAGAGTCCGGCGAAGTGACATTGTTCATCTTCTTCCCAGATAGTGCCTGACAGATTGGTCATCCAAGAAGTATCCTTTCAGACTGTTACTGATGGCGTCTACAAGAAACTTACTGGTCCCAAGAAGAAATGATGGCCTAAATTTTCTTTGAACCTTGGGCCATTGGTTATCCCAACCTCAAATTGGGCTGCAGTGCTTAGTGCCCAGGCGGCTCCTTTAAAGTTGGGTAAATCTCCCAAGAGAAAACATGATCCTAAGAAATTCCTTGATGCACATTTCAAACAATACCATATGAAGATGGATTATGTCCATGAAGAAAACCCTGATGACTCTATTTATCAAGGAGTGGACACATTTTCTGAGGTCCTGGCTGGGGCCAAGAGCTTCAATGAACAACATCAGATTATGCAGTATCAGAAAGACATCAAAGCTAAAGTCTTGGGCTACAGAAATTTCGAAATGAATCTGCTTGAGAAAGAGAGAAAAGATAGAGAAGAAAAGGAAAACTAACAAGCTAATGCCCCTGCAATGCTTACTTAACCAGATGGGGATAAAGGTAAATCCCCCATGGAAAATCCTCTTGAGGTAAAAACAACTGAGCAGTTCAAATTCTTGTTGGAGACTTCTCATCATATGAAGCAGAAGTTATCACAGATATCTTTAGTGCTGAATACCCAAACAGTTGAACATCCTAAGCCTACTGAGGATGTTCAAATGACTATTGCAGCTGCACAAGTATGTGGTGATTTAATAACAGCTGAGGTCAACGCAGCTAAAAGACAGAAAATTCAGATACGTACATCATAGGTCCCTACTATTGAGCTCATTGACAGTGATGTTGATGATGGACCCAATCCTCCTGTGGAAGTAACCCAAGAAGTGACTGAAGGAGTAACTCAAGAAACGACTCAGGAAGTAACTAAACAGGTAACTGAAGATTCACAAGCAGTTACAGATTTTTTAAACACTTGTTGTTGCAGCAACATCCCCCCCCAAAAAATTTTGTAGACATTGGGGCCCCTCCTTTTCTTTTCCTAGAAAGTTTGCTTAAAGAGTTAAGTCTCCTTTGGAAAGCCCTTTTGAACTCAGTTTTTTGTTTCAAGTGAGAAATATTTTTTTAGTTGAAGTTGTCTCTAAGTCAAAACTCAAGTTTTTCTCCCGAAACGGCGGAAGCACTTACTTTTTTTTAAACTTCAGAAAGAACTTGAAATTCTCACCCGCAACGGCGGAAGCATGCGTAAAGTCTTACCGCGACAAGTGCCTCCTTTCCAAGCCAACCCCGTTACACCATTATTTCATTTCCAGGTAGGTGGTTCTACTGTTGATATTCTCTTAAGCTTTGCATTGAAACTTTCTCGGGTGGTTTTCGTTTTGTCAATTGCATGGCCTATGGGCACTCGTAGCATACCATCTATTATTTTTTATGTTACCTGCAATTGTAGATTTTATGACCACTGCGGCGCCATAGTTTTCCCAACCCGGTTAAGCCATCAAAATGCTCTCATTTGGTAATGCGAACCTGTAACCCCGCCCATATACCCGCTCAAAAGCTTCCGAACCCGGCATCACCTCCCTAGAGCGATCGAGTTTGAACAACCATAGTATCTGTTTTTTTTTTTAGTAGTCTATGTTTTGTTTCCTTCCCCAGCATACGGCCTCATGGTTTCTTATGATCATACGTTATCAAGCTACATCCCATCTTGCTCTATTTTACGCTCCATATTACATAATGGTTTGCAATCTTATGTTCATTCATGTCTGGTTGTTTGACAGAGATAAGCTACAATGCCAAAAGGTAGCAGAAAGAAAGCTAGAATGATGGAACCATAGCTAGTAGAGCCAAGGATAGAAACTCTCTTTCAAGAATAAAAGGTTCAAGACTTTAACCAAAGATTCACCACACTCTTGAATAATTTCAGCGAGGCAACTAAACCTGTAGAAGAATCTCTAGTTGAATATTATACAACAACACTTGAATGCCCCATAGCAATGTTTGTCAACATAACTAAGAAGACCACCCTGATAGAAAATTTTGAAGAAGCTAGGAAGGTGGAAGAAGAAGCAGACAACATTGCTAAACATGCCTTAGATGCAGAAACAAAACCAGCAGCTCATAAAAAGACCTTGCTGCTCACCAGGAATAAAGAAGAATCATCAGCAGACATGGAAAATGTAGTGAAGATGATGCATAAATTGTCAAATAAAATTGTAGATCTCGAGAAAGATAAGGCAGTGTTGATGCCTCGGGGGTGCAGGGTAAGTGCGAGATGATGGAATGGGTTCCAAGGCACACAATAGGGGATGAAAACCCAGCCAAACGCTTCAGTTAACCCAACGCAATAGTTACCCTATCCTCAAGCTGTTTGGGATGGTAATCACCCACAGATATTTGGCCTCCGCTGGCACTCTATGAGTAAAGGATTTGATCTTGAAACATTAGTTTTCCCATAAAGGAAAACAAAGTATGAAGGATAGTTAACGAACCTATCTTATCCTATCAAAAGAAGAAAACTATGATAAGTTAGATCTAACCTAAAAGGAGAAGTTGATGTTGTACAGATCAGAATTGAAGTGTGACAAACAAGTAATAAGTTCCTTGAACAGAAATGTCTTCGGGTTCTTCACTTGTTAATTTAAAGTTTTATCAATTAAGAAATTAAGTGAAAATTCTTCAAAATATTTAAGCTTATTCAAATTCCTGATCTGTAATCATTGTGTTAATTGAAAAATTAACATTTGATTATACATGTTTATTTGCATCGAATCATTTGCAGAGATATAAAAGAAGAAAAAACGTTCAATTAAAGAAATTTAATAGAACAGTTTTAAGCATAATCTGGACATACAGAGAAATCAATATGAGAGATCTTATGCATTAATGAATGTCCTGCAAAGGATTAAACACATAACCAATGACGAATTTGAAACATGAACTAAACAATTCCCAAAGAAATGCGAAGAACAATAGGAGGTGAATTAAAAGATAACTTTCCTGAATAGAGAAGTCTTGTACAAAAATTACAATGACTCTGATAAACAAAGTATCTTTAGTCCAAACTCCCACTGAATTGCAATTCCAAAATTCCCAACCATTTCTTAAGAGAAGCTTTCCTCCTTTTATACTAAATTTACATCAGAGTTCCAAAAAGAGAGATCCTACAAAATAGGGATTACAAAATCGGGCCTAACCATCGATCCAAGAAATTTTTGCTATTTTTTTGGCTCAAAATATTTTCTCCCACCTTTCACAAAAGAAAGACGTGTTCTTTAATCTGATAAGGTTTTGTGGCACCATAAAAATTTAATCATAGATTGCTCACTAGCATCGACAGGTGGTGTAGCTTGCAGAGCGTCCACAGTAGGAAATTCGGGGTCGGAGAACCCACTGTTAAAAACAGAGAAATCCATTAGAGGATTTACTTCAGGAATGGTAGGCAGCACATCAGGTTCTTCATTGATTATAAAATCTTGTATAACATTAGTTGATCCCTCCAGAATTTCCTTTCTTTGCTTCTCGGGGTTGTGAATGTAGGCAGACAAAGTTTCGAAGTCTTCCTCACAGCTACCGCTGCTAAGATCAGGAACACTTGCATCAAACGGTGGTGACAACATTTCTTGATATAATAAGGGGTAGAGCTCTTCATTTTCAATATGAAAATTAGAAAATTCACCATCTGCATGAATATTGCTCATTCTAAATGAGTCTCGAATAGAAGGATATAAGAAGAATGCCAAATAGAGTGTTTCCTATTCTAGAAGGCAATTGATGAACTGGAACTTTTATGTTAATTGCTATTTAAAGGCTAGCAAGCAGATCGATGATAATTGGGCGGGGTGATCTGCAATGATTAAAGTTATCCAATCAATTCATTGTAATTACTTCAATTGTAATGACAAAAGCTGAGGTATGTGCCAGTCGGATCAAAGCCTATGTGAAGTACGAGTTCAATTACTGCTTGCATGATTTCGAACTGCCTTAGGATCACATCGTTGTAAGCCATCTCCTATCAATAATTATGACTGGAGATTAATAATGGAGACAAAGATTATAGTGACAAAGCTTATGTGCAAAACGGTCTCAACTAAGAGTTTTAGTACATAGGCTATCGACTCTTCACATGTAACAAATCCGATCATTAAGAAGTGGAACAAAAGACGACAAGATGTCAAAACTCGAGTCCAGACATGGCGGACTTAAGGTAGAAAAAAAAAAAATGGCGTCCATCCAACTTGAACTAACCGATAGACTGGTATTAGTGTTTGCTGTCATGGATTGCACAAAAAATGATAATTTGGCAGAACCAGCTTTCAAAAGACAAAATGGAAGGCCTGACTTGACTGACTGCCCAAAATCAACATGACCGCAAGATTATAACAGATAGACGGCTGAGATTAACTGGGGCGGAACATGGAATCAGGCTCAAAAAATTTGTAGGAAGTTCTTATTCAAAGATACCGCAAGCCGAAACCCAAAAGTACGGATTTGCAGGTTGTGGGTTCACAAAAAATGAAAGTAAAAAGAAAAAAAAAGGATCTCCAAAAGCTGAAAACCTATGATGCGGGTGGCGGGCATCGGAACATGAATCTGTGATGTAAAATAACCATCCCGAAAGCCGCATTCTGAAACTACGGTTTGCGGTTTTCAGGAGCACACACCAAGTAAACGAAAAAACACAATCCCGAAAGCCGAATGCCGCCATTGCGGGGTTCTTGTTTCGGGGTAATTATTTCTTAATCTTATTAAAGAATGATTCCGCAACCTGCAGTCGTCGGGTTGCAGACTTCGGAACCATCAAAATCAAAACATAAAACAACAGTCCCGCAACCCGCATCTGTCGGGTTGCGGGTTTCGGGATGACAATAGCAGCCAGCAAAATACTCAAATTTTTGGCCTTTTCAAACTGAACACTTTTGGAAGAGATAATCAAACACTTGCAAATAAGCAAACCAAAAGCATGGGTGGAGGATTTTAGAGGTAAAATCAAAATCTAAAATTTTCAAGATGACTCACCCAAACACCTTTGCGTTTATTAAAATTGGGGGCTCCCGCGCTTAGCTAAGCATGGGATCTATTGTGGCTACAACAAATGGTGACTGGATGGGAAGAACCAGTTATCTCTGCAATCAAATCCAACTAAAGACAACATGTCAATTAACCAATTTCTTGAAACTCAATTCATAGAAGATACTCAAAAGATAACAGTTAACAAGCAATGTACATGAAAATGGATAGATCTCAACAATGACGATTTTAAAGATAACACTCATTTGATAAGGAGATTTAGAGAGTAATACCAAATCTTTACCATGATGTAATCATTGAAAACCAGCTTGTGTTGAACCTGGGCACAGTCTTAGAAATGCTCATGGATATCCTAATTACAGATCGCCTTGGTTTATTAATTATATTTATATTCAGTGATCCTCTATGGATTCCTTAATCTTGTCTTTTCTTTCTCCTTTTTTTTGTTTTTGTTTTTGTTTTTGTTTTAATTAAAACACATAAAACCTTGATAATACAAGACCACTGTACTGACTTGGTGATTAGATGAAGCAGTGCCATTCACAGGCCTGATCCGGAAACTGGTCAAACTAGCTCAATGACAAGACTCCTTGTCTTCTGGTTGTAAGACCAAAATAAATTATCATGGCTTGGTGACCACATAGTGATAATTCCAGTCCAAGGTCAAACCCATGATCATAGCAGGGTTGGCTTGTGATAAGACCTCCCTGTTCTTGTATATAACAAAATCTTATAAAAAGGAAACAATTTATTTTGGCATAAGCTACAAGGCATTACCATGGCTTGGTGACCATATAATGATAACGTTAGTCACCAGTGCTTTGCGGATCATGAATGGACCGACCTGTGATAGGATCTTCCACCTTCCAACAGAACTGAAAGTCATCTTCCAAGTGTGGTGGCTTGATGTGAAGATGTCATTCCACTTTAAACACCTATGAACCTAATGGGTTGGCTTGATAACAAGACCACCCACCTTGTAACTTATAATTTTAAACAAATTTCATATTCAAAGTGATCGTAAAAGGACCCATGAGCAATCGGAACTGGTCAGGTTATTATGATATGTCGTTGAACCATGAAACACCAGATAGAGAAATGATGACCATCCTCCATACCTCAATTACACAAATAAAGCATGGTGAAAGATAATGATCAAAGTGAAAAGTATCCAAAGGCACTGCACTTATTTGACTATTTATCCTTCAGAGCAAATTCTAATCAAAAGCCAGAAAGTAAGATTGATGATGATGCTGAAGCTTCAGAAGCAATTGTTGCTAAGAAAAGTGATGATAAGCCATTACCACAAGTGTGAAGCCTTATTAATGAAAACAAAACAAAAACAAGAAAACCAACCAAAATGTCGATGGGATAAAACAAATGATTGAAAAACAAACCACACCTATGTACAAGTGCATCAGATTCTTTAAATGAAATACTTTTTTAGAAGAGACACATTCACTGGGAAGGTGTCTACAACTCCCTCAAGCATCTATAATCGAACAGTGCTAGGACCAATCTTTTCTGTAATAATGAAAGGTCCTATCCAAAGGCACTGGAACTTGGTGTACTAATTCTTATCTTTACGTTGCTTATCCCACCTCAGAACCAGGTCACCAATAAAAAATTCCCTGTCAGATGAAGATTTTTCATCAAACCATCTTTTCACCATCTGCTGATGATGATACAACTTGTTCTTGGCTATTTCCCTGTCTTCCTCTAGCATCAAGAGGGTGTCAATTCTTTGTTGGAGGGGAGAAGAATCATCTTCTTGGACAGACTGGGCCAATTGTAGCGAAGGAATGGTAAGATTAGTGGGAAGGATGGCCTCTTTGCCATAAACCAGACAGTATGGAGAATTTGCAATTGCTGCTTTTGGGGTAATTCGATCTGCCCATAATGCATTATACAACTGTGTGTGCCAATCTCTGTGATGAGAAGCTCTAGTTTTCTTGAGAATGTTTATTAGGTTTTTGTTTGATGACTCAGCCAAACCATTACCTTGAGGATAATAATTGCTGGAAAACTTAAGCTTAATCCCCATCTCAAAGGCATATTCGGTTATATCGATTGAAGAGAAGTAGGATGCATTATCGAAAACTAAGTACTCTGGAGTGCCAAATCATGTGACGATCTGGCTATCGAGGAAAGAGATTACTTGGGCAGCATTACATTGTTTAAGAGGAGCTGCCTCCACCCATCTAGTGAAATAATTTGTGTCTGTGAGGATATACTTGTGTTGGAGGGATGAGGGAGGGTTTATAGGCCCAACAAAATCCAGTCCCCACTATTGAAATGGAAACTGAATTGTAACCGGTTGTAAAGGAAATGCAGGTTTCCTAAACTTCCATGTGCATTTCTGGCATGGTTCACAATTCATGACATAAGCAAAAGCATCTTTAAACAATGTGGGCCAATAATATCTAGCCCTAAGAATCTTGTGTGCTGTAGTCTCTCCTAAAAAATGGCCTCCAGTAGGACCTGCATGAAATTGAAACAAAATGTCATTATTCTCATGTTTTTCCAAGCATCTAAGAAATACTCCATCATAATTTTTCCTAAAAAGAACTTGATCGATGAATTGATAAGGGGCATATTTAAGTCTTAAAGCTCTTCTTTTCTTAAAATCAAGGGTTTCAGGAGCAAACCCATGGTTAGGGAAAAATATGATATCGTCGTACCATTCCGATGTCGGGGCATCGATTACATTAAAAACACCTGAGGGAATTTCTTCCTCATGATCCCATTCGGACTGCTGCTGTGCGGGGTCGTTGGATTGCGCAGTGAGAAGACAAAGGCCTTGGCCTTTTACAATTTTAGCCAGTCTGATCTCAAGATCATATTCTTGTAGTGTGTTCATCCAATGGGCCCTCTTTTCCCCCAATTCTTTCTAGATTAGGACATTTCTGATAGCAGAATATGGAACAATGACTTTAGTTCGAGACTTCAGCAAGTAGGGTCTGTAATGTTTGACAGATTTACAGACTGCATAGGCTTGCATATCGATCTGTGAGTATTTAAGCTCTGCACCTTTGAATGTTGAGCTCATAAAAGAAATCGGGATTTCAGTATCATTGTCACGCTTTTCAGTTAAGACAACTGCATAAGAAAAGTCAGTGGCAAAAGTATAAAGAATGAAATCCTTATTAAAATATGGGGACATGAGAGCTGGAGCTTCTGCAATAGCCTTTAGAATTCGGACAAACGCATCTCTCTATTCCCGCGACCAAGTAAACTGTACATCTTTCTTGACCAAAAGTTGTAATGGTTTAACAATCTGGGCAAAATTTGGTACAAACCCACGTACGAAATTAATCTTACCTAAGAAAGATTGCATTGCTTTGCACGAGCCCAATAAACCAATATTTGAAATAGCCTCTGTACATTCAGGATCAATAATCATACGTTCTTTCGAAACAATGAAGCCCAGAAGCTTTCCTTCTGTTACTGCAAAAATAGATTTCTTCGAGTTAAGAGAAATACCGAATTTTCTGCAGCGATCAAAAACTTATTTCAAAGCAAACACATGTTCATGTCGTTTTTTAGACTAAATAGTGATATCATCAAGGTAAACCACGATAGAATTATGCATTAACCCTCGGAAAGCTATATCCATGGCTCTCTGAAAAGTAGCTCCTACATTGATTAGCCCGAAAGGCATCCATCTGTAGGAAAAAGTACCCCATGGGGTCCTGAAAGTTGTTTTCAATTGATCGTCCGGGGCAACCATAACCTGGTTATACCTCGAAAAACCATCTAAGAGGGAAAACATCTCTGACCTGGCTACCTTTTGAAGAATCTTCTCCATTGGTGGAACAGGATAGTTGTCTTTCTCTAAAGCCCGATTCAGGTTCCTGAAATCGACACACAGTCGAATTTCACTGCTTTTCTTACGGACCGGTAGTAAGTTAGCAATCCATTGAGTATGCCTGACCGGAAAGATAATTCGAGCAATGAGCAGCTTCTCCAGCTCCTTTTTTACAGAAGGCTCCAAACTAGGGTGCATCTTCCGCAACTTTTGTTGAAATGGCTTCACCTCTGGTTTCATGGGTATATTATGAAATATGACGCTAGTGTCAAACGTTTTCAACTCGTCATACGTCCAAGCGAAAACATCTTTATATTGTTTACATAATGCAATAATGGCTCTGCGTTATTCAGGGCTACAATCAACTCCCAAATTGATGAAGCGATGTTCCTGTTCGGTGCCTAAGTTGACCCGCTCATAGTTCAAAGATGAGCTTTGAGTTTTACAATTAGTTTGAGATTTGAACTTGTCTTGTAAATCATAAAACTTTTCTAGATTGATCACAGACTTCAGGATGACGTTTGAGGAATCAGTGAGAAAATTTTCATGTTCTGCTTCATTGATAGCCATGTCTTGAAACATATCTTGAGTAGTGAGAAAATCGAGTATATGTCGGTCATCATCAAATGCTTTCCAATTAGTCACATTATCTGGAACGGATGGTCTGTACATCAATTGTACATTCTGGTTGAAAACAGAGAAATCCATTAGAGGATTTACTTAAGGAATGGTAGGCAGCACATCAGGTTCTTCATTGATTATAAAATCTTGTATAACATCAGTTGATCCCTCCATAATTTCCTTTCTTTGCTTCTCAGGGTTGTGAATGTAGGCAGACAAAGTTTTGAAGTCTTCCTCACTGCTACCGCTACTAAGATCAGGAACACCTGCATCAAACGGTGGTGACAACATTTCTTGATATAATAAGGGGTAGAACTCTTCATTTTCAATATGAAAATTAGAAAATTCACCATCTGCATGAATATTTCTCAATCTGAATGAGTCTCGGATAGAAGGATATAAGAAGAATGCCAAACAGAGTGTTTCCTGTTCCAGAAGGCAATGGATGAACTGGAACTTTTATGTTAATTACTATTTAAAGTCCAACAAGCAGGTTGATGATAATCGGGCGGGGCGATCTGCAATGATTAAAGTTATCCAATCAATTCATTGTAATTACTTCAATTGTAATGACAAAAGCTGAGGTATGTGCTAGTCGGATCAAAGCCTGTGTGAAGTACAAGTTCAATTACTGCTTGCATGATTTCGAATTGCCTTACGATCACATCGTTGTAAGCCATCTCCTATCAATAATTATGACTGGAGATTAATAATGGATACGAAGATTATAGTGACACAACTGATGTGCAAAACGGTCTCAACTAAGAGTTCTAGTACACAGGCTATCGACTCTTCGCACGTAACAAATCCGATCATTAATAAGTGGAACAAAAGATGAAAAGATGTCAAAACTCGAGTCCAGACATGGCAGACTTAAGGTGGAAAAAAAAAATGGCGTCCATCCAACATGAACTAACTAATAGACTGGTATTAGTGTTTGCTGTCATGGATTGCACAAAAAATGATAATTTGGCAAAACCATCTTTCAAAAGACAAAATGGAAGGCCTGACTTGACAGACTGCCCAAAATCAACATGACTGCAAGATTATAACAGACAGACGGCTGAGATTAACCGGGGTGGAACGTGGAATCGGGCTCAAAAAATTTGCAGGAAGTTCTTATTCAAAGATACCGCTAGCCGAAACCCAAAAGTACGGATTTGTGGGTTGCAGGTTCACAAACAATGAAAGTAAAAAGAAAAAAAAAGGATCTTCAAAAGCTGAAAACCTACTATGCGGGTGGTGGGCTTCGGAACGTAAATCTGTGACATAAAATAACCATCCAGAAAGCCGCATTCCGAAACTACGGTTTGCGGGTTTTGGGAGCACACACCAAGTAAACGAAAAAAACACAATCCCAAAAGTCGAATGTCGCCATTGCGGGGTTCTTATTTTGGGGTAATTATTTCTTGATCTTATTAAAGAATGATTCCGCAACCCATAGCCGTCAGGTTGCTGACTTCAGAACCATCAAAATTAAAACATAAAACAACAGTCCCGTAACCCGCATCTGTTGGGTTGTGGGTTTCGGGATGACGATAACAGCCAGTAAAATACTCAAATTTGTGGCCTTTTCAAACCGAACACTTTTGGAAGAGATAATCAAACACTTGCAAATAAGAAAACCAAAAGCATGGGTGGAGGATTTTAGAGGTAAAATTAAAATCTAAAATTTTCAAGATGACTCACCCAAACACCTTTGCGTTTATTAAAATTGAGGGCTCCCGCGCTTAGCTAAGCATGGGATATGTTGTGGCTACAATAGGAAGCTAGTACATCTAGGAATCCTTTCAAACCTTTCTACAAGAAAAGGGAAGACAATGATCAACCTCATCCACCTATGAATACTTCTCCTGTTTTAAATCTAAATGAAATAGGAATGGAACACTTCTGTACCTTTCATCAAGAGCCGCACTTGGAAAAGAGCTGCCCACAATGGGTTAACTCTATGAGTTTAGTCATGAACCAAATGCTGGCTTCAAAAATTCCAGATCAAGATGATCCTCCAGAGGAACCAAACCTCTAGATAGAGGAACCATCCCCAGACACTACCATGGTGCTATGGGATTTGGTACCTTTAACTGAATTGATAGAAGATGATCCCGTGGAAAGCCCAGTCTCTACTCTAAATATTAACACTCGCAGTAAAGGTACCATTGCAGATCCGGTTCCAAGTTCGACTATTCCGAAACCTAAAATTTCCAAAGAGTTACCTAGAAGACACATAATAGTCATTCCACCTCAGCCTAAAGCTAACCCAATAGCTACCAAACAGCCAAACATTGACACAACAGTTCAGCAACCAAAGGTCACACTGAGTAAGACAGGCAATCAAATCAGAATTGTAAAAGAATGTGATATGGGATATGACATCATTGAAGATATGAAGAAGGTAAAGTCAAATGTCTCAATATTTGATATGTGCAGTTTTCCCCAGCAATGAGACAAGTTGTTGCAATCTCTTCAATCCCAGCCTAGTGCCCCATTAATAGACACTCAAGAAGACCCTGAAATTAATGAAGCTAGTATCGGTAGGAAATCCAAATCTCAAACGTTGGCTTTCCTTTTAACTTTTGAAATCTTCAATCACAATGTGCACAATTGTCTGGTGGATTCCGGAGCATCTTCGAATGTTATGCCACTGTTTATTTGTAAGAAAATTAATGGTCAACCGATTCCATCTCCTGCGTAGATTATTCAGTTAGATAGGACTGTTGTCAAAGTTATCGGGGAAATGAAGGATGTCCTCATTAGGTTGTCAGCAGATTCTAGAGTTTGTCAGTTCATCGATATAATGGTAGTTGACATTCCTGAAGCATATGGTTTAATCCTTAGTAGGGACTGGTCCACAAAGTTGAATGGTTACTTTGCAACTGATTAGTCCCATTTATGGCTGCCATATCACAATAGACAGAATCAGATCAAGGTTATGAGAGAACCACACATGAAACAAAATGTAACTCAACTAGAAGGAAAGAACGAAGCTGTAACCTTCTTGTCTTCAGTTTTGGGGAATTAATTTTTAGAAATTGATCCGGGTAATTATCAATCTGAAATTATTAGCCATGAGTCAGATAAATAGTCCAATCTCCTTCATTTCTCTCGGACTAATGATATTGACTGTAACATAGTTATCTTAGTCACTGACTTAGATCATAAAGACACTAACTTAATTAAACCAAAAGATCCTTTTTGGACTTTATACTTTGACGGTTCTAAAACTTTGGAAGGGTCCGGAGCTGGTTGTGTTCTGATGGATCTAGAAAGAAACAAGTACTTCTTGTCCTATAGATTAGAATTTGATTGTACTAATAACACTGCTGAATATGAAGCTTTAGTCCACGGATTGAAGAAAGCCATCGGTTTAAATTTTAAGTAACTGAAGGTTTTTGGTGACTCAGAAATAGTTGTGAGACAGGTAAGAGATACTATTCACTGTCTTTCACCTCATTTGAAGAGTTATCAAGCTGAGGTATGGGATTTAATTATGCATTTTGATACTTTCAACATAAAATCTATTCCTAGATTACAAAATGCTGCAGCTGACTTATTAGCAACATCCGCTTCCATATTGGTGCCAACTAATAACAAGTTCTCAATTGAATTGGTTTTCAGTCCTTATGTCCCTGACAATATCACAAACTTCAGAGTCTTCTATGATGACAAACAGATTATCAGTTTCCTAACAAACAAAGATGTGTTCGAAGAAGCTGTGATAGACGAAGAAGAGCACGATTCTGATTTACAAAAGAAAGATGCGGCTAAAGGAAATTTCATCCCCAAAGGGGTGAGGTCACTTGAAATGTTGTTTGATATACAGAGCAAGTTCAAAAGGCCAACAAATACCAAGACCAATAGCTCATCAATGCAGCATGAATTAGTAAATCTTGGTACCAAAGCTGAACCAAAATTTGTTAACCTTGGCAAATGTTGTTCACCAGGAGAAAGAGATAAGTTCATCAAGTTGTTTCGACAATATAAGGATGTTTTTGCATGGACTTATGAGGATCTGAAAACATATGACACCCGTATTATTCAGCATGTCATACCAATGAAGGCAGGTGTCAAGCCATTTCAACAACAATTAAGAAGGATGCATCCTACTCTTGAACCTTTGATTCAAAAGGAATTGAAGAAGTTACTTGATACTAAGATAATCTTTAAAGTCCGACATTCCGAGTGGGTTGCTAATCTAGTTCCCGTAAGAAAGAAGTCAGGAGAGATAAGGTTATGTGTGGACTTCAAAAATTTGAACAGAGCTTCCGATAAAGACAACTATCCCGTCCCTTCAATGGAACAAATTCTCCAGATGGTATCAGGATTTGAACTCTTCTCCCTTCTTGATGGTTTCTCTAGTTACAATCAAGTATTAGTAGCTGAAGAAGACCGTATTAAGACTACTTTCCGCACTAAGTGGGGAACTTTCGCATACTGAAGAATGCCATTCGGCCTAATAGACGCAGGAGCCACATTCCAGTGAGCGATGGACATTGCCTTGCGAGGATTGGGTGGCCACTGTGTTGTGGTCTATCTAGATGATGTGACCATTTTTTCAAAGAAAAGGGAAGACCATGTTGTTCATTTGAAGCATATTTTTGATCATTGTCGAAAGTATGGTATTTCTTTAAACCCCAAGAAAAGTGTGTTTGTTTTCCCTGAAGGTAAACTGCTGGGTCACATCATTTCGAAAAGAGGAGTTTCGATAAATCAAGAGAGGGTACAAGCTATCAATAAAATTCCCATGCCTCATAAAAAGAAATCCATGCAGTCGTTTATGGGCAGTATCAATTTTGTCTGAAGATTTGTCCCCGATTTCGCTCAAATTGTTAAACCTTTGCAGCAAATGGTCAAGCAAAGTGTACAGTTCAAGTGGAAAGACTTAGAAAAGGATGCATTCAGAGACATTAAGGCAGCCATAGCTAAGGCTCCTTCCTTAAGAAGCCCAAATTTTGACAAAGATTTTATCTTGTATACTTTTGCTTCAGATGACTCTCTCGTAGCTATGCTTACGCAAAAGATAGAGTTAGGGGACGAATACCCAATCTTGTTTATGAACACTGGTTTGCAAGGTGTTGAACTGAACTATCTGGTGGTCGACAAACAAGCATATACCCTATTCAAAGCGGCAAAACAGTTCAAACCGTATATTCTTAAGAACAAAACTAAAGTTATAGTTCTCCACTCAGCTGTTAGATCCCTTTTCGTTCAAAAGGAATTGGGAGAGACAAGGGGAAACTGGGTTACAGCTCTTCAAGAATATGATTTAGCATTTAAACCGGCCACCATCATCAAAGGACAACGTCTGTTTAAATTTCTTACAGAACATCCGATTAATGATGAGCAGCATTAGAGGAATGAAGCTGAGCTGAATTTAGTCGAAGTATGTCCTATTTTCACAGCCCCTGAATCATGGTATAGGGATCTAGTGCATTATTTGTAGCAAGGATACCTACCTGAGCACTGGAGTTCTAAGCAAAGAAGGGTGCTCCATTTAAAATCAGCAGCTTATCAGATCATTGATGGAATACTTTTCAGAAAAAATTACGATGGAATTTTTCTTAGATGTCTAGAGCTACACGATGGTCTTGCTGGTGGACATTATTCAGGGGAGACAACAGCTCACAAAATACTCAGAGATGGATATTACTGGCCCACTTTATTTCGGGATGCCCATACTTATGCACGGAACTATGATATATGTCAAAGGAGTGATGGAAAAGTACCAAAGGTAGCAGGGCCCTTGCAGCTGGTTATCATCTCAGAACCTATCGAACAGTGGGGTATAGACGTCCTTGGAGAGATAAAGCCAAATTCTTCTCTGCAACATCGATACATCCTGACAGCCACCGACTATTTCACCAGAAGGACAGAGGCTACTCCATTACACACGATCAATGAAGATGCAGTCATCACTTTCTTGAAAGAGAACATCATAACCAGGTTTGGGGTTCCAATTTCTTTAGTATTTGATAATGCCACTTATTTCTCTTCTTTTAAAATAAATGAATCTGTTTATGAATGGGGAATTAAATTGCATTATTCAGCCAATTACTATCCCCAGGGAAATGGACTAGCCGAATCTTCAAACAAGAACCTCATCCGAATTCTCAAGAAAATTGTGGTTGAAAATCAGCGAAGCTGGCATACATCTCTCCCAAATTCCTTATGGGAAGATAGGGTGACTCCAAAGAATGCGTTAGGGGTTTCCCCTTACACCCTCGTCTATGGCAAGGAAGTCGTCCTCCCTCTCAACATCTTACTTCCATCCTTACAGTTGTCCCAAGCCTCTCGAGGTTCTCGTAGTCAGGTTCTACAATCCAGGATAGACACCTTGCTTCAACTTGAAGAATCCCGGCAGAAAGCCAAAGACCATTTTCATCAACATCAAGACATAGTCAAAAGATGGTTCGATAAAAGGAAGTCTGGTAAAAGAATTTTTGAAGTGGGTGATTTAGTTTTGAAATGGGACCATAATCATGAGAGCAAGGGAATGCACATGAAATTCCAACACTTATGGGTAGGCCCTTACCAAATTTCCACAAAGCTCAGCCCATCCACTTACAAGCTAATAGACCTCCAGGGAGAGGAAGTAACCCTTCCTCTCAATGGCCTCGCCTTGAAACAATACTTTGCATAGTCTCATTGAGGCTTTCTGTACATAAATAAATCTTTTTCTTTCGTTTTACTTTAGTCTCCTGTTCTCTTTGTTTCAGCTAAGTTGTTTTCTTGTCTCAGCATTTGAGCCTTTGTACAGTTTGTTTTCTGAAACGCTTGTAATTGGGCCTCTCGTGAAGGTAGATCTCTCAAGAAATCTCACAACATGTGAAACTAGGAAGACATCGTCAAAGGGAAGTTTATCCATGCATTTTGGCTTTTGCTGATCGTTCTCCAGAATGAAGAGATCGTGTTCGACTGGTCACGCTAACCCTTGTTTAAATAGAAGAGATCTATGATTATCTTTATCACTTTCTTTGGGCTCCATCCACCCTCACACTTAAAAGAATCTCAAGAAGATCGCTATAGTTGCACCCATGGAAAGGAAGCACGTCTCGAAGGCATAGGGTATTGAAATGACTCCATGCCGCAAATCAAAAGCCAAAAGCTTATAATCAAGGGTCTGTTTTCTAGAAATTCTCGCCTCAATCAAAGCATGGCTGAGATAAAGTAAAACGTACAAGTCAAGAAAGCTGTCCAAAAGGACTCAGCTCAAGCTAGGTTCTTCTCCATCTGTGAGGCTTGATAAATCAATAAAATATCTCGCTCACACAAAAGGACATTATGGATTGAGGAACCAAAATCAAAGAGCGTGTTTTTAAAGAAAATATTTCTGGAAGGCTCAAACAGCAAAAGCTGTCAAATATATGAAACATCCAAAAGGATGCAAGCAGCATGGGAATGAGGAACAAGAGCAATAGTGTCTACGAGATGTTGTCACAATCCTGTGGAGTCCGATAACAGTGGTCATCTGAAAGATGAATCTCCTAAAATGAACCTCATATTCTATCCCTTAGAAAGTTTCAAGGATGTCTTCATCAAAGCTCCCCTTTCCCAATGACTATCAGATAAAGTGACTATTTCCTTTGCCGAGATTCGAACGCTCAACTCAATATCACACATAAGGTGGATAGCTTAAAAAGGAATTTTCAATGAACTAGAAGAGTGTTTTTTCAGAGATCTGTGTTCACCAACGATTCGCCAATTGTTGTTGCAGCAACATCCCCCCCAAAAAAAAATTGTAGACATTGGGGCTCCTCCTTTTCTTTTCCTAGAAAGTCTGCTTAAAGATTTAAGTCTCCTTTGGAAAGCCCTTTTGAACTCAGTTTTTCGTTTCAATTGAGAAATCTTTTCCGAGTTGAAGTTGTCTCTAAGTCAAAACTCAAGTTTTTCTCTCGAAACGGCAAAAGAACTTGAGATGTTCACCCGAAACGGCGGAAGCACTTACTTTTTTTTAAACTTCGGAAAGAACTTGAAATTCTCAATCGCAACAGTGGAAGCATTCGTAAAGTCTTACCGCGACAAGCATCTCCTTTCCAAGCCAACCCCGTTACACCGTTATTTCGTTGCCAGGTAGGTGGTTCTACTGTTGATATTCTCTTAAGCTTTGCATCGAAACTTTCTCAGGTGGTTTTCATTTTGTCAATTGCATGGCCTATGGGAACTCGTAGCATACCATCTATTATTTTTTATGTTACCTGCAATTATGGATTTTATGACCACTGCGGCCCCATAGTTTTCCCAACCCGGTTAAGCTAGCAAAATGCTCTCATTTGGTAATGTGAACCTGTAACCGCGCCCGTATACCCGCTCAAAAGTTTCCAGACTCGGCATCACCTCCCTAGAGCGATCAAGTTTGAACAACCATAATATCTGGGTTTTTTTTTTTAGTATTCTGCGTTTTGTTTCTTTCCCCAGCATACAGCCTCATTGTTTCTTATGATCATACGTTATTAGGCTAGGTCCCGTCTTTCTCTATTTTACGCTCTGTCTTACATAATGGTTTGCAATCTTATGTTCATTAACGTGTGGTTGCTTGACAGAGATAAGCTACAATGCCAAAAGGTAGCAGAAAGAAAGCTAAAATGATTGAACTAGAGCTAGTAGAGCCAAGGACTGAAACTCTCTTTCAAGACACTAAGTGCACCACAGGCGTCCCTCCCGATGTTCGGTGGGGAGATATTTACCGGATGATCAGAGACCAGGATATCCTAGACGTACTCTTAGAAGAATAACAAATCTACCTAAACATCATGACCTCTGGCATATCCAGGGCTTCTACTCACCCCGAGCTATTCCCTTGCTCAAAAGTAATAGGGTGGATATTGAAACATGCGAACCAAGAAACAAGAGTGTTGCAGGACAGCAAGGGAGAGCCATTTGCTTCATTCCATCCAGCTTATATTGTAGTGGCCTACAATTTCTCACGTCCCCAGCAAGCGCTGAATGATGCATGGTTGGGATAGATGAATAATTTCGAAATGGCTAAGAAGCTGTTAAGCATGGGAAAACAACTAAGGAAGAGGGACAATGATAAGTATGACGTTCAGAGCCTGAGACCTCCTTTTACATTGATTTCCCTTATGTTAAGCATAATTTTTGGCATGCCTGATGGAACTGTATATATGATACAATGGGGCCCCATAATCCACTACATAGCATTTAAGGGAACTATTTTTGATTGGGCTACTATCCTCTCAGATAGTTTGGCATCCATTGTGGCCATAGCTAAAGAAGGTTTGGCTCTAAAAAAGTTAGAGTTTTATATGCCTTCATACCTCATTGATTGCATCTTGGCAAAGCTCCCTCTCCCCAGGTTAGGTTGCTCATGGGATCAGTCCAACACCTCGGTATGCACTGCCTATAAAATACTGTGGGCTCAAAATTACAGAATGCATTATAAGGTCATATGTGAAGAATTCATTATGCCTCTGTATGAGCAGATGTTCAATGAAGAGCCCAACTGCTTGTCAGAGAATGCCATGGAAGTCATGGAAAATTATGGATATTTCTACTTCTCAGAAGGGGGTACGTATATCAGAATGTTCGGAGGTACTAAGCCACCATCCATCTTACCAAGGTATGCCACTGATTACATAGTCCTGAAAGAAGCAGTCAGGCAAGTTTTCCTTGATGGAGTAGGAGGAGTTCTTAATAAGCAACATAAGGCTTCCTTCCCTCCTTTTCCTTTCTATATAGGGGCCTATAAGTTCTCAGCGGTTGCAGCAGCCAAAGATTTCATCCAGGAGTTGAACGATTTTCACTTCGGTGAGGCAATCTTTCACAGAAATGACAGACGGAGCAAAGTTGCGGATCATTGCAAGGAGTTGTATGCTCATTTTGAGTATGCCCATTACTATGATGCTGAAGAAGAAGTGTTCAGGGGAATCAGTAATATGAATAAACTACAAATATGTCGTCATAGTGGCAGAGCCAACTCTAGCTCTACCGCAGCCCAAGAAGCCAAACTGCGGAAAGAAAGGGAAGCAGCGGAAAATCTTACTCGTGAAGAGCAAAGGCTAAAAGAAGAGGCAGATATAATCCTACAAAACACTGCCGACCAACTGCAAAAGGAGCAGGAAGAGGTTGTAGCAAGAAGCTGAAGAAGCAAGGTTGCAGCAGGAAGCTGAAGAAGCAAGACTGTAGCAGGGAGCACAAGAACAAGAGCGGAGGGAGGTAATTGAAAATCAGCAGAACGCTGAGGAAGAAGAAAGAAGGCTTGAAGCTGAAGAAGAGCTTAAGGCCAATCAAGATACTCAAGCGGGTGGTTCTAGCACCCATGATATGGAAATAGACTCATCTCAGGTGGTGCAGACCCCACCCGTAGAGGAAGACATACACATAAGAGATATCCCAATTATCCCTTTCACCCCATCCGAAGATCATACTGTGTCCTAATGGGATAAATTTGTATATTATAAGAAGAGAAAGTCTGTGGTTGTGAAGTTAGAAACAAGGTTGAAGAGACCTTTCCATTCAGATATTGTCACCCAGCGAGAAACCACGGTCATGCAAAATAAAAATAAGGCTCCCGTGGCCATGGCATCAGCCATCGTGGTAGCATCAAAAGCAACCGAGGACAATGTGATCGACATGGTTAAAGTGTTTGAGTCAACAAAGAGAAGAGCTCGTATGCTGCAACATACTGTGGCTAATGAGCAGGCCTATAGGGACCTTGTGGTGAACAAATATAATCGCATGTCTGCTGACCACAAAGAGATGTCAGATAAGTATTGACACTTGGAAGAAGAAAAGGAGCACCTGGAAATCTAGATAATGGTACTTGAGGCAGAAAAGAATGATTCCGAAGCCAGAGTTGTTCAGTTGGAAGTGGATAAATAGTCAATGGTTGAGCAGCCAGAGCAAGCGGAAAGCAGAGCAATGGATATGTCTCCTTTTCATGAGCAGTCCTATGACATCTTGAGACAAATGCATGCTACGCAAGAACTGATTACTGAGGAGGTTTGCAAGCTCAAGACCATGCTGGATAGAATGAAGGAAGTTAATGCCGAAGCCATTAGGCCTAAAGGCAAGTACACTCGAGTAAAAGCAAACATTGTGAGTCATATGGAGTGGAGAGAAGGAAAGGCAGATTTCCCTAAGCATCTCCCGTTCAAATCTATGGACGGTTTCAAGGAAGATGTAGCCCTCATGGAGTTTTGCAGGAATTGTGGTGCCAAGTTAATGGCTAAAATCCAGGGAACGATGGGGAAATGTAATAGCCTGTATCAGAAGATTCATGAAGTGCATGAAAAGTGCAATATTGTTTTCCCGCAGACCTTGGATGAATTTCCAAGCAAAGAGCAGCGCCTATCAGATTTAAGGGACGAGTTGAGCGTTCAAATGGAGTATTGTTAACACCCAAAAAGTGCTCACTAGCTCATTCCCTTATTCACATGAACCATTTGTCCACTTTTCCACCATTTGAGCCTCTAAAGTTATCAAAAGGTCACCAAAAAGACCATAATACACCTTTTCCCCCTCAAAATGTATATTTTTCCTCAAGAAACAGAAAAAACCCTCAAAAAGGGTCCAAAATTCCCAAAAAATATTAAAAGGGAATAAAAATTTTCAAAATTTTCAAAAAAGGAAAAAAGGGGGAAAAGAGACCTAAACCATGTTGGTCAATACCATTGGTTTCCCTAAAACCACAATGGTATTCCCCATCACCAAAAACTATAAAAAGGTGATAGGGGCTCCTCACTTTCCATCCATGATCCATCCTATCCTCATGCTGTCAAAATCTCTCTTGAGTTCTTTGACCATTTTAGCAAACTTGGAGAAGAGACCATTGGAGGCTGGAGAACCTCAATCTTGGAGCTGCTCAACACCAAACATCCTCACCATTTGAGGTATTATAATACAAAAGTCATTCTTTGTTACATTTCTTGTTCTTTCTGTTAATCTTTTTAAGTTTATTGTTATATGCACATGTTAATGTTAGATTCAGTTCATTGTTATTTGCTTTTTATTTGAAACTGCTATTACATTGTTAATAGGTGCATCTCTTGCACTTGCTTGGTTGAAAAACCAAG
Source organism: Larix kaempferi (assembly GCA_027924585.1). Classification (NCBI taxonomy): domain Eukaryota; kingdom Viridiplantae; phylum Streptophyta; class Pinopsida; order Pinales; family Pinaceae; genus Larix; species Larix kaempferi. The sequence continues at coordinate 12,563,985 of BSBM01000687.1, read as the reverse complement.
CAACAGTTTTTGGCGACTCCGCTCGGTTTCAAAATTTAAATTTTTGCTTTAGATCTTTGTTTTTTACTTGTTTTTACCATTCCGATTAGCAGATCTGCCATACTAGACAGCATATTCCTTACTACCCTAGCTTTTGTCCATTTCTGTAGCCTTTAATAGACCAAAATTTCACTTTTTAGTTTCATTTCCGGCGAACATTTTTCCATTTTTGCATCGCGTCTTTTCACCCGACAATCGCGCGGCTCATCATGACCTCGCGACCTTTTTCAGCGCTGCACATCGTGGCTTCGCGACCTTTTTCCATGCTGCACATCAAGGCTTCACGGCTGTTTTCTGCGATGCCCATCGTGACTTTTAGCCTGAAACCCGCGATGACCATCGCGACTTTTAGCCCGAAACCCGCGATGTAATTTTCTGGCAGCGCGATGCAACTTTCAAACGACCATATCTCCCTCTCCTAAACTCTGTTTGAGACGATTTGTTTTTTCAAATTGGGTGTTTTTGAACAAGGAATCCAAATATCCTATTAGATTTAAGAAAGTTTTCATAGAAATTTCTCTAATATTTTATTTTAGTGTTATTTATCACTTCAGTTCACCCATTTTGGCCCATATTTTCTAGCCATCTTCCCTGTACTTTTGAACAGCCTACTGTTTCCTTTTGTAGCATTACATATTGATATTTCTTACTATTATTTTGTTTTACTTCATCATTTTTAAAAAATTTCAGTCTATTGAAAGAAAAATTGTGAAGCAATTTCATTTTTGCAAAATTAAAACCAAATTTTTAATTTGCTATATATTTATGCCTAAAGCATTAGAATACCACTTATTTCTATGATATTTGATTTACTTTAAATTTTTTGAAAAATCCACACCTTTTTGAAAAGTTTACCATAGCATATACATTTAAATTGCTGTCATATTTTGCAAATTGAAATCGTCTTGTTTTTAATTTGTAATCAATTTCCCAAGCAAGGCAAATTCATTTTCAGTTAAATAATCACACTTGCACCCAATCTGCTACATTTTAAATTAACTGATCCTTAAAATCTACCTAAACTCAATAAACACTTTAACCCCACTTGGGGAACACTTAAAGAATCTTGTAGCTAGGTAGGATTGGGGGGATAGGTGTTCCAATAACACCCCTTAATTATTTGCATCTGAGACATAGTGTTTTGACTTCTAGGGTCCCAAAAATCCCTTATTATTTGTTGGCACGGTTATACACCAATTTATCGGGAAGGCCTCTCTCTTAGGAGGGTTGAAGTATCCAGACTGGTTGTGGAAGCCTGAGTGGAATACCGCTATCCATTCAGTAATCGAAGGATACCTTTCGCAGTTCTCGGTGTACCACCCGTATGGGAGTACAACGGCGATAGAACTAAACTACAGATTCACCCAACCGAACGTGTCATGAATGGGGTATCTTAGTGACCAATTTTTAGGATTGTCTACCCGATGTCCCTCCCAGTAGGGGGATATCTAGCCTTTGATTCCACTACCCATATTGTCTGACTTGGATCTCATCACCTTGCAGAGGATATGTTTAGTTGAGTCATAATACCACTTTTAGTTAGGCATTTGCATGCTTTGTTACCCCCCTTGGTCTAGTAAGCACCATGTTTTTCTAGGAACCGTTCGATTTTTGGTATTCTAACCACTTTTCTTGATTCCTCCACTTATTATAGCACAGTTATTATAATAAGCTCTTTTGAGGTTGGTTGTTGGCTTGAGAGCCATTATTTTTTCACTCCCCTTCTGCACACATCGTGGCATTAGGGTCTTGAGTTTTTTATCTCACCACCATCCATTGTCATTTCTAGACAATTCTCACCATTGAGAACATAAGACGATCCCGCCGTTTTCATGGTGAACCCCCTCAGTTCAGTACACTTGACTCTACACGTCATAGACGTAGAGCGTTATCCCTTGACTCCACACATCATCGGCATAGAACCCAGTCATCCGATTCTGACGTGCCTCATTTTACATCTGATTCTGAGGCTAAATCCGAACACCCTACTGAGACATCACCAACCAACCCCATGGTTGGATCACAATATGACCCCCTTTTCACCAGTGTTGTTGGACCTACATCAACAAACCCCACTACTACTGTGCCAACCATGGTAGTCACAACCCCCTTAGGCATGCCTAATATAGGGGCCACCCCCCCTTTAGGTATGCCCAACATAGGACCAACACCTACCTTAGGTATGCCTAACTTGGGCATTACCCCCTCCCTCATCGCCACTACCCAGATCCCAGTGATTACTGGAACCATTCCTAACCCATCTGTAACCCATGTTGCACTTGGGAGCGCAGGCCCCTCTGATAACACATCGACTGGAGGACATATCCCTTTCACACCTAGCATACCCTTAGGGAGCACTGGACCACTCCATAATGCTACCATGAACAGTTATGCCCCAGTGACCATGCCACACCCATCTGCCAGTCTGCCATACATGGCTAGTCTAAACTTACCAGACTTGGCAAGGTTAACCACTGACCCTATTAAACATAACCCTACGTGGCCCCCCATGCCCACAAAGCTTCCCTCAGATATCCCAAAATTTGAAGGCAAAGCTGGGGAAGATCCCCAAAACCATATCATGTCGTTTCACCTATGGTGTTCCTCCAACTCCATAGTAGATGATTCTATTATACTCAGACTTTTAACAAGAACTTTCACTGGCTCAGTAGCCAAATGGTACATTGAGCAGCCACATGGGACTCACAACACATTTACGTCCCTCACCTCAACTTTCCTCCAATTTTTTCAACTTCCTGTATGCTATGATGCAGGAGTGGAAATACTTTTGTCTTGTAGATAGAACACCGCTACACATATCACTGATCATATCCATGAGTGGCGTAAGCATCGTAGCCTCTGCAAGATAAAGCTGGACGACAGTATCTTTTTGGATTGGTTTCACAAATCACTCCTACCCCTCATAGCCAAAGATGTTGCTTCCGAATGACCCCAGTCCAAAGAAGAATCCATCCTAAAAGCTCAGCAATTCGACCTCATATATGCCCAGTCCGAATATCTATACACCATTTTACCTGATGCTCCACGCGGTGATCCATCCTGAACTGACACGCCGAGGGCATCCCATGTCGCCGACGGTATTATCAGCCAGGTTACAGTACAAAACAAACCTTTTTCCATGATGAGTACAAACAATGCCCCAGACCTATCTAGGGCCACATCTAATTCTGGGGCTACAACATTGTACGCTCCAGTAATACAAACCCACCACACTCATGGGCTATCGTGTCCACCACAGTGTTATGGCAAAGCACCATCAGCTTCTGCGCCAACTCCATACTATAACCAACAGGCCCATCATACTCCGTTTCAACCACAAACCCAAGCGGCTTATAATCCCCAATAGGCAACACCTCTTGCTCCAACACTTCCAGCTGCTCATGGTTACCCACAACCGCAACAAGCACCATGGCCACCTCAGAATCCTCATGTTTACTACCCACCACAACCTGCTCCAGAGCCTGCACGACTTCAAAACCCACCTACTACCCAAGGGCATGTCTATGCACAGCAAAACCAACCTCCAAACCAAAACAACCAGCGTAACCAAGGAGGTGAACAAAACCGCGGAAGAGGACGTAGCCGCGAAAACAACCAACAACACAACCAAGGTGCACCACCACCTAATCCTCCAAATAATAATAACGCTGCTCCCCCCAACCAAAACCCTAACCGTCCACTGAAACAGGCTAAACATAATAACCTGAGAACAAACCATCCATGTTCCATATGTGGAGTCTACAGACATTACACACATAATTGCCCCCATTTAGATCGAGCGCGTCAACTCTGGACCGACGATGCCCAACGGCAAGGACATGCTACATAGCCAACACCCCCTCTCAGAAACAACCCATGATATTGCAAAATCCCTTACCTAACCAAGGCATGGTAAACACTCGTCCAAATGATCCCCCTCAAGGATCCGCTGCAACATAGCAGCAAATCACTTACACAGCAGCTGACTACCAGCATTCAGAGTCCAACACTCACCATTTGCTCATGATGTCATCAAATGATGTCAATCTTCAAACCTGTTGCAATCAATATGGATCCACCCCAAAGACCACACCTACCGACCCATCGTCGAGTACTCTCCCAACTGATCAACCACTTCGCATACCCACTATGCCCATGAACGGAGGCCCCAAAGCATCTTGTTTCCCTTAGAGGTGGATTAACAATAACTTGAACGCTCATGCAACTTCCAACTATAACTTTGTAGAAGATTTAGCTCAGTCCCCCACTGCTATGTCCGCTCTCAAAATTTTAAAAAACTGTCCTACACAGAGAAAATTGTTGTTATGTTCCATTGGTGCCATAGATCCCAACGACTCTATCATGATGGCTTTCGACATAGAATAAGTTGAACCTGACATGCCTACATCTCTAGCTTTTCAAGTTTCAATCTCCATTCGCAACCTCGTTGTCCATCAATGCATAATCGATGAAGGGGCCTCTACCTATGTCATGTTGACTTTCGTATGGCAGAAACTTGGATCCCCAACACTACAACCGTCCACTACCGCATTACGAGCATATGATGGTCGTGCAGCTCAACCTCAAGGTTTTCTAGTGAACGTACCCATTCAACTTGGGGGCAAATTGGTTCTTATAGATATAGAGGTCATTAACGCCCAACTTGATTACAATCTCCTTCTGGGATGAAGCTACATGTATAAGATGAAAGCTGTCGCTTCTTCAGTTTTCTGCATCATGATGTTCCCCCATGAAGGACGCGTAGTCAAAATCGACCAGATTACATACTATGACCTCAATGCCACCGCAGCTCCAAAAAATGTTCTTCCCATGATCCAACAACCCGTTCTTAGTGCTCCCACATCGTTCGTCTCCTCAGTCGGACCCAGGATATATTCGGATACCCCCATGACCGCCACTTTCCCTTCTATTCCACCTCCTCTCCAGGTAACTAAAGTATCTGATTTGTGCACCTTATCGCACAATGAACAACAACATCCTCAAAAACCTCAGCCACCGCCACTAGCACCCATCGCACCTACTCATATCGCAACAAAACCAATCCATACCATCCCATTCTTGTTTCCATTTTCCAGAGTTGTCAGCTCACCAGTAATGGCTACACTCAACCTCCCAGGTTTAACAACAGGGTTACCAGTATGGTACTTACCTGCACCAAACCCCCCGCCGACTGCGACCATTGTTTTACAACCGGTACAACCCGTGAATATGTCAAACAATCCACCACTTGGCATACCAAACCACCAAAATCGTCCACCACCTGGTGTTTCGAACCCCCAAAACCGATCAATTCCAACAGGGAGCACTACATAGACATCTACTTATCTCCCCCCTCAACCATGGCACACTGGGGGTAGAGGTCCTCAAACCTACAACACTGCACCCACAACTCGCATCCCCCAAGGGACTCCTAAATTAGCCAAGAATCCCCCAACCCGTGTACTCCCTAAGTGCTCCTTATGCAACAATATTGGCCATGCCACACATCTATGTCCACAACTACCAGCACTTCAAGAACACATGAATATGTTAGACGATGATGTCAACGTTCCAGTTGTCAAATTAGAATTACCATCTCAGCCTCGTGATAAATCATTGCGCACAAACCACCCTTGTGCAATATGCAGAATTTACGGTCATTATTCACATCACTGCCCGGATCTCCCAGATTACAGAGCAGCTCTATATGAGATGAATAATGCTGACCTAGAGATATCCCCCCCACTTGTTGAGGAAATATTCCCTCCAGAATCATGCCATTCAGAAGAAATCAATACCATTTACATGATTTCAACTACTTATAAACCTGAGCTAGTGAATTTATGGATCGACTACTTTCGCACTGATTAGGAGATTCTAGAAACACTCACAGCACCGGATTACCCTTGGGATGATATGCACTATTGATCATACTTCCTCCCCGAGGCATCTACATCCACCTCAGCAAACCAACTATCTGTTGAATCCAAAGATTTTTTTCCAACCAAGGTCGATTGGTTCAAGGACGCAATCCCAGCTCCAGAAGCCTTTGAAGAAGGTAGCATGTCTAGCATTTCACCCATTACAAAAATCGATATCTCCACCACCCCTGGAAAGCCTGAGCTTATCTCTTTGGGTGCATCTTGCACTGAAAAAGAAACCCAAGCTTATAAGAAACTCTTCCAAGAGTTTCGAGATGTCTTCGCCTGGTCTTATACCGAGATGTCTAGTCTTGATTCCAGCATTGTAGAACATCACATAGACACTTGGCCCAATATATCTCCGGTCTGCCAGAAACAACGTCCCATTCACCCATCCAAGCTTCCAGTCGTTAAAGCAGAAATCGAGAAGCTTCGAGCAGCAGGTTTCATATACCCGATTGCATATACCACCTGGGTTTCAAATCCAGTACCTGTTAATAAGAAAGTAGGCACCATCCGCGTTTGTACTGACTTCCGTGACCTTAACCTAGCTTGTCCCAAACACAACTTCCCCACATCATTTATTGACCAACTAATCGATGATTGTGTGGGGCATGAGGTTCTCTCTTTTATGGATGGTTTCTCCGGATACAACCAAATCAAAATCCATAAAGAAGATCAATACAAGACCGCTTTTACCACCCCATGGGGCACCTTCACCTATCGCGTCATGCCTTTCGGTCTCAAGAATGTGGGAGCCACTTTCCAACGCACCATGACTTATTGCTTTCATGATCTGCATAAAATCATTAAAGTTTATCTAGACGACCTCACTGCCCGATCTAAGAAATAATCTGACCATTTAGAAGATCTTCGACAAGTTTTCTTGCATTGCCGCAAATACAAAATCCGCTTGAACCCGCTTAAATGTGTATTTTGCATAACAGCAGGCCGCTTGTTGGGGTTTGTCATCTCAGAAAAAGGGATCACTGTTGACCCGCTAAAAGTTCAAGCCATAGTGGACCTCCACTCACCACGTACATTAAGACAACTCCAAAGCCTCCAGGGGAAATCCAACTTCCTTCGTCGTTTTGTCCTAGACTATGCAAGCACAGTACATGGTTTCCTCCATTTGATACATCTTCATACCTACTTCGTATGGGACAACCAAGCAGAAGGAGCCTTCACGGACCCGAAGAAAGCACTTACAAGCACCCCATTGATTTCTCCACCAGATTTCATGAAAGACTTTACCCTTTACATTTCGGCATTAGATTACGTCATTTCCAGAGTACTCATCCAAGAAGACTCTGCTTTCCAAGAGCATTTCATTTATTATGTCATCGCGGAAAAGGACATGAAACCCGTGATATTCCACGTTGGAATGCCAAAGTGGAATTTTGCAGTTTTCGGGGGCCCGCCGCCAACCAGAAAGCAAAAAAATTGAAAGGCTAAGGCGAATAGGATTACCTGAAACTCGCTGAACGAAAATCCAACGGTCGAATCTCCCACAAACCAAGAAAGAGCTCTGACCTCACTTAATTGCTCTGTGAAAATTGCACGTAACAATGACACATGTCACATTGGGTCCACACCCTATTTATAAAGATTTGACCATTTTTCCAATAGCGATTTCGGTATCATATGACATCCGTTTTTCAAACCGTTGGCACCATTGGAATCAGCACATCGAGAACTTCATGATAGTCCTCTCCTTTTCCCGATTCCACCAAGTCCATTTTTAGCGCATTTTTTTCAATGCCCCTCTCACCTCGATTTGCGTGCCACATCGACCGTTGTCCATTTTTGACGAGTTTTATATTGCCAGATTTAGTTTTTCGTGCTCGTGATGATGCTTGAGATCATTTCTCGCTATCACCTCTGGATTTCTCGAGCATTTTTTCCCATGCCCCTCATCACCTCGATTTGCGTGCCACATCGATCATCATCCATTTTTGACACGTTTTATATTGCCAGATTTAGTTCTTCGCGCTCATGATGATGCTTGAGATCATTTCTCACTCTCACCTCTGGATTTCCTGGGCATTTTTTCCCATGCCCCTCGTCGCCTCGGTTTACGTGCCACATCGACCGTTGTCCATTTTTGACGAGTTTTATGTCGCTAGATTCAGTTTTCCGCGCTCGTGATGATGCTTGAGATCATTTCTCGCTCTCATCTCCAGATTTCCTGCGCATTTTTTCCCATCCCCCTCATCACCTCGATTTGCATGTCGCATTGGCCGTCGTCCATTTTTTACGAGTTTTATATCGTCGGATTCAGTTTTCCACGCTCAAGATGACGCTTGAGATCATTTCTCGCTTTCACGCCTAGATTTTTCTGTGATTTTTTACCTACCTCCTCATCGCCTCGGTCTGCGTGCCACATCGGCCGTTGCCCATTTTTTACGATCTTTATGTCGCCGGATTTAGTTTTCGGTGCTCATGATAATGCTCGAGATCATTTCTCGCTCTATCCAATACCTTCTTGTTTGGTATAATATTATCCCTTTTTCGTGCCAAGCAATTCCTTTACGAAAAAGGCACTTAGGGAGTTTCTGTTAAGCTCTTTTCTGACTCCTAAAACAATGAAAAGATTGCCGAGCAACCTTGCTTCCTTTCATGCTCGCTAAAAGTATTTGAAAGGGCATCTACCTGGTATAAGTTTACCCCTTTTCCGGCCCTTGTAGACTAATTATGAAAAATGAATACTCTAGTCACATCGGCTAGAAGAGTTCTCCATCTGCATCATTTTATCCTTTTTCGGGCTTTGGAGACTAACACACGAAAAAGAACACCAATGGAGTCTACTTATCACTTTCAGACTCTCAAAAAATGAAAGTAACCACGAGCAATCACCGTCTTGGGCTCGTATAAATCCACAGGACGGTACTCCACCACCACTGCAGAGTCTTCTTATCATTTTTAGACTCCTTAAAAATGAAAGCACTCACGAGCACAAACAGTCCTAGGCTCACAAAATCCACAGGACAGTACCATTTCAGAGCACACTTTTATCCCTTCTCGGAGCTCATTAAAACTACGAAGAAGGAACCAATGGTGTTTTTCGGCACCACAACAGAACATGTCTACTCATATGGCAGCTTCCCCATTTTGGTCGCCTTTGTTCAAAGTATTCTACAGTACGTCACCTTGAGAGTCCCTCTACAACATTCACCAGCTTGTCCCCCCAGAGTCACTCCAATCTAGAATAACATACCCTTGATCCCTTAAAGCTATGATCCCTGCACCTACAAGTTAGTTTCCTACGCTGCCAGGTCAACCATGTCATCATGTTCTGAACAAAGGAAGTTTGAGTCCACCCGCTCTATGACCCCAGTCATTCCCCATCCCCACAGTATGTCAGTCCTACCATCAGTACTACCACATATCAGTTGTGCACCTTGTGCTCCTATCAAGGAAGCATCATTGCCTTGATAGTTTCCGGTCTCCCTCTGTCGACACCAACCAAATCTATTCCATAGGATAGACCCATAGGTCCTTGTGCCTTGGACTCGTCACCATTTGTGATGAGTTCCTATGGATCATTTCAAAAGGAGTCCTCAGTTCCTCTCCAAATGATTGTTTCTCACATGCTCAACTTCAACACCTTGATCGCATCGTTGAGACTAGTATAGGGTATCAGTCCTTTCAGTTATTTGTTGAAGACCCCAGATATCACCTAACTCTTCCACAATTGAGAGTTTAATCAAGAAAACAACCAGTTACATTTTCCTATGGATATCCAGGCTGTGCTTGGCAACAGTATTCAGATGTAACCCAGTATACAGTTACATGTACTTCTCAGAGATGACTCATAGGCATTGAGTCCCTACAGATGTTGGAGACCTTCAGTTTCAACAGTTCATCAACCCTTCTGATACCTTATTCAGAACGGTTGTTGCTTCATTCGAGTGTATCAGTTATTGAGATCAGTCATGTCATGATCATGAGTACGTCCCAGCATTGTGTCTCCTATGGACCATTATGATGTACCAACATATTTTTATGTATTTCTTCAGGCCCCCCTTCGTGGGCCTAATTGTTATGTATATGTCTTGATACGAGCATGGGTATGCCTGCCTCGTCCATAGTCAGAGATTATTCCTCATTCATTTTGAGGCCATGTAATATTTTTCAGTTTTTGTAGCTTCCAAGGGGCCATTACTCCAATCTCCAACCGGTCTCTTCTCTTCTCCAAACCCTAGGAAAAAGACAAAAGAACTATGATGTCTATCGGCCATACGATGAGCTCCTGCCCTCACACATCAGGGGGCAATCTGTTAACACCCAAAAAGTGCTCACTAGCTCATTCCTTTATTCACATGACCCATTTGTCGACTTTTCCACCATTTGAGCCACTAAAGCCATCAAAAGGTCACCAAAAAGACCATAATACACATTTTCCCCCTCAAAATATATATTTTTCCTCAAAAAACCCTCAAAAAGGGTCCAGAATTCCCAAAAAATATTAAAAGGGAATAAAAATATTCAAAATATTCAAAAAAAGGAAAAAAAAAGGGAAAAGATACCTAAACCATGTTGGTCAATACCATTGGTTTCCATAAAACCACAATGGTATTCCCCATCACCAAAAAGTATAAAAAGGTGATAGGGGCTCCTCACTTTCCATCCATGATCCATCCTATCCTCATGCTGTCAAAATCTCTCTTGAGTTCTTTGGCCATTTTAGCAAACTTGGAGAAGAGACCATTGGAGCCTGGAGCACCTCAACCTTCGAGCTGCTCAACACCAAACATCCTCACCATTTGAGGTATTATAATACAAAAGTCATTCTTTGTTACATTTCGTGTTCTTTCTGTTAATCTTTTCAAGTTTATTGTTATATGCACATGTCAATGTTAGATTTAGTTCATTGTTATTTTCTTTTTATTTGAAACTACTATTACATTGTTAATAGGTGCACGATTGCACATGCTTGGTTGAAAAACCAAGCAACAAGTATGTAAAGAAGATTGATGTGTTTTCCACCGATGATCTTCATCACTACATTGGGCTATCATCAGTACACAATCATATGCTCAAGGAGATCCACCAGACAACAATAGCAGAAATTTAGAGTATTGAAGCAGAACTTGGTAAACATGTGACTTCACAGAATATCCTACTCCCCTCACCAGCAAATGTGGTTATAAGAGACACTGGTGTATGGTTTAGTTATATAGAAGAAGAAGAGAAGAAGGTAGCAGTAGCAGTAGCAGCCAACACAGGCACATCATCACCAGTAGAGCCGCCACCCCAAGGATAGATGCACCAGTCATGATGCATTGTTTTTTTTTTGTCTCTTCCTCTTTGTCCCTGTGGTTAGAGCGTGGAGTCAAAAGGACAGCTGTACTTTTTTTCTATTATGAGAAAGAAGCCACGAATTGTTTTATTTTTGTAAAGTCTTTATAGACAATTGTAAAAGGCCAGGTGGCAGCCCTAGAGGCATTTGGTAAACTTATAAATAGACGAATAGTGAATAGTGGAAGGGACTTTTTGCAGGGGAAAGGAATTTTCTAAAGCTTGTATGAACTATTTTGCACTTGCTCCAAGAAAGTGAGTTTTTCCTAATAAGAGCCTGGAGAGGACGTATTTTGCCTAGAAATGTGTATTGGATGTGTGTCGGATTATTCATGTGACATTCATATCTTACATTGAGATCTTTCTTTGTTGTTCTGAATTATTTCTGTACAATGAATGATTTTACTATTTTCTGTAAAATGATGTTTTTTCCTAAATGAGTAATAGAATGCTTTCATGTGAATTAAATCTATCTTTAATATCTTTAACCTTCTGCTGAAAATGTTTCTTTATGATTTAAATGGCTATCCATGGAATCTTCAGATATTTCTTTCAGCACATTGCTCATATTTACATTTTGCTCCTTGCAAGAATAGATTAGATTTCTTTCAGTTTTAGATATAGATTGGTTTCAAGTTCTGCATTTAGATTAAATTAGCTTAGGGAACGTGCATTTCATCTTTAACATAAAATACATAAACGGTGGACTGGGTCGCAACTAGTATAAAGAATTAGAAACTTCAAATCTTACGGTAGCCAGAACTGTTAACCGGACGGATTCCCCACACCAAACGGTGAGTGATCTAATTGGGATAGCCCATCGGGGAGAATCCCTTTCTGCTTGATGCTGCGATTCTCGGGGCATCAACAACACTATTGAGATGGATCACTCTTTCTCAGATCAACAGGTATTTGAAGTTACCACTACCCCTGACATTTCAACCTCATCATTTTTGTTGTCATCTATTCAAGATCTTTCTGCACCATTCTCCATTTCCCAATTGTTTCATACTTTGACTTCCAGAGCCACTCCATTCTCTGACAACTCAGTTCCTTTTTCAACTCCCCCATCTATTGTTGCATAGGTTCAGTCTCCGACTATCCCTCAGCAACTACCCATACCTACTTTATCACATCCACCACTGATGAGGCATCCACAGTTCTTTCTTCATCATCACCTGCTAAGGATGATCATGTTCCACTTTCTAAAGCCTTCACTTCAATCCCTTTTCCAACTGTTGTTCCTTCAGTTCCTTAGATTGTCCCTACCCCTCTGAATAATCCAAAAGTTACCTTGTATATCCCTACTCCCATTGTCACTCAAACCCCTTCATTGATTTCAACAGAGAATGTTATTTCAATTACTTCTGAAATAATAACTGAATATGAAGATGATGAGGACATTAATTCTATAGTAAGGACAATAAAGAAGTGGTAAAAAGGGGTAAGAAAATAAGCAGGGATCAAGATGGCCTAGCAGTATATGTTCCTAATCAGATAGTATGGTCTCAGTAAACAAATGACCCCCAAATAGGAGCAATTGAGACAGCCATAGCCTTAGGAGCATTTGCTAGTGCAAACCTTGATTCAGTGCATATTCTGAATAGGGAGATTGATCAGAAGAAACAAGAATTGGAAAAGATTGCAGAAGATTTGGTAAAGACCCAGGAGGAACATGAAATTTATGTTGTTGATCTTAGGAGGATATGGGAAGACAGGTTAGAAGATTTGGAGCGCAACAATACCTCTCTGCAGGGTGAACTTCGTGATGTACAATATCAAAATTCTACTAATACTCAGAAGATAGCCTTACTGCAAAAGCGATGTGAGGATGCAACTGCACGTGCCACCTCTTATAATTTCTTTAAGTTGTCACCCCAGGAGTTTAAGGATTTGGCCCTGCAGGTCAATGAGGAACATCATAAGTTGCTGGACAAAATGTTCAACCCCCTTTATGAGGTTAGGGAAACTCACATGCTCTTTGGTAAGATGTATGGTGCCTTTGAAGAGAAAAAATCCAAAATGATGTAGGCCTCTCAAGAAAGTTAGAGCATTGGTGAGTGGTAGAGGTATATCAAGGATTTACCAGAAAACATCCCGATTCTTAGCAGTTTTCAGTTTAAGAAGGTCAGAGATGCATTGAATACTTGGCTCGAGCTTAATGAATCCATTGAAGAAATCCTTAAAAAAACATAGGCTATATGCAGCAGGCGATGGTATGCAGCAGATAACATCATGGAGATTATACATTTTGATGCTATGGATCTTATTAAAGATTATTTCCTGCCTAAGTTGAAGGTTGAGCAAGTCGAACGTAGGTGTGAAGAGGCCAAAGAAAAAATTCAGCATCTTGAGGAGGTTAGCATTGATGATGTGGAACAATTAATTAGGAAACCGGTCAGCGTTGAAGGAAAATTCCATACTTACATCCGTATTTGGCATAATTTGGCTAAGAATGAGATGCAGACATTCAAATGTAACGCCCAGTTGGGGCTTGAGTCAGCTAATTATCTGAATGTGGATGAGTTGTTAGATATCTGGGACAAATAACAAGTTTTTCTAGGACATTAGTTTAGTTTTGATTTTGCAATCCCAGTTTGTGGGAATTACTCCTTGTATTATTATTTTGTAACTCTTATTTAAAAGAGAGGAACTCTCGTAGAGACGGATGATGGAATTTGGAGACAAAATATGCAGGAGAGGCTGGAGATGCTCTGTTTTGATACAAGCTTGTAATTTCTTACAGACTCTCATTGAATACAGTAAAGTTATTTTTAGATCTACTTCTGTCGATTTGATCAATTTTATTTGATGAATGTGATTTTCCTCTAAATTGCTTATCTAATGTTGTTTTAATCTTTGCAATTCATTAAGCACTGTGATCTATAGTTCAGGTTTTTCTTCACTAATGATCTGTGTGTTCATGAATTTTTAAGAGAATTTATTCAGTTAAAACTTTTATCTATTTCTGCAAATGGTTGTTATAGTAAAAATATAATTGATGTTAATTTTTCAATTAACATATCAGTTACAGATCAAATCTTGAATGCAGATAACCCTCAATTTGCCATTGGTTATTTTTTATTAAGTAATTTTAACTTGAGCAGTTAAGTCATTGATCTCTTTCACATTTATGTTTGATTGATGAATGTGCTTATCTATTTATATATCAAGCTGATCTGTACCTATCTACACCTATCTCGAAACAACTTCTTAGGATATATCTAACCTAGTTTAGATTCTTTTAAGTAGATTTGTGTTTTAGACCTTTTTATACTTTGTTTTCTTCATTAGAGAACTGATCCTTTCAATCAAAACCTACCAACTCATAGAGTGCAAGCGGAAGACAAATATCCATGGGAGATCACTATACCAAACAGGTCGGGGATAGAACTATCCTTGCGTAGGGACTTTTGAAGCCTTTCAGTCTGGGTTTTCCCCCTCTGTTGAGAACTTAGGAACCCATTCCATCACTTTGCACACCCTGCACATCCGAAGGCCTCAACAAATGGTGCTATAAGGAGGGCCAATAGTAAGCTATGCCTAAATAGAATACTTAGAAACCTCCTCCAACAAGAATACCGATTGTCACCCATAGCCACATGCGAGCATCAACGTCTGTTGAGAAACCGGTGCAACATCCAAATACTATCCCTGCTACCCCTACAGCTCACTGAGATCCTAGAATAGGGGATGTTATAATTATATCACCCACTATAGGACCTATCACACTTAAACAGATACTCAAAATATCTAGTGATAGTGCTTCCAGGTTACAGCAGAAGATCTCTGTAGAAAGAAATCAAGGATTAGCAGTAATTCACCAAGAAAATACTAATCCATAGGAAAATATTCAAGATGATCAAGATAATCAAAATTCAGTTGAACAAAATACTGAGCAAAATAATTCATCAAGCCAACATCAATCTCCTGAGTTTGATCTTGATTTGTTATTCAGTGAAATAGAACAAGTCTCACACACTACTGCTTCAGGTGGACCACCACCCTCTCCTCCTTCATCTTCATCCTCCTCATCTAAAAGTGAACATTCTTCTAACTCTTCATCTGAAGAAGAAGAAGAAGAACCTATGGCTGGGAAGGCCAGACCAGACCTTGGCTTGACCAAGATGTTGTATTCATACTTGGGGATCAGCACAAATTGTCAAAAAACCCTGAAAAGTGGCTTCCTAAGTTCAACTCAGATGATAAGTCACCTGCATTGGATCATATCAAAACTTTTATGTAGGCCATTAGACTTAGTAGTGTTTTTCATGAAGATGTGGTTTGCAGACTCTTCCCTTACACATTTGAGGGCAAGGAATCCACATGGTATTTTTCCTTAGAAGCTAGAACTATAACTTCGTGGGATGAATTTGAAAAATTATTTATTCCGAAGTTTGGGGATGATAAGACACCACAGGATTTGATTTTGGAGTTATCTTCCATGAAAATGAAAGGTAAAGAAAGGGTTAGGGATTACAATCAAATATTTTCTTACCTAAAGAATAGGATCCCTGCCACTGTTCTTCCAGCAGAGCAACTTGTTGATGTAATTGTAACTTCAGAATGTATTTCACTTATGTATATTGTATTCCTATAGAGATGTTATTATTCCTCTATACAGAAGTGTCATCATTTATATTGTAAGTGTCGTAACTTATACTTGATGGGTTATTAGACCACCTTGGTGGGGTTGGCCTTGTATAAGTCATGTGGGTCAAAGGGTTATTAGACCACCCTATTGGGGGTCAGCCCTATCAGCATTATGTTATGTGGTTAAGTTAAGGCCGACCTAGTAAAGGTTGTTAGGGAAGTCAAGTCAAGTATAAATAGAGTGCGGGAGGCACTCTATTTGATCATTCACTTACTTACTCTTACACTCATTGGAGAGTGGCTCACTAGTGGAGGAGGAGAACCTGCTACTAGGAGTATATCTCTTATGCTTGGGTTGTCTCAGTGCTCTATCTATCTTTGAGGAAGTTGTGGGGTTTTTCACCTTTATGGTTTTCCCCAGTGAAACTATGTGTGTCTATTGTCTCTTGTGTGCTTTCATTATTATGTCCATGATTGATATGTTGTAGATATGATGTACATGTTGTTCTCTCAGTTAAGATCCTAGATCATATTGAATTAAATTCTGAAAAACTAATATGGTATAAGAGCTAGCTTGAAAGAAGGCATGGTATGGAATCTATGACGCTTGTTGCACTTGCGTAGCTAGGGCTTGATATAGAAAAAACCAGTCATCTTAGCGCTTTCTCTATAAATTCATTTCGGCAAGGTTTCAGGATTTCAAAATATTACAGGTCGAAGATAAGATCCCCATGTACCTTGTGTTCGAAGGAGAGCCTCTAATTCGTTATACTTTCAGATTTATGATCTGTACAATATAGGGTGTCTACCTCTTCCAGATCTCAGTCATAAATAGGTTACCTAAGAAAAAAGGTCACAACATGGGCTAGGAAGCTCCAAATGAAATTTCATAAAAAGTGGCAGGTAGGGCACA
Organism: Larix kaempferi; assembly: GCA_027924585.1. NCBI lineage: Eukaryota > Viridiplantae > Streptophyta > Pinopsida > Pinales > Pinaceae > Larix > Larix kaempferi. The sequence goes on along the minus strand of BSBM01000687.1, from coordinate 12,547,218 downwards.
AATTGTACTTTCACAGGTACGATTTTCAGAGGCCAAAATTGAACTAGTGACATGTGGCACTCCATACAAGTTTAAACAGGTCACGTTGCGACACTTGGCATAAATCTCTCTCAGATAATCCATTTGAGGTCAGACCAATGGGGTTGGAAAGATAACAGGCCAGGTTACCACAGGAAGCATTTTCAGACCCTGTAGATCTGAAATTTCTTAGTTACACCAGAAACAATCAGAGACCATAGCTGGATGCTCCTCATCAAAATCAAAATTTAGAGACTTAGACCGAATTTTTGGTTGGGTAGAAGGTTGGGCTTGATCAAACCCTAGTTCGGGACTTTGATCGGAAAAGTGGAAAATTAGGGCTTCTGCAAAAATGGGAATTTTTGAAATATGTGACCATAATTGGAAGCTCCTTGGAAAAATCAAAGTTTAGAACTTTGGATCAAACTATTTGGTTGGGTGAAGCTCCGGGAAACTCAAACCCTAATTCAGGTTCTTCCCTAGTGAATCCAAAAATCTAAAAGGCAATTTTGAGGGGTGAAACTTCGCAGTTTTCAAATTCCGAGTATACCAGCTTGACCAGCTTCGAAAGGTGCATATTTCTATCTTTTCAGAAGTTTGAAATTCAAAGTTTGAATTTTTAGGGTTTCTCTGGCAAACCCTAATCCAGCTCCAGATCCAGTTTCTACAAATCAAGTGGATTGGGTTAATCCTAGAAGAGAATGGATTGGTCACCTGCATAAGTGAAGAAGATCCAGTTTCAGAGGGAGATGAGGCTAAGGCCTTACATAAGAACATTACAAGCAATCTCGATAGGTATGACTTATCCGGGTATGTTTCAAGATCTATTCATGATTAAGTTAATGGTATGTTTGTGTTATCGAACAATCTACCAAAGACGGATCTAAGGCGTGATCTCCCTAGCTTAATGTAAGTCTAGAACAAATCAAACAAAATATAGATCTACTTTCCTAGATCAATAGAAGTGCAAACTAGTAGATAGATAGATTACCTCATATTTGCAGATCCCTTCGCTCTTTGTTGATCCAATGCTCCAGTGTCATCAGATCTCAAGCTGCAAGACCCTGTTGAACATATACATACTAGAAAACAGTGAAAGAATACATTTCATATGATTGATCTAAGTTAACAGTTAAGGAAGAAAACTCTAAACATCATCATCAATGAGACAACAGTTTATGGAAAGAGATTATATTAACTGTATAAAAAGTGGGAATACATAGAAAGGATGAAGCTACAACCAAAGCCTCAACGTCGCATCCTCCATCCAACATGTCCAAGACAAGTCTCCAAGATGGTACAAGCTTCCCAATTACCAATATGGGTTCTACAAGCATAAGGGTACCATAGACCTTCCGCCCTCTCCCATGGAGAGATGGGTGTTTATATAGGGCTAAAGAGATAGGGTAGGTTGAGGATTAAGGGGAGATGGTTAAGGGATCTTTCCATAAGGTTAGGAACCGAAATGCCACCTCACCTAGATCCTAGGGACAGGCCTCCACATCACTCATCTTCGAGAATGGGCTCGAAGATACTCTTTTATCCAAATAACTAACATCGTCGCAGGTTGTATTAGGACAACCTGCGACGTCACATGTTACACAAGGGCAGACTGCGATGACCTTGAAAAGTAGGTCAGTTAAGCCCTCCAATCATGGGAAACTTCAGGGATGTGTTTTTACTCTAAAATGGGTTTAGGTATAATAGCAAAGAGTTTACACAATGGTCAAGATGACGAAATTATCACAACTGTCATGATGACAACACTTGGTCATAATAACGGTACTTGCAATGGTCATGATGATGACACTAGGTCATGACGATGACACTTGCAACACTTGCGACACTTTCACAAGGGTGACAAAATTTTGGTGTAACAGAATGCCCCCCAAAGCATGAAGCTGACGGAATGAGACAGGTGAAATGCTTTGTAATAAGAAAAATGGCAAGGACTTGCTGGTTGAAAGGAGCTGCTGCAGAGATGACCTGAGATCCACAAGTCTCATACAACACAAAACATGGTTGCCGACCAATACATTGCAGATCCATGATAGTAAAGACCAACTTAACACAATCATGGCTACTAGACACAATCGTAGATCCATGATGAGATAATAACATAGCCACAACCAATACAAAAGTGGATCCATGTAACTCTGAACTGACAACACAGCCACGACCAATACAAAAGTTGATCTGTGTGTCTCAAACAATCTCCATCGCAACTTGGGTAAAACATGAATCCCCAGGGTCTTCAAGCTGAACCCGCAATGATACGAATCTATCCATGTGATTACAACGTTTTCGAGTCGAACATGGTAGAAACCACTTGATTACCGATCATTGATGTAAACCGTTAACAAGTGCGAGGGAAATCACCATTGATGTCAATGATTCCCAAGGTATCACAGTACATATCATCAAGCGTGAGTCAATGAGTTGAAGTCAAACGTGAGATGAAATCTCTCAATCAAGAGTCAATGATGTAAACTCATGTTGAAAGCGAGGTAACCTGCCATTGAGGCATGCAGGGCCAAGGTACTTGGTCGGTTTCTAAGTTCAAACCTCGAATGATGATTTGAAGTCGACAAGGATGAACCTGTCGAAGGAGGGCCATAATGAATTCCCCATCATCGACATGAAACTCGATACCAAATGTTTGGTGTAGATCAGACGGTAGAGTAATGTGCAAGACTGACTCAAGGTAAACCAACATGATTGAAGGTATAGTGACTGCAGATGATGAGTAACAAATGTCTCTTGAACATGGGCATGGCATGACTTGGCAGTATTGACATGACGAGAATGATACCAACCCCTAATGCAACTGATGGTGGAAGAATTCTTTGGCTGATCCAAAGGAGCGATGCGACTCATGGAATTGACAAGACTCGAGGACAAACAGATTATCCAAGTATTGAATGCAAATGCAAACGAGTGCCATGTTCAAGAGTGACTATGTACTGCCGTGATTAAGACGTAACACAAAATCTTCCCTTTTTCCCCATCATGAATGATGAGTGCCTCATGTGCTTTTAACGAGCTTGATGAGGGTAACCAGATGCTCAGTATATCTCATCTCATAGATGAGTCCAATCCCAAACGTTTTTACGAACCTAGGAAAGGAGGGTTTCATCCCATAATGGGCCCTTCAATGTTTAAAATTTAACGAGTCCAGAGAAGGAAAACTCGGCATCATTTCATTTTTAGAGAGTCTGAAAAGAACTAAAGGAGACTCCCACGGTCCTTTTTCATAAAGTTAGCCTCATCGCCCGAAAATGGGTAAAACAACGCAGGAGAGGACTCTTCCAGCCATGGTTGGTTGGAGTTTTCCTTTTTCGTAAATAGTCTAGCAAGGCCGGTTAAAGTGATAAACCTATACTCATTAGACACACCTTTTTACTCAAAATTTTAACGAGCACAAGAATGGTATCAAAAGCACTCGAAATCTTTTTCATGTTTCAACCAGAGCACGAAAAAGTAAAAACTAAGCTCAAACCACTTTTCATGTTTCAACCAGAGCACGAACAAGGTGAAAAGTAAGCTCAAATGCTATCTTACTGTTTTTAACAAGCTCGAAGATAGGCTGGAAGAATGCTCATGATGTCTGCTTCATTTTTTAACGAGCTTGTAACAGAAAATGAACTATGCTCAGGATAATTTTCATGGTTTATTGAGCTCGAAACCTAAAAAAGGAAAGTATGCTTGAACATGTTCCCAATGGTGAACTTTTACCCAACATGGAATCCAAAGGTTGGTGTGTGCCCCCAGCATGATTTCTAGAAGTAAGTGACTTAGCTCCAACGTGGTGTGGAGAGGCGATCAAGTTGACTTCAACGTAACTTCCAAAGGTTGAAGACATGCCCCCAAGCTTCATTTCATCCGCCTAAGGCATAGCCGGGTTAAAAGAAGGTTCAGGTACTAAGTCTACGGGGAGACTCGACTCAAAGGGAAAGGATATGTTTCATTTTTTAATGAGCTTGACACAAGATTAGAACTCTGCTTGCGGGGATCTATTTCATTTTTTAACGAGCTTGACATAGAAAGGGAACTATGCTCATAGGTTAAGGCCCATTGACGGGTTCCTTTCCGACATGATGCCCAGAGGTTGGTAAATGCCCCTAGCATGATTGCTAGCGGATTAACATGGTAGTGTTCCCTCAACATGATTGTGGACGGTACGACATGTGGCATGCCCCCCAAGCTTCATTTCATCTGAAAATGATGCTTGCTAACCCAACTACCAACCTGGCTACTTATATGAAAATGTTCACCAAGGGGGGGCAAACGAGAATCAGATAAAATGAAGGTTCAAGTTCTAACTCTAGCGAGAGACTCGAACTGATGGGAGGGAGATCTATTTTATTTTTACACAAGCTTGAAATAGACAACAACTATGCTTGAGGGGGCCCATCTTATTTTTTAATGAACTTGAAATGGAATAAAACTATGCTCGAGGGGATGGTTTCATTTTTATGCAAGCTTGAAACCAAAGGTAAAGTATGCTTAGAGGGGTCTATTTCATTTTTTAACGAGCTTGAGATAGAATAAAACTGTTCTCTAGTGGATTGGTTTCATTTTTATTCAAGCTTGAAACCAAAGGTAAACTATGCTAGAGTGGTCGGTTTCATTTTTTAATGAGCTTGAAATAGAATAAAACTATGCTCCAATGGATTGGTTTCATTTTTATGCAAACTTGAAACCAAAGGAAAACTATGCCAGGGTGGTTGGTTTCATTTTTTAACGAGCTTGAAACATAACATAAACTGTGCTTGTGCAGTGGATTGGTTTCATATTTATGCAAGCTTGAAACCAAAGGGAAACTATGCTAGGGTGTTCAGTTTCATTTTTTAATGAGCTTGAAACATAACATAAACCATGCTCGTACACCCCATCCTTAGGGGGAAGAAAGCACTAAAACATGCGGAACATTCAGGGAATTCTGATGACTAGGAGTCATATGATGAGTGGGTGTCATGTAGGAAATCTGATCAACAGTCACAATATTCCCATCATAGCGAAAATATATCACTCAAAAGAGTGTGGACACAACGGCTTTCATAACATAGACGTAATCACTTCCAAGGAGTAGATGGAAATCTAAAAGACCTTGGACAACCATGACATCAACATAAACAGTTTTACCTCTCAACGTGAAAGGTAACTACGGGAGAATCCCTAAAGGTCCGGTAGGCCTTCTATTAAAATCCAAAATCTGGTCAGTTACTAGCACAAGCTGAGGAGAACCTATAGCTTGCCATGTAGTTGAGGATAAAATACTAACAGAAGCTCCCTCATCAACTATTGTATGAAATATTTCTTTATCAGAAACTCCTACAGATATTTGAAAAGGAATACTCGAAGGAAGACAAGATTCTGTTAGATCATTCCAATCAAAGGAAATGACCTCAGTACTTGGAGGGGGTCCTGTAGAAATGGACAGGGTTTCCCCTTTCCTAGGACATTCTGAACTGACTAGGAAAATATCAGTGATTTCCAATTCGCTTTCACTTGGAAGATAAGAGTGAGACGAAGATTATGTCATGGTGACTGCTTCAGTCTGAAATTTCTCCAATGAAAGAGTGGGATCGAGTGGAGATGGAAGCGACTCGATCACTTCACTCTCGGAAGGAAGAGTGGGACCAATTACAAATGAAACTGAATTGATCACTTGGTCAACCAGTGGGGGATCGAGGGACAACTTACTATTGCTTGTTGAAAGCGCCTGTTCATAACTAGTAATATCTTCCAACCACCGTGAAGCTTCATCCATGCTTGGACAAAGGTAAGTACGATGCAAGCCCTTTCATATACAACAAGGGTCTGCAGCTCTACCTTTCCGACCTGTCACCAATGGGTCACTGGTCGAGGGAGTATCATCAATATGATGGTCAGAGGTTGACGATACAAGCGGTTTTGGTTTTCTAGACCACACTTCTGACACAAGGGAAAGACCAGGACAATTCTTGAGAAGGTGATCACCCTTGCAAATTTTGCAAGGGAATTTTGGCTTACGAAGTGTTCTCATAGAATGAGTGCCATCAGAGGTAGATGGTTGATGCTTGGTCTCTTTCTTATCTTTCTTCTTTTTAATCTTCCCTTTCTTCTTCTTCACACAAGCCTTCTTACTAACATCAGAGTTTTCAGTAGGAGAAGAGGAAGAGATGGAAGCCGATTCAACTTTCGATGGAGAAGGAGAAGGGTCATCATGAGATTGATGCTCATGTGGTGAAGGACCTAGGTCCGACACGATTGGTGCACCTGGCATAACCGGATTGGAGAATAACCATACTAGTAATCCTATCGTCAATCCAGGAAGACTCAATGTATCCATAAAGGGAGGGCCAACAGTTCCACAAGGGGGAATAAAAAATGGCATACCTTGTAAAGGGGTGCCTTGGTTGGTAGTTCCGGAAGAATATTCCATATCTAAACTTCCTAAGAGTCTCTAAAGGACCACACAAGACAAACACTACTCAAGTATAAAAGCAACAAGCAAACTGTGTGAATAGGAGTGGATTCAAAGTCTGGAACCTCACGGGATTATCAAGGCATCGCAAACCGCTATATACAGGGTCCAACAATATGATGCAAAAAGGAGGATTGGGACCGTACCCTTGCTTGCATACCCAATTACCTGGACAGTACGTGCGTGCTAATCTCCCCGAGTGCTATTCTCAGTGTATTGATTTGTCAAGATGGCCAAATGGTTAACTCTGTTGGTTTCAGGAATCCTAGTGGTGTCTCCCAATATACGCAAGGTACGTGGGAGCTCAAATCCGTAGTGGTGCTGTCTAATGCACAACCATTTGGAGAGATACCTTCCGATATATGTGTCAAGTACATGATACACCCTTCGATATACGCCAAGTACGGATTATGGTAGTTGGTGGGTACGTGAAGGAGCTCGATATACCGATGTATGTGGAAGACTACAATACCCCCGGGATACAGTGCTGGAAAATAACAACAGCTGCCATGCTTAAAGACACCAGAACATGTCTCTAACTTACACATAGTTACTAAATGATTTTAACTTAAGCTAGCATTAATTTTATCTTGTATGGTTAGGTGGATGCATGAGGTGAGTACATAAATGTAAAAATAATGCAATCCTCAACTACATGATAATGCACATTTTCCTTTCCTTTTAAATGAAAACTACTTAAGGTAAGGAGAGATCTTTTTTCTTTCAAACCAAAAGTACTTAAGTAGTAGCGAAAAGAAGAATTCCTTCCTAGAGTGAAATAATTCTAACTTTCTGCAAAGATCAACTAAAAAGCGCAAAGAAAATGAAAGATGCAACTAATCTTAACAATGTGTAAGACAAAATAATGAAGCATTTTTCAATTTTCAAATGCATGTACCAAAAATTAAATTTGATAACTAAATGCTTTTCATATCTATATACAGAAAGTGAGAGAATATCTACAACACTCTAATCTTTCACAAATTCCCAAAGAAAAATGGCAAAGACCCAAACAACTCAAAGGCACTAAAGAAAGGTTCAAAGTCTACCAAATGCAATAATTATAACTCATTCCTATCTTTTTACACTTCAAAAAGACACATCTAAGCTATGGAAAGAAGGATTCCATAAACATTTCCAAACAAATGCAAGACAAAGATAAGCACTTAACAATCTTATCTAACTCAAATGCACACAAATCTGAAACAAGCCTTTCTTCTTCTTATGATGATAAGACCAAGAATATCAAATGATCAAAATGAAGTAAGAAGAATATTTAAGTTTTCCAAATTCATAAATATAGCAAAAGAGTGACAAAATCAAGCTTTTCTTTGAACTAAAGTGGAGACAAAGAATCAATCTTCCCCAAAAATGATTTAATAGCTCACCATGTAAGGGAAACAAGATGCATAACCCAAGAAAGAGAGGCTCAAAAAGAGATAAAACTAGATCTAGCATTAAGAGCACACAAATGAATTGTGGTCTATTTCTTTTACAGACCTTGCACTCAGCAATATTATGGTTGGAGAGGACGGCGATTTTATGAAATTACCAGGTTCCATTTTGTTTTATGCTCAAGTATAATTGTCTTTCAGTTACTTTCTTTGTATTTTTAATTTCTGCTTGAATGAGATTATATGGGGACGGCTTACCCTAACATCTAGGGCTCTTGGCGTTAACCGTTCACTCAAGTTTAGAAAAACTTATAAAGTTCACAATCTGAATGCGAGTTCAGCTCTCTGAAATACCCTTCGTCTTCCATCAACCATAATGATCTCCAGGGATTTGAGAACATCTGTAGTGTTCTGTTTGGAAGCATTACAAGACACAAAGCATAAGCAACCATGACCTTTTATTGCTTATGTCTTGATATTTTTAAATATGCATTGAGTAGGATGTGGATCAAACCATGAAAATAAAATAAAAGGAAATGGTTCCAATGATTAAGAAGGTAAAAAAAATATAGGATAAGTTTCGCTAACAAGCATCTGCCCATCTTCTCTTGCATCCATTAATACTGCTCCTCCAATAGTCCTAGGTATACGAGACGCAAATCTCTGTAGGTTTGTAGGTTTGGCAGTGATAAAGTGTATTAGGGCAATGATTTGTTGATAGCATTCTAAGAAAGGCTCCTCAAGATCTGTAAGAAAGGTGGTATCGGTGTAATCTCTTTAGATTTGGTACTTAATAATTTATTTATTTATTTATGTGTGTCGAGAGTCCAGAAACAACTATAAGACTTATTTTGAACTACAAGATAAAACATAAAAGCAAATATCTGCTTCATAAAATAGCAAGAACAACTTCCAACTATCATAAACCTCCACTGTTGTGCTTCCTTCAATAGCTGGATTTGCTTGTCCCTTTTCTTTCTTACCATGGTCCAACCATCGTCACCATTCTTGACAGCTTTCGAATCAGAACTTGTTGTCAGATCTTTGCCATCCTTATCAAGTATATTCCATAGATCAGGCTCTAGTCGTAGAATACCCATTTCAGGAACGTAAATATTTAAGAAACCATTGTATTTTACTTGAAATTCATTATGTGTCAGGCTTTAGTATCACTATAAACCCTAGACTTATTATATCAGGGAATTTTTTTTGCAGTTTTCATGTTGACAAATTTTTGAAACAACAAACAAACACAAATACCTATATTTTAGTTCATAGCAAAGAACATGGAATGCCATACTAGTAAATGAAGAGCGACAACTAGCAAGAACATAGAGATGACAATAATGACTTTGATTGATACTGTATTGTAGTTCTGAATCTGTGGCAGCGACAATAGATCAAACTTAGACTTGTGGAGGGTGAAAATTTGTCCTCTTCACATGAAAATGGATAATCACATTACAGTACCGAATCCTTGGGGAAAAAATTGATCGATCTCAGACTTTGTGGAGGCAAACATTAGTGAATATTTGTCTTCTTCACATTAAAATGGGGCAAAGCTACAAATATGATCCATTTTGTGCTATATGTTTCCTTATTTATACCCAAAACATATAATACAATGTTGATCTGAGGCAAACTATAGTACATTTATTTAGTATAAAAAATTTCCAACTTCAAAAAAAAAAAAAATCGCCATTTTGCTATATTTCATCCCTAAAAAATACCTTGTTCCTTCCCCCTCTCGCCCACATAGATCTTGCCCCAAACTGTTTTAGAGTTTCACCAGCATGAAGGAAATTCCATTCTCACAACAAGGAAATGCGAGGAGAAATCTATGTTAAGAATGAGGGACAAGCTCAGGAGCCTGTGTTGGATAGCATGGAAGCAATTTTGCAAGGGTGTGTAGCAGTAGCAGTTTTCATGGCCGAGGGTTGGCTTGAGGTTGTAATGAGTCACATGCACATATGTTGGTCTTGGCAAGGGGTATCAAGTTTCAATAGTTGCAGGGAACTCTTGGTGGGATCCCAACACTACTAGAGCGATGAGAGATTGAATTAAGTGATATCAACCCCAGGAAAAAGCTTCATGGCATGCTGTAATCTGGTTTCTGATGCCCATTCCCTCAATGTAATTTGGTTCCTGGATGCACAACTATATGTCAAGTTATCCTCTAAGTTTTTCATCTTTCATTTGGGTTTGCAGTTTCTTTTTGTAAGGCACCTGCTATGAGTTTCCTACTTCTTTGGCATTCATGGTTATGGGAGCTATGTTGCTAGCAGCCTAACACAACTCCATGGCAGTTTGAATGGGGTGATTTTTGGTTGTGGGTTCTGATTTAGTGGTTGTAGCTACCCATTTGTCTAGTTGTGGATCTGTGTTTTCAGTGGCTTCACTTTAATTACCCTTTTTGCAGTCGGGGCTATGTTTCCCCCTTGCATGCAACCCTGTTATTTTGTAAGGTGAAACTTATTCTGATCTATTAATGTTGTTGTTTGAGACATGAGTCTATTTTTCTCACGGACATGTGTTATACCTCCATATTTCACAGTGTCGCATCTTCACCATAAAAATAGTTGACGACACTTCCCCTACTGCTTAAAACATCGAGAAGAGAAAAATGATGAATGATCCTTGAAGACAAATCTATCCTGTCAAGAATCAACCCAGCTGAGACTTCATATACCTACACTACCGCGCATTGCTCCAGCTTAGGTGCACGGTAGTCCCCACTACTGCGCTATGCTCTTTCTCTGGCACGCGGTAATACCGCGCTATGCTTAGTTTAAGAGGTGCAGTACTCCTTTTTTAGCCTTTTTTCCATGGCTTGTGGGATCTTGATCTTCGAGAGATTTTTTAGGATTGGTATCCCTGATTCGATCCTAACTTACCTTATCAGATTAGTGGGCCTGATCCACTAAACATTCCCAAGATCCATTCTTCTCTCTTGATGGTTAACCCTACTACACACTATAAGAGAGAGGCATTCCATGAGCAAAAGGGAGGACTCTTGGAGACATCAAACTTATGATCTCAAATCTTTGTGGAGATAGCTAGAGGAGAAAGCACTTGAAGCTGGGAGTTGGCTTGGATATCAAGCAACCATTGTAAGTGACTTCAAGTTGGTAATAAAACATAACTTGTCTTGTTTCCCAAATCATTTATGTTGATCTTGTTTCAATCAGATGATTTGTATCTTTAATAGATTTAGATCTTAACTCATATTTCAAGTTGCTAGAGAATTGTATGTGCTTGTATCTTGGTTTTGTTCTCATAGGTTCATTCGCGAGGACTTGGAGATTGAAGCGACCATTAGGACGAGCAATTGGATCAAAGATCAGTTAGATCTCTTCCATTTCTTTCAGCAATATAGTCTTGAGATGTTTGTTTAGATCTAGGAATTCAAGGTAGTATTTGTTATCTTTTTGTCTTAGTTTAGAGTCAGTTAAAGTCTACTTTAACCTAAGAGAACTTCTACCTATCCGTAGGAAGAAATTTCTACAACAAAGAATGGTGACTCCACTGGTTTGAATCCCATTTGATTGATTCATCTCACTTTCAGTCATTTTTTATTGTGATTCTTCTTTCTCTTCAAACCAGTACTGAATTTTGGTCTCCTTGACCTTTATTCTCCCCTCCTCTCTACATCTTTCCTCCCTCTGTGATCAGTGAGTCCTATGGGTCTGCAGCAACCCTGAAAAATTCAGTCTTCTTTTCAAAAGTTGCGTTTTTCAATCCTTTGCAATGGTACCGCGCCCCCACTACTGTCTACAACGTGGTAGTACCGCGTACCCAGCATGCTTACCAGAGCGGTAGTGTACCAGTACCACACTCTAGCATGTTCCTGCCACACGGTAGTGTCTGCATTTTTTCAATTTTTCTTGCCTATTTGGTTTCCTGAGTCATTTTTTATTTTCTCTGCTTTAGTTTGGTGTTTTCTGTTGCTTATTACTATCCTGTTCATTGAACAGTCTTTGTGGTTTGTTTATTTCTCTTGTGAGCTTGATTATTTTATGAGTTAGTGGCATTATTTGCACATTGGGTCACCCCTTCAGTCTGATTGCATTGGCTTGATCTTCTCATCACAACCAAACCGTTACTACTGTCCTCTTTTTACTGGATTGTGTATCTTTCATAATCACATTGTTTCCATTAGTGTTATTCAAACTTATATCCAAAATTATCATTAGAGAACATTTGCGTTGTTTGGATTGAAATGATCTAGCAGTATTATTGTGCATTAGGAAGTGAACCATTTAAATTTGCCACATAAATTCTCATATTTTGAAGCATCCTAATGCAAGATCAGTGAATTGGAAAGAAGTGTTTATTTCAGTTTGGCTTTACTTAGAAAAAGAAAACATTTTTCTTTTTGTTTTGAAGTGGTTTTTAATTGATTGTGAAAGTTTCATGCATTTATGATCGAAGAACTCTCTCTCGTCACAACACCACCAAGTTTCACGTCCATTTACCCGATTGAGTAATACAACCACTAAAATCAATCTCCCTAACTAAACCAACATTAACCTCACTTGAGGAAATCAAAAGAATTTGGTAGTTAGGTAGGACACCGGGGATAGGCATCAAAATAATTCCCCCTTGTCATTATCATCTGAGACATAGTTGTTGTCCTCTAGGGAACTAAAATCCTCTAGTATTTATTGGCACGGTCATAGACCAGTTTGTGGAGGGGCCTCCTGACTATTTTTAACTTTCAGGGGTTAAACCGTCGTGAGATCGAGAACCGGACGGACTCTGTGGAATGCCACACTCCACTTATCCCTAAGGCAACATCGATCATTGTCTTCCTTGTATTCATAGAAATGAAAAAGTCATAAGGCAGAAGCGTTGAAAACCTTTTCCAACGTGTCATGAACGAGGTAGCTTAGTGACTTTTCTACTAGGGCTCTTTTACCCAGAATCCCTTTCGGTAGAGGGATATACTTCTCATATTGGTCTCTCACGTTGTATTGTTTGACTTGGATTTCATCACCTTGCGAAGGATACAACTTGTTGAGGTCTCCAGCTCTTAGTTAGGAGCTTGGTTGTTATCACATCTTTATAGAGGGTCATTTTTTATTTTTAGTGACTGCTTGTTGGCATTCTGGCCATTATTTTTCTCAGCTCGCTTACTGAGACACTGGTCTTAGTATAGATTTTAGAGCTTGCTTTTTTTGGCCTGCGAGCCTTGCTTTTTGTAGCTCCTCTTTTGCACACTCGGGTGCATTAGAGTTTTGGAGTTCTTTGTTACGAGACTGCCCCCGAATTTCATATTCATGCCATTATGTCAGAACCACCACGGAGATCACGAAGAGTACAAGGCAAAATCCCTCCACCACCACCATCACCGCAGACCTCCGGTCCACCTACATCACGTATTCCCGCCCCTCCTGGCCATGGTGCCGGTTGAGGGAACATTCCACCGCCGATATGCACTACATCTTCTGTTTCGCCTATAACCGTTACTCACAACATAGTCTCAGAACCTCTTGCAGTTTCTGCAACCACTAGTACATATGAGATTCTCACTGTCACTTCACCAACTGTTATTCCAGATATATCTGCTATAGTGGACAAAATTACAGTGGTTGAATCTAGTATAGCCCAAGATACTAGACTAGAGGACATCCTCCTCCCCGATGTCAACACCTCCCTTCCACCAGAAACTTTCTACGATGACACAGAAGGATCTGTAGGCACCACCGAAGGATCCAACTAGGATATATCTGGCTTGATTCCAGTCCCAGGTGGGTATGTCAAAGTTATCGAAGAAACTCAACTTCCTGATACACCTTTTGAACCTAACTATGGCTTTATCACTTCCTAGGCGGAGCCTCCTCCTGTTATCACCGCGCCATCCAGTGTTCATCCACAAGAAACTGATTCTCCTAGCAACATACCTCGTACCGTATCTCTCCCCAACCTCCCTTCGGGACATGAGATCATGGCCTCCATTCAATCTAGTATGGTTAGTATAGCTAATTCCCCGTTAGAGTCAGCACAGTTCAAACATGACACAGAGCAAATGCTCTCGACGGCTTCTAGATATCCCCCTGTTACCCATCCTCCCGACTATCGAGATCCTAAATTTTTGTCTAGCACAGAGTTTCATCACTCCTATGCAAACAGCTCCGGACCTTCAGACGTTACTATACCTCTATTTTCGCCGAACCCCGAAAAATCTTTTCACGATACGAACCCGGACCCAGTCTTCGATGGTCCTCCTATGATTGAACATGCTATGGATGAAACCCCCGATACCCCTCGGTTAAATTCCCCACATTTGCTGCCATCACCCATGTTTGGTGCACATTCTATGAGGGATAACCCAGTTTTTTCTCCGTCGCTGCCCGTCACATATGGAAGACCCCATCGACAAATCAGCACCTTTTGCGTCGTTGGCCAATCGACACTATCATACCTAGCTAGTGTCGGAAGAACACCAAGTCATACTGCTGGATCATCCATATTGACCGGAGGTTCACCTTCTGCCACTATCTACACTATCTCAGGAGGTGGACAACCGACTGCCGCGATCCCCAATTCCAACAACCAAACCCCTCCTGGCGGGCCATCAACCCAACCTACTGGAGGACAATCCTTTGTTGGGAACCTCGTTCTTAGTCAACAACCTCCTCATATAGGGCCATCCAACCCATCTGCTGGAGGGCAACCCATCAGCACCATCCAACAACCCTCCCAACCAGCAGCATATGCTCAGTATGGTATGTACAACACACCTGGCAGTAGACAACCTTATACCAGTTTCCCAACCGGGCCTCATCTTCAATATCCCTCGTCAGGCACGCTTCCTTCTTGGGGATCTCAAATCCCACAGAGTGGGGGGTACTCATTATTTGGAAACTGGAACCCAGCTGGGGGGCAATCTCAGATTCCCCCCAACTTGAATTCCGGCCTCCCCTATCCTTCGGCTGCTACAACTCCATGGAACCCATCCCTTCAATTTCCACATCTTCATCAAGGAGGAACCAACATTCCATGGACACCACTGTCGCAGCCACCCCCCAACCCTGCTATGGGAAACCCTCCACTTACTCAATATAGTGGTAACATTCCTGGAACACAACAACTCCTGGGAACCTTTCCCCAGCTAGGAGCAGCAACCATTCATGGGTTACAACAACCCCAGGGTACCATACTGACCATCCCCACTCAGCAGAACATCAAACAACCAGTTACCACCGTGATTCCTAGTCAGGTAATGACTTCCAACACTCAACCGGTTAACCAGATGGCCTACTACCCACAGAACTTCCAGCAGTACCCACGGGAAACACATATGGGTATAACACGCAACAGTATACTATGCAGGGCCCCCCAGGTTTCTTTGCACCATACGGTTATTACTCAAACCCGCAGACCAATCATCAAATTCCCTTTTTAGCCACGCTAGACTTACACGATTTGTCGAGGCTCATTAACGATCTTATATGGCATGAACCTCACTGGCCACCCATTCCAGCCAAACTTCCATCGGACATTCCTAAGTTTGATGCTAAGCCTGGGGAAGACCCCAAGAACCACATAATGACCTTCCATCTTTGGTGTTCATCCAACTCATTGATGGACGATTCCATTAGACTACGGCTCTTCCAGCGTACGCTTACCATCACGACAGCAAAATGGCACATCGAGCTGCCACAACACTCTTTCCACGATTTTAACACCTTGGCTATGTAGTTTCTGACCCATTTCCATCTCCCCATCTAGTATGAGACTGGAACAGAACTGTTAACCTCGTTGCATCAAACCACTTCTACGCACATTTCGGATCACATCCATTAGTGGCGTCGACGCCATAGGCTAATTAAGGCACCCATTCCGGATCAGCTACTCGTTGATTGGTTCACAAAGTCATTCTTTCCTCCCATAGCTAGGGATATCGCTATGCACGGGCCGGTCACAGAAGAACAAGCCATCTCAGTAGCCCAGTATATGGATTTGGTATATACCCAATCCGACACTTTACATGAACTTCTTCCCCATGCCGCCCATGTTACCACTGATCCAATGAAACCCGCCACTGAACCCCCCATTGATGGTATTGTCGGTTCAGTCAAGGCCTAGCCTACCACCAACTCGACGGGGCAACAAGCTTCTGCTTCCCCGACTCTATCTCAGGCTGCTCCAAAAGCCACTACTTCTCCTGCTATCTCCTCCGAAGTGAACGCAGTTCAATCTATGTCACAACCATCTAGAGGAAAGAAGAAGAACAATCATGGTAAATCCAAGAAGAACCAGTAGGAGAATCCCAAGCCACAACCCACCCACAACGACCCGAAACCACGTCGGAAGGCTATGTTTCCCTGCCTAATTTTTCAAGACGATCACTACACGCGTGACTATCCCTACAAGGATGAAGTCAACAAATTCGTTAAAGGATCCTCTCACCCGCCAGTGTTAACTGACCCTTTCCCTCAACCGCAATAGCAGATGGTTTCCCAAGAAACCCCACAAGGGGGCAACTCGAGCAACCCAACTCACGGAGAGACATTCGCAAATCGCGAAATCCTGATGACGAGTAATGAGGAGATTCATATAACCACTTGTTCAAAGACATATGAGAACCCTCCAAGTTCAAACAAACAGTCAGAGATAGCCAAAGGCAAGTCTCCTGTCGAAGATCCGACTCCTACCCCTCCCCCTAACAGCCATCTCCATATAGAGAGACTGCTTACGGACATAGTGCTATGCCCACCCAAGGGCACCATAGGAAAGGAGACATTTAATCCCAATACGCGAGCTGCCCAAAATTACAACATTGTTGAGGATTTAGCTCAAGCACCTTGCACCATGTTGACTCTCGAGGTTCTTCAACACTACCCTATGCAGTGTAGAACCTTACTTTCAGCATTGGGGACAATGGACCCAGATACTTCAAACACTATTATGTTTAACTTGGAGTATGCCAAACCTCAGCTTTCTCACCAGTTAGCCTTCCAGGTTCATACAAAAATCCATGGAAATAGCATCCATCGCACTGTTTTAGATGAAGGTGCCTCCACGTCAATCATGTCTTTGAATTTTTGGAGAGCCTTAGGCTCACCCGAAGTCACGACGTCTCCCACCACTCTCAGAGCATTTGACGGACACGGTTTTCAACCTTATGGACTCATTCCCGCAATTGGTGTTGAACTGGGGGGAAAAATAGTATCCGTACACATCGAAGTCGTGGATGCACCATTGGATTACAATCTTCTACTTGGTCGGAACTGGTTTTACGCCATGACTGCCATAGCATCTGCTGTCTTCCGGATTGTGCAATTTCCTCATGAAGGGAAAATTGTCACCATAGATCAACTTGATTACTGTATCCCAGATTCTCATCCGAACTCGGCCAACACCGTCCCGTTATTAAATCAGCCTCGGTACCGGTTCCAAGACGTTGGCGTTGGTCTTATGAAGGATTCTTCCCTTATTGAAGTTTTCCCAGAGCTGGGGCCCCATGTTCAACCAGTCAACATGATTTCATCGAATGTCACCCCTTCCAATGATTCATGGGTGATTCCGTGTCCCGCTGAGATTGAAAACTATGGCAACTCCATACCTTTGAATATAAGCCTCGCAGCGTACGAAGCGATCCAGTCAGCCACCGATTGGGTCGATTGTCCTACCCATCACACCGTGGCACAGCTCTTGTCTGAGACTCATTCATCCCCACCACTTATGGATCCTCTCACTTTGATTTTTCCCAGTGACGAATCAATTATGGAGGTTATGTGCAGTGATGAGCCACCATGGGGAGATTTTCATCATCGATCTTCATTCTCCACCATTCAGACGCTTGAGCCCGATACAAAATCCATCCCTTCATTTGGAATGGTTCAAAACAAGTTTCCCACTTCCCTCGATGAAGTATTTTCTGAAGGAAACTTGGCTAACCTTATGGAAACCACTTCCATAGACATTTCAGTGAAGCCTGGTATCGTGGAAAACATTCATATTGGAAAAACATGCACTCCCCTCGAAATGGAGTTCTACACTGCCTACTTTAAAACCTTCTGCAATGTTTTTGCTTGGAGTTATGAAGAAATGCCAGGAATAGATCCCTCGATTGTGGTCCATGAAATTCCAACCTTCCCTGGCACTCGACCAGTTTGGCAGAAACTCTGACCTGTCCATCCTCGTAAAGCAGCCGCTATTAAAGCAGAAGTTGAAAAACTTTTGCATGCTGGTTTTATCTATCCTGTCCCTTTGACAGAATGCGTATCTAACATCGTTCCCGTAGCCAAGAAACAGGGAACGATTAGAGTCTGTGTCGATTATCGTGACTTGAACAAAGCTTGTCCAAAGGACAACTACCCAACTCCGTTCATCGACTAGATCATCGATAACTGCGCCAGCAGTGTCATCTTTTCATTTATGGATGGCTTTTCTGGCTATAATCAGATCGATATCCTCCCAGCCGACCAGCATAAAACAGCCTTTATCTGCCCTTGGAATATTTTTGCATATCGAAAGTTACCTTTGGGCCTTAAAAATTCCGGGGCAACTTTCCAACGGGCGATGTCATACGCATTTCACGATATCAAACATATTGTAGAACCATATCTTGATGATCTTCCCACTCATTCTCAGACCCGGGATGACCATCCTAATCACTTAGGTGCCATTTTCGAAAGGTGTCGTCATTACAATATTCGTTTGAATCCACATAAGTGCGTCTTTTGCGTGGAAGCTGAAATTTTTTTGGGATTCATAATCTCCAAAAGCGGGATACGCTTAGATCCTGCAAAGGTAGAAACTATCTTAGCCCTTCCTTCCCCCACGAACATCCCAGAACTTCAAAGTTTGCAAGGGCATGCAAAATTTCTACGTCATTTCATTTGTAATTTTTCCGAGATAACAAAAGGCTATATGAGGCTTCTCAAGAAGAACACTCCCTTCATCTAGGACAACGAAGCCCAATGTTCTTTTGATAATCTAAAGGCGTCCTTAACTAAAGATCTTGTGATTCAACACCCCAATTACACACGGGATTACATTCTTTATCTCACGGCTTCGATTTCCACCATCGGTATGGTGCTAGTCCAGGAAGACCATAGCGGCATAGAGCATGTGGTATACTATCTTAGTAAGAGTCTTCTCGACTCCGAAACGCGTTATTCACATGTTGAAAAACTGGCTCTGGCAACAGTTTTCGCTGTCCAGAGGTTCCGTCATTACATTCTACTCCGCCGGACCACTGTTATAGTAGATTTCAATCCAATGTATTATATCCTCACGCGTCAAGTGCTTGGGGGAAAATATTCTCGTTGGATCGTCATCCTACCAGAGTTTGACTTGGAATTTGCCAAATCCAAGTCCAAGAAGTCTTTGGTCTTTACTGAGTTGATTTGCAACTTGCCCCATGCTACCGAGCAATCTGAACCCATCGATTCTCTTCTTGATGAATTGTTGTTCCTCATTAGCATGTCTGATCCATGGTACAGGGATATTTTATTATATCTCCAAACCCAACATTTTCACCTCGACCTCACTTGCGATGAACGTCGACATATCCGACATCACGCCAAGTACTACCTCATAGTCAAGGATACCCTTTATCGACATGGTGTCGACACTGTTCTTCGACGCTGTTTGACTTTAGATGAAGCGAAACGTGTTCTTAATGATTGCCACACTGGATCATGTGGTGGTCATCTCTCAAAGATGGCTACAGCCCAGAAGATACTGTGAGCGGGATATTTCTGGCCCTCGATCTTCAAAGACTGCATTGAAATGGTTAAGAAATGTCCACCCTATCAATTCTTTCATAATAAGACACGCTCACATCCTGCTCCACTCCATCCTGTTATTGCACTGTAAGCCCACTTCAGCCGGGGGGCATACCTATGTCACAGTAGCTGTTGACTATTTCACAAAATGGGCTGAAGCGATGCCTACTTATGCTGAAGACGGAAAAACAGCAGCACAATTCATATTCAATCACATTATAGCTAGGTTTGGTGTCCCACAATCCACTATGACCGATCATGGCTCCCACTTCAAGAACCATATGATTGAGGAACTGAGTGCCAAGTTGGGTTTTCGCCATGAAAACTCAACCCCATACTACCCACAAGCTAATGGCCAAGTTGAAGCCATTAACAAAGTTTTGAAATGAATGATTCAACGTATTGTGGGCACTCATAAGTCCAACTGGCACTCAGCTTTGTTTTCGGCACTATGGGCATACCAAACCTCAGTAAAAAGTGCTACTGGGTTTACACCATTCCAACTGGTGTATGGCCTGGAAGCCATTTTACAAATTGAATGTGAAATTCCATCACTTAAGATAGCCATAGAGCTACTTCCCCACACCACTTCCGAAGAGGAATGGTTTCTACACCTAGCCAAGCTAGATGAAACCCGCCGAGATGCTGCTTTAGCCAACGAAGCTCATAAAAAATGCGTCAAATCATAGTATGACAAATCCGTTCAACCTCGGGTTTTCAATGAAGGTGACCTTGTACTCACATATGATCAAATGCACGATAAACTTGGAAAAGAAAAACTAGAATCTATGTGGTACGACCCCTTTGTTGTAAAACGTGTCTTGGAGAGAGGATCCTATGAACTTGTCCATTGTGATGGCACACCATTAGCACGGCCCCGCAATGGGCTATACCTCAAACACTTCTACGCATAGGATTATCCTGCACGATATACTCTTTGTACATAATGTACCTAGCTTGTTTTCACTTATCTTTTTTGGTGTGCACACACGAACCTCATGTATCCATTATTACCTTGACTTGTGATTTTATGCGCAGATGTCTACCTACTTCAGATTCGCCGACGGTGCGAGCCGACATACCCAGAACCTCACTTCCACAGCATGGGTAATCTATTCTCCCACTGGCGAGCTGCTATCTTCAGGAGCCAATTTTTTGGGTCCCGCAACCAACAATATCGCAGAGTATCATGCAGTCATCGGACTCTTGATGGAGGTTGCTTCCCTTGGAATTGACTCCCTATCAATCTTTTTAGACTCCAAACTCATGGTTTCTCATCTGAATCGTGTTTACACAGTTTGCGATCCTATCCTACTTCGTTTATTTCGAAGGGTACGCCTCTTGGAACGATCTTTTAATTTTATTTCATATCAACACATACCAAGGGAATTCAATTGTATAGTTGATTCATTAGCTAATTACATTTTGGATTGGCATCTTTCCCATACATAAAAACACATCATAAAATAGATACACAAGTCATTGTAAATAAATACAGCATAAAATTAGGTCCATATATATCATTGTATATAAAAGTGTTTTTTCAAATACATGAAGTTTGTGTTTTAAAGACAAAATTTGGGACCTAGTCCCATACAAAAATTTGGCTCTCAAAGCCTACATATCGTATACAGGCCGCAAAAAGATAAAAGATACCATCTAAGGAGATCTGGGAGATCTATAATGTTCCTCCTCAGATTCCTCACGCTGCTGGTGATAACACACTATAGCCCGAGCCACCCTACGGAGGAGTCGGCCAATACGCCTAGGCACACCATGGGTTAAACCCTGTAGGTTCCTCTCTATCTCCTGGACCTATCCCGCCTCCTCCTCATTTTCTTCCTCTTCTGGAGTGGCTCGGTGATCAACACCACCTCGGCGTAATGACGAGTACCCTGCTGGTTTCTGTGGTCCACGATCTACGACATGCACACGTATATATATTAAAGTCTTTGACACATTCTGAAAAACAATAAAAATTATATATTAAAAAAAAAAACACATTTATGAAGGTCATACCTGAATTGTCCCAATCCTCATCTTCAGGCAGTGCCAAGTCTATGTCCTCGCGGAATTCCACCCCTGCATAGGGGTAGTCATCGATCATCACAATCTGTTCCTCGAGCCACGAGAAGAAATCCTCACCGAAAGCCAAACGCTGCAGCCCTCCAAGTCGTCCTGCGTACTCGCTCCATCGAGCCATCCATGGCTCGGTGGGTGGACGGGGGGGCATGGTCAGCTGCGGGTGCAACAACGGCACCCTCGCCAAGAACAAGGTGACCAAGATGCTCCCGTACCCAAATTGAGAGTTCTCTCCAAGCCTGCACTTGTTTACTTGCTCTTTGAGGTTGGTCAATACTGCCTCACATTAGTTGAATACTGTTCCTACCATGCAATCCACTGCAAGATTCATCTGTCTACGGGATGCCTGATGGGGACCCGTACTCCCTGCTGCACGTGTGATGGTGAACAACACGATTTTTAAAGGAATTTCTACAATGTCCTTAATGACCACCTTACCGCTTTTCTTCCCCGAACCTTGACGGCAATAACGAGCAATTAAAGCATCAGTGCTCACCTCCGAGGCTGTGAACCCAGTAAAAATCACTCGGGCTCCTCTTTTCAAGAGGCCCATGAGGAAATAAATTTCCTCGAGTTCAATCTCGAGGGTGTGTTCTCCCACTCGGAAAGCTTGAATGTCGGGGTCCCACATTTGAATAATATGGGTGAGAAGTTTTGCCTGCTTACGGATACCTTTGGTCTTGAAGAATTTCAACAAACCACATTCCCGAAATGCAATCAAGGTCTCTTGGTCATCTTCGGCCAACAAATCATCCGCTTCATGCTCTCTTTCTTTCCAATTGACCATTTTGCTCCAAACAAGTTGCAGACACCTGCAAAAGGTCATAGGAAACATTCATTAATCATTTAACTACTTGATCTTAGCTAAAAATTTGAGAAAAAACTAATTTTTTCATCTTAAAAATCGCCACTATCGCACCTGGGGGCAATGCGCCTACGCGGTACTGCACAGTACCACGCCCCTGTTTAACCCTACAATGCGGTATTGTTACACAGTACTGCGTTTCTCGATACGGCTCCCGCACAGTACTGTGGATAGCAAAATTTTCCCATTAGGGCCTTCCCAAAAATTAACTTCTACTTACTGAAATCAAGTTATTTATCTATGAAATGAAAGAGGGGCTTGAGAGCTCTTACTTGGTGCAGACAGTTCTTGAAACGGTGCTTTGGATCTCCAGATATGAACTCTTGAAGTTTTTGCTCCTCAATAGGTAAAATCTCGTCTTTTGGCAAATGCACAAGTGAAATGGTAACTTTCCATATTTACCTATTCCTTATATAACTTTTTTCACTTATTTTTTACTCATTATTTTATCTGGTTAAATTAAAACCCATTTCACATTACTAATATCTGGTTCCATGAGCATTTGTTGACAAAGTCTCCTTTAAAAATATTCACACTGGCGTTCATTTATTATTTGACCTTCATTTCGAGCCTACTTTATCTTTTTCGTGCTCTGGATTAAAACTTGAAAAAGATTCCAAGCGCTTTTACACCCGTGTTGTGCTTGTCAAACTTAAGTAAACGGTGTCGAGCTTAGTCAGCTTTAATCATGCTCGTTAAACGATGAGGAAAGTATTATCCTGGTTGTATTTTATTCTTTTTCCGGACCAGAATAATTAAAAAATTACGAAAAAGACCATTGGAGTCCATAGTTAAGCTCTTTTCAAACTCCCTAAAATTGAAAATATTGCCAAGTGATCTTGTCTCTTTCACACTTGTAAAAGTATTTGAAAGGTCGTCTATTCGGTGATAGGTTACCCTTTTTTCGGCCCATCTAGACTATTTATGAGAAAGGTATACCTCGGTCAATTTTTGGCTAGGAGAGTTCTCTCAGGAATTTTTTTACACTTTTTCGGGATCGAGGGACTAAATTTACAAAAAAGTACACTTTGGAGCCTTCTTTAAGTTTTTCAGGCTCTCTAAATGTGAAAAACTACCGAGTTTTCCTTCCTTGGACTCGTTAAAATTTGACATCGAAGGACCCACTTTGGGATGAACCCCTCCTTTCTCAGGTTCGTAAAACATGTGAGATTGGACTCATCTATGAGATGAGCTATACCGAGCATCTGTTATCCTCTTCAAGCTCGAAAAACAACAAAGAGGAACTCGTCTATCATGTCGGGGGAAAATGGGAAACAAGTCAAGTTTATTTTGTTGGCAGCTTGTCAATCGTCACCTTTGAACATGGCATGCGTCTGTTCCTTGTCTATTTTGGGTATCTATTTTCACTGAGTTATGGTCATCATCCTGAGTCGTCTCTCTAGCCACGAGCCTACTCATTCGGTGTCTATCCTTTGCTATCAATAATCCCTGCTGCCATCCTTTTACATGTCGTTATATGTTCAAAGGGTTGCATTGTTCAGAGTCATTCATTGTGTCAGACCTCCGTTGTGTCAGTACATGTTCGATCGTTTCATCGTCCTATACTATCTTTTCGTTCTGATTTCGTGTTGATGATGTGGGAATCATTATGGCCCACCTTTGATGAGTCTATTCCCGTCGACACCAAATCACTATCTAGGAATTGGACTTAGGAATCAACCATTAGTACCTTGGTACCTGCATGCCTCAATGGTAGTTTTCCTCGTGTTCGAAAGTAGGTTTACATCATTGACCTCTGATCGAAAGATCTCTAGAATGCTTGACATCAACCCATTCATTCGCATTTTGTTGAGATGTACTACAGATACCTTGGGGATCATCGTCATCATTGGTGATTTCCCTCGCATTTGTTAATGGTTCACATCATTGACCGGTAATCAAATGGTTTCTACCATGTTCAACTTCAACACCTTGTAATCACATGGCTAGATTCATATCATTTGTGATTGAATAGAAGACCCTGGGCACACCTTTATATCTTGATTGCGTCCAGGTTGCGATGGAGATGTCCTTTGTATTGTCACACAGATCCACTTTTGTATTGGTCATGGTTGTGTCATTACTGTCTCATGGATCTACACTTGTTCATAGTAGCCATGATTTGTCTACAGTCTATATCATCTCAGTACTCATGGATTTGCAATGTATTGGTCGGCAGTCATGGTTTGAGTCAATTGTTTCCGAGCATGGGAATGCCCGCCTCGATGGTGTATCTGACATTTTGTTTCTATTTCAGCTCCTTGTTTCTCTCCTCGATGTTATCTCCGCACAGTATTTGTAAAGTCTTTCGGCTATCAGTCCCTTCTGACCTCACACTTTAGGGGGCACCTGTTATACCTCCATATTTCACAGTGTCGCATCTTCACCATAAAAATAGTTGATGACACTTCCCCTACTACTTAAAATACCCAGAAGAGAAAAATGATGAATGATCCTTGAAGACAAACCTATCCTGTCAAGAATCAACCCAGCTGAGACTTCATATACCTACACTACTGCACCTTGCTCCAGCTTAGGTGTGCGGTAGTCCCCACTATCGCGCTATGCTCTTTCTCTGCCACACGGTACTACCGCGCTATGCTCAGTTTAAGAGGCGTGGTACTCCTTTTTTAGCCTTTTTGCCATGGCTTGTGGGATCTTGATCTTCGAGATATTTTTTAGGATTGGTATCCCTGGTTCGATCCTAACTCACCTTCTCAGATTAGTGGGCCTGATCCATTAAACATTCCCAAGATCCATTCTTCTCTCTTGATGGTTAACCCTACTACACACTATAAGAGAGAGGCATTCCATGAGAAAAAGGGAGGACTCTTGGAGACATTAACCTTATGATCTCGAATCTTTGTGGAGATAGCTAGAGGAGAAAGCACTTGAAGATGGGAGTTGGCTTGGATATCAAGCAACCATTGTAAGTGACTTCAAGTTGGTAATAAAACATAACTTGTCTTGTTTCCCAAATCATGTATGTTGATCTTGTTTCAATCAAATGATTTGTATCTTTTATAGATTTATATCTTAACTCATATTTCAAGTTGCTAGAGAATCGTATGTGCTTGTATCTTGGTTCTGTTCTGACAGGTTCATTCGCAAGGACTTGGAGATTGAAGCGACCATTAGGACGAGCAATTGGATCAAAGGTCAATTAGATCTCTTCCATTTCTTTCAGCAATATAGTCTTGATATGTTTGTTTAGATCTAGGAATTCAAGGTAGCATTTGTTATCTTTTTGTCTTAGTTTAGAGTTAGTTAAAGTCTACTTTAACCTAAGAGAATTTCTACCTATCCATAGGCATAAATTTCTACAACAACATGGACCTTGATGTTTCCTAAAAGAAAGTTATGTTGTAGGCTATCATAATAATTTGTTTTAAGTATCTACATTACAATGATTAATTCAACTTAGAGTAATTAACCTCTTTCCTACAGGTTTCCCAGATCTTAACCCTGTGAATGATCTCATAATAGCTGTAAATACAGCAGCAAATCTCTCCTATCTTCTTCAATATTAATGTTAAATCTGTTACAAAAGCCAGAAATCCTAACACGTGGGAGAGATACACACAATAACACAATATGATATTATCAGTAACTAGTGCAATTATTACATAGGAGTGCACTTCCTTATATACAGTTACTCATAGAGCAAATCATTTACACTTATGAATATGGGATAGATTTGCTAAAAAACATAACTAAGTCAGAAAGTGACTTTTATTACATATAAGGCTTATATCCTAACACCCCCTCTTGACAATTCTGAAACTCAAACTAACTAAAGGAAAACATACACTAACTGAGAACAAAATATCAGATGTAATCCATACCAAACATTCTTCAAAAGCTTCTTTGAAAAATAATTCGTGGACTAGGTAGAGTTCCATCAAGCCGCTTCGTAACCATCATGAAGAAGTAATTCCCAAGTTGAATTTCCACGTTCCTGGATTTCACCTCCCCGACTCCCAAATTACAAATCTTCCGAATCATTAGACAACCCTCCATGTTGAACTACATCCACAATGCTCCATCAAGTTGTCTCATAATGGAAGTAATTTTTTTTTAACCTTCTTAGATCCAAAAATCAGGAGGAAATTTCATCCCCGACGAATATAGGCAAGCAATTTTAAATTAGGAGATATTGAAGGTATAAAAGCTCTTTTCTTAAACTTTTGTGCAGGTTTTGTTTACTTATGATATTGTTCCTCCATAGATTCTTTCAGCTATATAATTTATTTGGAAAGTATTGCTAAAATGCTATTTGAAATATATAAGGTTAAGCTAGATAAACCTCTTTCTAAGTAATATGTTAAGTATGCTATTATAAAGTTGGAAAAATAAACACACCTAGATTGGATGGATTCCAACAGAGTTTTATCAGGTAATTACTGATATCACTTTTGATTTGTTTAATTTTATAAATATTCTATACAAAATGAATCCTTAGGAGATGAAGTAAATTGAAGTATAATCAAATTAATTCCCAAGGGTTGAGATAAGAGAGCATATTAAGAGCTGGAAACCCATTACCCTATGAATACTTCTTACAAAATATTGATTAAAGTTATAGCAGAAAGGATAAAGTTCATCCTTCCCATTGTATTTTCAGAGACACAAATGGTTTTTTTCTAGGTAAAATACATTTTATAGAACCTAATTAGTAATTACTAGTTTGGAAGGAATGCATTAGGCCAAATCATCTGGTCAACACATTTCAATAGCTATTATTTATTTTTAAAAATATATGATAGGATAGAATGGAGATTTATTATGTTCAATGAAGGAATTGTTGGGTTTTGGACCTAATATAATAAGAATGATATTTGCCTTATTTTTAAATATGTTTATGTAGTTTTGTAGGTCAATAACTCTTTAAATGAACCTTTTATTTTTTAGAAATATATTAAGCAAGGGCATCATATGTACCCTTCTGTGTTTTCTTTAGTAATGGGATATATCTAATTTATCCTAAAAGCAATTGACCCTGACGCTCTAGTCATAGTAGCATAATTCGAGTACGAATACGATTCGATACGGAAAAAATATGGAATGAAAATATCTAGTACGAATAAAATATGGAAGTAGCTTGCTTATATATAATATTTTTAATCAAATATTCACAAATATATCATAAATATACATAGATATAGATCAATCCTTTTGTGGCTTCTATTCTTTGTACATTATCAAAATATAAATCAATACTATAAACTATATAGTCATCTCTTTCACACAACTTGAGCCACAACACTATTCCATAGCATCAACAATCTCTACTCAATTCTGTATTAAATCTTGTATCAACAATATATTGTAAAGTTGAGGATTGAGTGCTCATTTTTGTCTTTGGCTTGCAATCTATGGTATGGTTGTTTATATGTTATTGTTTTACTGCTAAAGCTTGTATGCTCCCACATATAACTATCTCTATTGTTTTGCGTAAGTGCTTAAATAACTCGATATTGGTGCAATTTTTGTTCCATGTGTCAACTATGCACTTCCTAAGAATATACTCCTTGCCTAAATCCCCTTAAGCTTATGCACTTTGCTACTCAATTGATTTACAGTAGCAATTCCTTGTCATGTTAATTCCTTGTGACCAGTTAGTTAGTTGATTTTTTTTAGGATGACCCAAGTTGCATTGTGTGGCCTTCCTCCGTAAGATTGAACAATAGCATGCCTAAAGGCTCCTGATCAAAGTTTCCAACCCATGGCCGGATCATCAGGATTGTTTTCCAAATTTCCACCCTTCGAATGTGCTTAAAAAGATCCAAAACAAAATAGTTTAAAAACCAAAATCACCAATACAATGCATTTTTGCTGCAAGTATAATGAATCCTAGAAAGTACATTGATGGCTTCCAATGTTGAGCGCAGACCTATTCTTTGTCACATTGAAAATCCAATGCATATTACTGTTAGGGTAATTATAATTTTAAGGACATGAAGAGCTCACAGGGAATTGAAACTACTTCTACTGACTTCCACATTTTATGCAATATATTTTCAATGAGAATTGAAACCCTATGTGCCAAAATCCCTTATTGCCATAGGATGGAAAGACATATGCAGAGGTCCACTAGATAGCCAACTCTAACTTTTACATATTGTTTCCTGTTCAGAGCCAAGGATGCAATAATTTGTATTTTTATGTTATTGACCATGCACTAAAGACAAGAAGGCACTTGAGGAGGAATGACTAGGTAAGAACTCATTAAAACCTTGAAACGTTAGGTAGTAATTTATATGAGCACAATACGAGCTATAGAAGAAACATGATCACATACAAGAAATCACAAGGGAGCAAGTATGAGAATAAGATTGTCAGAATTGTACATGTGTTGTACACTCATCTTCATTAACCATAGTTACCAAGTTTGAAATCAAATTCATATGATACAAAAAATATTTGGATGGAAAAAAATCCAATATGGTAAAAATTTGGCAGAAAACATATGCCAATGGTTTATTTCTTAAATAATACTTAAATGCCAACAGTTTCCTTCTTAAATACTGCTTAAATACCAGTTTTTTCCTCTTCAAATACTACTTAACTTCTAGTGCTGGGAAAGAAATAAGGGTAGGCCATACCACACATTTGGCTGCCAAGCTGACTGTTTGCAGGCCGTACATCGCCCAGGTTGGTTGTTTCAACCATTAAATATTGTCTATCAGGCCATAAAATAGTAATAAAGGTTGTTTTATATTTTTGTTTGTTGGCTGGGTGAATTTATGACATGAAATGTGCATTTATGGAGGGCACACAGTAGCATTAATGCTAGTTCAGACCCATATTTGATTGTTGGTTGCATTTATTGCTTAGGAAGTGATTTATGGAGGTCGTATAGTTGCAGGACCCAGTCATGGTAGTCCATTATGCTCATTAGCGCTTCCTCCATTACTTGATGTTAGGCTTTAGAGAGGCCCTTCTCAAACCCCTTCACGTGTTTCCAAATCTATAATAGTGAGCTCAAGGGATTGGAACCATGGTCTATCCCTTGAAACCCAAGACATTTTTCCAATCCTTCAAATTGCTCTTACAGTTTGACAGACTTGAAATTTGAGATGTTGGATGCTTGAAATATTTTCCTAAACCCTTATGCAGATATTCTACTGAAAGTGGATACTTTATCAATAAAATATAGGTCCCTTGCAAAGAGAACATTGGAGCAATGTGGGGCTCAATATCTATATCCAATTTTCCCTCCATTTTCCTTCGAAAATTGCATGCACTTAGGATGAATGTTCATTGATTTGTAAGATGGATGAATTATTTTGTTTCATGCCCAAGAATTTTGAAGATGATCTCTAGATGATATTTTGTAAATATCAGACACAAAAGGAGAGATTAGTGACAAACAAAATGACCAAAATATGGTGACCCTGCAAATAGCACCATCTTATTGTTGCAATATTAACATGATCAACCTGCTTGATTGTAGAGAGTCGCTTCTTTCCATAATGTTGTCATTTGTTGCACAATGTATAATGAATAATCATGACTTTCTTATTTTCTAGATGGTACAAACTTTAACAATAGCATTGATTGCCAGTTGATTTATATTATTAATTAACATTATTCTTGTGAATTGCGCTCGGATGGGTTGTGAGTATATATTTGTGATCACGATACAACACCCCCACGTTAGAAATTTTCATAATCTAAATCAGAACCTGATGATTAAGGCTCTTTTAAGTACTTATACATCTGGTTTTATTGGAGTCCCTCTAACCTAGAGCTTCCCTTGAACTCGAAAAAGTATGCACTAGGATTTGAGTGATAAGCACAATGACAACTTCTGGGAATTGTTTGTAATTTGTCTGTGTATCTATACTCCTGATCACTCTAAGCTCTCCCTGTTCATGCATATTTTCTTCTTCATGGCTACAAAAAAATCCCGATTTCGCCATTTTGCGGCAAAATTCTACTACTTTTCTTAAAATTGCCAAACCTAGCAGAACTTCCATTGGGAGACTACCAAAACAAACAGTTTTGCATGTTCTTGGAAGCTGGTAGAATTTTTGCAGGATTAGTGCTGAAACTAGTTAATTTCACTGGAAAATTGCCAAAAGCAGCAGACTTTTCACAGGTTTCTATAAACTAGAAAAGTTGTGTTGTAAAATTTGTAGCGTTTGTTTATAAATTTAGAAGTAATAATTTCCCAAATATGAAATGATCTTCAATACAGTAAATTCCACCATCTTGTCTAGTGCAAATACAAATATTAACTAGCTTCTCTAAAGGTTAGTATTTTGGTATCAAGTTATTCTCCATGCTAATTGTACTTGAAATATTGTTGTGAGGACTATCCCTCAAACTACTTTATGGCCACAATGGTGAAATATAATTCTAGTTTGAGTCTTTCGAGATGGAGTATAAAAAATTATCCTTTTGTTTGGATTGATGTAGTTATGTTTCATTCACACTGCTATGAGCTTGTGTTTGTACGAATTCACTGAAGATTTTATAGGAATTCACTGAATCACCTGA
Organism: Larix kaempferi; assembly: GCA_027924585.1. Classification (NCBI taxonomy): domain Eukaryota; kingdom Viridiplantae; phylum Streptophyta; class Pinopsida; order Pinales; family Pinaceae; genus Larix; species Larix kaempferi. The sequence continues at coordinate 12,516,144 of BSBM01000687.1, read as the reverse complement.
ATTTGAGGCAATTTGATATGGATCATAATACTTATGCCAGTTTGCAAATCCTATAGGATTGAACAATGGAGTGTGTTATTTAAATGTCTGCAATTATATGAAATTCACCCATCTTCGTCAAATTCAAATATAGCTACAGAATTGTTTATACAATTGACTGCTTATATCCAACGGGGTATAAGTCAAGAATTTCAACCTGGTCAACACCATACAATCTGAGCACTTATTGTTGGCTTAAAATGACCCAGAGGTTTCCTATTAGACCCATGTTCTTTGCGGTTCTCCCTTTGACCAACAAAACCCCTTCGCACCAGCCCTTTCGGCAACATCCTGCGAGTAGGTTGAGGTCTCACCCAAGGTGTATCTTTATGGGGTACTGCAGAATTAGGTTTCCACAGTAAATGATGAGTTGTTTATCTGAACAAGCTGTGCAGCGCAGGACAGAAGGATTCGCTACGGAGCAAAGTGATGCGGTACGCAACAGGATCTATGCTGCGAGCAGTACTGCATGGTGGAGGCAACACTGTGGGCCGCACTGAGGGTTTCTTACTGCTGCGAATCTTCTTCTGGAACTGCAAGTCACCCACACTTATCCTCTACTTGGAAGATCTCAGAAACGTTAAGGCAATGAAATGAATATCACTCATCCATTCATTCAGGCACTTACTAGTTATCTTTCTAGCGTTCATTCTAGAACTTGGATTATTACAATGTGAACCGAAATGATAAACATGATTAACTATGCTGCGTTCCTTCATTAAGCTTAAGAAAGTATTTAAACTTAAATGACTGATTCACGACCTTAACATAGAATTGAAATGTTTGCCATTCATCTGCTTCCGTGGAACCTAGCATATCATCCCAAACTTCTCCTATTGGTAAATGCATATCAAAGTTCTCATATTACAGCATGCAAGGAAACATTCGAGCATTCATTCTACAAAAAATACAGAAAGTCATTCATTCATAAACATCATCACATAACACAGGATTTAACGTGGTTCACTTCCCCAGATGGAAAGCTACATCTACGAGAACGGTTGGTAATATATTTCCTTAAAAAGGGACGGGGCAACCGTTCTTAGTCTGCGCACTCAGCTGCAAACTCTCCTTTTTCTCGGCTAGGTCTCTGTGCACACAGTTGCAGAGCCTTTACAATATTCTCAGCTCGGAGAGATTTTAAAATACAAAAAGATTATCTTCTTAAATTCTCAGCAACAACAAAAGAACAACAACCTAAAGAAGAGAACCCCCATCCCATACAAAATGTCTTCTTAAATAGATCATGCCCGAAGGTCATGTCTGTACAATGTTGAAGACCTAAAACCCAAAACCCTAAGGGTTTCCAAAACTGTGTCAGTTTTCCAAACCGGCTTGCTGGCTCCTGGTAGCGTCTGCTTGATCATGGCGGATCTCCACGTCCTCATTCTGTCTCTATCGGCCTTCCTGTCGCACGCGTGCCTGCAGGATGCTTCTGCCGAACTGTTTCTCTCTAATGGTTTTACCTTCTAAGCGTGCCAAACGTCACTTTCCTTAACAACCCACACGTGACCGCCTTCCTATTTTTCCTACGTCTGCCGCTCGGCAATCCTGGAATATCTTTTCCAAAAATGGCTGCTACCGGTCGAGCCGGTAGCTGCACTTGATACTTGTCCAACACATCGCTTTGTTGGCTCCACGTGGCCTTCTAACTCTGCAACACTACTTCGGTGCAGTACTGGTCTTCACAACACGGCCAAAACTTCGATGCTGCACGCAACTCCGCAGTCGGGTCAAAAGTTGGATGCTGCGCACAACTTCGCAGCATCCTCAATACTTAGCCAAAATTGTGTTTTTGAGCTGCGCTCAGCTCAGCTTTCCCTGCTTTCCTAAAAAAGCTGCTTCCAAAACTTCATCTCAACCTGGGCCCAACATGCCCCTAACACTTACATGTGGCTCGTCCCTGAGCTACTAATTGTTTCAGCTATCTCACTCTGCACCGCGACTGATGGAACGAACTTGGCCACGAACTTGTCATATGTACCGCACAACTGCACCACTCCTTCTCTTGTATCCTCCTCAACCTGTTTAATTGTCTCAAGCAGTGTTGGAGTTATTTCTTGTCCAATTTGGTCTTGTACCTGCTCCTGGTTATCATGCAGTTCTACTAACTTATCTTCAATTTGCTGCAATACCGCCATGGCATTCTCTAGGAGCTGCTGCAACTGATTATCCATCTCAGTCTCTTTTTGTCATAATTCCTGTACTTCTTTCTTTAAGCTGGATATCTACTTGTATCTCGGCAGCCTTTCTCTGGGTGGCAGAGCTTTAACCTCTGCATTCAACTTGTCCAATGCGATCTATTTTTCTTGTACCGCGATCTTGACCTGCAGCAACCCTTGATCCTCTTCAAGGGTTGTGATTGCTTGTGAAACCTTATCCAGGAGAGATTGGCACTTAGCCATCTCACTCGTAATGCTTTTTGAGGCGGCGCTCGCTGCTTTCTCTCTAACTTGTTGTTCAGTTAATGGTGCCTGCTTATTCAGCTTATCCTTCAATGTGGCAATATCGGCCTCATAATAAATCTCCTTATCCTGCATCTCCGTCTGCAAGGATCTCACCTTATCTTCGATCCTCAGAACTGTGTCTGCAGGATCATCTTGGATTTCTATGCCTTTGATATCCTTCACCACATTGGATATGGTGGTCTCCAAATTTTGTCGGCATTCATGTTCGTTGCGTAGCTGTATTTTTGCCTTCTGCTTAATTTGTCTGTTTGCTGCGGTGAGCTCTGCTTGTAGCTTCATCGATTCAACCATCCATTCGTGCATCTCCTCCACGATCTGTGTGTGGATGAAGTGCAATCCTGGTAAAGGGATTTTAGCTAAGTCGAGCTCTACCCTCTCAACTCCCTTTGTGTCCAAGATAAATTGTTCTGCCATTGGCAACGCAACAGCCAATGGGTCCAGATGGACAATTCTAGTCTTCGATGGCAGCGTTATTGCTAGCTATTGGCTTCCTTGCTGCAAGGTTCCTACCGACCTCCTTTCAGCCCCTGCTTCCTTCAGCACAATAAGGCTTTTCTGTACATCGTCCATTTTCTTCATTAGGCCTTGCATTGCGAGCCGCGTCTGGTGCAGGTCATCGTGGATGACCATGTCCTTCTTTTCTTTAGCCACCATAAGCGCCTTCATCTGTTCTGAGACTATTTCGGCTATCATCTCGTAGTCATCATCATTGAGGACTTCCTCCGATTGAATCTTTGTAGCCTTCACCTTTTTCCTCGACTTTGGCTTCTCCGAAGTCTCAGCTTCTTTTCTCTTCCCTGTTTCTTCAATGATTGGGCATGAGAGCGAGATCGGCTCATCTTCTGCTAAATATGTCTCCACATCCATAACCTCTACGCGGAACTCTGCTGGCCAATCTTTCATGAGGTCCTCAATATCCTGCTCATACATGATGTACTTTCTTGGGAACCACTCCAGTTTCCTCATTTGTGCTTTCGGCGATATGAATATACATTTCATATCTGCCTCAAAGTCGATGATGTGGATATACTTTGTCGTGACCTGCTTTGTAATGCAGGGTGTCTTCGTGATTGCGTTGCATGGCTAGATATAGTAATGGTAAAAGGCTTCTGCTATCGCATGCTGGCACTATGCATTTGTGTTTGCCCAAAGGTTGACGAACTTAAACCCTCTAGGATTCTTGGTGTCCATAATGACGCCCACATAATCTCGCAGCTCCTTCCATCAACACCAAGCAATCAGGACAATGAGCCAGGTGAAATGGAACTGGCCTCCATTCACCTGTGTGTCGTTGAGTTGTTCAAGGAACTCATTCAACAGAAACTGACACCAATTAAAGTTGTTGCCTTCGGTCGCTATGGCACCAAGGAGTATTGCGCCCGCAGGCACCTCCGAAGGCCTAGCTGTTTTGAGCATCTTGCCTGCGAGCAACTGTGTTACAAATCTTGTTGCTTTGTCCTCTATATCTTCTGTCAGGAAACCTCTTTTTTCCTTCACCACCGAGTGGGTTTTCTTCATCTTCTCAACAACCTCTTTTTCTTTGCTCTTCCCCTGGAAGAATTGCTTCGGATCCTTACCGCGCTTGCTTAGCCCGATGATGCGGTGGATCAAATCAATGTTAATATCAATGTTCCTGTCCAGCCACAGATAACCTTGGTGGACTCATGCCATGAGTGTGTGAACCATGATATTCAATTCTGGGGAACAGTCAAAATGTGGCAATCTCAACAAGTTCAGTAGCCCTGACTGAACGATAGGTGCTAACCAACTGTTAGCTACCAAGTTCAGAGTTCCCTTGGTGTCCTTTTTCCAGCACATATACTGGTCTGGTTGAAAATCTCGGTACTTGGGAACATCTGGCTTGTCTTTCTTCATTCCCAAGAGGTCATAATCCTCCCATTTACAATCTGCTATCTTTCCCAGCAGATTCTTAGCAACGTTTACATGCTTTGAGATAGGCGACAGCAGGATGTCGTATCTTGTATTCTTGGACAATTTAAACACAGGGGCATTCAGTGCCCGTGGGGAGATATATTCAGGTGTCATCTTCAAAGGTTCTGTCTAAAAGACTGGTGATTTCTGTGCCGAGGAGCCCATCTTTATGATGTTGGATCGAGGCGCAGTGACAACTTTTCCCTTATCTGTGCAGTGACAACTTTTCCCTTATCTTTTGCTTTTTCCCTCATCGTTGGATTAATTCTTGATGATCTGCGGGATCCTTCACCTTGTTCTATGGCGACCATCTTAACTGGAGTTTTCATTAATTGTTGAATCCCTCTGTAATGTCCCCAGTTTGACCCCATGGCATTAACATTATAAATGATGTAATATTTTTATGATATCATGGTGAGGAGCTCAAGGCCAAGGCCTCGCCATCGATTTAGTGATGCATATGGTTTGCGTGCTAGCAATGCACATTGGAAATTCAAATATCATGTAATATGCATTTTAATAAAAATACCCACAACTAGCTATGCAATGCAATAAAGAGATGGGGGCATGATTTCACAAGGAATTGGGAGGGAAAACATTCAAACCATTGAGCCAATCAAGTCAAGCCAAGTGTCAATGAGAGAAACCATCAAACCCTCAACTACCCATGTTGACTTTTGTACCCAACCATTGATTTCTCCCAAGAGTTGGTTGAGGTAGTTAATGCCTTGGGAATGGAGAGGTATGGCTGTCCAAATTCGGGTATGGGAAAGCCACCCTTTATGGAAAAACGTGTTTGTCTCCTTGGGCAAGAAAAGAGCCATGAATTTCTCCCCCAAGCCATGATCCATGATCATTCCTTCTCCCTCACGAGTTTAGAGCTTCCTGGGCGTTTTTCAGGCATGTTGGTTGTGTTTTCCTTCATTCTCCCAGTAGAGAAGGGCATTTTTGTGTTGTATACCAGTGGGGAAGAAGAGGAATGGAACGGGGGTTCCATAGAGACCATTTTTGTTGTTAAATGCTGAGAGATTTGGGGAGAAAACATTTTTTCCTCCCTGTGGATGCATTTCCCTTCCCACAGCTCATTTTGGGTGAACCACGATTTGGGAAAAATCTATGGCCATCTTGTTTGTGAATTCCATTGCTGGAAATGTGTATCTATGCCTAATGTTTGTGCTTGCTGTGTGAGAAACGAATATGTTGGGGTTTGGGTATGGGTATTCATTGGTTTGGCTTGAGCTTGAGAGTAAGCATCCAGGGTTCAATGGTAGCCTGATAAACCCAGCTATGGACTGGCTTGGCTCAGATGGAATGATTAATTGGCTGTGAATGAGCTTGTTCCCCTTTTCTTTGTGAGAATCATGCCCGGCTCGGGGGTGGCCTTCGGACGGACTTAGTATAAGTTGTCGAAGAGCCTATGGCTGGGTGGAACGTTGCAGCGACATAGCTAGTTGCTTGGGACAATTGCACAATGAAGTTAAGTGTTTTTTGTCTATGTATTTACTTCTCCAATGCATCAATTTGATGACTGTTTTGATATGCTGGATGGGCATGAATTGTGTGTGTGTATTAGATTTAAATTCCGCTGTGCATATTGCCTAATTTGTATCTGCACACCAATGTTTAAATTCTTATGATTCTAATTAGTGGGTTGAGTTTTATGAAATGCCCAGATTTTAGTGCCATGTTCCCTTCCTTGCATTGGGTCAGCAGGTGGGTACATTACATTTGGTATCAGAGCTGCTGGTTGTAGCAATGGGCCTTTATGGGCTACCTATCATAGTTGCAGAGGTAAGTATGCTTCCTGCTCAACACTGATAGTTAAGAAAAATTTCAAAATTTTCAAAAAAATTTCTAAGTGTCTAGGAATCTCTTCCGAAATTGCGGAAGGAATTTCTGAATTTGCGGAAGACATTCCCGAATCTCTTCCGAAATTGCGGAAGGAATTCCTGAATCTCTTCCCAAATTGCGGAAGGAATTCCTGAATCTCTTACGAAATTGCGGAAGGAATGTCGAATTTGTAGAAGGATTTCCCGAATCTCTTCCGAAATTGCGGAAGGAATTTCCGAATTTGCGGAAGACATTCCCGAATCTCTTCCGAAATTGCGGAAGGAATTTCCGAATTTGTGGAAGACATTCCCGAATCTCTTCCGAAATTGCGGAAGGAATTTCCGAATTTGCGGAAGGATTTCCCAAATCTCTTCCGAAATTGCGGAAGGAATTTCCAAATTTGCTGAAGGATTTCCCGAATCTCTTCCGAAATTGCGGAAGGAATTTCCAAATTTGCTGAAGGATTTCCCGAATCTCTTCCGAAATTGCGGAAGGAATTTCCGAATTTGCGGAAGACATTCCTGAATCTCTTCCGAAATTGCGGAAGGAATTTCCGAATTTGCGGAAGGAATTCCCGAATTTGCGGAAGGAATTCCCGAATCTCTTCCGAAATTGCGGAAGGAATTTCCGAATTTGCGGAAGGAATTCCCGAATCTCTTCTGAAATTGTGGAAGGAATTTCCGAATTTGCGGAAGACATTCCCGAATCTCTTCCGAAATTGCGGAAGGAATTTCCGAATTTGCGGAAGACATTCCCGAATCTCTTCCGAAATTGTAGAAGGAATTTCCGAATTTGCGGAAGGATTTCCCGAATCTCTTCCGAAATTGCGGAAGGAATTTCTGAATTTGCGGAAGGAATTCCGGAATCTCTTTCGAAATTGTGGAAGGAATTTCCGAATTTGCGGAAGACATTCCCGAATCTCTTCCGAAATTGCAGAAGGAATTCCCGAATTTGTGGAAGGAATTCCCGAATTTGCGGAAGATATTTCCGAATTTGCGGAAGAAATTTTCGAATTTGTGGAAGAAATTCCTGAATCTCTCCCGAAATTGCGGAAGGAATTCCCGAATTTGCGGAAGAAATTTCCGAATTTGCGGAATAAATTTCTGAATTTGCGGAAGAAATTCCCGAATCTCTCCCGAAATTGCGGAAAAAAAAAATAAAAATGATAATAATAATAATTCCAAATGTCTTTCGAAACGGCGGAAAGAATTTCCAAATGTCTCCCGAAATTGCGGAAGAACTCCACAAGTTGGCCCGAAACAGGTCGGAAGAACTTGCAGAGTTGCTCCGAAACAAGGAATTTCAGCCAGTTTTCACGGAGATTTTCAAGTGCCGAAAATGGAAAAATTGCCATGGAAGACAGTCGTTGAAAGTGTGAAATGCATTCTCTATGCTTGGGAATGAGAAGCAGGAATTGCATTAAGAGTAGTTGGCTGTAATATGCCTTGCAGAAGAGCAATGGGAGAAGCAGGGCAGTGTTGATAAAGGGAGAATTCCTTAACTCCTCCATTGCTATTATATTTATATTTCCTGAGTTGTCTATACTGAAAATTATGGCATAGGGATGCTGGAAATGCAAAAGGATAGATAGATGAAGGGAGTATGTACTAGATGGAATATTGCACAGTGCATGTGAAAATATTTTTTGCGTGTATATGATATTGCATATTAGTAAAATAGTGAGGTTTTACATATGTAATGAGCCACTTAAGATAATTATTGTGGTTGCTAATAATTAGTCATGTTCAGATTGGTTGTAGGACCAAAGACAACCGAAGCATGGCTAAGGATGTGGATGATGATTGTTGCATACAACCTTCTGAAGAGAGAATGGTGCAACAAATCCGTGATCATGATGTTGGCAAAAGGACTGAGTAGCCTTGGTAAGAGGTCGACTGATCAGGTGACATCAAGCAATATTAATAACAACCATGCAGGTAAGGGTTAACGGTGCTTAATTGCATGAATGTTGAAAGAGGATGTGGTGAGTCTCTTCAACTAAGCTTAAACTAAGGTGATTTGGTTTGCATTGAGTGCCTGACTGTGAATGCCAACCCACCAAGTATGGTAAGGTGCGGGTAGGTGAAGGCAGGGAGCCTTACACCCTATAGTATCTAGAAAATTCAATGCATTCATATGAATTCATGTCATGCCATTTGTGAATATTGGTTGTGAGTTTAACAACCAAAGCAACTGAGGACTTAGGGACCTATCATGGTAGTGCATACTGTATGTAGTAATCATGGTTAGGCCATAGTATGTTTGAATGGATAGTATTAATGAAATCATGCAAGATGGCATTGAAGAAATGTGCATTGAAATATTCGGTAAATGTTGTAAATATGCATGCATGTGTAGGGGCACATGTTGAAATGCATTGTGTAAAGACATGGGTGTGACGTGTATATGTGTTTCAATGCAGTTAGATAATAGATGAAATGGTGGACTATTGCTAATCCTGAGACCATTCCATAAGCCACTATGAATGTAGGAGAAGGACTGCATGAAGAAGCTAGAAAAGTCTTGCGTATGGCAATGAGGATAAGTCCATAGTAAAGACTGAGATCTACCATGTGCGGAAGCCAAAGGTTATGAGAAGATTCTCATGGTTGTAAATTTATTTATGAAACAAATCTGAAAATTGTTTGGTTTAAGTTTATGAGTAGTCTCATAGTTGCAAATCTAATTTCTGTAGGAAAACAGATTTACAAATTTCAGATTTGAGAATTTGCTTATAATTGCTAATGACTGGTTGGCTTATATAGAATTGTGTCAGAAGGACATGTTATAGGTGGATGTTCATGTATGGTAGCAAGGGTGAAACCATAATGGGAAGAGTGATACCACTTACAAGAGCCAAACAATATGAGGAGAGACTCATTGCTAAGCAAATCAATTTCTGTAGGAGACAGAATTATCAATTCATATTCAATTCAAATTATTAATGCTATTGATTGGTTATGGAAAATCATATTTTAAGCTTATTGCTAAATGTTGCTGGTTGTTTGGCTATTTGATAAAGTGTGCCAGGATGACACATTGCAGGAAGACCATGTGTGATGGCCTGCAGAAGTCAAACTAGATAGGAAGGATCCCATGCTTTGGAAATGGATTTCAGGTGAAACGCCATTGTAAATGTTGATAATGTCTCAGCCAAACTGCATGTTGGTAAAGCATGTGAGTGAGACAGTAAATTATGCCAGGAAGGCATGTGTGGGTTATGGCATGTGAAAAGATTGGGGTGGAAAACCGAAGGACTGTTGACTCAGAGAAGGGAGCCCCCATTCTTCGCCATTAAAGAAAGATACATATGTGAAACGAATGAGTATTCGGTAACCCTAACTAAGGATATACATGTCTGGTTATTAGATTTAATATGAAGAGTATGTTTTATTATTTCATTATTATTTCAGACTGCTTGAGTATGACTAAGGCCTACATGGCTCACATCGGAAAGGGATGCATACCTTTCGGGCGATGGGTTATGTTAGGGTTTCAATATTGACTACACCCTAAGGGAATGGACACATTCTTGGTGTTTCAATACTTGATAGTGAATGTTATGAAATATGGTTACGATTTTTGAGCAGCAATACTGATGAGCCTGCTTATCCTTCTTGTGCTAACAGCTTACACAGATGCAATTTGGTGTTGCACGTAAAAGGAAAAGTGAAGAAAAGGTGCTCAAGAGGACTGTATGGGTAGTGGTAACCTTTCTACGCTCACACTAAAGGACACTAGAAGAGATGGATAGGCCCAAGGAGCTGTGTTGCAGAAAAGGGGTATCATCCTTGTGTAGTGTGAGTGGGTATTGTGGGGCCATGCTAGCCTGCAGTCAAGTGAGTCACCTATGGAGTTCCCGGAGGGAACCACTAGTTTGCATAAGAGAAGGAGCCTCGTAATCATATTATGTTGTTCATATTGCCTGAGAAACCTAGTCGATGTACTGGCTTGGAAATGGTTGTTGTATGCCTGATAAACCCAGTCGGTGTACTTGCTTGGCATTGGTTATTTTCATGTTATGGAGGTGTTGGTGAAGGGTGTTATTTCCTGACAAACCTAGCCGGAGAACTGGCTTGGAAATGTTTATTGAATGCTTGATAAACCCAGTCAGCGTACTGGCTTAGCATACTGATTTTTGAAATGCTTGATAAACCCAGTAGGTGTACTGGCTTAGCATACTGATTTTTGAAATGCTTGATAAACCCAGTCGGCGTACTGGCTTAGCATACTGATTTTTGAAATGATTGATAAAACCAGCCGGTGTATTGGCTTAGCATACTGATTTTTGAAATGCTTGATAAACCCAGTCGGCGCACTGGCTTGGCATTACCTATTTGGATGATGTTGTGGATTAGCATGTGTGCTGGCCATGCATCCACCCCACAGGTGATCCAAGGCTTGTAAAGCAGAGAAGGAAACCTGTGGAGTAGCGAGGAAAATGCACAATACAAATAAGTATTCATTTTCATTTATTTATTGTTTGGAATAAAGAAGACTTCAGGTATAAGTCTTATGACAACCAATCTAATACACTGTTGTTTCTTTGTTGGAAACCTTGGCCATTATAGGAAGCAAGGACCTTGAAAGAGATATAAATGCTTGGTAAAGCCAGAGAGTAACTGGTGGGAGCTATAAATGCTTGGTAGAGCCAGAGAGTAACTGGTTGGAGCTATAAAATGCTTGGTAAATCCAAAGAGTAACTGGTTGGGTGCTATAAAATTCTTGGTAAAGCCAAAGAGTAACTGGTTGGGCGCTATAAAATTCTTGGTAAATTCAGAGAATAGTTGGTGGGAACATTAACCACTTGATGTTGTGGAGCAGCCGACGTACTGGCCAAACATTCCCTTAAACAATTGATAAAACCGGTCAGCGCACTGGCCTGGCATTGCCTATTCGAATGGTTGAGGAGTAGCCTGTGTGCTGGCCCAACATTCATTGTTGTATCCACGAGAAATCCAATGCTTGGAAAGCGAAGAAGGATCCTGTGGAGTAAAGTGAAGACATCCGATACAGATAAGTATTTGGTTATCTTGCAACTTTTTGCTTATGAATATATGTGTGTATATGATTTGATCATGATTTTCTCAAACTCTTGTCTAGAGATAAACCCTATGAAAATACACTAAACATGTGAATGAATTCAATGTTTGAGTGTAGGTATTGCTAGAAGCAAGGACTATGAAAGCATCTGGAGGATGCATGTGGACATGTGACCGTCCTAAAGAGAGCTCAATATGACTGGTAATGAAAGATGGTGCTAGTGGAACTGTGTGGGTCCTAACAGAAGGTTCTGTAAGCAACAATGGGGAAGGGTTCCCTAGTTGAAAGGCATTAGACAGACCTTAGACACTAAAGTGTCATAGCCAAGAAATGGCACGCCAAGCATTCACATTGAAGTGAAAGAGGCTAAGGAGCATAGAACCACAAGTGATGGTGTGGCTCTGAATTGGAACAAGACTGAGAGGGGGAAACTCTTACTCTTCTCTTTCCTTTTGACTGATGCATCTCAGAAACAAAAGACTATTGAGTGCATGTCATAAATGAATTGTGAATGCTAAAATAGTTATTTTATTGTGAAAGGATGAACATGAATGAGTTCATGTGTATATTGGGAAAGCATGAAATGTGTGGAAGTCTCATGAGTAAAGCATGGACGTTCCATGTCAATTGGGCAAATAATTGACTAATTTTAATATTGTGATATGCTTGACCTAACAGGAATTGCCATGATAAGTCTCACAGGAGAGACATTGAAAGCCATTGATTACAGCTATTACTAGCCAAGTGTTGCTGGTGAGAAAAAAGAGAGCCATTTGTGCACCGTGATCATGGCAGCAGACCAGCGACTATTTGCTTTGGGCTAGAAATATTCCTCAAATAGTTGTCGAGACAATAAGAAAGATGGCATCCATGAAATTCTAGACTTGTGGATTAGCTAGAAGGTGAATAAAGGATAGGGATTGCTCTAGAGCAATGCCCACCTGTAGAGCTGGAAGACCAAAGCTAGCAGGAGAAGCTTGTGGAAGCTAGAGGACTTGATCCTGAAATTTCAAAGTAAAGAGATGAAACGCAGGATAGACATGCCCCCAGTTGTGAATTTTGAGGCATATGTAAAGTGGGTATTTAGTCCGAAGTGTTGGAACACCGAGGACGGTGTTATTCCAAGGGGAGGGGAATGTAATGTCCCCAGTTGGACCTCATGGCATTAACATTATAAATGACGTAATATTGTTATGAAATCATGGTGAGGAGCTCAAGGCCAAGGCCCCGCCATCGATTTAGTGATGCATATGGTTTGCGTGCTAGCAATGCACATTGGAAATTCAAATATCATGTAATATGCATTTTAATAAAAATACCCACAACTAGCTATGCAATGCAACAAAGAGATGGGGGCATGATTTCACAAGGAATTGGGAGGGAAAACATTCAAACCATTGAGCCAATCAAGTCAAGCCAAGTGTCAATGAGGGAACCCATCAAACCCTCAACTACCTATGTTGACTTTTGTACCCAACCATTGATTTCTCCCAAGAGTTGGTTGAGGTAGTTAATGCCTTGGGAATGGAGAGGTATGGCTGTCCAAATTCGGGTATGGGAAAGCCACCCTTTATTGAAAAACGTGTTTGTCTCCTTGGGCAAGAAAAGAGCCATGAATTTCTCCCCCAAGCCATGATCCATGATCATTCCTTCTCCCTCACGAGTTTAGAGCTACATGGGCATTTTCCAGGCATGTTAGCTGTGTTTTCCTTCATTCTCCCAGTAGAGAAGGGCGTTTTTGTGTTGTATACCAATGGGGAAGAAGAGGAATGGAACGGGGGTTCCATAGAGACCGTTTTTGTTGTTAAATGCTGAGAGAGTTGGGGAGAAAACGTTTTTTCCTCCCTGTGGATGCATTTCCCTTCCCACAGCTCATTTTGGGTGAACCACGATTTGGGGAAAATCTATGGCCATCTTGTTTGTGAATTCCATTGCTGGAAATGTGTATCTGTGCCCAATGTTTGTGCTTGCTATGTGAGAAATGAATATGTTGGGGTTTGGGTATGGGTATTCATTGCTTTGGCTTGAGCTTGAGAGTAAGCATCCAGGGTTCAATGGTAGCCTGATAAACCCAGCTATGGACTGGATTGGCTCAGATGGAATGATTAATTGGCTGTGAATGAGCTTGTTCCCCTTTTCTTTGTGAGAATCATGCCCAGCTCGGGGGTGGCCTTCGGACGAACTCAGTATAAGCTGTCGAAGAGCCTATGGCTGGGTGGAACGTTGCAACGACATAGCTAGTTGCTTGGGACAATTGCACAATGAAGTTAAGTGTTTTCTTTCTATGTATTTACTTCTGCAATGCATCAATTTGATGAATGTTTTGATATGCTGGATGGGCATGAATTGTGTGTGTGGATTAGATTTAAATTCCGTTGTGCATATTGCCTAATTTGTATCTACACACCAATGTTTAAATTCTTATGATTCTAATTAGTGGGTTGAGTTTTATGAAATGCCCAGATTTTAGTGCCATGTTCCCTTCCTTGCATTGGGTCAATAGGTGGGTACATTACACCCTCTGTGCTGAAAGATCCTCAGTGCTTCTTCAATGGTGAGTTATTCTTCTCTAAAGGAAGGTTTGGACATTCATAAATGAGGTAGCGGCTAAGGTAGATAGAATACAAATGGCTACTAGCTCAGAGAGGTTAATCGCAAGAAAATTCTAAGGGCTTGGTAACGCTCGCGAGTCTCCCAACAGTGTTATTTATAGGCACAGCAGACCCTCTCCCGCTCCCTTCAATGGCTAGATAAGCATTTAATGTGATGTTCGTTGGTGAATTTGAGCGGATCCTTCGGTCTTTTCTGTCGTCAGCATGCTCAGAACTGTTATCTTTGCTTTAAATGCTGAAGCGGTTGCTGCAATGGTCATCTAATGGCTATTTTTCTGAAAAGCCATGCAATGGCTATTTTTCTCTAGGTGCTACGTCGAACTGCGCGGCAAGCCATCTGCAACCCTGCGCGGCTGCTTCGCAGTGTCAAAAATTTCCAACTGCGCGGCTTCCACTATATATATTTTTCTTCTTCTTTTCTTTTTTCCCTTCAGCGTAGCTTCAATAGTGTTGCACGGTGCATAGATCATTCTTCTTGTCATACCTTCTTTCTTTTATCATACATGTACAGACTCCTTTACATTTCTAGTGTCCACTTTCAACTGTACTTGACACTTAGAACTTCCTTCCTTGGTTCGTTATTCAGGGTTCTGTGAAGCAGTGCTATCATGGTATAGCTTTAGCCTACTTCCATTTATCAAAGTTGGCAAGGTATCACCAGCTAAATTGGCTAACTGGACTGCACCAGTGTTAGTAACATGTATCATAGTATATGGGCCAAGCCAATGCATCTTAAATTTACCAGGGAATTTCATGAATTTTCAATCATTCAGGAGGACTAGATCACCTACCTAAAAACACTTGTTCTTTATATGATGATCATGCCATGCTTTCTCGCGGTCCTTCTGAGCTTGCTGGTGGAAGCCTGTGATGAAGCGATCTTCCTCCAAGCCCAGTAAGTGTAGTAATATTTCTTCTAGAGCTTCGCAGTCTGCCATCCCTATAAATGCAGTGATTCTCAAACTAGGGACAATATATTCCATAGGCATTATAGCCTCCTGCCCATAAACCAACCGAAAGGGTGTCCGTCCTCTCAATTTATTGCATATGGTCCTATATGCCCATAGCACAGATGAGATGCGTAGGTCCGAATCGTCTCTATTTAAATTGGACACCTTAGTGAGTGCGTTCTCCAATATTTTATTGAAAGCCTCTACAGTACCATTCTCCTGTGGATGATATGGAGTACTGCGCTGATGACGAATGTGGAATTCCTCTGTAAGCGCCTCAATCATCTTATTCAGAAAGTGAGTACCTTGGTCACTCATCAAAATCTTTGGACATCCAAATCTGGTGAGTATTTCTTCAAAAATAAACTGTGCAGTAGTATTGGCGCTGCAGTCCTTAACTTGTTTTTCTTCTGCCCATCTGGTGAGGTAATCTGTAGCAGTAATAATATACCTTGCACCCGTTCTTTTTTCCTGCTGGGTTTATAGGATCCACAAAGTCTATTGCCCATTTTTCAAATGGCTGCAGTGTCAACTGTGGATTCAATGGCATCTCATCTCAGCGTGATGGTTTTCCTATCCTCTGACAGACATCACAGTTCCTGCAATGTTCTTTGGCATCTTTATGGAGCGTAGGCCACCATAGCCCTGCATGCAATATCTTCTGCGCAGTAGCCCTTCCTGCATAGTGACCTCCCGTGATTCCTGAGTGTGCATCGGCTAGAATAAATGGCTTCTCATGATCGAGTACACACCTGCGCAGGACTTCATCCGGCCCAATTTTGTATAACTGAACTGCGATTATAGTGAAGTCCACGACGCACACCACTAACTATTTTTTCTGATGGACCGAGAATTCCTGGGGTGCCAGCCCTGTGGTTAGGAAGTCAATGAAATCCTTGTAATAATCATCGGCAACCTGTATACTAAATAACTGCGCATCAGGAAGACTGTCTTCAATATTCGTCGGCTCCTCTCCTGACTCGATCCTTGATAGATGATCAGGTCCCAAGTTCAATCTACCTGGCTTGACAATAATTTCAAAGTCATATTCCTGGAACAACAATAGCCATCGGCATATGCGTCCCCTTAACACTGGCTTGTTGACCAAATATTTCAACGCACAATGGTTAGTAAACATAAGGAAGTGCGATCTCAGCAAGTAGTGTCTAAATTTATGTAGGGCATATACCATCGCAAGGCCTTCCCTCTCAGTAGTAGTATAGTTCTTTTCTGTTGTTGAAAGCTTTCTGCTAAAAAATGCAATAAGGTGGTCAATACCTCCCTCTCCTGGCTGAGCTAACATGATCCCCAGGGCAATACATGATGCGTCAACATGGACATGGAATGGCTTCGTCCAGTCAGGAAAGACTAGAATAGGCACAATGACCATCTTTTCTTTTAATGTGTCAAAACCCTGTTCGCATTCTGCGTTCCAAATGAACGGTGCGTCCTTCTTTAGCAGCTTTTCCATTGCTGTGGTTATCTGTGCATAACCCTTTATAAATTTCCTATAATATCCAGTATGGCCTAATGTAGATCGCAACATCTTAACTGAATTTGGTGTTGGTAAGTTTGCAATAACTGCAATCTTCGTAGGGTCTACCATCAGTCCTTGCTTACAGACAATGTGGCCAAGTAAAATTCCACATGGCACACAGAAAATACACTTTTTCAAATTCAAGGATATTTGATGCTGTCGACACTTCTCGAGCATCATGCGGAGATTCGCACAATGATTTTTCAATAGACCAAATACAGTCCAATCATCAAAATACGCTTCTAAAAACTTGTGCATAAAATATTTAAATGCAGCGATGACGACTCTAGAGAATATGGCAGGTGCGTTCTTCAGCCCAAAAGGCATGACGGTGTACTGGAATGACCCCCATTCTATAGAAAATGTCGTCTTATGCCTATCCGCAGGATGAATCCTGATATGATGATAACCAGAGAAACCATCAGTGAAAGAGTATGCCTCATTCCCTCCAACGTTATCAAGCACTTCGTCTGTGAATGGAGTGGGAAATGGGTCATGCATGGAAGCATCGTTCAGCTTTTTGAGATCCACACAAATCCTGATCTCACCTTTTGCTTTCTTGTCTTGAACAACCATGGGGCTAATCCATTTGGATTCTTCGACTGGTTCAATGATTCCTGCTTCTAGCATCTTATCTAGCTCTGCACGGACTTTTTCCTTATAGCGCGGATTCAATCTGTATGGCCTCTACTTGACAGGCTTTGCACCTGGTTTTAAAGGTATTTTCATGATCCCTAGGTCTCCCAAAATTCCTTTCATTTCTGTAAATTTTGTTGGAAATAGTTCTTGATACTCATGTAAGGTATCTGCAATCTCTGCAATAGTCTGATCGTCCCAATAAT
This sequence comes from Larix kaempferi, assembly GCA_027924585.1. NCBI lineage: Eukaryota > Viridiplantae > Streptophyta > Pinopsida > Pinales > Pinaceae > Larix > Larix kaempferi. Next base: position 12,498,891 of record BSBM01000687.1, on the reverse strand, counting down.
CTCCTATTGATGCGAACTTCGGCTCTTTGTCTGTGCCAATGTTCACATTTTGTGTTTTTATTGGTCCAGTCATATCTGGGATTTCCAATGGAGGTCCTTCTACCTCACGTGCGCCTTCTGACTCTGGTATATCTATGTTGCACGGGTCCTCCTCATCGTCTTCATTTGTATCATTGGTATCTTCAGCTAAGTTGTAACACTCGATCAAGTGCTCTTCATGTTCCTTCCATTCTGACTGTAGGTGCATAGGAATGCACTCTATCCCAAAAAACTCCTGCAATGTTATGTTTTGATGATGACAGTCATCCTGGAATATGTGCTTCTTGATTAGATGTAATGCTTCATGGATTAGTGGATTCTCATCTTCAAAACTGAAGTCCTTCCGGAAGTTCGCAGCGAGCAGCTCCCAATCAGTGAGTTCACTGCGCAACTCCAAGTCGAGGTACCATTTCTCTGGGATACCTGCATCCAATGTATGTACAAATAAATGTACCCATTCTGTAAGTGGTCTTTCCACCCATGCCTTTGAACATATTTCAATGTGCTGACTAGGGTCTATCTATCCATTATACTTTTAAAAGGGTAAAGTAACATTTTCGGCGAATCGGATCTGCATCTTAGTTCTGCATTGATCGCAAGTGGTCCATGTTTTCTTATGTGCATTCCACCATCTGGAAGGTGTATCGCGCAATGCTATATCTAAAGCTGGTAGTCTATGCTCATCTGGTATAGCTGTAGTATGTTCCCTTATGAAACTGTAAAAATTAGTAGAACCATCATATGTGGGAATAGGACTCACCTCTTTTCCGATCCAGCGCAGTGATTTCGTAACCTTTGCACATCTTCTTGCTGATACTTCATGCATGTGGATTTGCTAATTCTCCAGTCCTGTATCTGATTCAAAGATATAATAAGTGTCACATCGCCAGCTGAGCGTACCGTCCGCAATAGGATTAATGTAGTCTTCCTTGTTCACAGTCAGCTGGTATAGTCGGTCTAAATCTTGAGCTTGGGATTCCTCCTGAATCGGCCCACTGTATCTATCACCATATTTAGGATCCAATGGTGCGATGACCCTAAGATGCTTCCCTTCAAAGATCATCTTCTTTGTCTTCAAGTTTATGATAGCCAAGTTATCCATAGCCCAATCAATTCCCAATATTGCTGGAAAAGGTTGATTATCATCCACAAATTCAATAACCTCAAAGTATGCATGACTCTGTACTCCGTCAATGTCAACTACTACATTAGCTAAGTGGCCAAAAGGTATGACCTTCTCCTGATGAGCCATTCGTAACTGGATAGGTGACCAGAGCAACTTTGGTCGACCCATCTGCTGCGATGTCTGCTTAGTCAAGACAATCACTTCTGATCCCAGATCAAGGGTGACTTCATCCATTTCAAAATCTCCTATCTGTGCAGTAAGCCTCATCTCTCGGCCTGTTCTTTTGTGCTTCCTTATATGATGTACAACACTATCTGGAGTCTCTATTGCAATCTGAGGTTCATATTGGCTGATAAGCTTCTAGAGCTCTACTATGGCTATTTCTCTTTTTATTAACTCATGCAGCTTCGCAAGAACTGCGCAACAGAAGTACGGATATCTATCGCAGTACTTGTTTTATCATATGGGGCCGACATGTCTTCAACATGCAGTGTTTCACTGCGCAGCGGGATCCTTGATGACTTATCTACTGGTTCTCTAAAGGTATCCCGTGCGTTAATGAAGATCTCCTTGTTCTTCTGTAGGTTAAGAGGGGGTGCTTTTCCTGTAGCTTTCCTTATCCATACTGTTTCAAGGGGATCCTTCTTCGTATGTGCCTCCCCTGATGTTGAAGCTTCTGCTCCTCTGTCGCGGCGTGTCTCAACGCCACTGCGCGTGACCACATTAATGCTCGGATCCACTGGTCTATTCTCTACTGCGATCCACTAGACGTTTGGATTCGGAGCCTCTGTTCGTCTTCTCTTCTGCATTTCCACCTCTAATACTGGGGAATCTTCAATGACATGTTCAAATGATTTACAATAGTTGCATGTAGTGCATGGGTTAACACAATCCTAGACACATGCTCGTGTTGGCCACAGTTATAACAAATGACTTGGCCACGACCTCTTCCTTGTTCCAGACCAACATTTCTTCCTCTGCCGCGGTATCCACCACCACGACCTCTGTATTCTCCTTGGTCATATTGTGCATTTTCTTGTTTTTGTTGGGTATCTTCTTGTACACGGTACAAGCCAGCGCCTTGCATTGAGTCCATATCCCTTTTTATTTCATTCATTAATTCATATGTGCGGCAGTTGGATTCATCATGTCCAACTGATTTACACAAATTGCAGTATAAATTCTTAGGAGTTTTCACATATTTCTGGATTAGGTAATAGTCTTGAGGTCTATGTCCTGTGGTTCTACAAATTTCACACCATGGGGCCTGATTCTGATTTAATGGGTTAGGCGCACCACTGCTAATATAGTCATGGAATAGAGGGAAATGCTCGCGGTCATGACCTTCTCCTTTACAACTTGTACACCAGACCTCCTGTCTAGGTTCATATCTTTGTTCTTTACCATTTTTCATACTTTGCAGTTCAAGTGTGAGGGTGGTCAGCTGGTTCTGGATCTGAGAAATCCCAGAACTAGTATCCTCAATCAGAGAAGCTTCCAGCTTCATTGCAATTTCCAAGGCCTCTGCTTGGGATAGAACCTTCTGTTGCATCAATGGTAATCTGATATGGATAACAGCGCAGCAATGAACCATTCTTTATGTTGTTCTGGTGGTATAACAAAACTTACTTGGTCTAGTAAGGTCTTAAATTTCTGATAAAATTCCTAGACCGTTTCAGTTGGTCTCTTCTTTATTTCCTTCAACTCAGTTATACACTGAGACTCAGACTTAGGTTTCTTGAACTCTTCCACTAGCGCGACTCTAATTTCTGCGACGGTTCTCGGCTGAACGGTAGAGTATTTCATAAACCAATGTAGCGCTCTATCCCTGAAAGTGGTGATGTGTTGTGCTTGCTTCACGACATCGTCCTAGATTTGTCTTACACTCCATACAGCTTCACAAAGGAACCAATGTTGATCAGGGTCTTCTAGGCTAGTTCCTCTGAATATTGGTAGTTTCATATCAGTGTTTGCCATTGTGCTACTAGGTGGTGGGGCGCTGGGATTAGTGCGCGGCTGCTATAAAGGAATCTGAGCAGTAAAGACAAATGGGACTATTGGGAAAGATGGACTAGGCTGAGTCTTCTATGGGGTGGGTTGTGTAGCGGGTGGGTTTTTGATAAGGGTGGCGCGGTTTGTGCAGCCAGCGGATTCTCAGGGGTAAATGGTTGTGCAACTTCGCTATCAAGATCGCAGGGGATCTCAGTATCTATATGAAGTTTAGGGCCTTCGGGATTCTTATTAATTTTATATCTCTTACCACCTATAAGAGTATGTGTCTCTTCGTCAGAATCAATATATGTACTATTTATCATGACAAACTTCAAGCATATTACTGCATTCTTAGAACACCTTTCTCAGCTAACATCATCTTAATGTATAGACTGAGATTGTTCAGAAACTTACCCTGGAATCCTCCAAAAAAATGTGCTTCTGCTTGGTTGTAGGATTTGAGTGTCTCTACAGAAAATTATATTACAAATCCTTCTAGCATATGATCGACCCAATAATCAACTATGCGTGACAATGGGCTGTCTAATGCTTTAAGCTGCACTGTGAGCTCGGGAGTCCACTACATGGGAACTCCTCCTTGGAAACAGTTTTTCTTCTCTGCGAGCCACGAGATCCACACATGTAGCTTGTTTGGAAATGATGCCCAAAAGATCTCGTGAATGTCAGCCAACAGATATCTATCCGACCACTGTGCGTCACTTAGACGCGGATGTCTATTTTCTTGTTTGTTAAAATCGCTTATGGTCTTATCCCACCAAGCTTGGATTTCTGTCTTTTCAGGATGCCAATAGTTAGATCCTTCGGGGAACTGATATTCTTCTTCACACATCGTGATTGCAACTCAACAAAACCATTTCAACTCATCATGGATTCTAGTGTGGCAATGGAACCATTTCAACTCATCATGGATTCTAGCGCGGCAACGGAACCATTTCAACTCATCATGGATTCTAGTGGGGCAACGGAACCAATTCAACTCATCATGGATTCTAGCGTGGCAACGGAACCATTTCAACTCATCCTGGATTCTAGCGCGGCAACCGAACCATTTGTTGGCTTAAACTGACACAGAGGTTTCCAATTAGACCCACGTTCTTTGCGGTTCTCCATTTGACCAACAAAATTCCTTCGCACCGGCCCTTTTGGCGACAACCTGTGAACAGGTTGAGGTCTCACCCGAGGTGTATCTTTATTGGGTACTACGGAATTAGGTTTCCATAGTAAATGATGAGTTTTTATCTGAACAAGCTGCGCAGCACAGGACAGAAGGATGGTGCTGTGGGGCAAAGTGATGCGGTACGCAGCAGGATCTATGTTGTGAGTAGTACTGCACGGTGGAGGCAACACTATGGGCCGCACTAAAGGTTTCTTACTGTTGCGAATATTCTTCTGGAACTGCGAGTCACCCACACTTATCCTCTACTTGGAAGATCTCGGAAACATTAAGGCACTGAAATGAATATCACTCATCCATTCATTCAGGCACTTACTCGTTATCTTTCTAGCATTCATTCTAGAACTTGGATTATTACAATGTGAACCGAAATGATAAACATGATTAACTTTGTTGCGTTCCTTCACTATGCTTAAGAAAGTATTTAAATTTAAATGACTGATTCACGACCTTAACATAGAATTTAAATGTTTGCCATTCATCTGCTTCCGTGGAACCTAGCATATCATTCCCAAACTTCTCCTCTTGGTAAATGCATATCAAAGTTCTCATATTACAGCATGCAAGGAAACATTCAAGCATTCATTCTACAGAAAATACAGAAAGTCATTCATTCATAAACATCATCACATAATACAGGATTTAACGTGGTTCACTTCCCCAGATGGAAAGCTACGTCCACAAGAACGGTTGGTAATATATTTCCTTAAAAAGGGATGGGGCAACCATTCTTAGTCTATGCACTCAGCTGCAGACTCTCCTTTCTCTCGGCTAGGTCTCTGTGCACACAGCTGCAGAGCCTTTACAATATTCGCAGCTTGGAGAGATTTTACAATACAAAAGGTTATCTTCTTAAATTCTTAGCAACAACAAAAGAACAACAACCCAAAGAAGAGAACCCCCATCCCATACAAAATGTCTTCTTAAATAGATCATGCCCGGAAGGTCATGTCTGTACAATGTCGAAGACCTAAAACCCAAAACCCTAAGGGTTTCCAAAACTGCACCGATTTTCCAAACCGGCTCGCTGGCTCCTGGTAGCATCATGGTGGATCTCCACATCCTCATTCTGTCGCTATCGGCCTTCCTGTCGCACACATGCCTGCAAGTTGCCTCTCCCGAACCATTTCTCTCTAACGGTTTTACCTTCTAAGCATGCCAAACGTCGCTTTCCTTAACAACCCATGCGTGGCCGCCTTCCTGTTTTTCCTACGTCCACCGCTTGGAAATCCTGGAATATCTTTTCCAAAAATGGTTGCTACCGGTCGAGCCGATAGCTACACTTGATACTTGTCCAGCACACCGCTTTGTTGGCTCCACCTGGCCTTCTAGCTCCGCAGCACTACTTCGGTGTAGTACTGGTCTTCACATCACGGCCAAAACTTCGATGTTGCGCGCAACTCCTCAGTCTGGTCAAAAGTTGGATGTTGCGCTCAACTTCGCAGCATCCTCAATACTTAGCCAAAATTGTGTTTCTGAGCTACGCTCAACTCAACTTTCCCTGCTTGCCTCAAAAAGGTGCTTCCAAAACTTCATCTCAACCTGGGCCCAACACTTATTGGTGCATAATATAGCACTTCATTATTGGAACATAATCATGTAGTAGGGTGGGCTTCCTCATGTCTTCCTTTTGATATGTTTATGGAACATGCAGTGGAAGGAAAACAATTTCCAATAGTCTTTAAACATATGGGACACAATATGCTAGCCGACTTGTTCTCTTGATGATTGTAAGTAACAACAATCCTTGGTGGATTTATACTAATCTTGTAAGGTGCTTATATATTTATAGTACTTACCTATTTCATTTTTCAGGAAATTCCTTCCAGGGAAAACAGTCACATTTTCAATGTTGGCAATACTAATAAAGAGGTCACTATCAAGCAGCTGGCAGAAATAATGACTAAGGTATGGTTCATGCTTTTTGTTGGAGTTCAAAAAAGTTGTTTGAATAGATTTTTGAATAGTTTCTTGTGCTTTTGTTGTCAATAGTGTTGATTTATAGTGCTTGTTTAGTTTCCATTAACCTTCATTAACATTTCATCACAACGGAAGCATACACTATGCTTCCATTGTTCTGTGACCAGTATGCAATAAATCTACTCCTCGGGTAAGATCAGAATTAATTCGGAGGAACCAACATGAGGATGGGCTAGGTGACACAATTCCAAATAAGACCCATGTGTCCGATTTCCATTTTTTCATATGTAAGTATAAACAACAACTCAATTTACAGGCTTAGGCCAAGCTTGTAGATATATGTTATTAAACTGTTGTTACAACATTTTATATCATCTTTTCCTATCTTGTTTCCATATGCTTAAAAAAGCTTAGATATCTATTTTAGTTATTGTGTAAACATGTTAGTGAATTAGTTCTATTTACTTTACTTATAACAATGTGATATTTTTGCTTTTTCAAATTAGTAAACTGTTATAATAATAATAACCAAATGTTCAATTTATTCCAGCAGGCCATTGGTCATCACCATCTACTAGGGTTACATTCTGCTTGTGACCTGCTCCATTTGACTGACATGAGTTTAAAATGGACGAGCCTGGGTACTAGTCCTAAGCAATTTTGATGGGTATAGCTACACCTCATATTGGGCAGGTAAGCAAAGAAAGTCTACCATATGTAACCCATCAGAGGAAGTTTCTTGAAGCATTTCCAAAAAAAAATGTATAATTTCAAGCCAATATGAATCTTAGGAATTTTGCACTTTTATAGGTGCTCTACATTTATGTTATATATGAGAATTCAAAAATGCATGTAAGTTGAGATAACACCAATAATTCACAAGATATGCTACTTAGTTGTTTATTCAAGCACATTTATATACCTGCTGAAACTAATGCTTGGATTCTGGAACATGACAATTATAAAGAGAAAATTCTCAAGTATTACAATGAGAAAAAAATACAAATTAAAGCTGGAGGCGCTCTATCTTTTGCATAGCCTCCTTTACTAAACCATTTAATTTATTATATATCTTGGACTCCAGATTTTTTTTTTATTATTTGTTGGCAAATGTTAGGGTTAAAATGTGTCTCTCTGTTTTTTTATGTCCCCACATTTTCACTATGGCTTAGGGGGTCTGCATTGACCATCCTGGGAGGCCCAAACCATCCAGGTTGGGGCATATGTACCTAAGATGTCATATAAAATCCACAATGAAGAAAATTATGTTCAGATTGATTTGTTGCAAAGAGGTCTTTAATACTGGTAGGTTAGGCAACATGAAATTACATAGTAGGTACATGCATGTTTTCCATGTTTAATACTGGAATGAGTTCCAACATATTGAATCCATTCTCCAAAATTCTCTTTTGAAGGAACATGTGAAACTAAGTTTAGATAGTAAATTTTTATGTCCCTAGGATTTTCTCAAATCATAAATAATGATGGCCAAGAGAATTATGATCCAGGAATTTTAATAGGCATGATGCAATCGTAGTTAGAGAACATTTTTAACTACCATAGTTTAGTGTTTAAATATTTATAGGCCTACTGCATTATTTTTTGCAAGCAAGTTTATAGGCCTGCTGAAACTAATCCATGCAAGGTAACAATTTCTATGATTGTAAAGTACAACCAACAAGAACAAAAATCTGCCCTTGTCAAGTACAACCAACAACTCAGAAAATTGCCCTTGTAAACTACAACCAACAAACCCAGAAATATGCCTTTGTAAGGTACAGTCAACACAACATAAAACTATCCCTTCAAATCTATGTAGGATGAATTGAAGAGATGCCCAAAACAACAAGGAAGGTGCTCTATCAACAATGATTGGACATACTTCTCTTCTAAGCAATTGTTTGTCACCATTGTCACCATTGTGGAAAGTAATGGTGACGTTGAACCGTTATCCTTTAAGGACCATTATAATTGTTTTTTTTACAATTTTAATTGAAATGGCAACAGTCCTTTATGTTGCGTCATTAAAATATTTTCAAAATGGAAAGTGGTGACAATCTCATAGCGGTTGTCACCATTGATATGTTAATGGAAATATCCTCAATAGTGAGGGTCATTGTAAGGCCCTCATCATATGTCATTGGCGACGTACAGTTTTTTGGTGATGGAGACCCTTAGGTCCATCACCAAAACTTCATATAAATTGGTGAGGGTCACTATTTGTCACTAATAATCCTTATTAGTGTCGAACATTGAATGTCACCACACCACCTCTACTTTTGGGGACACAGCCGTTGGTGACATTCACATTTTGGTGACGTCCTCCTTTTTCACCATCACCGATGCAATTATGGTGACATGTCTCAACCCTCACCAATGATAGGTCATTGGCCGTCACCATATATGCATCAAATGGTGAGGGTCAAAGTAGGTCCGTCACCAACACTTCATAACAATTGGTAACGGTCACAACCTGGAATAATCATAATTATTGGTGGTGGGCCTTGAATGTCACCACATACCCCCACTTAAGGTGACGGTGCCTTTGGCGACACTTAGTTTTTGGTGACGGGACCCCTCTTGACCATCACCAAATGAGGTTATGGTGACATTTTTGGACCCTCACCAATGACCTTTTTTCTTGTAGTGCTTGTTCGGCTAGCTGTGAGACAGTATGGCTTAGGAAGCTACTGTCCGATTTGTTTGATCTCCAGTTGAGTGCTACTTGTATATATTGCGACAACCAGAGTTGTGTCAAGTTGTCAGAGAACCCAGTGTTCCATTACAAGTCGAAGCACATTGAGATCAAGTTCCACTATATCAGGGATATGGTGCAAAGAGGAGAAGTGAAGCTCTTGTATGTTGCAACAAACGAGCAAATAGCCGATGTGTTGACCAAGCCATTGGCCAGAGTGAAGTTTGAGTACTTCAGAGAGAGGCTTGGTGTACTTCAGATTGAGATTCCTTCCAAGGGGACGTGATGAGTCTGGAGACACAGATGCACATGATCCATTCTCACATGGTGGTAGGTGTGTCCTCCCATGGTGCAAATATAAGTGTTGGGGCCATTCCGACATGGTTGAAGTGTGTCTTCCCATGGTCGTTGATATAAGTGTTGTGCCATTCGAGCATGGTTGAAGTGTGTCTTCCCATGGCTGTGATATAAGTGCTGTGCCATTCGAGCATGGTTGAAGTGTGTCTTCCCATGGTTGTGATATAAGTGATGTGTCATTCGAGCATGGTTGAACTGTGTCTTCCCATGGCTGCGATATAAGTGTTGTGCCATTCGAGCATGGTTGAAGTGTGTCTTTGTTGATGTATATGTAACTTTGGAATGTATTTCACCCATGTATATTGTACTCCTATAGAGATGTTATTATTCCTCTATACGGAAGTGTCGTCATTTGTATTGACAAGTGTCGCAAGTGTCGTAACTTGCTATGATGGGTTATTAGACCACCAAGTGTGCGGTCGGCCCAGATTAATGTAACCATGGGTTATTAGACTGAGTTAGACAAGTTGGCCCTATTAGTTTATTGGACAGGACAGGACAAGTATAAATAGAGATTGGGAGATCTCTATTTGATCATCTCATTACTCACTCTTCCATCACTCGGGAAGTGGCACACATGTGCAGAGGAGGATCAGCTGTAGGAGAAGACTATCTCTTGTACTTTGGTTGTATCATTGCACTTTATATCTCTGAGGAAGTTGTGGGGTTTTTCATCTTTATGGTTTTCCCCAGTGAAACTCTGTGTGTCTATTGTCTGATGTGATTGCTTAGTGTGATTGATATGCATTGTTATACTTGATATGTTGTACATGTTATTCTCTCAGTAAAGATCCTAGACTATATTGAATTATTGCTCAAAAATTAACATGGTATCAGAGCTAACCTGAGAAGAAGACACTATGCAGTGGCGGAAAGTAGGGTTTCTTGTTTATAGGGTTTCTCTCCACATATTTTGGAAAAGCAGTGAGGTAGATTGACTCTACTCACCAAGGAGAATCTTTCTGTCCAATCATAATTCAATTCTAAGCACTTTCAGTTTTGGCCCTAAAAATTAGGGTTTCCACAAAAATAGGAATTTCTAAAATCTGAAGACATAGCTGGAAGCGCCTTGGAAAAATCGAAGTTTCGAGAAGTTTCGAGATTTGGATCGAGATTTTTGGTTGGGTGAAGCACTGGGAAACTCAAACCATAATTCAGGGTCCGCCCTAGTGAATCTGGGAAGACTAAAAGGCATTTCTGAAGGGTGAGTCTTTGCAGATCTCAAATTCTGAATATACTAGGATGATCAGCTCATGAAGGCACATCTTTCTATCCTTTCAGAAGTTTGAAATTCAAAGTTTGAATTTCTAGGGTTTCTCTGACAAACCCTAATCTGGGACCAGATCCAGTTTTCAGCAAATCAAGTGGTAAGACCTAAAACTTTTCTATTTCCATTTGAAGCACTCTTTAAGATGTCTCACCACACCAAGCTTTAGGATAAGCTCGAAAAGGATAATCACTTTCGAGCATGGAAGTATAGGATTGGGTTAATCCTGGAAGAAAGTGAGTTGAACACTTATATAAGTGAAGAGGTCCCTGTCCCAGAGGAAGAAGAGGCTAAGGCTCTTCACAAGAAGAACTTGGTCAACGAAAAGAGGATCATTGTTGATTCTATCAAGGACGATCTCATCTGACATGTGTCATCTCTAAAGACACCTAAGGAGAGGTTTGATTCCCTGACCAAGCTATTTGAAAGAAAGAACATAAATCGGAAGATGACTCTACGAAATCAATTGAAAGGAGTAAAGTTTCAGAATGGAGAGACCATTCAATCCTATTTATCCAAGGTCTCTCAGATCAAGGAACAACTTGAAGCTGTGGATGAAGTGGTGGAGAATGGTAAAATTTTCATGACCACTATGAATGGTCTACCTAGGTCATGGGATTCCTTTATTCAAGGAATTTGTGCAAGAAGGAAGTTGATCTCCTTCAGTAGACTGTGGGAGGAATGTTCACAAGAAGAGGGTAGTCTTGCAGCCCAAGAAGAAAATATGGGAAGTGAATATCAAGCTCTCACAGCTCACACCAAAAGAAGCAAGCCCAAGAAAGAGCACTCTCATCACAAGAAACCTTTTCAAAATGGTAAGAAGGATCTGAGATGCTTCACATGTAATGAGAAGGGACACTTTGCTGCATATTGTCCTAAGAACGAAAAGGGATTCAACAAGAAGAAGAATAAGGGAAACAAGAAGAGATATCATTCTCATGCTGCTGAGGATGATGAACCTCCCAAGAAGAAGGCTAAAGCAGAAAGTGATGACTCATGTGAAGATGAATATGTTCTAATTTCTTCTCTCACAGGTACTATCTCTCATGGATGTAATGATTGGCTTATTGATAGTGGGGCTTCCAAACACATGACTAGGTTTAAGGAATATTTTGCAAATCTATCTGAACATAAGTCAGCCCATAAGGTGAAACTTGGGGATGACTATCAATATTCTATCAAAGGAAGTGTTGAAGCCTCCTACAACCTAGACTCTGGAAAGTCTTTGAAGATGAAAGATGTTCTATATGTACCTGGGCTCAAGAAGAACCTACTCTCCATATCTGCATTGGATGCCAAAGGCATGAGGGTTGCATTTGTAGATGGCCAAGTACTCATGTGGCCAAAGGGTAAGACCATAAATGATGCAGTAGTGATTGGAGAGCAAGAGGGAGGATTGTACAAATTGAAGGGACAACCTGAACATGCTATGGTGACATGAAGACAGAGATTCATCCATAGTCATGGATCACATAGAGGTATGTATAATTTGGTTTTGCAAAGGTTAACTTATGAGTTATGCAGGTCATTGAAGAGAACAAGAAAACATTGCTAGACATAACTAGCAAATATGATGACCAGGTATGCTTTTCCTATATCAAAGGATCTTATACTTTTGTATGATTGATAATGATTACTCATGAAGCTACAAGTTTGAGTAATCGAATATTATGTCTCTTATCTTGATTGATGATGTGACTAACCAGAATAGTTCTATATTCAAATATGAATATGCATGACTAAGAGAAGTCTTCCCTGAAACCTTGAATGATAATGCTTATTATCTGTGTTTGAAATGATCATGACTATACATGTTTAAGGTTATTTTGTTTTGATAGTATACTAATGAATGTATGATTATGTATGAGATCCCGAGGAGAACACAATGATGATACTCGTAAGCATGCATAGTGATCTAGGATGGATATAAGTTCAAGGAAAGGTAATCCGGGAAGCAAAGATCAAGAGGGAGCACACTCCAGTAGTTCCTACAAGGAAGCAAATATTGAGAGGGAGTCCACCCTACAAACCAAACAAAGATAAGTATTTGAACTATCATTTCTTGCATATTTGTTTGTTTAAATAATATTGTTCAAATGATGGATATGCTTATATTCCTAGACTTAGGGTGTGTATTATGCATATTAGAATAATTGCATTAATGAACAGTATACTACTAATATGCATGTGATGGGTAAGTAGCCTATGGCACTGTACAACATTCCATTACTACTTATCTAGAATGAAACCTCTTTGCTGACATGTTGGGCGTTGTGCACACTCTTAACAATGTTCTGGTAGAGATTGGAAGGCATCTAGAAAGTTACGGGATATGGATAAATGTTGTATTGAAGCATTGGCTAAGATAATTGCATGACTGTATGACATATTTACTTATGTGTAAGAATTTGTTCTGAAAACCACGAGATGTTTTCTAATCATGCAATTTAACTTGTTTTGTAGGAAAGATCATATACCATCACCTACAAAAGAAGGATTACAACATTTGTTTAGCAACAAAGTTATCTATTGAAGATATTGAAGTTCCCAGGATTCGGGAAGAATGCCATGATCAAGGAGTACCAGTCGATCATGAACAATGATGTTTGGGATGTGGTCCCAAGACCTGAAGGGAAGTCTATTGTGACTTCCAAGTGGATCTATAAGATCAAGCATGCTGCAGATGGCAGCATAGAGAAATACAAAGCGATATTTATAGCTCGTGGATTCTCCTAGAAAGAGGGGATAGACTATGAAGAGACTTTTACTCCTGTAGCCAAGTACACTTCCATCAGATCAGTACTTTCCCTCGCTGCAGTGATGAAATGAAAGATACACTAGATGGATGTCAAGACATCTTTCTTGAATGGTGCAGTCGAGGAGGAAGTGTATGTGGAACAACTAGTAGGTTTTGAGACACATGATAGGGAGTCATATGTGTGTAAGTTGAAGAAAGCCTTGTATGGCTTAAAGTAAGCTCCTAGGACTTGGTATGGTAGGGTAGACAGATTTCTATCTAGTTTGGGCTTTACCAAGAGTAAAGCGGATTCCAACCTTTACTACAAGGTTGAGGAAGGCAATCCAGTGATACTACTATTGTATGTGGATGACCTATTTGTAACAGGTGAGGATGGTTTGATTGCCGATACCAAGAGGAAGCTTGCTGTCGAGTTCGAGATGAAGGAATTGGGGATGATGCACTATTTTCTAGGCATGGAGGTGTGGCAGAGTGCAAATGGAATCTTCCTTGGACAAGGGAAGAATGCAGTAGAGATCCTAAAGAGGTTCAATATGATGGACTACAAGGCCATAGCCATGCCTATGGCATCGAACTTGAAGCTTCTGTGTGATGCTTAATCTGATGCGGTTAATGTCACTATTTATCGTCAGATGATTGGGTCTTTGATGTACCTGACAAACACTAGACCAAATATTTGCTTTGCGGTGAACACATTGAGCCAGTTCCTGACGGATCCTAGAGGTATTCACCTAGTTGTTGTTGTTCGGATATCCATCATCTATTTCGGGATACATATCTATTTCAGGATCATCTATTTCAGGATACATATCTACTTCAGGATCTTGCATGATCTATTTCAGGATATGCAGCCCAGTCACCAGTTTGATGCCTCCAGCACCTTATCCACCTTCTTCTAGCACCCGGGAGCCATTTACCACAGATTTTTAGCCCTCCTAAGCTGAAAGGCGCCCTCTTCTCACCTACTGACAGAGAAGGGCGCACTTGTTCACCTACCACTGCAGATTCACTTCAGTTACATTCAGTTAGCTCCGATTCTCCCTGATTTGAGGCTAGTTTCACTCCTGACTGACTGTTTCACCTCCGATTGACCTCCAGTTCGATTAGGTGACTTGCTCTGACTCCAGTTAGCCTCCCATGCGCCCCCACTGAGCCTCCAGATCCTATATCAGTGCTACACACTTCAGTTACATTTATTACACTCAGTTAGACTCAGATTGACACCTGGATGACTGGTTGTTGTGATTGATGAGCAACACCGATGATTGATGAGGACTCCTAGATAGAGTCAAGCTACTCCATTCAGTGATTCGAATGAACTCCTTAGGCAATTCGAATTTCTCTGTTCATTGTGACAGTTTGTATTGTAATTCATTCACCCTTTCTGGGATAGAGAGCACTGCTGCATGTTTTGCACAGTTTTGCACCATATTTTCTATGTTCATCTGTTGTGATTGATTTACTTGTTCATTAGATCTGCTGTGACTAATTTTACATGGTATCAGAGCCATTGCAGGGACAAGATCTCTTTTCTACAGGTGTTTATACAAGAAGATTTGACTGAATTGCTAAAAATTGCAAAAAGTTTGGCATGAGATATCTCAAGGGCATTCGCTCCTGTGCATGCAAAGCTTGAAAAATACTCCAATACCACTCCAGAAGCTTGAGTTACCACATAATTCCTGGATCTGATACATTGGACCTATTCAACATTGCTTGAAATCCAATCCCAGGTGTGATGCAACTCTCAAAGGGTGGATTGTTCGACCTTATTGTGGTTGTTTTGATGTGATTTGCAGGTTTATTGTCTCCTCCAATTGCATTCGCTACCTTCTGCATGCAAGCCTTTCTACAGCAATTCCATTCGCTCTAGTCTGCATGCAAGCTTCCTCTTCATCAGTTGACTCAATCCTTGCAATGGAATACTCTTCTTCAAAGCCTATCCTCACCCCATTCAATTATTTTGATTGGAAAGATGATATGGAGATCATATTACGTTCAAAAGGTTACTACCGAGTCACTCTTGGTCTTGAATTGGAGCCAAACAATGTAGCAGAAAGAACTAAACACTACAACAAGCTTGATGAAGCTTACGGTCTTCTTTGTCTCTCTATCTCCAAGGATCTTCACTTCCATCTCAGCGGATTGAAGACTCCAAAAGTCATATGCGAGCAACTTGAGACACTATTCGGCAAGCAGGATGAGCTTAGGGATTTTCAATTAGAGAATGAATTGATTGGCCTTAATCCTGAAAATTTCGAGACCATCAATGAATTCTTCACAAAATTCAAGAACTTGAACTTGCAATTGAAGAACAGTGGTGTTATCAAAGAGGATAAACAGTTGATCCTCTCCATTCTAAGCAAGCTTGGGAAAGATTATTTGGTATTTGTCTCCACTTTCAATTCCGGTCGGCTAACTACCCCGAATTGGAAGATGCCTACCTTGAATGCCTTCATTGAGTCCGTTACGAAAGAACATGACAAGTTGATTCAAATGGGGTCCATAAGCTCCAAAGATTCAGCCCTATTTGTTCAAGGACCCAAGATCTCGAATGGTAAAGGAAAGCTAAAGAAGGAGAAGCCCAAATTCGATCCTCACAAGCAAAAAGACAAAGGCAAGCAAACGGATGCACCATCCAGTTCGAAATCCAAGCAAAAGGGCAAAGAAGGTAACCAAAAATCTAAATGTACTTATTGTAACCGTGGCTTTCATCCCGAAAGTTCATGTATGAAGAAGACTATAGATCAAATGGCCCTCCTTTTGGAAAAGAACAACATAACCCTTCCTGACGGTGCAAGGAAGAAAGATCGGAATGATGATCATGAAAGAGGACAAGCACTCATGGCAATGGTTTCGAAGCCCTCAACTCTCTTGATAGATTCGGGTGCATCAAATCATATGGCTGCAAACATTGATTCTTTTTCCTCATTCGATCCAAACAGCTCCATCCCCATCCATTTGGGAGATGACTCAAAAATTTCTTCAAAGGGCAAAGGTACGATTCATGTAGAACATGGATGCTTTCAGAATGTTCTCTATGTGCCTTCCTTAGCTTCGAATCTCCTTTCTGTGTATCAAATGACACATACTGGTGATCCAAAGAAAGTGACATTCAGCCCTAATACAGTTGAAATTTCTGATATCAAAAGTGGAAGACTAGTTGCGGTTGGAAAGGCAAACCACACTGCTAAATGTTATGAGTTTTCGCACTTTATTCCGCTTGCAAAGCCCACTGCTCTTCGCACACATGGTAATGAGGTTAGTAGGCTTTGGCATGAAATATTTGGACATCTAAATTATAAGTATTTTCTGCTGCTATCAAATAAATCCATGGTTGATGGGCTTCCACAACTCCGTTCCTCGAAGGGAATATGCACCGGTTGCATTATTGGGAAGCACCCCGAGCACAGATTCGACCGCGGCAAGGCTAGCAGAGCCTCTACTATTTTGGGATTGATCCATTCTGATATCAGCGGTCCGCTGCCCCATATGTCATTAAATGGTTCAAGGTATGTTTTGACATTTATTGATGATTATTCTCGCTTTACATGGGTATTCTTTCTCAAAAACAAGTCAGAAGTGCTTGGAAAATTCAAGGATTTTAAGGCTTCTGTTGAGACCACCACTGAGAGCAAGATCAAAGCTCTTAGATCTGATAATGGTGGGGAATATATCAAGTCCGAGTTGCTGCAACTTTGTACCCAAAGCGGAATCAAGATCCAACATACAGTTCCCTACACACCCCAGCAGAACGGTGTAGCGGAAAGGAAAAACCGGTCACTGAAAGAGATGGCTACATGCATGATTGAATCAAAAGGTTTGGCTGCAAATATTTGGGCTGAAGCAATCAATGTTGCTGCATATATACAGAACCGAGTTCCACATTCATCCGTGAAAGGTATGACTCCTTTCGAAGCATTCTTTGGTCACAAACCGGATGTGTCAAATTTGAGAGTTTTTGGCTCTACTGCATGGGCTAGAATTCCTTCTGAGAAGAGACGAGCTTTGGATCCACAAAGTATCGAGTGCATATTGATAGGATATGGGGAAGAATCAAAATCATATAAACTCATGGATATCAGATCTAAAAAGATATTCATAGAGCGCAGTGTGCAGTTTGAAGAACCGCTTCAAGAATTGCAACTAGTTGAGGAGAAAACTGCCGATTCACCGCCTTCACCAGAAGAAGATTCGAGCAGCGATAATGAAGGTATGAGTTCTGATATTTCTGATATTGTAGCAGCATATGATGATCATGACATATCAGGTTCGGAATCCGACCATTCAGATCCCCCTCAGTTACCAAAGTGGGCCCAAAATACTCTACAATCTGCTGGTTCTAGTCTTGGAAATCCTGCTGATCCGAGACGAACAAGAGGAGACTTTCAAAGGGCAGGTATGGCTCTTTCTATTGCTGATACATTTCTTCCTGAGATTTGTTATTTGATGGCTGGTTCAGATCCCCAATCATACTATTCATCCCATCGAGATCCGGGATGGAAAGATGCCATGGATGAAGAGTACAGTTCTCTTCAAAAGAACAATACATGGGAGCTAGTTTCTCTTCCACCTGGAAGAAAATTAGTGAAGTGTAAATGGGTCTACCATACTAAAGTTGCTGCTGATGGCACTATCAGCAAATATAAAGCAAGGTTGGTGGCAAAAGGTTTTTCCCAAGTCCAAGGAGTGGACTACACAGAGACCTTTGCACCGGTTGCAAAGATGGATTCCATCCGCCTTGTTTTAGCTATTGCCGCATCCAAGCACTGGGAGGTGCATCACATGGATGTGAAGAGTGCATTTTTACATGGAGACCTTGCTGAAGAGGTCTATATGCAGCAGCCAGAGGGTTATACATCAGATCCATCATTGGTTTGTAGATTGAAGAAGTCTTTGTACGGGTTAAAACAGGCCCCAAGAGCTTGGTACGCAAAGATGGACTCCTTCCTTCTTTCTCAGAATTTCCAAAGATGCAAATCTGATCCGAATGTATATCTTCAGCGAGTTAAAGGTAATTTGTTGGTTATTGTATTTTATGTTGATGATCTGCTTATTACTGGTAGCACACTTACTTCAATAAACAAGCTAAAATCTGCCTTAAATCTAGCTTTTGACATGAGCGATTTGGGCTTGCTGAGTCACTTTTTGGGCTTGGAGATAGCTCAAAATTTTGATGGGATCACTATATCTCAGCAAAAATATGCTTCCGACCTGTTATTGAAGTTTAATATGGCTGAATGTAAGGCAGCCCCATTCCCATTCCTCTCAGGAATCAGTCTTGAGGAGGGAGATTCCACACCGCTTGCAGATTGCAGTATGTATCGACAGTTGATTGGTTCACTACTTTATTTGACACATTCACGGCCTGATATCTCATATGCCGTGAGTGCCGTGTCAAGATATATGCAGCAGCCACATGAGCTTCATTGGCGAGCAGCCAAGCGGATCTTGCAGTATGTGCAAGGTACGAGACAGTTTGGCATACATTATGCTGCAGATTCTGAGCTAGATTTCATTGGTTTTACTGATTCAGATTGGGCAGGTGATAGCATTGATCGAAAGTCCACTTCCGGTTATGTTTTTATGATTGGTCATGGTGCTATTTGCTGGTCCAGCAAAAAGCAAGCAGCCATTGCACTTTCTTCAGCAGAGGCAGAGTATCGAGGGGCTGTCAATGCCTGCATTCAGGCAGTTTGGTTGCAGGGTATTCTTTCCGAGTTTGGTTTTGGTGGCACTACTTCGACTGTCCTATTTTGTGACAATCAAAGTGCTATCAAGATCTCCACAGATCCAGTTCAGCGGCAGAGGACCAAACACATTGAGATTCATATGCATTACATTCGACAGTTGGTGCACGACCGCACCATCATTCTGCAATATTGCCCTACTGATGAGCAAATTGCAGACATCTTCACCAAGAGCTTCACTGAGAAGAAGTTCTCTTACCTCCGTTCACTGTTGGGGGTGAGTTCCATCATGGTGGAGACAGATTGATTCATTATTATGCTTTAGCTTGAGGGGGGGGCTTTCTTCCCACTGGGTTTTCCCTCTTTCCTCACTTAGTTTATTTTCAGCATTTTTTGGATTATTGTATTGGGGTGACCTTTGGTCTTAGTTACCAGGGCCCCACATTATTTTAGTTGGCACATCATAGTCTAGCTTGAGGGGGGGTGTTCGGATATCCATCATCTATTTCGGGATACATATCTATTTCAGGATCATCTATTTCAGGATACATATCTACTTCAGGATCTTGCATGATCTATTTCAGGATATGCAGCCCAGTCACCAGTTTGATGCCTCCAGCACCTTATCCACCTTCTTCTAGCACCCGGGAGCCACTTACCACAGAGTTTTAGCCCTCCTAAGCTGAAAGGCGCCCTCTTCTCACCTACTGACAGAGAAGGGCGCACTTGTTCACCTACCACTGCAGATTCACTTCAGTTACATTCAGTTAGCTCCGATTCTCCCTGATTTGAGGCTAGTTTCACTCCTGACTGACTGTTTCACCTCCGATTGACCTCCAGTTCGATTAGGTGACTTGCTCTGACTCCAGTTAGCCTCCCATGTGCCCCCACTGAGCCTCCAGATCCTATATCAGTGCTACACACTTCAGTTACATTTATTACACTCAGTTAGACTCGGATTGACACCTGGATGACTGGTTGTTGTGATTGATGAGCAACACCGATGATTGATGAGGACTCCTATATAGAGTCAAGCTACTCCATTCAGTGATTCGAATGACCTCCTTAGGCAATTCGAATTGCTCTGTTCATTGTGACAGTTTGTATTGTAATTCATTCACCCTTTCTGGGATAGAGAGCACTGCTGCATGTTTTGCACAGTTTTGCACCATATTTTCTATGTTCATCTGTTGTGATTGATTTACTTGTTCATTAGATCTGCTGTGACTAATTTTACAGTTGTAAAGCATATTCTGAGGTACCTTAAGGGTACAATTGATTATGAGCTCAAGTATGATGCGAATCAAAAGTTTAACCTGATGGTTATGTTGATTCAGATTGGGCAGGCAATGCTGCAGATAGGAAGAGCACATCTAGGTGCTGCTTTAGTATGGGATCATGTGTGATCTCTTAGTTTAGCAGGAAGCAGTCCTGCGTAGCAATGAGTATAGCCTAAGCAGAGTATGTTGCATCTTGTTCGGCTAGTTGTGAGGCAGTATGGCTGAGGAAGCTACTGTCTGAGTTATTTGATCTCCCGTTGGATGCTACCGGTATCTTTTGTGACAACCAGAGTTGTGTGAAGCTATCCGAGAACCCAGTGTTCCACGACAGGTCGAAACACATTGAGATCAAATATCACTATATCAGGGATATAGTGCAGAGAGGAGCCGTGAAGCTACTGTATGTTGTGACGGATGAGCAGGTTGTAGATGTGCTGACGAAACCACTAGCCAGAGTGAAGTTTGAGTACTTCAGAGAGAGTCTTGGTGTTCTTTAGATTGACGACACTTTGAGGAAGAAGTGATGGACATATTTGTTGGAAGCCATTCCAAGCATGGTGAGAGGAGGACCCTTTGCATGGCTATAGATGTAAGCACTGGATGATGAGCATTAGGATGATGCTCCAGTTACTGCTCTGTATATGCATCATGTTGGATGCTTGTTATGTAAATGCATCATGTTGGATGCTTGTTATGTATATGCATCATGTTGGATGCTTGTTATGATCAGTTGGATCATGTATATGTATATGCATCATGTTGCATGCTTGGACCATGTATCTGTATATGTATCAGGTGGATACGTTGTATGATTAGGTAGATCATGTATGTTGATATATATCAGGTGGATACATTGTATGATCAGGTGGATCATGTATCTGTGTATGTATCAGGTGGATACATTGTATGATTAGGTGGATCATGTATGATGATATGTATCAGGTAGATACTTGGTATGCATCAGGTGGATGCATTATATGATCAGGATGATCATGGATGACAAGCTTCAGGATGTTGCTATAGATGACATGCATCAAGACGATGCAGTGACGATGATCAGGATGATCGTGTGTGATGAGTATCAGGATGATACTCTGGATGATATGCATCAGGATGATGCTATGATGATGATCAGGATGACTATATGTGATGACATGTATCAGGTGGATACATTACATAATTAGTTGGATTATGTGTGATGAGTTCCGAAGACACAGATGCACATGATATTTTTGGACATGGTTGTAGATGTGTTCTCCCATGGTCGCGATGTAATTGTTGGGATTTTCCGACATGGTGGCAGATGTGTTCTCCCATGGTCGTGATGTAATTGCCAGTGCCATTCGAGCATGGTTGTAGATGTGTTCTCCCATGGATGCGATATAAGTACTGGGGCCATTCGAGCATGGTTGTAGATGTGTTCTCCCATGGCTGCGATATAAGTGATGGGGCCATTCGAGCATGGTTGTAGATGTGCTCTCCCATGGCTGTGATATAAGTGTTGGGCCATTTGAGCATGGTTTTATATGTGTTCTCCCATGGCTGCAATATAAGTGTTGTTCCATTCTCGCATGGTTGTATATGTGTTCTCCCATGGCGTAGATGTAAGTGTTGTGTGATGTGCATCTTGGTTGTGCTTCATGAACGATGTTATGATCAGTATGATAATGAGTACCAAGATGATACTCTATGGCCGTGGACAGGTTGTGTAGTAGCATGTAAAAGGTCATGGGAGATCCGATTGGTTGATCTCTGTGCTCGTAATCAGTCCTGGGATGCTCTTTCAAGGTTTTGTTGACTCACGTAATAAGTCCTAAAGATTCCATAGTATGTCCAGTGATGATGAAGACCTATAGGTGGTGGGTCTACATCCAGTATGAAAAAGGAATGGCTATGTAGAACTTCCTAAGATGAGTAGATCGGATATTGATTGAGGTAGCAGTAGCAGTGACGATGACGATGATTCGAGGGCGATGATTTGCTGATGATGATCCAGAGAAGAAGACTTGTACTAGCAGATCTGTGTCGAGAAATATCTTCCTAGTTAAGAGGGAGTGTTGATGTATATGTAACTTCGGAATGTATTTCACCCATGTATATTGTACTCCTATAGAGATGTTATTATTCCTCTATATGGAAGGGTCATCATTTGTATTGACAAGTGTCGCAAGTGTCGTAACTTGTTGTGATGGGTTATTAGACCACCAAGTGTGGGGTCGACCCGGATTAATGTAACCATGGGTTATTAGACTGAGTTAGACAAGTCAGCCCTGTTAGTTTATTGGGAAAGACAACACAAGTATAAATAGATATCTGGATATCTCTATTTGATCATCTCATTACTCAATCTTCCATCACTCGGAAAGTGGTGCACATGTGAGGAGGAGGATCAGCTGCTAGGAGAAGACTATCTCTTGTACTTTGGTTGTATCATTGCTCTTTCTATATCTCAGGAAGTTGTGGGGTTTTTCACCTTTATGGTATTCCCTAGTGAAACTCTGTGTGTCTATTGTCTCATGTGATTGCTTGGTGTGATTGATATGCATTGTTATACTTTATATGTTGTACATGTTATTCTCTCAGTAAAGATCCTAGAGTATATTGAATTAATGCTAAAAAATTAACAGTCTTCCCATGGCTACGATATAAGTGTTGTGCCATTCGAGCATGGTTGACATGTGTCTTCACATGGCTGTGATATAAGTGTTGTGCCATTCTTAGCATGGTTGAAGTGTGTCTTCCCATGGCTATGGATATAAGTGCAATTCCATTCTCGCATGGTTGAAGTGTGTCTTCCCATGGTGTAGATATAAGTGTTGAGCCTTTCACGGATGGTTGAAGTGTTTCTTCCCATGCTGGTGAATGTAAGTGATGTGTGATGTGCATTTGGGTTGTGCTCCGTGGACTATGAGGTGATATGAATACGATGAGGTGACAGTATGGTACACAGGTTTGGTAGAGGCATATAATCAGTCTTGAGATGCTCTTGCAGGTTTTGCAGAGGCAGTGTAATCAGGCCTGGGAAATCTTACAGGTTTTGTAGAGGCAGTGTAATCAGTCCTGAGGTGTACCTACTTGATGGCTTGCTCACAGAGATGATGAAGACCTACATGGAGGCTAGGCCTACATCCAACATGAAAAAGGGTTGGCTCCGTAGAACTTCCTATGACGAGTAGATTGGAGATCGATTGAGATAGCAGCAGCAATGATGATGATGCTTTGTGATCCAGTGATGATGATCCAGCTCCAGAATTGAAGACTTGTGCTGATATGTATTGATGACGTGTGTCAAGAGAATACCTTCCTAGTTAAGAGGGCGTGTTAATGTATTTGTAACTTCGGAAGATATTCACTTGTATATTGTATTTGTACTTTATTGTATCCCCAACGGAGATGTATTATTCCTCCGATTGGAAGTGTCATCAGTTGTACTTGCATGTGTCGCAAGTTATATTGTAAGTGTCATAACTTATACTTGATGGGTTATTAGACCACCTTGATGGGGTCGTCCCTGTATGAGTCATGTGGGTCAAAGGGTTATTAGACCACCCTAGAGGGGTCGGCCGAGTGAGCATTATGTTAAGTGGTTAAGTTGGGGCCGACCTAGTTCAGTAAAGGGCAAGTCAAGTTAGTGTATAAATAAGAGTGTGTCTATCTCATTTTACAAATTCTATTATTCACTCACTTCTCATTAGTGAGAGAAGAGAAGGGTGCGCAAAAGTGGAGGAGGAGCATGCTGTTGCAGATATCTATCTCTTGGGTTTGATCATGGTGATCCTTGTATTTATGCTTATTCTATCTCCAAGGAAGTTGTGGGGTTTTTCACCTTCTTGGTTTTCCCCGGTGAAATGTTTTGTGTCTCTTGTCTCTTGTCTCTTATGCTTGATATGCTATACATGTTGTTCTTTCAGTTAAGATCCTATATCTATTGAATTAAATAATGAAAAACTAACACTTCATTGGAAGATTACTCTTTCCTTGAATACATGAAAAAGATCCATAGAGCAATGTCTACAATCGAACGTAATATTTCACACATGCATTTTGACAGAGATTATTTGTATGAGATTGTTTATTTATTGTAGGGAGCATTCTTGAAGGATGATGAGGAGATTTTCAACCTCAAGTATGAGTTGATGGCCACCCAAGATTCTTTGAGAAGCACTCAAAGTTCCCTCTTGGAATCTAAGATGCATATATAGTAGCTTCACCAAGATTTACAGAGATCACATACTCCCTCCTACCTCCCAGTCACCCATTCTCTTTCACTTGATGACATTCAGAATTCTATGGAGGAAGCTCATGAGATGGTGGTTCATGACGTGCATAGTGACATGCACGTGCTTAAATATTTTTTGGATGCCGACGATGACTTCCAAGCACATACTATCTTCCAAAGTGAAACTAAGCTTCTTCCTAGAGTGACTCATTCCTCCATTGAGGAGTCAGAAGAGCTCCTATGTGATGGACCATCCTTTGTTGGATTCGATGCATCCATTAGCTTGATGGATGAGGTTTGCAGTGATGATATTATGTTCCATGATCCTACATCAGTTCCTTCTATTTTTTCCATTTCAATTGAGGGGGGAGTTTGGGTCAAGAATTTATTCTTGATGGTGCCTAAAGAGGATCAAAAGGATCCCCCATTAGCTGCAATTGATTCAAGGATATAACCACCTCCCTCCCAATAGTTGCAAAGGCATCCCATGCCTACCTTTGATGCCTTCAAACATAAAGGTGCATATGGTTCCAACTTGACTTCATGTAGCAAGGTACATTCTGATTGCATGCACCTTTTGACGAGTGGCAGAGAGTTGATCCATTGGGAGTATTCACATAGGGAAGCACCTTGCTTTCCAGTTGGATCATTGGGTTGGAGTGTCTCTTATTTTCCTATTTGGGAGAAAATACACATGAGTGATATTCCTACTTGCATCTATGAAGACTACTTGGATACATTATACACTTCTTGTGAGCATCATGGGCATCCATGGAATTTTGATGATGCCTACTTTTTTGGTGATTGGACATGGGCCTCACACCCTTGTCATTTGAACAATAGTTTTCTCATTTTTGGTATTTGTGTGCATTGGGTACATGAAGTACAATCTCATTTGCATATGATTGGGGATTTTGAGATCAAGGAGAATGAATACCAAGCACCTGTTCATTTCCACAGAGATTATGAGTTGCATCTAGATGGTAGTTGCAAATTTCTAGAGGAGGCATGTGATCTGACTTAGGTTGAGCCAACCATGATGGATGGTTATTATAGAGATTTGGTTCACGATTCTCCATCCCACATAGATATGGAAGTCAACACACTTAGGGATGAATATTGGGTAAAGGGATTTTTTATTCTAGTGCCACATGTGGAGAAGGAGGCTTCCACACACTTTATTGATGGTTTGCTGGTCATACCTTGGGGTTTGAAAATCACACTTTTCCCTTACCATATTGATGAGAAACAACATAGGCATGTATATGATGTCTACATCATGCATAGCAGTGTAGGTGAGTTCCACTTGAGCCATTTAGGTGGAACGAGTAGTAGAGAAAAGAGTTGTTGCACTAGAGCAAAGATGGTACATGGGAAGCTATAATCTTTCCATCCATATCACTAAGATGGATTATGCATTCATCCATTGTTGGGTGGATAGATACATGAGGAATTTGAGTACCCCAAGGGGTAAGTTCGTTGCTTGCATCAGTGGAAATTTTATGGACATGTAATTCATCTTTTGTGAGGAGTTGTATAGGCATTTTTGGTTTCTATGTGATGTCTTCAATATACCTAGATGGACATGGAATTGTCACCTATGTCTTATGGATGGCAATTGCAGTGCTATTTTTCACATGGCACATAACAGGTTTCATACTTAGTTGGAGAGACTCACAGAGGTTCGGTTTTGCATTGGGAGTGATAAAATTCCATTGTGGTGGTGGATACTAGTATCCTACATGATTATAGATCCTCGCTGCTGATACTGATATTTGGGAGAATACAGTTGAGACAGTGGGACCCTGGCATTCCTTGGAGTATCAGGTTTCCACACGAGACAGTTCCATTGTATAACATGAATAAGTGGAAGTGAGATCAAGGAATTGATGGATCATTTCAGTTTTCATTGATGTATTGAGGAATGCAATATAAACAGTGGGACCCCGGGATCATTTTTGGAGATCTAGTTATAACCAGAGTTGCACAACAGCAGCATGGTGGCACCTCCATTGAGTTCAATTAGAATTTGGAATTCCAATGCTTGTCAAGTTCAGCTATAGATATTAAATTGCTTGAGAACAAGCAATATTGGGATGGGAGGATTGTGATGTACCCAGTTTTTAATACCACCATGTTCCACCATTACCCATTCAAACCCATGGGTCCTAGCTATAGCTTGGAATTAATTATTTAATGAGGGGTTAAGTTTTGAGGGATTAATTGCCAAAGTATTTAATTTTATTTCCTTAAGTTTGATATGCACTTATTAGAAGTTATTTTTCATTAATAAATATTTATTTTAATGAAATAAAGTGGTTAATGACTCCCAAGGGTGCAATAGAGGATAATATTTGACCAAGAGATAGCTTGCAAATGAAGAAAATATGAAAGCAGTTAAAGCTAGGAAAGCAGGAAAAAGAAAGAAAAAGATGGCACAAGGCAAAAAAGCAGTAAAGCCTAGGAAAAGAAGAATAAAGCAGAAAAGTAGATAAAAGAAGAAAGCAGGATAAGGCAGAAAAGTACGAAAAAACAGTCAAAAGAAAAAAAACAGGATA
Organism: Larix kaempferi; assembly: GCA_027924585.1. Lineage (NCBI taxonomy): Eukaryota > Viridiplantae > Streptophyta > Pinopsida > Pinales > Pinaceae > Larix > Larix kaempferi. The sequence continues at coordinate 12,471,795 of BSBM01000687.1, read as the reverse complement.
GAAAAGAAAAAGCAGTATAAAGCAAATGAAGAAAGCAAAGAAAAAAGAAAAGCTTGAAAGAAAGCTATCATTATCCACTTCATGAGGATGCATTAGCCTAGATGAATTTCTGAGCAAGTCACCTCAATTCTATAAAAGAAGGACTGTGCACCACTTGCCCATCTTTTGACAGTTTGAGAATTGATGTGAGAGCTATTTTTCCTCTGTGACTTGGGAGATGTGCCCCTAGTCCAAGCTGGGAGATGTGCCACTGATTCTTCTAAGATGAGGATGATATCCAGTCTTCATCATTGAGTTTATTGCAGGTCCTGAAGTCCAATCCAGTGAAGTTTGAGCTTGTTTGCAGATATTGGGAAGCCTCCCATTCGAAATCATGATGATTTCTAGTCTTTCTATGATGGAGAGTTCTTTCTATTATGTATTTCTTTACTGATACTTATAGGATATGTATTTCCATTTATTATGGCTTTCATTGATGTAATTTTGAACCTCTGAAGTCCATTCTGCATATTGAATAAAGAGAAGTCTTATTTTCATATCAAATTCTTGCACATAGTCTAGATTGCCATGGAAAACAGCTAGTTTTCAGTGATTGATCAATAGATGAACCTCTACAACTCCAATTTGATTTATTTCAGTTTCTTATATCATTTATCATTTCAATCAAATCATTCAATGTCTGAAACCAAGAATTCTAAGCTTTCCCCCCCTGTTTGGGAAATTCTGAAGTTGAACTAGTTGTGGAGTCCCGTGAGACAATTTTGCTTGCTTGCTTTTGAAGCCTCATCAAAACTTCCTCAAACTCGCTATTTCGAACCCAAATTGAGATTTGACAGCAACTAATGTTTTAAAGTCTCCCTACGTCTAGTCAATTCATACATTTTCATTGTTTTACCTTAAGTCTTGTAGGAGAGTCATTTAATGTACAATCAAAGTTGATTGGTACATTACATATTAGTAACCCACTAAAAGACTTGATTTTTTACTTGAGTATTTACAAATGTTTACCTAGAATAATTCTCTATTGTGGGGATAATTTGGTGTTAATGTGCTACTTGTATTTTTACCAATCTTTAACACCATGATACATGTTTCTTAGATACAATATCAAGGAGAGAGGCTATTACAATTAATATGCACAAGTTGATAGGTTTTTTGAAAGGAATGAAAATTATATGATGCATTGATACCTAATAAATATGGAATTAATTTGTACAAATACTAACAAGAATCTACAAAACCCTTTACCTAAGTGATATTAATGGGATAGGGCCATCTTTGAATTCCTTGATTAGATTTATGTTTAGCTGACCTCCATCAACTATGAAACCTAAAAATAGAAATACTTGTCTACATGTTGGGGCCAAGGTCGCAGCTATAGTAAAAGCTGCGAATTTTGGGAAAAAGCACGAGTATGGAAGGAAAGTGCTAATTTTGGGACAAGCACTAAGTTTGGGTAAGAAGGAGACGGTGCGCAGTACGGTGCCAGATGGATGATCTCAGCGCAGATCACGGACCGGAAATTGCGGAGCTCGTGCGCACGTCATCGAAGAATGAAGGTGGCTCAGCTACCATAATAAATAAGGCGATGGAGTAGAGGGCTCAGCTACCCTCATTTAAAGGCTTAGTACAGAAGTTATGGTTGCTCGGATCAAGGAGGAGCAACGGACCAGAGCATTGAAGGCGAAGGACGATCGCCCATACCCACAATCTGCGCCGGAATTCATGGAGCCTGCAGGAAGCGGCGACGTGACTGCAAGCGGCGCCTACAGTACACCTAGCCATGTGCGTGGTTAGGGTTTTTGGGAATCACTGTTGGGAAAGGCCCACAGTTTTGTAAAGGTGTGACCGTCATGGCCACCTATATATATGAATCATTGTAATGGGTAGAGGTTCCTTCAGTTCCTTCCTTTTGGAGAATTAGAGAGTTAGATACTAGACTATTAGAGAGCCAGTCTAAAGGATAGATCATGTGTTGATTATCCTTCACTGTATTTTCTACCCAGTGCGTAGAACTAGAGAGGAAATCGGATAGCCGAGGAGCTAATCCCTGAGTTGCCAGACAGTCTGAGTCGACGTCTGTGCCTTTGTAATCTCCATAGAGAGGAGACTTGACTGAGAGAAGGGCTCCCAGCTGTGTGCGTGGAGTTTCCTGTAAGATCTAAGGCTGCAGCTGTGTGCGCAGCATATTGTATAACTCTATCATTTTCTGGTTAATATAACGCTCCCGTGGACGTGGTTTTCCTCGAGGAGATGAGCATTCACTTATATCTTCTTGTATAATGTTTGCGTGAATGATAACTATTTAGAGTTCATTATTTGTGTATGCAAGACTTCTGTCTTATCTTTGTGACTGTTTGAGCGAGTTGGAAAGATCCCTTGATAACTATAAGTGTCTTAAGTACTAAAGAAGTAGTAATGCACGGTCGCTGCGGCGAGGGCAGACTGCGTTACTGTGCTGGATGTGAAGGGCGAGGAGTGTCTAGTGCGTCGACCCAAGGGATAGTTGCCTGCTGCGTTAGAGAGGAGAAATTGCGCAGTAGACCTGCCAAGGAAGGAATCCACGCAGCTGCGCCGAGCGGCCTGCGGGAAGGTCCGACCACCGATATTTTAGGAAGAAGAAGAGATACAGAACAATCTCCGCGTCACCACGGTTAAGGAAACCTGATTCCTTAACCCCCCCATAGCCACTTCGGGTGAGACCTCGAGCTGCTGCGCAGCTCGTTGCCGAAAGGGCCAGTGCGCCAAGGGGTTTTGTTGCTGCGCTTCATTAAAACCCGGGTCTGCCCATAAAAGCAGCCAACAAATGGTTCCGTTGCCGCGTGAGCGAGACTTCTTATTCCAGTGACGCGCGAGATTGAGGAGCCAACAAATGGTTCCGTTGCCGCGTGAGCGAGACTTCTTATTCCAGTGACGCGCGAGATTGAGGAGCCAACAAATGGTTCCGTTGCCGCGTGAGCGAGACTTCTTATTCCAGTGACGCGCGAGATTGAGGAGCCAACAAATGGTTCCGTTGCCGCGTGAGCGAGACTTCTTATTCCAGTGACGCGCGAGATTGAGGAGCCAACAAATGGTTCCGTTGCCTAGTGACCAACAAATGGTTCTGTTGTCTTATGACTTTTTGATCACATTACTTCCATGGCTTTGAACCCTGTTGATTGAGCCAACAAATGATTCCTTTGCCTTGCGACTTGTTGCTGTAAGACTTACTAGTCACGCGACATCTGAGACTGTTGCTGAAGACAACATAAGGTTCTGTTACACTGAGACTTGCTCAGCTAACAAATGTGTTACTGGCATCCTACAGCTAAAGAAATTGGAGATTGGTTTGATTTAAAGGCTAAAGAGTTTGCTGAACAAGAAAATAGAAGCCCTACGCTTCAAACAGAAGATTGGTTACAAAAGTATATTTATGCTGACCTTTACGAAATTTTCTTTGTTACGTTTGCATTGGAGTTACACGCTTGGATAGCCAAGTTAGCAGATTCTAGACCTACGCTGCATGTTGATCGACCCGTCACGTGGACGCCTGAGCTAGTCAGTATTGTGAAGCAGATAGACAATCCTGTGTCCCGCGCAGTAGACTTTTGGTTGAATAGTCTACTGGAAGGTTTCATTACCGAATTTGCAGTCGATACAAGAAAGAGTTTCAGTGAAGCTGAGAGGAGTTTCTTCCAAGTACACAGAGGTAAGTTCTTAAATTCTCTGAACTTATGGATTAAAATGCTTCTGTATGAAAAAGGAAAGCTATGTATTGCTTCTGATGAATAGCATAGTCAAGTAATGTCCGTAGATTCTGATAGTGATCCTGAAGTTATTGGTTGCACTCGTAGTGGAAAACGATATAAAGTAGGCCTTGACCAATATCCTTTTGAGTCTAGCCCCGACAATAGCCAAGTCCCTAGAGCAAGCCATATAGAAAGACAAGGGAGTGCTCATATCCCGTATTACCCCTTTACACCGCAAAAACCAGACGGAGCTCAGTATAATCCTACAGTAACACCTTCTAGTATCCCACACGCTACTTCTAGTACCTCTGTACCACCTTTGTTTAACCATCCCGGAGGCACTGCTACGGTACCTCCACCTCAAACCCGTGCAAGAAGGATGGGTGATGACATGAAGCTACCAACTTTTAGAGGAACAGGGATAGAGGACCCTGAGCAGCACTGGTTCTTATGTGAAGCCATTTGGACAATTAAGCAAATTAATGACGATGCTGTTAAATTGGTTCAGTTAGCAACCACACTAAGAGAAAGAGCCTTGACTTGGTTCATGAAATACTCAGCAGCACAGAATAGGACGCTTGCTGAGGTAAGAAATGCCATGATTAGAGAATTCAAGAAACCTAAATCAGAATCACAGTGTATAATAGAGCTCAAAGACATCAAACAGTTACCTACAGAATCAGTATGGGACTTTGACCAGAAGTTCAAAGCCTTGATAGATCAAGTAAGCTTCGAGTTTGCACCACAGCAACATAAAGAATGGTTTATTGCTGCACTGCTTCCACACATTAGACTTCCCCTTATGCAACAGAATCTCAATACTCAGGAACAAGCCCTAGAAATGGCTATGAAACTAGAAGCTTCACCAATTGCAGGAACAAGCAACGATGTTGCGCATTTACAGAACCAATTAGCAAACTTAACCTTGCAAGTGCATGATATTAAGAAAGGCAAGGAGATTAAGGAAGAAATTTGGTGTACAAAATGTAAAGCCCAAGGTCATTCAAAGGACCATTGTCCCGTTTTCATAGACTATATTGCAACTGGAGCACCTAATCCTTTACCACAGGCACAAGGGCCTTGGTGTGAAATCTGCAGAACTAGAGGTCATAGACCACAAGAATGCCACTTACTTCAGAAATATGTACAAACTCCAAAGAATCTATATTGTAATTTCTGTAAATCAGTAGGTCATGATGAGAACAATTGTCGAGCATATGATCTTATGATAGAAAGAAAGCATGATGTCTATAGGGTACAAGCAGAGACACAAGGACCCACAGCAGGACCACCTTATGACCAAACTCGGGACGCCCGAGCAGCAAATTACAGAGGACGCGGACGCACAACAAATTTTGGTCGCGGAAGAGGACAGATCACTTGTTATAATTGCGGAACACAAGGTCATTTTGCTAGGGATTGCCAAAATCCTACAACCCTCTGCAGGTATTGTAAATCTTCTGACCATATCATTGAAGAATGCCCTCAGTTACAGGCTAAGATGCAAGCAAAGACACCACAGGTAAATCAGAATATTCAGTTGATTGGAGCAGAAAAAAAAGAACCAGACCCTACAGTTAATATAGTGACACGCAGTGGAGCTACCACTGGTGCGCAAGAGATGGGAACGGGAAAGCAAGCGACGCAATGGGTGCGCCGCGCTAACATTAAACCAGCCCCACTTAACCTACAGAAGCAAAAAGAAGCATTTAAGCAAGCTCAAGAGTATTTCTCAGATCCGAGAGCTTCAAGTTCTGCCGCAATTCCGCAGACCATTAGTAGATCGCAAGTGCTAAGACAAGACAACCTGGTACAAGAACAAGCCACTACAGCTGGAAGACCTGATGACGATAAGGAGCATGCACTAGGCAGTGTTCATGCGTTCCTGCGACACTGTTTAAAATTGTTGCGCAATGAACAAGCAACTCTAGAACTCCAACACCTGTTGGATCAGTGCCAACACTCTGCTTCGACGAACACACCACAGCGTGCTGTTCACCAGATTAGGAGTCACATTAGAACTGGAAAAGAGATGAGACTTACAGCGCAGATTGGAGCATTTGAAATGGACGAAGTCATGTTAGATTTGGGCTCAGAAGCCAATGTTCTCACTATGCAGACATGGGAACAGATGGGAATCCCTCAGCTTACAAGATCCCCTATCCAGCTAAGACTCACAAATCAGCAACGAGTCTCTCCATTGGGAAGATTACCCAATGTACCTATTGATATTGAAGGAGTAAGAAGCTCTGCAGATTTTGAAGTAATCAAAATTATGGATGACAGTAGACCATACCCAGCGCTGTTAGGAATAGACTGGGCACTTGATAATTTGGCTGTCATTAACCTGAAGAAAAGACAGATGACCTTTGAGGATGACCAGATCAGGGTCATCGCACCTCTTGATCCTATTCAAGGACCAAGATATATAGAACCCATTCGCGCAGAAGAGGAAGCGCGCCACATGGAAAGCTTGTATCAGATGACCACTAACCACAGTGACTATGTCAACCCCACAGCAGACGGCCATATCAGCTGGCGATGTGATAGCTCGTGCACATCAGATTCAGATGCAGGATTGGAAAACTGGCAGAATCGTCTACATGAGGTTTCTGCAAGACGTTGCGCCATGATGACTAAATCCATTCGATGGATTGGCACAGAATTAATTGATACTCCAACTTTTGATGGCTTAACTGAAGTAACTAAATTCATACAGGAATATGAACAAAAGCTTCCAGAACCGCAGCGCATACAGGCACTAGATATAGCATTGCGCGCTACACCCGCAAGATGGTGGATTGCGCACAAGGAGAATATTCATACATGGACAGACTGTCGCAGATTGATACTGCGCAGATTTCAGGACACCACAGCCGAAGCGCTACGCAAATATGAAGGACAGAGTGACCCCAGGTCACACATTGAAGCATGTATTCAGCAATGGTCAGATATTCCGGAAGATGAGTGGGTTCACCAATTCATCCACACATTGGATACAATTCCAAGGAATTGGTATACTGAAATAGAATTGCGCAAAGGCACTCTTACTTGGGCTCTTATGATAGAAAGTTTTCAACTTACATTCAGCTTTGAGTCAGAGCATCCAAGTCTTGATCAGGCTCTGAAGTGTATTAAAAAGAAGGTATTTGAACCAGGTCCAGTACCAGAATATTCCCAACCAGATTGGGCTGTCCAGATAGAACATGCCCTGGAATGTTATAACTTCACCGCCGAAGATGAGGAGGACGATCCTCGTAACATCAATATCCCAGAATCAGAAGGGATGCGCAATATTGAAGGTCCTGAGCTTGATATTCCTGCCATCACAGAACACGTCAAGCTCAAGAAAGTTAACATTGGCACAGAAGCTGACCCAAAGTTTGCTTCTATAGGAGACTATTGGGATGATGAAACTGTTGCGCATGTTTCAGATTTATTACGTGACTACCAGGATATCTTTCCTACCAAGTTCACAGAAATGAAAGGCATCCTAGGAGACTTAGGAGTGATGCGCATACCTCTGAAACCAGACGCCAAGCCAGTAAAGCAGCGCCCATACAGGTTGAACCCGCGCTACAAAGAAAAAGTCAAAGAAGAAATTGATAAGATGCTTGCAGCAGGTATTATTGAGCCAGTAGAGGAAAGCGATTGGATTAGTCCTATGGTGGTCCAAGAAAAGAAAACGAAAGGTGAAATAAGAATTTGTGTCGACTTGCGCAAACTCAATGATGCATCAGCGCATGATCCATTTCCCACTCCTTTCACAGATGAAGTACTTGATAATGTTGGAGGACAAGAGGCTTACTCCTTCACTGATGGATTCTCGGGATATCATCAGATCAGAATCCATCCGGATGACCGCCACAAGACTACTTTTGCAACAGAATGGGGCTCATTCCAGTATACGGTAATGCCCTTTGGTCTTAAAAACGCACCTGCTATCTTCTCTAGAGTCGTTGTTGCTGTTTTTAAAGAATTTATCCACAAGTTTTTAGAAGTCTATTTTGATGACTGGACTGTATTTGGTTTACTAAAGAACCATATTGCGAATCTGCGCATGATGCTAGAAAAATGTAGACAGCATCAGACTTCCCTTAACTTGAAAAAATGTATATTTTGTGCGCCCTTTGGTATTTTGTTGGGACATATTGTATGCAGACAAGGACTTCTGATGGATCATGCGAAGGTTGCCATCATTGCTAATTTACCTGCGCCCAACTCAGTTAAGCAATTGCGCACTACATTGGGACATACAGGATACTACAGAAAATTCATCAAAGGATATGCAAGGATCACAGCGCCTATGGAAAGATTGCTGAAGAAAGATTCGAAGTTCCAATGGACAGAAGAATGCCAACAGAGCTTGGACACACTTAAAGAAAAGATGATCACAGCGCCTATTCTAGTTTTCCCGGATTGGAGAAAACCTTTTCATGTTCATGTTGATGCTTCTTCCATAGCATTAGGAATCGTGCTTACACAGTCTGGAGAAGGAAGTATTGACCACCCAATTGCTTACTCCAGCAGAAAGCTATCTACAGCTGAGAAGAACTACACCACTACAGAACGGGAAGGACTAGCTATGGTGTATGCCTTACAGAAATTCAGACACTACCTGTTAGGAGCTCACTTTAAAATGTATACTGACCATTCTGCTTTGAAATATTTGGTCAATAAACCAGTTTTAGGAGGAAGAATTTGCAGATGGCTACTGCTCTTTCAAGAGTATGATTTTGAGGTTATTGTCAAGCCAGGCAGATTGAATGCAGGGCCTGACCATCTATCCAGAATAGAGTCAGGAGAGGAACCTACGAGTCTGGAGGACAATCTGCCTGACGCACCATTGTTTTATATCCAAGCAGCAGACGAATATTATTCTGATATTCTTAATTTTCTCACTACCGGACAAGCGCCGGCTGAGCTTACAATCCAGCAGAAAAAGCAACTTGTTGTTAGAGCCGCAGATTTCACTTTGATAGCAGGCCAGCTTTATAAGTTGGGCCCTGACGAAATTTTGCGCAGATGTATCTTACCACATGAAAAGAGCTCTATCATCACAGAAGCGCATTCAGGTACCGCAGGAGGCCATTTCGCAGGAAAGCCGACTGCGCAGAAAATATTAGCCGCAGGACTTTGGTGGCCGACATTGCACAAGGATACTAAGGAATTCTGTAAATGTTGCGATGTGTGCCAGCGCACAGGAAAACCCTCAAGGAGAGATGAAATGCCACTAAGACCCCAGATCACACTGCGTGCTTTTGATAAATGGGCCATTGACTTTGTAGGACCTATTAACCCACCAGGAAAAAGAACTGGCGCAAGATATATCATTACAGCTACTGAATACCTCACCAGATGGGCTGAGGCGAAGCCAGTTAAGAACTGCGACGCTGTTACTGCCGCGCAGTTCATTTTCGAGAACATTATCACTAGGTTTGGATGCCCGGTGATCCTCATGAGTGATCAAGGTACACATTTCCTCAATGAGACTATAGAGGCCCTTACTGAAGAATTTCAAATTAGTCACCATAAGAGTACACCCTACCATCCTCAAGCTAATGGTACGGTGGAAGCATTCAATAAGATTCTTGAGAATGCCCTGACGAAAATCTGTAATCAACAAAGAGATGATTGGGACCTTACAGTCACAGCTGTATTATGGGCTTACAGAACTACTTGCAAGAAACTAACAGGTCACACACCTTTCAGCTTGGTGTATGGACAAGAAGCAGTTATGCCCATGGAATACATTGTTCCCAGTCTCCGAATTGCGCAAATTACAGAAATGGCAGATCCTGACACTATGAATGAAAGACTTTCACAACTGCTTTCCTTAGAAGAAGACAGACTTTTGGCCGGATTTCATCAACAGGTACAGAAGGCAAGACAGAAAGCTTGGCATGACAGGCACATTAAGCATAAGCACTTTGAAGAAGGAGACTTGGTACTCCTTTATGATAGTAAATTCATCAAGTTTCCAGGCAAGTTTCGTGTGCATTGGTTAGGTCCTTTTCAGATAATAAAAATAACAGACGGAGGCGCAGTTCAGCTTGTAAAGCTGAATGGAGAACTACTACCTACAATGATAAACGGGAGTCGGCTTAAGCTTTATTGCGACGGCCACTCCGCCCTGTCGACATAATATATTACTCAAGAATGCAGATGCCCAGTGTAGTTGAAAGAGACATCGCATTTAGTCTACACGGAAGCTGCGACACACCCTCAGTTTCCAGCTTCCTGCGCAGTTCCTTGAAATATCCGCGCATCCTGAATAAAAATTGCTTGAACAAAGCTTAGCGGTCCGCTCTGGCGAAGTTTTGCTTTGTGGACCATTGGACTATCGCTCTTGCGAAGTCCCCTTTCATAATTTGCCGCTGAAAAGAGTTTTGTTGTGGACCCATAGAGGCACAGTTTCCTAAGTTGAAATGACCCGCCGGAAATTTTGAATTACAGCAGTTATGTAGCCGCGTTTGAATAAATGAAGGATAAGGCCGCTATTTAATTCTACCCGTTCTGACGGATTCGGCTTAATCTCTGAAAGATTTGCATTTAACCCAGGCGCCGAAAGCATTCGCTTCTCTCGGAAGGCTGTCAGAACCCGTCAATCACACTAAATGCACCGCTACGGCAAGGAGGATAGCGTGTTGTCAACTCATCTGTAGCCGCCTATAGCTACGTTACCCCACTTGGTCGCATTTACTAACCCCGCTGGCTATAAATACCTCACACTTGTATCAATTTCGGGTTACTGTCTCGAGTTGCATAGTTGTGTTTGAAGACCCAAAGTATTGTTTTCAGAGCCGAGTGTGCAGAGTATTTCCCCTTGTTTTCAGAGTCTATACCCTACGCAGTTCCGCCATTTGCTGTCCAGAGTTTTGTTATTTACATTGGTTCACAACGGAGAACTTATCAACTGAAGAAGTTGTTCGTCAATTTCTGCGCCGAGGCTTAGATTTCGGCATGGCCACTCCGGTGACGGCTTCGACCTACGTACACCCCGGTGCTACTGATCCCAGAACATCTCCAGGCACAAGAGCATCTCAGCAGCAGCCGGAGGAACCTGTTCCAGAGCCGCTCGCGTCTATGGTGAACTACATTCCGCCGCGTCCGGATGATGCGCCGGATGTACAGATTCCGAAGAATGCAAAATATCCAATTCCGCTACCCGCCACTACCGGCTAGTGTGCGGGTAGAAGGCCAACTATTGGGAAACATTCCATTGGTTAAATTCTCTGATTTTAACCTTGGAGACTATAAGACATATCCTCAGTTCCAGTTGGACCGATATCTGGATATCGTCCATAATCCCACCAGAAAAGTTGATGAGTTTATCCCGAAGGGATTTGCAGCAAATCTTGAGCGCCCTGGACTCTTGAATTTGTTGAAGCTACCGCACTTTGGCCGTAGCAATGAAGTGAACGCAGTCGTTAAAACACTGCTATCCTGCGTTCATGGAGGTTACCTTTGGCTAGGGATGCCAATTGATCTAAATGTTGATTTGATACACCGTATCACCGGTCTATCTAAGGTTGGTAAGGATCCCAACATCCATTTTGTGGGAAAGGAGAAGGACCGAAAATTAGCTGCAAAGCTGGTCCAGAAATATAACTTGACAAGAGGAGGTCGGGCTTATGACCTCACGACCGTAGAAGATGAGGCACTTCGCTTCACAGGAAGTCTGCTTGCAGGCAGACTTCTCACAAAGTGCCGACCGAAAGAAGTTACTGGAGCTGTCGTCGAGCTCGCTATCGCAGCTGCGGAGGGAGAACAGTACAACTGGTCTCTCTTCCTGCTGAATTCTTTTTTGGCTGATTGCCTGAATGTGCAGGACAATGCAGGCCAATCATTCCATTTTTCGTGGCTTCTAATTCTATGAGCTCTCGTCGGGTGGAAGGAGCCCCCGAATACTCAGTTCCGTCCACGCCGCGCAGGAGAGGTTGCCGGCATGCGCTACATCAACCTCTGGGATTCCCCTAATCCCGCGAAGCGCAAGATGAATCGCGCTGTCTTTTGTGAGTACTACTATCTCCTCCGAGATACCATACAAGATATGCCAAGGCTGACTGAGGAGACAGCCACATTGTATGAAGGCAAGTTGGCTTTTACTGCCGACATCCATCAACTCTACCTTCGGCCTTGCGACATTCCAGGTGACTGGGCGCTAGGTCTTTACAGGATGACCACAGAAGATGTCGAAGAAACCATTAAGTCGTGGTCGGACGAATGGAGAGCAGCAGCTGACATCGCACCTGCGATGCCACCCGCCGCTGCGCAAGAAAAGGATAAGGGCAAGGAAGCCCCTGAGCAAAGAAGCGATGAAGGCTCAACAGAACCAGCCACAAAGAAGCAGAAAGTGTCGCATCCCACTGAGGCCATTCCCTCGGAGGTCGACAAATACTTGAAAGAGCAATTTCGTGAGATGAGGAACATGCATGCTCACATCCGAAGTGCTCTAGACTTACAATTTGTAGAACTAAAAGGTCTCGCAGGAAGGATTGCGCAGACCCATGCGCCAGCATCTACTTCGCAGGCGCCACAAGAAAATCCAACTGATGAACGAGTTGAAGAACTCACAGAAAGGCACACTGTCGTGCATATTCCGCCTACCAGCATGACACTTCCAGATCCTCTAGCTGAACTACAGGTAAGCACAGTTGGACCTGTAGAAATTAATTTGTCTATGATTCCTATAGAAACCCTACAGCTTGTACAGGAGAAAGTTTCTCTTGAGTTGAGAGCTAGAGAGCTCTCTACTTTCCAGGCAAACCAACGACTGCAATCGCAGGAGATAGAGCTGAAAGAAAGTCATAAGAATATCTCTGCGAAGCTTGCACTCTATGAGGCGCAAGACACCGGCATCAGAAACGCAATAGAAGAGATTGCCCAGGAATTGCCGGCTTGCGAGATTCAACCAGACCTCCCTCTGGTTGCAAAAGTTCAAATTATTGGCGAAAGGACGAAAACCCTGGAGCAAGAAAAAGTTGCTATGGCTGAGGACCATAGAACCCAGATTGCTGAGCTAGAAGCTCGCGTTGCTGCGCATCTTACGGATGATGCGCAGGTACAATTTGAAGCATTGAGCAGAGCTTCCACACGAATGAAAGATCGAGTACAAGAAGCCAAGAACTTGATGGACCAGGCTATGGAAGCTTGGTCAGAGCTTGTGAACCTCCCTTTTAAAGTGGGACTATCAGAACAGGTGCAAGCTGCAGAACAGTCTCTCACTGTTCTGAATGAAGAAGCTAAGTCCTTAACAGGCTTGCCAAAGATGAAGAAAATGGGCGAAGTGCGCAAAATGCAGCAGCAACTGCACAAGCTCAGAACTGAAGATGAGAAGCTCACCAACAGCATTCAGCCATTCATGGATGAGTATGCTGAAATCGTTGGCCAGGTTGAGACAAAAATCAAAGAGATTACCGAGTCTCAGGAGCTCATTGATACACTCACTAAAGATGAAACGACCGCAGAAACAGTGCAAACAGCTGATGAGTGTATCGAGGAATTGGACTCCGCTATTGCGAAATGGCAGAAAACATTCGCGGAGATTCAAGCAAACGCAGATGCGCAAATCAAACAACCACGCGCTAGTGCGAGTGGCTCGAGGGCGAGCCACAAGTGAGTGTTGGGGGCCTGTTGGGGCCAAGGTCGCAGCTATAGTAAAAGCTGCGAATTTTGGGAAAAAGCACGAGTATGGAAGGAAAGTGCTAATTTTGGGACAAGCACTAAGTTTGGGTAAGAAGGAGACGGTGCGCAGTACGGTGCCAGATGGATGATCTCAGCGCAGATCACGGACCGGAAATTGCGGAGCTCGCGCGCACGTCATCGAAGAATGAAGGTGGCTCAGCTACCATAATAAATAAGGCGATGGAGTAGAGGGCTCAGCTACCCTCATTTAAAGGCTTAGTACAGAAGTTATGGTTGCTCGGATCAAGGAGGAGCAACGGACCAGAGCATTGAAGGCGAAGGACGATCGCCCATACCCACAATCTGCGCCGGAATTCATGGAGCCTGCAGGAAGCGGCGACGTGACTGCAAGCGGCGCCTACAGTACACCTAGCCATGTGCGTGGTTAGGGTTTTTGGGAATCACTGTTGGGAAAGGCCCACAGTTTTGTAAAGGTGTGACCGTCATGGCCACCTATATATATGAATCATTGTAATGGGTAGAGGTTCCTTCAGTTCCTTCCTTTTGGAGAATTAGAGAGTTAGATACTAGACTGTTAGAGAGCCAGTCTAAAGGATAGATCATGTGTTGATTATCCTTCACTGTATTTTCTACCCAGTGCGTAGAACTAGAGAGGAAATCGGATAGCCGAGGAGCTAATCCCTGAGTTGCCAGACAGTCTGAGTCGACGTCTGTGCCTTTGTAATCTCCATAGAGAGGAGACTTGACTGAGAGAAGGGCTCCCAGCTGTGTGCGTGGAGTTTCCTGTAAGATCTAAGGCTGCAGCTGTGTGCGCAGCATATTGTATAACTCTATCATTTTCTGGTTAATATAACGCTCCCGTGGACGTGGTTTTCCTCGAGGAGATGAGCATTCACTTATATCTTCTTGTATAATGTTTGCGTGAATGATAACTATTTAGAGTTCATTATTTGTGTATGCAAGACTTCTGTCTTATCTTTGTGACTGTTTGAGCGAGTTGGAAAGATCCCTTGATAACTATAAGTGTCTTAAGTACTAAAGAAGTAGTAACGCACGGTCGCTGCGGCGAGGGAAGACTGCGTTACTGTGCTGGATGTGAAGGGCGAGGAGTGTCTAGCGCGTCGACCCAAGGGATAGTTGCCTGCTGCGTTAGAGAGGAGAAACTGCGCAGTAGACCTGCCAAGGAAGGAATCCACGCAGCTGCGCCGAGCGGCCTGCGGGAAGGTCCGACCGCCGATATTTTAGGAAGAAGAAGAGATACAGAACAATCTCCGCGTCACCACGGTTAAGGAAACCTGATTCCTTAACCCCCCCATAGCCACTTCGGGTGAGACCTCGAGCTGCTGCGCAGCTCGTTGCCGAAAGGGCCAGTGCGCCAAGGGGTTTTGTTGCTGCGCTTCATTAAAACCCGGGTCTGCCCAGAAAAGCAGCCAACACTACAAAAATATCAATTCTTCATGTTGAAATTCAACCTTTTTTATTTTAGATTTTCAAACACTTGTTTCAAATGGTCTAAGTTCTCCTTGCATTCCTTATTATAAATAAGTATATAATCTCAATACACAACCAAAAGGGAATCAATGAATGGTATAATAACTTCATTTATAAACTATGTGAATGTGGTTAGCGTGTTAGTAATCCCAAAATGAATTACAACCATTCAAGAAACTATTTTTCTCTTTTGAAAGGTCTCTTCCAAGAGTATCTTACTTTATCTCATGTGATGATGAAAACTTGAGGTTTAACTCAAAAAAGTATTGTTTTACTTGTAAATGATCTAAAAATTCATTAATGCTTGGTGCATGATAATATTTTTTTGTTGTGATCTTATTTAGTGCTAAAAAATCAACACCAAACTATCAGTTCCAAACCTTATTTTGCACCAAGAAAATCAAAGTCACAAGGGGACACATTATGATTTATGACCCCTTATCCAATAATTCTCGAATATACATATTAATAATCTCCTCACTCTCCATTGTAAAACTTTGGTACAAACCCAGATATTGTAAAGGTAACTTTAGCAAAAATTGTAGCTCATGCTCAATTGTCCACTTGCTCGCGGGGTCCAACAATTGCATATCTACATCCATACCATCCAAAACTCAATTTACAATGGATCATGAGTGGTCACAAGAGAAGATGGTTCCCTGCATGAGTCCTAGCAATCTTCCAATCGCTCTAATAATTAAAATCCTCCTCTATATACCCTGTTACAATGTATTTTTCCACCTTGTGAGCATTTATACTATTTGGCCTATGTTATTCATTTGATTGACTCAGAACCACTGTTTCCCTCCAGGAACTCATTTTTTCCTATTTGTGTTCCTGTACACGAGCTGCTTTATTGCAACTCACGCATGCACGGGATGTCCCACTATAGCCCGCGTACATCGATTTAAATGGTAAATTATAGTAAAAAACGCACTTTTTACTCCAAAAAGCAGTCATAGGGTGACCTTTGGCCCTCCATGTATCCCGAAATGACTCAATTCGACCTTTCACCTACCTTTGGAGGGTTATATATTGAGCTCTTATGGTACATGGAAGGGGGAGAAAGAGAGATCATCGAAACTCTATTGGATTTTTGCCGTAGCTTGAGTCTACATCCATTGATCCTAGTTGTTGTGAACCCTTTATGCTCACCTACCAAAATCTTCCATATCTTGAGTTTTTCATTGCATGGGGGATTGAAGTGGTGGAGACACAAGTGGGGGGACCTAGTTCTTGGTTCAGATGAGTTGCCGACAAGAGGTTGTATCATGTACTTCTTGTTTTCATTAATAGAAATACTCATTTTCTCATCCAATCGATGTTGTGAATGGTTTATTAACATTGGGTACATTTGATTATTATGTCATAGATCATGCTATTGTATGCTAACATCTTTCATATATTATATGCACTTGCTTGTGTTTATTGTTGAGACTAAGCTATAGGTTCAAGTGTAGAGATTTGAAAGCTCAATGGAGATCTACATCAAACGTTCGGTTGAAGGTTTGTCATTTATTCCACATCTTAGAATTTACATTTATATAGCATGCATTGGGAATTGAGTTGATTTATAGTAGTCATCTGTTTGTTGTGGTCTACCCCAAGCCATAGGAAATTTTTCTTTGTAACAGAAATGTTGACTCCGCTGGGGACGAACCTCCATTTTGGGGATTTTGGGCATTTTTCCTTATTTTGAGTCTATGTTCTGTCGAGTTTTTGTGTCGTTGATTGGCTGTTAGGGTATGCATAGAAAATATTGATTTTTCTTGGTCTTTGGATTCATTTTTGGTCCACCTACCTTTCCCTGTACGCGGGTCAGTTTTGTTTATCCCACGTGGATGTGCTATTGTTAGTACAATAGCCTGCATATACATGTTATTGTTCTATGAACAGTTGTGTAGAACTCCAGGATTGTCTTGTTTATGATCTTTGGTTGTTGTTGGGTGAATTTTGGGTGTTCCTGAGTCTTATTAGGCCTATATTCTGACTGTTCCATGCCTCTTTACTGACTAGAAACTCCTATTTCTTTAGTTTTTGAGCTTTTGGTTTTCAACCACTTTTAGTTTTTTATAGCTCATTAGCTTGGCTGAGTCTTGCTTTTTGGGATTTGTTGGATTGTCTACTTTGCATGCTCTGCAATTTTTCTGAAGAGTTCTCATCATTCTGCTTGCATTTTTTATTCATCTATGTTAAAAAAATACAAAAAACATTGTTTTCATTTTCCTTTCATTTATAAGCGAAAAAAAAATTGCTTTATGTTTTTTGCATTTTGCATTAGAGTGCTTGTGCTTTCATTAGGACTTGCTTGCAGATGAAATTATAAAGAGATTGCATTTTTATTTCAAAAAAATGAAACGTTGGTTTGACTTTCATAAAGTGGCATACGTTTTTATGGATAGATGAGTCTAGTATTTTCGGGGTGTGCATATCATTGAGTCTTTTCACATCATTAGTTTCACAACCATATCCTTTGAGTAATCACAACCATTAAAATTAACGCTTAATCTAAAATTGATTAGAAATGATTTTCTCTTTTATAGAGTGCACCAACTAGTATAGGTTTAGAGTCTTGGAATAGATCACTATGAGTTAACAATCCAAGACTATTGAACCAAACATTGTGTGTCTGAACAGGGAGTAGTGAAACCCATGGTATACATTAGTGTTCTAAGGAAGCTCTACTCAAACCAGAGTTAAGCACGAGGTCCCGGTAGGTTGGTTGCGGAGATAGCCCTCCAATACTAGCTGAACGTGAGATATATTTCTAAAATTTATTTGTATTTGGGGACTCTTGGGGATTTGACACTCTTGAGTTTTAGGCTCAGTTACCCTTCCCATATGACAGATCCCACCCGTGATATTCCACCTGAGCATTGGTTATACGTGGTGGCCATAGTTTCTTTACCTAGGTATCACATAGGGTACTTGCAGTGGTTATTCTGTGAGTATCCTAAGTCCGATAGGGGTCGGACAACGCAGTTGTGGTTGTATAGGGATTTGAACCTATGCACGTAGTGAAGTCTGGGGGCCCTTATAACTGATTCTATTACCTCCAATTTTAGTTTGGGAGTCTCAAGCCTCTCCTAGGCGAGACATACCAGCTGTAGTGTCGGGAGGTCCCTTGAGCTAGTCCTATTTATGTGCATTTGGGTGTAGTTTCTTTTAGGCATGTGTTCTGTGACAATCTAGTAGGCCATTAGGAGATGTTTATTTGTTTAATTTTTGAAGCCATCGTGGATCGAGATCCGCCTCTCCACCAATCTTGTCGGTCAGCTGGTTTGTCGGCTAGCGAGCTGTTGCAGTATTTTATTAAGAAGCGTTGGAAGACTACCGTTGATCTCTCATTTACATCCCATGAGATTCAGAGAGATCCTATTATGAGTTCCACATCTGGAACGAAGGGAGTCCCAGTGACTCCGTCTAGTAGCAGAATGAGAAAATCAACTCTGTCCACTCCTAGAGATGGATGGGGAAGAGGTTCATCACACAACACTCCTCCTTGGTCTTGGACATCCCATCCCACGAGCATGAACCCTTTTGATGAAATATGGTCTTCGGGTTATTTGTATGGTTCATCTTTAGGGATGCTAGGTTTCGGTTCTATATCCATCCCTTCGACCTCAGCCCCTTTTTCATTGGGTATGCCCGGTTTTATTCCGACTGTTACTTCCACCATGTATAGTTGTCATGCTATCTCTAGTGTCGGGGCAGGGGGCACCATTCCTGCTTACACCACCCATCAGTTTGGGAGTGGTCACCTCCCTCCATCTATTCCGAATGTTGGCGCAGGATCACCTTCTTCGTCAGCCCCTAGTGTTTGTATGAACCATTTTTCGAGTGGAGGTTCCACAATAGGTATCGGATCTATGACTTACATTCCATCTTTTAACTCGCATGTTTCTATGCTTGTGCCGTCGAACGCTTATATAATTCTGAATTTTCCTCCTGTATCTAGTTCGTCAGTTCCATTGAGTGGGAGCATACCATTTTCATATGGACCTCACTCGTCTAGTTTTCCTTCTTCGAATGGTTATGTGGGGCCCCATTCTTATGGAGGTCACTCTTATGGATTTTCAACTGGTCCTAACTATTATCCCAATCCTTCCTATGGAATCTCGTCTATGCATGTGCTTGTGTATTCCAACATGGGCCAGTTTGGAGGAGTTTATTATCGTTACGGTCACGGTCACAGTTTTTACCAGAGTTCATCGGCACCTCAGGTGTCAACCTCGAAGTATACAGTCCCACCATTTGGTTCGTAGATTCGGTCTCTTTTAAGAGCTTATAATCAAGCTTCAGAACCTCAACTCCATTTTCTTGCCACTATAGATTCAGAGCCACGTGGTCATAACTGCACTAGTAGAAGAAGTGCCTGAGTCAGAGGAAGCGGCACAAAAGGATAACATAGTTAAAGAGAAGTTAAAGCAAACTGTGGTTGACAGGAGAACCACGCCATTTTGGGTTTAAGGGTACTAGGGGGGTTGGCCCATATTTATTGTAAGATGTAACCTTCGGGCACATCTATATAAAGGGAAATTTTTTATAAGGAAGGGTTAGATCTTGTTGGTTGGGTAGATATTACTTCAACATAATATGTTGTTTTTGTTTTGATCATAGATTGAGATCTAAGAGAGAAAAGACTCTTCAGCTGAGTGCACAGAGATCTATTGTAGAGAAGAATCTGCAGCTGAGTGCGCAAAGATCTATTGTAGAGAGGAGTCTATAGATAAGTGCGCAGACAGGAACTGTTACCCCTTCCAAGTAATATAAGAACACTTCTCGTGGATGTATCTCCCATAAGGGGGGTGAACCACATAAATACCTGTGTTATGTGTATGAACTTATGATGTGTTTTGTGTTCATGTTATGGTATGTTTATGTATTTTCTTTCGTATGTATTTGAATGGAAATCCTATGTTAAGTAAGCAGAACACATGTGTATGAATATTGCGAAGTAACATTAAGTATGATGAATACATAGTTATAGAGTAAAAGCAACATCAATTCAGTGAAGTTTGTAGGTTGTTAATAACTGTGAAGTACGGAGTCAAATATTAGTATTGTTGTGTTAAGTATATGTTAAGTAAGAATAGCAGTGCAAGGTCATTTTCCACATCTGTGCATCGCCACGGTTACAGAAACCTTATTCTGTAACCCCCCATCTTCGCTTCGGGTGAGACTTCATCCTGTTCGCAAGTTGATGTTGATAGGGCCAGTGAAAGGGGTTTTGTTGGGTGTACAATATCTTTGCCGAACCCGGGTCAACCCGCATGTATTCCAACAATGGTTCTGTTGTAGCACTTGAACTGGTGATGCGATTATGTGGATATGGATTTAGAAATCCAACAATGGTTCCGTTGTCGTGCTATATATATGCAGTTGAGCATCGCAATGGTTCTGATGTCGTGCTTGAACTGATATTTTAGTTATGTGTCATGTTTATCTGGAATCCAAAGAAGAGTGAGATATAGAATTGGGTGAGTCAAACAAAACATGAGTTTGCGAAGAAAGAAAAAAAACATTAGCGCCTTACCACATAACAATGGTTGCAGAGGTATATATTCATTGACTTCCACGAAGTTTTCTTCACATCCTTTGCTAATGAGATACATGAGTGGATATCGAGGCTAGTAGAACAAAAAACCTGTTTCCAGGGTGAAGAACCTATAGTTTGGAATCCAAAGTTGATTCAGAGGCTTAAAGGGATTGACAACCAAATTTCAAGAGAAGTAGACTTTTGGTTGGATAGCCTACTAGAAGGCTATATTAAAGAGTTTGATGTGGACAATTTGAAGTCTTACAGTGTAGAAAAAGGATATTTTTTCCAAGGATTTAGAGGTAAGTACCTGAAAAACTTGAGTTTATGCATTAAAATTCTATTAGCTAAAAAAGGCGTCTTAAAAATGCAATCAGATTCCTAGGGTTTGAGTCTGGAATGTTAAAAAACACAGATAGTGATACAGACGAAGACATTGGTATTTTGCGTAGTGGAAAAAGATATAAAGTTAGCACTAGAAACAGGTCTCGTGAAGCTAAACCTCGCACATTCCTAGAAACTAAGTTACGAACTAATAGAAATTCATTTCAAGCTGAGTCAGATAGTGAAACAGAAACTAGATATATTGGCTATCATCCTATCACTCCACAAAAACCTATAGTTGAGGAAATAAATATTACTAGTTCGCAGAACACTAGTAGTAGTAATCTTGTAGGAGAAAACACTTAGAACCAACCAAGTAGTGGTGTACCTCCATCATTTCAGAACACTAAACCTCCTAGAAGAAGGATGGAAGATGATATAAAGCTACCTATTTTTAAAGGAACATTGGTTTCTCTGTGATGTTGTATGGATGTTAAGCAAGTACAAGACGATGCTATAAAACAATCTCAGTTAGTCACCACATTCAGAGATAGATCTTTAACATGGTTCATGAAATATTTTTTTGGACAGAACAAAACATTAGGGGAGATCAAAATTGCGTTGATTAGAGAATTTAATAATCCTAAGTCAAAATATCAGTGGATTACAAAGCTAAAAGAAATAAAACAGAAACCTAATGAGACTGTGTGGGAATTTGATCATCAATTCAAAGCCTTGTTTGATCAAGTTATCTTTGATATAGCACTGCAACAAAATAAATAATGGTTTATCATTGTGTCATGGCCCCACATTAGATTACCATTTATGTAACATAAGGTTTCATTGCAAACAAAAGCATTGGAAATTGTGATGAAACTAGAAGCTTCGCCCATAGGAGAAACTAGCATAGGCATGGTACAGATACAAACATTGCTAGCAAACCTGACATTACAATTAAAATATATGAAGAAAGGGAAAGAAGTAAGAGAAGAATTTTGGTGTACTAAATGTAAAGGAGAAGGACATTCCAAGGAACACTATCCTATATTCAGAGATTACATCACTAGTGGAGCACCAAACCCATTAAATAAACCTCAAGGACCTGTTGAAGCCTGGGATGGTGTAAGTGATGGAATGGGTTCTAAGGCTAACAATAGAGAGTGAAAACCCAGACTGAAAGGATTCAAAAGGTCCTACGCAAGGACAGTTCTATCCCCAGCCTGTTTGGTGTAGTTAACTCCCACGAATATAAAGGCCTCCACTGGAACTTATGGGGTTTGATCCTAGAAGGATCTATCTTCCTAAGAAGGAAGATCAAAGTGTCCTGATTCTAAAGTGGATCTAAACCTAAGACAACTCTACCTTAAAGGAAATCTAAACTAAGTAAGATCTAATCTAAAGGGAGTGTATTGATTGTGTGCAAGGTAACTTGGTTCGAATTCTAATAAGTCATTTCACCAATTTAACAGAAATGTAAAACTAGATCATTAACTTACTACTTCAAAATATGATCTGTTAAATTTTGAGCATTAATTCACAATACTCTAGGATCTTTACTCAGAGAATAACATGTACAGTATATCAATGCATAACAATCATAATAAGCATGACAAGCATCACAAGAATCAAAAGCATGAGAGACAAGAGACACAGAGTTTTCGTGGGGAAAACCCTAAGGTGAAAAACCCCACAACTTCCTCAGAGATAGAGAGAGCAATGGCTCAACCAAAGTACAACCAAACATACACTGAGATAGTCTCCTAGTAGCAGCTGATCCTCCTCCTCACTAGTGTGCCACTTTCTGAGTGAGAGAAGTGTGAGTTTCCGAGTGATCAAATAGAGATCTCCCGATCTCTATTTATACTTAACCTATTTGCCCAGTTACACTATGGGGCCGAATTGTCTAGCTAGGTACATCCACAATATAATATATATTTCAAGGCTAACCCCACACATGGTGGTCTAATAACCCATCGACAAGTACACACACTTGCGACACTTTTCAATACACATGACGACACTTCCTTATAGAGGAATAACACATCTCTTATAAGAATACAATAAATATATATGAAATACATAGATGAAATACATTCTGAAGTTACATATACATCAACACTCGCTCTTAACTAGGAATGTATTTCTCGACACAGATCTGCTAGACAAGTCTTCTTCTCGGGATCATCGTCATCATCATCATCACTGCTACTGCTATCTCAACCAATCTCTGACTCTACTCATCATATGAAGTTCTACAGAGCTAGTCCTTTTTCATATTGGATGTAGGCCCACCACCTGCAGGTCTTCGTCATCACTGGCCATACTGTGGAATCCTCAGGACTTATTACGTGTGTCACAAAACCTTTAAAGAGTCTCTTACCTAGAAAGAACCTTAAAGAGCATCTGAGGCCTTTTTCATCCTATCCAGATCTCCAAGACTTATTACATGTGACCCCACCACAAAACCTAGCAAGAGCATTTCAGGATGTTACGGGTACACAACTCCGACCCAAAATCTCCCCAGGGCACAAATTACATGTGGTCACCACAAAACCTAGCAAGACCATCTCAGGATGTTACGGGTACACAACTTCGACTTGAAATATCCCCAGGGCACAAATTACATGTGGTCATGGAAAAACCTCGAAAGAGCATCTCAAGATGTTACGGGTACACAAATCCGACCTAAAATCTACCAAGGCACAAATTACATGCCATAGGACAAAACCTCGCAAGAGCTTCTTAGGATGTTACGAGTACACAACTCCAACCTGAAATCTCCCAGGGTACAAATTACATGTCCTCCCAGAGCAATGTCTCGAAAGAGCATCCCAGGCTGTTACGAGTACACAACTCCGACCTATAGGATCTCCCAGACATGCTCATCTGCACAACCTGATCCATAGCCATAAAGTATCATCCTGATACTCACCATACATCATCTTGATGTACACATGATCATCCTGATCATCATCACTGCAACATCCTACTACATGTCATCTGGAGCAACATCCTGAAGCTCGTCATCTATGATCATCCTGATCATACACTGCATCCACCTGATGCATACCAAGTATCTACCTGATACATATCATCATACATGATCCACCTGATCATACCTGATATATATCAACATACATGATCTACCTAATCATACAATGTATCCACCTGATACAAATACAGATACATGGTCCAAGCATCCAACATGATGCGTATACAAAATACATACAAATGATCCAACTGATCATAACCAACATCCAACATGATGTGTACATACATATACATATAAATGATCCAACTGATCATATCCAGCATCATCTTGGTGCATATATACACAAATGTAAATGATCCAACTGATCATACAGAGCAGAAACTAGAACATCATCCTGATGCTCATCATCCAGCACTTACATCCACAGCCATGTGAAGGATCCTCCTTCCAACATGCTTGGAATGGCTTCAGTAAATGTCTCCATCAATTCTTCCTCGAAGTGTCATCGATCTGAAGAACACCAAGCCTCTCTCTGAAGTACTTGAACTTCACTCTGGCTAATGGCTTCGTCAATACATCTGCAATCTACTCGTCCGTCGCAACATACAGGAGCTTCACTGCTCCTCTCTGCACCATATCCCAGATATAGTGATATTTGATCTCTATGTGTTTCGACCTGTTGTGAAACACTGGGTTCTCAGACAGCTTCACACAACTTTGGTTATCACAGAAGATACCAGTAGCATCCAACGGGAGATCAAATAACTTAGACAGTAGCTTCCGAAGCCATACTGCCTCACAGCTAGCTAAACAGGCTGCAACATACTCTGCCTTAGCTATACTCAGTGCTACGCAGGACTGCTTCCTGCTAAACCAAAATATCACACCTGATCCCATACTGAAGCAGCACCCAGATGTGCTCTTCCTATCTGCAGCACTGCCTGCCCAATCTGAATCAACATAACCCTGTAGGTTAAACTTTTGATTCTCTTCATGCTTGAGTGCATAATCAACTGTGCCCTTCAGGTACCTCAGAATATGCTTTACAGCAACCAGGTGAACACTCCTCGGATCCATCAGGAACTGGCTCAATGTGTTCACCACAAAGCAAATATCTGGTCTCGTGTTCATCAGGTACATCAAGGACCCAATCATCTGACGATACATAGAGACATCAACTGGCTCAGATGAAGCATCACATAAAAGATTTAGATTCGATGCCATAGGTGTGGCCATGGCCTTGCAATCCATCATCCCAAACCTCTTCAGGATATCTACAGTATACTTCCCTTGCCCAAGGAAGATCCCATCTGTACTCTGCCACACCTCCATACCTAGGAAATAGTGCATCGTCCCTAGGTCCTTCATATCAAACTCAGCAACAAGCTTCCTCTTTGTATCTGCAATCAATTTGTCATCTCCTGTTACAAATAATTCATCCACATCTAGAAGTAGAATCACAAGATTCCCTTCTTCAACCTTGTAGTAAAGGTTGGAATCCGCTTTACTCTTGGTAAAGCCCAAACTAGATAGAAAACTGTCCATCCTACCATACCAAGTTCTGGGATCTTGCTTCAAGCCATACAAGGCCTTCTTCAATCTGCACACATATGACTCCATGTCATGTGTTTCGAAACCAAGTGGCTGCTCCACATATACTTCCTCTTCAACTACACCATTCAAGAAAGCAGTCTTGACATCCATCTGGTGTATTTTCCATTTCATTGTTGTAGCCAGGGCAAGTATTGTTCTGATGGAAGTCTACCTGGCTACAGGTGCAAAAGTTTCTTCATAATCTATTCCCTATTTCTGAGAGAAGCCACGAGCTACGAATCTTGCCTTGTCTTTCTCTACACTTCCATCTGCAGCATGCTTGATTTTGTAGATCCATTTAGAAGTCACAACAGACTTCTCTTTAGGTCTTGGGACAACATCCCAAACATCATTCTTCATTATTGATTGGTATTCCTCAACCATTCTTTCTTTTCCACTACTTCTTCATAACTGGAAGGTTCTTTGTTCATAATGTCACAGAGTAAAGCAACATAGCTGGTATGTGATCTGGTTCTTTTCTTTGCTTTGTGTTCTTCCTCTGGAATGCCAAATATTTCTGCATCTTGAATGAGCTCTCTAGCCCATGCAGGTTTCCTCTTGTGAGATTTATCCTCATGGGGTGGATTTATAGGTTGTTGTGGATCTTCAATTTCACGATCAACATCTGGAATTGCTTCAGTCATGGTAGTGTCTTGAAATCTAGTTTCCTTAGGTTCTTCATAAACTTCAACAGGTGTCTTTCTTGATTTGATGAATGCTGAGTTTTCATCAAATGTCACATCCCTGCTAACATCAATCTTCTTGAACCCTGGAAAGTATATTTTGTAAGCCTTTGAGCTTTCACTATAACCCACAAAGATACCCTTCTTTCCCGAAGGATCTAGCTTGTTCCTTTTTTCCTTTGGGACCTGAGTGTATACTGGACAACCAAATATTCTGAGATGGCTGACTTCAGGTTTCTTACTAGAGAAGACCTATTTTGGTGTCTTGTTGTCCAATATCTTGTGGGGTGTTATGTTCTGCACATATATAGTTGTTCTAGCTGCTTCTGCCCATAGATGCATAGGTAGATCCTGGTCATGCAGCATTGCCCTTGTTGCTTCCATGATTGTTCTGTTCTTTCTTTCTACAACTCCATTTTGTTGTGGATTGTAGGGAGTAGTCAACTCCCTCTTAATCCCTGAATCACTGCAAAACTTCTTGAAGTCACCTGAGGTGAATTCTCCACCATTGTCGGATCTGAATGTTTTGATCTTCTTGTCAGTTTGATTCTCCATCAAGGTTTTGAATTCCTTGAACTTATCAAACACCTCATCTTTGTTCTTCAAGAAGCATACCCAAGTATTCTTGTAGAAGTCATCAATGAAAGAGACATAGTAAACATACCCACTTAGAGAACTGGATGACATAGGACCACATACATCTGAGTGGATGATTTCCAAGATTCCTTTTGCCTTGCTTTCACTACTTGGAAATGCCTTCTTAATGTTCTTTCCTTTTGCACATCCTTTGCAAACACCTTCATGCTTGGTCTTGATTTCAGGAAGACCTTCTACAACCTTCCTTGCAATTGGTAATGCTCTGTAGTGCATATGTGCAAGTCTTCTCTGCCAAAGTTCACTTGGATCCATGGAGTCATGTACCATGGCATGTTCAGGTTGACCCTTCAATTTATGCAATCCTCCCTCTTGCTCTCCAATCACTACTGCATCATAGATTGTTTTACCCTTTGGCCACATTAGGACTTGGCCATCTACAAATGCAATCCTCATTCCTTTTGCATCCAATGCAGAGTTGGAGAGAAGATTCTTCTTGAGCCCAGGTACATAAAGGACTTCTTTAATCTTCAAAGATTTTCCAGAATCTAGGTTGTAGGAGGATTCGCCACTTCCTTTGATTGGGTATTGATAATCATCCCCAAGTTTCACCTTATGTGGTGATTCATGTTTAGATAGGTTTACAAAAGATTCCTTAAACCCAGTCATGTGTTTGGAAGCCCCACTGTCAATTAACTAATCATTACAACCATGGGAGATAGTACCTGTGAGAGCAGAGATCAGAACATACTCTTCTTCACTTGATGAGTCATCATCACTATCATCACTTTCTGCCCTCGCCTTCTTCTTTGGAGGTTCATCATCTTCGGTAGTATGAGCATGGAACTTTCTTTTGCTGCCCTTCTTCTTCTTGCTGGAGTTGTTGTTGTTATCCCTTTTGTTCTTGGGACAATCTGAAGCAAAGTGACCCTTCTCATTGCATGTGAAGCACCTTAGATCCTTCTTATTCTTTTGGTGATAGTGAGTGGACTTCTTGTAGTGAGAGTGCTCCTTCTTAGGCTTGCTTCTTTTGGTGTGAGATGCGAGAGCTTGATCTTCACCTCCCATCTTTTTTTCACGAGCTACAAGTCTAGCTTCTTCTTGAGAGCATTCCTCCCACAGTTTACTGAAAGAGATCAATTTCTTTCTTGCACAGATTCCTTGAATAAAGGAGTCCTATGACCTAGGTAGGCCATTCAGAGTGGTCATAACAACTTCACCATTGTCCACTACTTCATCCACAGCTTCAAGTTGTTCCTTGATCTGAGAGACCTTGGAGAAGTAAGATTGAATGGTTTCTCCATTCAACATCTTGACCCTTTTCAATTGATTCCACAGAGTCATCTTCCGATTTATGTTCTTCCCTTCAAATAACGTGGTCAGGGAGTCAAACATCTCTTTGGGTGTCTTTAGAGATGACACATGGGGGATGAGATGGTCTTTGATAGAATCAGCAATGATTCTCTTTGCCTTGACCAAGTTCTTCTTATGCAATATCTTAGCCTCTTCATCCTTTGGGATAGGGATGTCTTCTTTTATATATGAGTCCAACTCATTCTCTTCTAGGATTAACCCAATCCTATACTTCCAGGCTCGGAAGTTATCAGCTACTTCAAGCTTATCCTCAAGCTTGGTGTGGTGAGACATCTTATAGAGTTCTTCAAATGGAAATATAAAATTTTTAGGTCTTACCACTTGAATTGCTGAAAACTGGATCTGGTTCTGGATTAGGGTTTGTTGGAAAAACCCTAAAAATTCAAAATGTGAATTTCAACTTTCTGAAAGGATAGAAAGATGCGCCTTGATGAGTTGATCAACCTAGTGTATTCAAAATTTGAGATCTGCAAAGCTACACCCTTCAAAACTAGCTTTCTGTCTTCCCGGATTCACTAAGGAGAGCCTTGAATTAGGGTTTGAGTTTCTCGAAGATCTACCCATCCAAAAACCTCGATCCAAAGCTCTAAACTTCAATTTTTGCAAGGATCTTCCAGCTATGTCTTCAGATTCCAGAAATTCCTATTTTTGAGGAAACCTTAGTTTTTAGGGCCAAATATGAAAATGCTCAGAATTGAATTCTGATTGGACAGATAGATTCTCCTTGATGAGTAGAGTCAATCTACTATACTATTTTTCCAAAATCTGTGGAGAGAAACCCAATAAACAAGAAACCCTAGTTTCCATCACTGCACAATGTCTTCTTCTTAGGTTAGCTCTGATACCATGTTAAATTTTGAGCATTAATTCACAATACTCTAGGATATTTACTGAGATAATAACATGTACAGTATATCAATGCATAATAATCATAATAAGCATGACAAGCATCACAAGAATCAAAAGCATGAGAGACAAGAGACACAGAGTTTCCATGGGGAAAACCCTAAGGTGAAAAACCCCACAACTTCCTCAGAGATAGAGAGAGCAATGGCTCAACCAAAGTACAACCAAAAATACACTGATATAGTCTCCTAGTAGTAGATGATCCCCCTCCTCACTAGTGCACCACTTTTTGAGTGAGAGAAGTGTGAGTTTCCGAGTGATCAAATAGAGATCTCCCGATCTCTATTTATACTTAACTTGTTTGCCCAGTTACACTATGGGGCCGACTTGTCTAGCAAGGTACATCCACAATATAATATATATTTCAGGGCCAACCCCACACATGGTGGTCTAATAACCCATTGGAAAGTACACACACTTGCGACACTTGTCAATACACATGACGACACTTCCTTATAGAGGAATAACACATCTCTTATAAGGGTACAATAAATATATATGAAATATATAGATGAAATACATTCCAAAGTTACATATACATCAACACGATCAAGCAATGAAAATTACTGACAATAGTTTAAAGATCAAGCATATACCAGATTACCATGTAGCTCTTATGCTAATCGAAAAATTAACATGAATTATTGATTTAATAGTTTTTGTGAATCATTTGCAAGAATAGATAAATATTTTAATAAATAAATTTAATTAAAACATAAATACACATTAAACCATGAATTAAGACAAATCCAACTCAAAGATCAATGCATTAATGATTGGCTACAAAATCAACAGTGTTGATTGATAATTAGGGTGAAGAAATCAGACATCATCAAAGAAATCTGATAACATAAACAAAGAGGATGCCAAAAGAAACTAACTTTGATTCATTGGTCTGCAAAAAAATTACATGATCACAAGTGAAACAGTGTTTCTCCAGTCCTTCTATGGCGATTATCTTCCCCCCCACAACTAACATTACCCTTCATATGGGATCTCAAACCCTTTAAATAATAATTACAAAATAATAAATCAAGGGAAACATCCCATAAAGAGGGATTACAGAAACGAGATTATTCTAAAATGACTGAGGAATAATTGACACTTGGCCCAAACATATAGCCATCCTCTATACATTGGGAAATTAAGCCAATTCGAATCCCAATTTGGCATTACATAGTTTAAACAAAAAAAACATCATAAACTGAGGAAGATCCAGACAAATCATGAGCTATTGATAGCAATTGTCAAGAGGACTGTAGAAGCTTCCTTGAATTCATGATGGCCAAACATATCTTCAAAGACCAAAAAATCAGCTATCGGACCTTCTTTGAGAGGAATTGCGGGAATCATAGGGGGCAAGTTGATGATTAAGTCCTGAACAATTGTGTTATCTCAACCAATGCATTCTTCATCACTTTTCTTTTGCTTCTTGAGAGGGAGTCGAGCATGCGTAAATTGAATCTCACAGTCCTCCTCTTCACTATCTATGCTTTCATCAGAACAATTAGCATCAAATGGTGGAGAAACAGGTTCAAAGTATTCCACTGGCTGAGGCTCCTTCTCATTACCAAGTCTGATTGAGATATTGAAATCCTTCTGCATTTTGCTTAGAGCATGCAATTGTTAGGAGAAAATATCAAAGAATTAACAAAACCTTGCATGAGACATTATAAACCAACATATTTTTCATACTAATATTTATAACGAATAAAACAACAATATTTGATATCGACTGAGTGTAACTAACTGGCATGATTGCAGGTCTACGATGTGCAAGTTGCACTTATCATATTTGCGAGCGAAATATCAGTCAACATGCATCGATCAGAATTTGGCGTAAGATCAGATAAATCTACATAATAACACATGTGATCAACAATCAAATCTCAAAGTTGTAATCACTAAGCAATCATTGGATTCAATGATTTCATGTCTGATCAAGAAAAACGCAGTCGAGGACCTGATTAACACTTGAAAATGACAACCAGACATAACACATCCATAAAAATAATGGCGAACAGGCTGAACAACCCCAAAATCGACTAAGTTACTCTTTGGTGTAAAAATGGGGCTCCCATATTTTAGGTAAATCATGGGATCTGTTGTGCCTACAACAAATGGCGACTGGATGGGAAGAACCAGTTATCTCTGAAAATAAAATTTGTAATTACAAGGAAGACACGTCTGTAAGCTTGATATTTTAACTTTTAATTTACAAAATGTTCTCATAAAACACAATCAAAATAGAAAAGTTAGTCATATGATTGATATATCCCCTTCCAAAACCAATTAATGATGATGTTCATATAACAAAGCAGTCTTAGAAGTAAACATAAATCCTTTACCATTATGCAGTCATACGAAGGAAGTTTGTGATGAGCCTTAGAACAAACCTAGAACCATTTTGGGTTACCAAATATTGAATCACCTTGAGTTTATTAATTATTTACTTATGTCCAAAGATCTTACTCATAATATATACATTTCCCTTTTTCCCTTTTCTTTTTCTTTTCTTTTCTTCTCTCTCTTTTTTTTAAAAAACAGAATGAAAATATACAAACAAGACATTTGTTGATACAAGGCCATTGTCTTGATTTGGCAATAAGATATTAGCAACGCCATTCACAAACCTGATCTAGAAATTGAACAAGCTAGCTCGGTAAAGAGACTCCCTGTCTTTTAGTTTTGACACTAAAATAAATTACCATGGCTTGGCAACCATAAGTGGTAATTTCAGTGCAAATCAAACCCATGATCATGGTAGGGATGGCTTGTAATAAGATCCCCCTTATCCTTATATACAACAATGTTTCTTACAAAGGAAAACAAAATTTATTAGTGCATAGCTTACAAGACACTACCATGGCTTGGTAACCATATGACAGCAGTGTTACTCGCCGATGTTTTGTGGATCATGAATGGACCGACCTATGATAGGATCTTCCACCTTCCAGCAATAGCTGAAAGTCATCCCCCAAGTTTGGTGGCTTGATATGGAGATGTCATTCCACTTGAACATCTATGAACATAATGGTCTGGCTTGTAATAACACCCCCCATCTTCCAATCTAGAATTATCAAGGTGAATTATGTCCAAGGTGATCAGAATGGAATCCAGAATAGGTAAGGCTAACAAGGCTATGAATATATGATGCCATTCACTAATGAAACATAAGGCAAGGAAAAATAATTGCTTCCTCAACTTCAATTGATCAAATAACACATCCATAAAGATATTTGATTAAGGTGGGAAGGTATCAATCAAGTCTTTGCAAATACTGGTTGTTTTAATTTCATGAAAAACATTTTCAACTAAAAGCTAAGAGGAATAAAAGCTGACATTGTTTACCTTAGAACTTCTGACTTAAATTATCCTGAGACATACTGATCAATATCCTTTTCCAAAGGGTGTGGACATTATTCAAAAATAAAACCAATGTACAAAAGAGAAATCAAAATGAAAATAAAGCTAAAAAAGAAAACAAACCACACTTTATGTACAATAAGTGAATCTGCTCAATCAAACAAAATACTTTTTAAGCAATTGCTTTCAAGGAATGATATCACTTGGTTTGTATTACATTGTCTGAGGCGGACTGCCTCTACCCATCTGGTAAAGTAGTCTGTAGCTGTCAAGATATACTTGTGCTGCAGGGAGGAAAAAGGGTTGATGGGTCCAACAAAATCCAGTCCCCATTGCTGAAATGGAAACTGAACAATCACTGGCTGCAAAGTAAAGGTAGGTTTTTTCACTTTCGTAGCACACTTCTGGCATGCTTCACATCTTCTGACATATGAATATTCATCTTTGAACAAAGTAGGCCAGTAGTATCCTACCCTGAGGATCTTATGTGTTGTGGTCTCTCTTGAGAAGTGCCCTCCCGCAGTTCCTACATGAAATTGCAAAAGAATATTATCAGTATCTTCCTTGTCTAAACATCTGAGAAAAACACCATCATAATTCTTCCTAAATAAAAAGCCATCTATGAATTGATAAGGTGAATCTTTCAACCTTAAAGCTCTGCATTTTTTAAAGTCCACGATTTTAGAAGAAAACCCATGAGTAAGGAAGAACTTAATATCATGATACCATTCAGATGCTTGGGTTGTGATAAGATTAACAGAACCTGTTATTTTACTCTCCTCTTGTTCCCACTCAACCTATTGGTGCACATGATCATTGGATTGAGCAATTAGAAGACACAGCCTTGGCCTTTCGCAATCTTTGTTGGTATGATCTCCAAATCTTATTCTTGCAAGGCTATCATCCAATGGGCTCTCTTTTCCCCTAATACTTTCTGAACCAATACATTTCTGATAGCTGCATAAGGAGCTATGACTTTAGTCCGAGATTTCAATAAATATGGTCTAAAATGTCTCACTGATTTATAGACCGCCTAAGCTTGTTTATCAATCTGTGAGTAATTGAGTTCTTCTCCTTTGAAAGTGGAGCTCATGAATGAAATAGGGATCTTGGCATCATTATCATGTTTCTGTGTCAAGACAACTGCGTAGGAGAAGTCAGTAGCAAATTTGTATAGAATAAAATATTTGCTGAAATCTGGAGACATGAGAGCGGGGGCTTCCTCAAACCATTTAAACTGGGCATCTTTTTTAACCAATTTCTATAATGGCTTAACAATTTGAGAAAAATTTGGAACAAATCTACGAACAAAACTAATATTACCAAGAAAAGATTGCATGGCCTTACGTGAACTAGGCAGGCCGATCTTCGAAATGAATTCTATGCGCTCCGGATCGATAATCATGCCTTCTTTCTAAATAATAAAACCCAACAACTTACCTTCGGTGACTGCAAAGATCGATTTTTTCGGGTTCAATGAGATTCCATATCTTCTGCAGCCTTCAAAAACCTGTGTCAAAGTAGACAAATGTTCATGTCGTTTTTTGGAATAAATAGTAGCATCATCTAAATATACAACGACAGAATTGTGCAACAAACCCTTGAAAGCTATATCTGTTAGTTTTTCAGAATTTAATTCATTCTGATCTAGGATCTTAACTGAAAGAACAACATGTACAACATATCAAGCATAAGAGACAAGAGACACAAAACATTTCACCAGGGAAAACCAAGAAGGTGAAAAACCCCGCAACTTCCTCAGATATAGAATAAGCATCAATACAAGTATCACCATGATCAAACCCAAGAGATAGACATCTTCAGCAGCAGGCTCCTCCTCCACTTGTGCACACTCCTCCTCTCTCTCACTAATACGAAGTGAGTGAACAATAGAATGTGTAAAATGAGAGAGACACACTCTCTATTTATACACTAACTTGACTTGACCTTTACTCAACTAGGTCGGTCTCAACTTAACCACTTAACATAATACTGACTGGGCCTACCCCCACTAGGGTGGTCTAATAACCCTTTGACCCACATGACTCATACAGGTCCGACCCCATCAAGGTGGTCTAATAACCCATCAAGTATAAGTTACGACACTTACAATATAACTGACGACACTTCCAATCGGAGGAATAATAAATCTTCGTTGGGGATACAATAAAGTACAAATACAATATACAAGTGAATATCTTTTGAAGTTACAAATACATCAAAACTCCCTCTTAACTAGGAAGGTATTCTCTTGACACAAGTCATCAATACATATAGGCACAAGTCTTTAATTCTGGAGCTGGATCATCGTCACTGGATCATAGAGCATCATCATCATCACTGCTGTTGTACTCGTCATCTCGATCACTGGGATATCTCTGAATTCTTCTCGTCATAGGAAGTTCTACAGAGCCAACCCTTTTTCATGTTGGATGTAGGCCCACCATCTACAGGTCTTCATCATCACTGGCCATACTGTGGAATCCTCAGGACGTATTACGTGCGTCACAAAACCTCAAAACAACATCCCAGGACTAATTACGAGCTTACTGATCAACCTATCAGATCTCCCAGGGAAATATTATATGTGACCACCACAAAACCTCGAAAGAGCATCCCAGGACTAATTACGAGCACACAGCTCAACCTATCGGATCTCCTAGGATGTTTTACATGCAACTGCACAACCTGTCCACGGCCACAGAGTATCATCCTGATACTCATGATCATACTGATCATGTCATATCATCATCCACGAAGCACAACCTAGATGCACATCACATAGCACTTACATTCACCGGCATGGGAAGACACACTTCAACCATCCGTGAAAGGCTCAGCACTTATATCTACACCATGGGAAGACACACTTCAACCATGTGAGAATGGCATCGCACTTATATCCATAGCCATGGGAAGACACACTTCAACCATGCTAGGAATGGCACAACACTTATATCACGGCCATGGGAAGACACACTTCAACCATGCTCGAATGGCACAACACTTATATTGCAGCCTTGGGAAGACACACTTCAACCATGCTCGAATGGCACAACTCTTACATCAACAACCATGGGAAGACACACTTCAACCATGTCGGAATGGCCCGAGCCCTTATATCTGCACCATGGGAGGACATACCTGCCACCATGTGAGAATGGCTCATGTGCATCTGTGTCTTTGAAACTCATCACACATGATCCCACTGATCATGCAATGCATCCACCTGATACATATCATCACATATGATTGTCATGATCATCATCATAGCATCATCTAGATACTCATCACACATGATCATCGTGATCATCGTCACTGCATTGTCCTGATGCATATCATCCAGAGCATCGTATTGATACTCATCACCCATGATCATCCTGATCATCGTCACTGCATCGTCCTGATGCATATCATCCAGAGCATTGTCATGATACTCATCACACATGATCATCCTGATCATCATCACTAGATCGTCCTGATGCATGTCATCATACATGATCCAACGGATCATACAAAGCATCCAACCGATGCATATCCAAAGCAGTAACTGGAGCACCGTCCTGATGCTCATCACACAACTCTTACAACCACATCCATGGGAAGGATCCTCCTCTCACCATGCTAGGAATGGCTCCTGCAAATGTGTCCATCACTTCTTCCTCGAACTGTCGTCAATCTGAAGAACACCAAGCCTCTCTCTAAAGTATTCAAACTTCACTCTGGCCAGTGGTTTCGTCAGCACATCTGCAACCTGCTCATCTATCGCAACATACAGGAGCTTCACTGCTCCTCTCTGCACCATATCCCTGATATAGTGATATTTGATCTCAATGTGCTTCAACTTGTCATGCAACACCGGGTTCTCAGACAGCTATACACAACTCTATTTGTCACAAAAGATACCAGTAGCATCCAATGGGAGATCAAATAACTCAGACAGTAGCTTCCTGAAGCATACTGCCTCACAACTAGCAGAACAAGCTGCAACATACTATGCTTCAGCTGTACTCAATGCTACGTAGGACTGCTTCCTGCTAAACCAAGAGATCACACCTGATCCCATACTGAAGCAGCACCCAAAAGTGCTCTTCCTATCTGCAGCACTGTCTGCCCAATCTGAATCAACATAACCCTACAGGTTAAAATTTTGATTCGCATCATACTTGAGCCCATAATCAATTGTACCCTTCAGGTACCTCAGAATGTGCTTTATAGCAACCAGGTGAACACCTCTAGGATCCATCGGGAACTGGCTCAATGTGTTTACTTCAAAGCAAATATATGGTCTCGTGTTCGTTAGGTACATCAAGGACCTAATCATCTGACGATACATGGTGACATCAACTGGATCGGATGAAGCATCACACAGAAGCTTCAAGTTCGATGCCATAGGTGTGGCCATGGCCTTGCAGTCCATCATCCCGAACCTCTTCAGGATATCTAGTACTGCATACTTTCCTTGTCCAAGGAAGATTCCATCTGCACTCTGCCACACCTCCATGCCTAGAAAGTAGTGCATCATCCCAAGTCCTTCATCTCGAACTCAGCAGCAAGCTTGATCTTGTAGATCCACTTGGAAGTCACAACATACTTCCCTTCTTGTCTCGAGACCACATCCAAGACATCATTCTTCATGATCGACCAGTACTCCTCGATCATGGCATTGTTCCATTACTGCATCCCGGATCTTGGGAACTTCAGATTCTTCAATATCTTCAATAGATAGTTTTTATTTGATCTTCATTGTTGGAACAAATGTTGTAGTTCTTTTTGTAGGTGATGGTACATCGTCTTTCCTACAAGACAAGTCCAATTGCATGATTAGAAACTTCTCATAGTTTTTCAAAAACACATTCTTATGCATAAAGACATATGTCATATAGTCATGCAATTATCTTGGCCAATGTTTCAATACAACATTTATCCATATTCCGTAACTTTCTAGATGCCTTCCATCTCTACCAGAACATTGTTAAGAGTGTGCACAACTCCCAACATGTCAGCAAAGAGGTTTCATTCTAGATAATTATCAATGGAATGTTGTACAGTACCATAGGCCACTTACCCATTATTTGCATATTTAGTAGTATCTTGTTCATTAATGCAACTTTTCTAATATGCATGATACATATCCTAAATCTAGGAACATAAGTATGTATATGACTGGACAACATCATTTAAGTAATCATGTATACATGAATTGACAATTCAAATACTTATCTTTGTTTGGTTGTAGGGTGGACTCCTTCTTGATCTTTGCTTCCTGAAGTGCTCCCTCTTGATCTTTGCTACTTGGATTGCCTGTCCTTGAACTTATATCCATCCTGGACCACTATGCATGCTTAAGTGTTCACTAGTGTCATCCTCAAGATCTCGTACACAATCATACATCTATTAGTATAATCTCAATACTGTCAAAACATTATGTTCCTAAAATATGTATGGTCATGATCATAGGTAATAAGCGTTAGTATTCAAGGTTTCAGGAAAGATTTATTTTACTCATGTATATTATTATTTGACCATAGGGCTCTTCTAGTTAGTCATATCATCAATCAAAGTAAGGAATATAATATGCATAAACCCTTGATTACTAAAACTTCTAACTTCAAGAATAAACATTATCATTTATACCAAAGTATAATATCCTAACACAAGGTAGGATTCTATTCTTGATATAGGAAAAACATACCTGGTTATCATGTTTTCTAGTTATGTCTAACATACCCAAACAATGTCTTCTTGCTCTCTTTAATGACTTGTGCTTAGTAACCTGCATAACTCATAAGTTAACCATTGTAGAACAAAATTATGCATACCTCGTTAGTGGAGCTTCTATGTGATCCATGAGTCTTTGTCTTCATGTCACCATGGTCATATGTTCTTGATCTAGAACTTGATTTGTACCTTCATGTTAGTGGATAACATCAACCTCATACAACACCATAGTGCATTAGTACAATCATAAGTGCCATAACCCTAATAAATGAATGTCTTCTATCATTCACATGCATTCATTCTTTTACTAGGGTGATGAGACAAGTCTAAGATTAATCAAGATTGTACTAACCTCAATAATATGAAGACAAACATATCATAACTTAATCATGAGCAGATTTCAAAACATACCTGTATCTCTTCAATTCATACCTGTTGGGATTGCTTGTACCCTTCGCATGTAAATCCTCAGCCTCATATCCCTCTGGAACTGGAACTTCTTCAATTATGCAGGTGACCAAATCATTTTCATCTAGGATTAACCCAATCCACTTTGATTTGTTGAGACTCGATCTGGAGCTAGATTAGCGTTTGTCATAAAAACCCTAAAAATTCAAACTTTGAGTTTCAAACTTTTGAATGGATGGAAATATGTGGCTTGCTAAGCTGATCAAGCTAGTATACATCAATTTCGAAAACTGCAAAATTTGACCCCTCAAACTTGCCTTCGAAACTTCCGGATTCACTGGACAAGATCCTGAACTAGGGTTTGGTAAAGCCCGGTCTTCTTCCCATCCAAAAGGTTCGATCTTGTGTTCTAAACTTTGCTTTTTTTGAGAAGCTTCCAGCCGTGGTCACAGATTTAAAAAATTCCAACTTTTGCAAAAGCCCTAATTTTCCACCTTTCCGATCAAAATCCCGAACTAGGGTTTGATCAAGCCCGACCTTCTGCCCAACCAAAAAATTCGATATTCGTCTCTAAATTTTGATTTTGATGAGGATCATCCGGTCATGGTCTCCGATTCTAAGAATTTCAACTTTCTCTGAAACCCTAATTTCCCACAGCAACGATGATCCAAGAATGAAGGTGCTCAAAATCCAAATCTGTTTTGACAGAAATATGCACCTTATTGTTTCTGGTGTAACTCAAAAATTACGAATCCACGGGGTTTGAAACTTCACCCTGTGGTATCCTAACCTATCATATTTCCAAACCCATAGGTCTTACCTCAATTGGATTCTCTGAGCGAGAGTTATTCCAAGTGTCACAACGTGACCTGTTTATGGGATAAAACAGGAGAGCAAACTTCTACGGCATGCCACATGTCCCTGGTTCAGTTTCGGCCTCTGTAAAACTTACCTATGCAAGTACAGTCTA
Organism: Larix kaempferi; assembly: GCA_027924585.1. Lineage (NCBI taxonomy): Eukaryota > Viridiplantae > Streptophyta > Pinopsida > Pinales > Pinaceae > Larix > Larix kaempferi. Next base: position 12,432,458 of record BSBM01000687.1, on the reverse strand, counting down.
TTCCCTACCTGTCACATTTTATGAAATTTCATTTGGAGCTTCCTAGCCTAAGTTGTGACCTTTTTTCCTAGGTCACCTGTTTATGATTGAGATCTGGAAGAGGGAGAAACCCTAGATTGTACTGATCATAAATCACAAAGTACAGCAAATTAGAATTTTTACTTTGGAAACAAGGTACATGGGGATGTTATCTACGACCTGTAACGGTTTCAGATCCTGAACATTCTCCAAAATATATTTATAGCGAAATTTCTACGATGACTGGTTTTTTCTATATCAAGCCCTAGCTTTCGATTTGTCGCAAGTGCAACAAGTGTCATAAATGCCATAGCCTGCCTTCCTTCAGGCTAGCTCTGATACCATGCTATTTTTTCATAATTTAATTCATTCTGATCTAGGATCTTAACTGAAAGAACAACATGTACAGCATATCAAGCATAAGAGATAAGAGACACAAAACATTTCACCGGGGAAAACCAAGAAGGTGAAAAACCCCGCAACTTCCTCAGAGATAGAATAAGCATCAATACAAGGATGACCATGATCAAACCCAATAAATAGACATCTCCAACAACATGCTCCACCTCCACTTGTGCGCACTCCTCCTCTCTCTCACTAATGCGAAGTGAGTGAATAATAGAATGTGTAAAACGAGAGAGACACACTCTCTATTTATACACTAACTTGACTTGACCTTTACTCAACTAGGTTAGCCTCAACTTAACCACTTAAAATAATGTTGATTGAGCCGAACTCCACTAGGGTGGTCTAATAACCCTTTGACCCACATGACTCATACAGGGCCGACCCCATCAAGGTGGTCTAATAACCCATCAAGTATAAGTTACGACACTTACAATATAACTGACGACACTTCCAATTGGAGGAATAATACATCTCCATTGGGGATACAATAAAGTACAAATACAATATACAAGTGAATATCTTCCGAAGTTACAAATACATGAACAATATCCATGGCTCTCTGAAATGTGGCACCAACATTTATCAGCCCAAAAGGAATTTGCCTATTGGAAAGGGTTCCCCAAGGGGTCCTAAAAGTTGTTTTTAGCTAATCATCAGGGGCAACTAGGACTTGGTTATATCCCGAGAAGCCATCAAGGAGAGAAAACATCTCATACCCTGCTACCTTCTGTAGAATCTGCTCTGTTGGTGGAACATGGTAGTTGTCCTTCTGGAAGCTTTGTTTAAGGTTATGAAATCAACACAAAGTCTGATTTCCCTATTCTTCTTCCGAATACGTAACAGGTTGGTAATCCACTGTGTATGCCTGACAGGGAATATAATTCTTGCTTCGAGTAGCTTGACGAGCTCTTTCTTAATAGAGGGTTCCAAACTGGGGTGCATCTTCCTTAACTTTTGTTGATAAGGTTTTACTTCTGGTTTCATTGGTATATTATGGTGCATGATACTGGTGTCAAAATTCTTGAGTTCATCGTATTTCCATGCAAAGACATATTTGAACTTCTTGCAGAGTTTGATAAAATCCCTCTTCTCCTCAGCAAAGCAATCAATCCCTGGATTGATGAAACGAGGTTGTTGTTAAGTTCCTAGGTTGACTGGCTCATAATTGAGGGATGAACTCTGCGTCTTGCAGTTGGTCTTTTTCTTGAACTTATCTTGTAGATCATAAAATTTCTCCAGGTTGATAACTGATTTAGGGATAACGTTGGAAGGATCAGATAGAGACTTCTCATGCTCAGCCTCATCTATTGCGTGATCTTGAAAGGTGTCCTGGGCTGTGAGGAAGTCTAATATTTGTTGATCGTCATCAAATACCTTCCAATTAGTCACATTATCTAGAATAGAAGGCCTGTACATAAGTTCAATTGAAAAAAAAATTAGGGGACAAACCTTTTGGTGGGATAAACCTGGATGCAGTATTAGCAAGCAAATATGCATCAAAATTCTGTGATCTTGGGACTAACTTGATATTAAATGCCGAAAAAGAGCTAGTGAGATATCTTACCAATTTTTTTATAGTTAATCGATTGAGGAGACAAACAATGTATTTTGTTTCTTACCTGTTTTACTATGATCTCAGAATCTCCATAGTATTCGATTACCTTTTCACCCATGTCAATGGCTTTCTTGAGTCCATGGACCAGGCCCTCATACTAAACTATATTGTTGGTACATTCAAACTCGAGTCTGCAGGCAATCATAGTTTTGGTCCCTTTTGGATCAATTAGGACACAACCTGCACCAACTCCATATTTATATAGATATGGATCCATCAAAAAATAGAGTTCATGCATTTAAATCTAACCTAAAATTTGTATTCACATTACATACATTATGGACAACAGTACCTGAGAATGGAACAAAAGTGAGATTGACAATTTGAGACTAGTTCTGTACATTCTCAACTGGTCACAAATTCACAAGCAGATCTCCAATGAAAGCATAAAAAGTGTAATGTTCCACATGTGAGCTAAAGTGTGCAGTAGGCTCACTAGGATCATTCAAGTCTCTGAGAATTTGCTTCATATAAGGCTCCCTGGTGATTTTAATTCTGTTTGGCCTTCCATTGTAGGGAAGTCATAGGTGAGACCAGTCAGTAGCAAAGTAGCCTTTAGGATTCTCTGACCAATCTATGCTTAGCCACATGCCATAAATTTCTGTAATGTCAGCCACAATAATATCCATTGTCTGTTGGATTCTAGGGTCAGCAGATAAGGTTAACAAGACATTTTTCAGTTCTCCCACTACCCTTATTTTGGATCTGTCCAATTGGACAATTTGCGTAGGGCATGGATCCAAAGAGGCATTTAAATTTTTGCAGATAGATAGAGGCATCACATTTGATGAAGCCCCTACATCAATCATACAATTATGGACATTTCTATTGAAGACTTCAAAAGTAAGTAAGAAAGGAGGTGTTTTCTTGCTACCTGGTTTCTGATTTCCAGGTTTAGAGTATATTTCCAAATTGTTGTTCTGAGTTTCCCTGGACTTGTTGACAATCATACTTTTGGGAAGAGTATCTCTCATTGTAGGGATTTTCAGAAGTCTGAAAAGGGAAATATTAGCTTTCATTCTTTTTAAGTCATCAATTAGATTGTATTCTATTTCAAGAATTAAAGTGTCCTTTTGTACTGGTGCTTTACCTCGGTTTGGTGTGGCTACTTAAGTGGAAGCTTCTTATGTGGGCTTCCCTTTACTCGTATTATAAGGGTGTTGGACATTGAAGAAATCCTCGGGCTCATCTTCCTCCACAGCCATAGGAAGTTCTAAAAAGAAGCTAATTGTGTTTATCTGCTGATCTTCTACTTCATCTGGGGGTTCAAGATCTTGATTCTCTTGTAGATTTTGATGTTGCTGATCAGGAGAATTCTATGATTCTGAAACCAAAGCCTTAAAGATAGAAAGTATTTCCTCAACATTCAATCCTTCATCAAGGTTAGGTGGAACTTGGTTTTGCAGGGGTTGGTAAGGTCTTCTGAAAGGTTGTCTATTGAACCCCCTATTATTATTATGGTTTTCCGTGTTTCCTTTCTTCAGGTCTACCATTTAATTTGACATCTTTTGGAGGAACTTCTTTATATCAGTCATCTCAAATGTGTCCTTGTTTTGCAATGTGGGTTTTGGAGGAGATTCTTGATTTCTTTTATAGGTTGAAGGTTGATATGATGGAACATCAGGATTATCCTTTAGGCAAAATATGTCTATTTCAACCTGGATAGCCTTTGCAAAGGCTTACTGCAAATTATATTTTTGTTAGGAACCCATGTCAACCCTTCTATTTACTTTGTTAGTATATTGTTGTTGGACACATATGCTTTGTAAGTCATCTCGTAGTATTTGTTGATCCATAGTTTGTATTATTATTGTTGGACGCATATGTTTTGTAAGTCATCTCGTAGTAATTGTTGATCCATATTTTGTATTGGCCCATGGTTTGTATTGACACATGGTATTGACGCATGGTATTGGCGCCTAGACTTAGTCTATAAGTTTGTGTTGAGACCAATGAAGGTACTGTGAAGTTATTTGTATTGAGCTTGCTCAAAGAAGGTTGCCCCCTTGAAGTGGCTTGTGATCAATATAAAAGTGATTCCGAGTTCTGTTATTTCTGCTATTTCATGTGTTTTCATTAATTAATTATTGCAGGTTCTTCACATCTGGTATCAGAGCACTTTCTTGGGCTCACTGGGTGAAATTTCTGCCATTTTTTTTTCGCATCTGTTGCAGCTTCGGATCTGGGAATAATCCCTATCCGCTTAACTATGGGAAGGACTTGGGCATAATCCCTAAAACTCATTGTGAGGAGTACCACAGGAACCCTGAAGTAGCTGGCCCATTAAGAGGACCTGCTAGCGGAAAGGGCAATGACCCCTACCTGATTGACTAGTTCCCACTCATGAGGTAAACCAAGAGCTGTCGTTTGTGGCAAAGCGGTTATCAGTTTTACCTGACCCATGGAGTGAGAGGTACTGCCCCAATACACAAGCCGTCAGACAGCATTGGTGGCCGAGTGAATCCCCTAAACTGATAGGAAGCCGCACATACCTGGGGTCCATATCTATTTTCAGCTGAACTATTGTTGATCACTTCCGCACCGTTTCAGATCCATTCCGAGCCATTTCAGATCTAGCTGTTTTAGATCCATTCCAAGTCGTTTCATATCCATTCTGATAGTCATTCCAGATCCATCTGTTTTAGATCTATTCTGCAGGCCATCTCAGATCCAACCATTTTTTATCCATTCGGTGTCATTTCAAATCCATATTTTGACGATCCCTTCCGCGCCATTGCAGATCTATCTATTTCTTATCCCTTATGCACAGTTGCAGATCTATCTGTTTCTGATCCCTTCCGCGCCGTTGCAGATCCATTCCTAAAAAAAACAAAAAACTTCCATTTTTTCGCCATATCTCCCTTGTTTTAACTCTGTTTCCCTTGAAACTTCCCAGACACCCCTGCAATCCCATTCTGCATATTTCATTCCTGAAAACCCTATCCCAAATTCTACTTCCCAAAGCCAAAAATACCACATTTGTCTATTTTTAGGGTTTGCCATTACTTCTTCAATTTTCACCCACTCGCCTCCAAATTTTGCCACCGTGTTCATTCCATATTTCTGCTTCTTTGTCCCTCTTTGACAAATTTTCTCATTCTTTCACCCTGCTTCTAAAATCCCCATTTTTTGCTTCCCTGTCCATCATAAAGTGTCCAAAACCTAGTCAAACCCCAATTCCCCATCCAATTTTTTCCCAAATCCAAATTTCCCTTTACTAAATAAGCTTTTGTTTGTGTTTTTCTATCCATTCCCCCCCCCCACAAAAAAAAAAAAAACTCCTGGTGATGGTTGTCACCTGCGCTGGAGCAAAAACCATGGAGGAAGCACTTGCAGCCATCCAAACCAAACTCCAAGATCTGGATGAAAAATTTATCAATCTCCATCTTCAGCATTCATCCATGAACAATAACCGACAGTAAGAATCTTCTACAGCCAATGGGCTCTCTTCTTCCAGCACTTTCTGTGGTCCGAAGCTTGAATTTCCTCGCTTCAATGGTACTGATCCGATTGGATGGATCTATCGTGCAGAACAATATTTCAGTTTGCATAATACTTTTGATGTCAAAAAAGTTCCACTTGCATCCTTTCATTTGGAACAGGAAGCCCTTCAATGGTACTATTGGTACATCAAGGCTCATGATGAGCCAAAATGGACAGATTTTTGTCAACTCCTTTTGCAACGATTTGGTCCTATTTCTTTTGATGACTTCACTGGAGCACTCACTAAATTTCATCAAATTGGCACTGTGAGAGAGTATCAGACATAATTTGAGAAACTAGCCAACCACACAGAAGGATTGTCTGATGACTTCTACAGGAGTTGTTTTATCAGTGGTCTTAAGGATGAAATTCACCCAGAGGTCAAAATGTTCTATCCTAACACAATGATGGAAGCCCTGGGGTTGGCTAAGTTGGAAGAAGATAAGATTGCCGCCGAACAGCGCTCCAAACCCACTTTTTTCCCCTTCTGAAATATGGGTTCTCAACGACCTCCCATCCCGCCCGCTCCTCGACCAACTCCTATCAAGCATTTGTCCCAAACAGAGATGCAGGCACGCAGAGAAAAAGGGTTTTGTTATAATTTTAATGAAAAAATCACTCGGGGACATAGATGTGTTCAACAAAATCTCTATCTTTTGGATGTGGATTTTCTGCCCGCCTCTGAAGTTGGTGAAGAAGCTCCAGATACACCGGATGATCAGGTCAACATTCAAGAGCCACCTATTGACTTCCCATCTCAGGAACACCACCTAGAGATATATCTCCATGCTTTATCCAGCATCACCACCCCCCAAACAATGCGGGTTAGGGGTTACTTAAAGAAGCTTCCTCTTACAATACTCATTGATTCTGGTAGCAGTCATAACTTCATTGACCCTCGGATCGCTGAACACGCTGATTGTTTTGTCCATCCTTGCTCCAACTTTGAAGTCATGGTTGCCAATGGGGGAACCTTACCTTGCAAGGGAAAGTGTCACAATGTGCGTATCTCTCTCGAAGATTATAACATGCGCTCTGACATGTTTTCCTTGTCCTTAGGCAGATGTGATGTGGTTTTGGGCGTTCAATGGTTACGCACACTTGGCCCCATCTTATGGGATTTTGATTAACTTTGGATGCAGTTTTCAATCAATGGGACACAACACAAATTTATGGGCTTACAACCAGGGTCTCTCCGCATCATCAGTTCACATCACCTGAAAAAGATCCTTAAGAAGAATTCACATGGTGTCATCACTCAGCTCCATTCCATCTAGATGCACCCACCAACGGTCTCCACTACTTCCTTGGATAGATATGCAGGTGTCTTTGTTGCACCAGTGGGCTTGTCGCCTTCAAGAGACCTTTCCGGTAAGCATTTAGCCACATCTACATCTTAGCAGAAAATGATGGCTATTTTTCCTACAGTACAAAAGTGACAGCCATCCCTACTAGGAAATTATTTCTGCATCAAGACTGATCTTCAAAGTCTGGACCATTTTCTAGAACAACGGGTCTCCTCACCAGCACACCAGAAATGGGTTATCTAACTCATGGGTTATGACTATGTGATCACTTACAAGAAGGGTAAGGATAATATGGTCATAGATGCTCCTTCTCGCCACTTTGATGACCCAGTTTCTCTTACATCTATTTCTTTGCTTGTTCCAAATTGGTTGCAATCTGTTCAACAGGGCTATCTCTTCTATGAACTCCATGCTTCTTCATCGGGAGGGCATTATGGGTCCCTCAAAATCTATGACCGGGAACAATGTAACTTCTTTTGGCAGGGACTGAAAATGAAAATTCACCAGATGGTGGTTGAGTGTGGTACTCTGTAATGTCCCCAGTTTGACCCCATGGCTTTAAATTGTAAATGATGTAATATTGTTATAAAATCATGGTGAGGAGATCAAGGCCAAGGCCCTGCAATCGATTTATTGATGCATATGGTTTACGTGCTAGCCAGACACATTGGAATTGTAAATACCATGTAAATATGCATTTTAATAAAATACCCACAACTAGCTATGCAATGCAACAAGAGATGGGGGCATGATTTTACAAGGAATTGGGAGGGAAATATTCAAACCCTTAGAGCCAATCAAGTCAATCCAAATGTCAATGAGAGAACCCATCAAACCCTCAACTACCCATGTTAACTTTTGTACCCAATAATTGATTTATGCAAAGAGTTGGTTGAGGTAGTTAATGCCTTAGGGAATGAGAGGTATGGCTGTCCAAATTCGAGTATGGGCAAGCCACCTTGCATGGGAAATCGCGTTTTGCTTCTTGGGCAAGAAAAGAGCTATGAATTTCTCCCCCAAGCCATTATCCATGATCAGTCTTGCTCCCTCAAAATTTTAGAGCTACCTGGGCGTTTTCTAGCAATGTTTGTTGTGTTTTCCTTCATTCTCCCAGTAGAGAAGGGCGTTTTTGTGTTGTATACCAGTGGGGAAGAAGGAGAATGGAATTGGGGTTCCATAGAGACCATTTTTGCTGATAAATGCTTAGAGAGTTGGGGAGAAAACGTTTTTCCTCCCTGTGGATGCATTTCCCTTCCCACAGTCCGTTTTGGGTGAGCCACGATTTGGAGAAAATATATGGCCATCTTGTTTGTGAATTCCATTGCTTTGGATTGAGCTTGAGAGTAAGCATCCAGGGTTCAGATGTAGCCTGCTAAACCCAGCTGTGGACTGGCTTGGCTGAGATGAAATGAGTAATTGGCTGTGAATGAGCTGGAATGTCCCCTTTTCCTTGTAGAAATCATGCCCAGCTCGGGGGTGGTCTCTGAGTGCTGAAAGAATACAGGCTGGGCAGAGACCTATGGTTGGGCGGAACATTGCAGCGACATAGCTAGTTGTTTGGGACAATTTCACAATGAAGATAAGTGTTCTCTGTCTATGTATTTTACTTCTACAATGTTTAATTGATGATTACATTGATATGTTGTATGCACATAAAATGTGTGTGGATGATTTGTTTATTTCCGCTGTGCATATTCAATTGAGTTGCATCTACACACAATGGTTTTTAATTGTATGAATCTAATGAGCTGGCTGAGTTTTTATGAAAATCCCCATTTATTGGCAACGTGTTCCCTTCCTTGCATTGGATCCAAGGGTGGGTACATTACATACTCTCCAGGTCAACAAGGGTGAAATGACACTCCTTTCGGGACTGCTCGAACCATTTCCCATCCCTACACAGATGTGGACAGCTATTTCTATGGATTTCCTAGAAGCGCTCTAGTGGTACAATACCACATCTAAAAGGACACCATATGAAGCAGTTTATGGACAGGCACCTCCAGTTCTTCTTCCATACACGCTCAACAGCTCCCCACTTCAAGAAATTGACTCGGTTCTTCGAAACCGCAATCAGATTCTTCTCATTCTGCAGGACAATCATCACATGGAAAGAATTCGACTAAAAAACAAGTCGATCAACACCGTTCTAAGCGCACTTTTCACGTAGTTGATATGGTCCTTCTTCGTCTACAGCCTTCCAAGAAATCCTCCCTAAAACTCAAAAGGCATCAGTGGGCCGGAATGCAACCCGAGGATGCTACAGGGGAACCACTACTTCAGATTCTGCATCAATTTCAACATCTAAAGCTTTGAGGACAAATCTTTTTCTAAGGGAGGGGGGATGTTAGGAACCCATGTCAACCCTTCGATTTAATTTGTTAGTATATTGTTGTTGGATGCATATGCTTTGTAAGTCGTCCTGTAGTATTTGTTGATCCATAGTTTGTATTATTATTGTTGGATGCATATGCTTTGTAAGTCGTCCCATAGTAATTTTTTATCCATATTTTGTATTGGCCCATGGTTTGTATTGACACATGGTATTGACCCATGGTATGGTGCCTAGACTTAGTATATAAGTTTGTGTTGAGACCAATGAAGGTATCCTGAAGTTATTTGTATTGAGCTTGCTCAAAGGAGGTTGCCCCCTCGAAGTGGCCTGCGATCAATATAAAAGTGATTCTGAGTTCTGTTATTTCTGCTATTTTGTTTGTTTTCATTAATTAATTATTGCAGGTTCTTCAGACTTTTTGTGTTCTTTTTACCCACATAGCAATGGAAATCGGTAAACCCTTAACATAATAAGAAACTAGCAATTCTTCTGCAGGGAGAAGAGTAATAGGGATTCTATTTTTCAAATATGAAAACCTTTGATTATAATCTTTTACCCTCTCCTTACCTATAATTTTCATTGAGGATAAGTCTAAAACTAAGTCTTCTGGAGTCTTATCATCTCCATATTTGTGGATAAACAGTTTTTCGAATTCATCCCATGAAGGAATGGATCGGGCTTGTAGGGAAAAGTAACACGTGGATGCTTTTCCCTTAAAGGTGTATGGGAACAACCTGCAAACTACATCGTCATGAATGACACTCCTAAGCCTAATAGCATGCATGAAAGTTTTGATGTGATCAAGTGCGGGTGATTTTTCATCAGTATTAAACTTGGGGAACCATTTCTCAGGTTTTTTGGGTAGTCTTTGTTGTTCACCAACAACGAACACAACATCCTGGTCTAGCCAGGGTTTTTTTCCACCTTCTGCCATGGGTAAGTCTTATGAATCTGAACTAGATGATGAATCACTACCAGATGAGGATGGTGAAGATGAAGGAGGATTTGTTGGTGGCCCACCTGTGGCAACATTTAGTTGGTCTTGCTTTGTTTCACCAAACAATATATCTAGATTGAAATCGGGAAGCAGATTGTGGCGAGGTGATGTTATGTTGTTCATGGTTTGGACGATCTGAATTTTGATTATTTAAGTTATTAGCTTGTGGATCTTTGTTCTGGTGATGAATTGCTATTAGTCCTTCATTACGTTCTTCAGCGATCCTTCACTGCAACCTAGCAACACTATCAGAAGAATCATTGAGTAGTTGTTCAAGTGTGAGGGGTCCCCTAGTGGGTGATACGAAAGCAATGTTTCCCCTGATGATTTCTTGCTCTATTATAGGGGTGGAAGGAATGACAGTTGGATCTTGCATTGGTTGTTCTACAGAGGTTGATTCCTGTGTATGACTACGGGTGACAATCGATATTCTTGTTTGAGGAGGTTTGCTAGTGTTTTGCTTAGGCATAATTTGTACTATTTCCTCCTTCTAGCGCCATTTGTTGAATATTTGGATGGTGTAAGTTCTGGAATGGGTTCAGAGGCTAACAACAGAGGGTGAAAACCTAGACTGAAAGGCTTCAAAAGGTCCTACACAAGGACAGTTCCATCCCCATCCTGTTTGGTGTAGTTAACTCCCACAGATATAAAGGCCTTCGCTGGCACTTATGGGGTTTGATCCTAGAAGGATCTATCTTCCTAAGATGGAAGATCAAAGTGTCATGATTCTAAAGTGGATCTAAACCTAATACAACTCTACCTTAAAGGAAATATAAACTAAGTTAGATATAATCTAAAGGGAGTGTATTGATTGTGTGCAAGGTAACTTGGTTCGAATTCTAATAATTCATTTCACCAATTTAACAGAAATGTAAAACTAGATCATTAACTTACTACTTCAAAATATGATCAAGCAATGAAAATTACTAACAATAGTTTAAAGGTCAAGCATATCCAAGATTACCCTGTAGCTCTTATGCTAATTGAAAAATTAACATGACTTATTGATTTAATAGTTTTTGTGAATCATTTGCAAAAATAGATAAAGATTTTAATTAAATAAATTCAATTAAAACATAAATACACATTAGACCATGAATTAAGACAAATCCAATTCAAAGATCAATGCATTAATGATTGGATGCAAAATCAACAGTATTGATTGGTAATTAGGGAAAATAAATCAGACATCATCAAAGAAATTTGATAACATAAACAAAGAGGATGCCGAAAGAAACTAACCTTGATTCATTGGTCTGCAAAAAAATCACATGATCACAAGTGAAACAATGTTTCTCCAGTCCTTCTCTAGCAATTATATCCGCCCCCAACTAACATTACCCTTCCCATGGGATCTCAAACCCTTTAAATAATAATTACAAAACAATAATACAAGGGAAATATCCCATAAAGAGCGATTATAGAAACGAGATTATTCTAAAATGACGAAGGAAAAAATGACACTTGGCCTAAACATATAACCATCCTCTATACATTGGGAAATTAATCCAATTCGAATCCCAATTTGGCATTACATAGATTAAACAAAAAAATATCATCGTAAACTGAGGAAGATCCAAACAAATCACGAGCTAATGATAGCAGCTGTCAAGAGGACTGTAGAAGCTTTCTTGAATTCATGATGGCCAAACATATCTTCAAAGACCGAAATCAGCTATCGGATCTTCTTTGAGAGGAATTGCGGGAATCCTAGGGGGCAAGTTGATGATTAAGTCCCAAAAAATTGTGTTATCTCGACCAACGCATTCTTCATCACTTTTCTTTCGCTTCTTGAGAGGGAGTCGAGAATGCATAAATTGAATCTTACAGTCCTCCTCTTCACTATCTGTGCTATCATCAGAAACATTAGCGTCAAATGGTGGAGAAACAGGTTCAGAGTATTCCACTGGCTGAGCCTCCTTCTCATTACCAAGTTTGATTGAGATATTGAAATCCTTTTGCATTTTGCTTAGAGCATGCAATTGTTAGGAGAAAATATCAGAGAATCAATTAACAAAACCTTGCATGAGACATTATAAACCAACAGATTGTTCATACTAATATTTATAACGAATAAAACAACAAGATTTGATATCGACTGAGCGTAACTAACTGGAATGATTGCAGGTCTACGATGTGCAGGTTGCAATTATCATATTTGCGAACGAAATATCAGTCAGCATGCATTAATCAGAATTTAGCGTAAGATCAGATAAATATACATAATAACACATGTGATCAACAGTCAAATCTCAAAGTTTTAATCACTAAGCAATCATTGGATTCAATGATTTCATGTTTGATCAAGAAAAATGCAGTCAAGGACCCGATTAACACTTGGAAATGACAACTAGACATAAAAAATTTGAAAATTTAAACCAATCTACCAGATGCAATCAGGGTCGTCGGATCACCTTAGATCAACGGTCGAGATGCCAATTGCAGGAATTCATTATTTGTAATTAATACATACCACCTTTCCGCAATCCGCAATGTGGGTTGCGGGTTGCGGAGAGAACAAACTAAAAAGTGACCAAAACATTCTGCATTCCGCATTCCGCAATTTGCGGGTTGCGGGTTGTAGAACATAAAACACAACGCGGTGTAAAAAGCTTCCCACAATCCACAATTGCAGGTTGCGGGTTGTGGGTGCATGAGATGTGCTTAATTGAAAAACCTTTCTGCATTTGTGGGTTTCGGGTTGTGGAAAGAAAAACTTCAAATGCAAACAAAACAAGCATCCACAATCCACATTGCGGATTGCAGATTGCGGGTTGCGGAAAGATCGAAATTTTTTTACCAATGATTTCTTTCCGCAACTCATACAACACACAAAAATGCATGAATTTTCAAAAGGAAAATTAACAGCTAAATTAAATTAAATCAAAGGCCAAAAATAATGGCAAACAGGCTGAACAACCCCAAAATCGACTAAGTTACTCTTTGGTGTAAAAATGGGGCTCCCATATTTTAGGTAAGACATGGGATCTGTTGTGCCTACAACATGATCATGGTGCGAGATTTTCCGATGTAGAGGAAATCACCTAGAGGATTGTTACCTACTACAGAAGTATGTATAGACACCAAAGAACCTATACTCCACATTTTGTAAGTCAGTTGGCCATGATGATACCAACTGTAGAGCATATGACCTTATGATAGAAAGAAAACATGATGTCTACAGACTCCAAGGCGAAACACATAATAGTAATGAAAATGCGCAGTATGATCAAGGCACATACAGAGGACGTGGTATATTTAGAGGAAGAGGATGTAACACTCGCCAAGGATGGAGAAGAGGTCATATTGTTTGCTATAACTATGCTCAACCTAGACATTTAGCAAGAGACTATCAAAACCCTTGCACTACTTGTAAGTATTGTAAATCATTTAACCATATCATTGAAGCATGTCCCATTTTGCTAGGAAAATGCAAGAAAAAAGACTAGAAGGACAGAACCAAAATATTTAGATGATCGCAACATCCATGTTGTGACACGAAGTGGAGCTTCGATAGGAAATGACAGGATGAACGAAACTTCAACTTCTGATGATCACACAAGCAGACCAGATCCTACTGATGGGCCTTGGGTAAGAAAAGGAGTTGAAAAAATGCCTTTATTCAACCCTAACAAATAGAAATAAGTATTCATGGAAGCAAGAAAATGATTTTAGGACTCGGAACCTTCGACCACAGGGATAGAATTGCGAATTGATCGGACACCTGTATTAGACATGCTGAATTCGTATGATGGATCGCGGACTTCGCCAGAACAGACAAGTCCTATCACATAGTTTCTACAAAGTTGTATAAAGTTGCTGAGACATGAAAACTACATAGGGGAACTACAGAACATGTTGGGATACTACGAACAACGTAGTACATTAAATGATGCACATAGAGCCGTCCATCACATTAAGAACCATAGAAGGGCAGGAAGAGAAATGAGGCTAAGCGCACATATTGGATATTTTGAACTGAACCGGTTCATTCTTGATCTAGACTCAAAGGTGAACGTAATGAAAAAATAAACATGGGAACAAATGGGGAAGCCAAAGTTATCTTGGTCTCCTATACAATTGAGATCAGCTAACCAGCAGAAGGTTATACCTTTTGGGAGACTATCAAGTGTTCTTGTTGATATTGATGGAGTGCGAAGTAAAGCAGACTTTGAAGTTATTGAGATCATAGATGACAGTAATCCTTATCCTGCATTATTGGGGATCGACTAGGCAATTGATAACCTTGCAATTATCAACTTAAAGAAAAAATAGATGATATTTGAAGGATTGGATCTCAGGGTTGTCGCACCCTTGGATCCTTCACAATGAACAAGGTACATTGAACCAGTAAGAGAAGAATGCAGAGCTCAGTAAATTGATAACATCTACAATATGAAAGAGAATCATGTAGATTACATTAACCATATAGAGGATGGAACATTGAGCTGGAGATGTGACAGTTCTTGCGTATCAAAGTCAGACGTGGGATTGGACAACTGGAAGATCCGAATGCATGAAGTATCAACTAGATGATGTGTGAAGATAACAAAGTCACTCTGTTGGATTGGAACAGAGGTAAGTCCAATTCCTACTTATGATGGTTTGAGTAATATCCATGCATTCCTTCATCAATATTTTTCATCAGTTTCATATGAACATAAGCTAGCAGCTTTAGATATAGCATTGCAAGCTACACCTGCTAGGTGGTGGGATGCGCACACAGATAACCTGAACACATGGGAAGAATGTAAGCACTTAATGGAAATTAGATTTTCTGAACAAACTGAGGTTGTACAAGCAAAATACAATGGACGGAATGATACTAGAGATCATATAGAGTCTTGGTTGAAAGCATGCATGCATATACCAAAGACAGAATGGGTTCATATGTTTTTGCACACTTTGGATCCACTACCAAAGAAATGGTATGTAGATATAGAACTTTGCAGAGGCACGATAGATTGGCACATCATGGTAAATAAATTTCAAACAACTTTCTGTTTTGAGGATGACTATCTGAGCGTTAATGAGGATTTACAGATCATTAAAAAGAAGGTATTTGATGATATCTCGTTACCTATGTATAAGTAACCAGATTGGGAAATACAGTTAGAACATGCCCTAGAATGTTATAACTTTGCATTAGACGAAGATGAAGATGAATACCCTCGTGAAGTGAATATACCTGAATCTGAAGGAAATCGCAATGTACAAGGACCGGATTTATAAATTCCAGATCTAAGTAACCCTGTGAATACCAAAAAGATCAATATTAGTACAAATGATGAACCAAAGTTTGCTTCTATTGGATATTACTGGGATGAATAAATAGTGGAGCATATTGCAGACCTACTGCACAATTACCAGGATCTGTTTGCAACCAAGTTTTCTGAAATGAAAGGAATTTTAGGTGACTTGGGAGTTATGAAAATACCTCTCAAGCTTGATGTGAATCCTATTAAGCAAATACCTTATAGATTGAATCCCAGATATAAATAAAGAGTAAAAGAATAAATTGACAAAATGCTTGAAGCAGGAATTATTGAACAAGTAGAAGAATCAAGATGGATAAGTCCCATGGTAATTCAAGACAAGAAAGCTAAAGGTGAAATTTGAATTTGTGTGGATCTCAGAAAATTGAATGATGCATATTTGCATGACCCATTTTCTACTCCATTCACAGATGAAGTGCTAGATAATGTAGGTTTAAATGAGGCATAATCTTTCACTAATGGATTTGCTAGTTACCATCAAATCATAATTGCTGCAGAAGACAGACACAAGACTACATTTTCTACTGAATGGGAAACATTTCAGTACATTGCTATGCCTTTTGGACTCAAGAACACACCTTCTATCTTTTCAAGAGTGGTTGTAGTTACATTTAAATATTATATCCATAAATTCCTAGAATTTTATTTTGATGATTGGATAGTATTTGGCCTTTTGAAGAACCATCATGCGAACTTAAGGATGATGTTAGCAAAGTGTAGACAGTATCATATTTCCTTGAACCCGAAGAAATGTGTCTTCTATGTTCCCTATGGTATTTTGTTGGGACACATAGTATGTAAACAAGGATTGATGGTTGATCCAGTGAAGATAACAATCATAGTAAATCTCCCAGCAACTAATTCAGTTAAGAAGCTACACACTACATTGGGACACACCGGATACTACATAAAATTCATTAAATGTTATGCGCAGATAACTGCACCTATGGAGAATCTTTTAAACAAAGAAGCAAAGTACAATTGGACTGAATATTTCCAAAAATTATTAGACACACTCAAAAAAAAATGGTTACAACGCCTATTCTCGTCGTTCCTGACTGGAATAAGCCATTTCATGTACATGTAGATGCTTCATCTATAACACTTGGCATTGTATTAGCGTAACCAGGTGATGGAGGCATCGATCATCCCATCGCATTTTCACGTAGAAATCTATATTCAGCATAAATGGATTATACCACAATAGAGAGGGAAGGCTTAGCAATGGTGTACACATTGCATAAATTTAGACACTACTTGCTAAGTTCGCATTTTTGTATGTTCACTGACCATTCAGCTTTGATGTACTTGGTCAATAAGCCAGTGTTAGGGGGAAGAATATGTAGATGGTCATTACAGTTTCAGGAATATGATTTTGAAATCATTGTGAAGCCAAGAAGATTAAACGTAGGACCTGACCACCTTTCAAGAATCGATTCAAGAGAGGAACCTAGTAATTTGGAGGATAATCTAGTAGATGCACAGTTGTTTTCTATCCATATAGCAGATGACTACTTCAAAGATATTGTCGAATTCCTAACTACAGGGTTAGCACCTACAAAACTTACTACGCAGTAGAAGAAACAATTAGTAGTAAGAGTAGTTGAATTTACCCTAATTGTAGGACAATTATACAAATTGGGACCAAATGAAGTATTGCGACGATGTGTACTAGAACATGAAAGACCAATCATACTTTCCAACGCACACTCAAGAGTATCAGGAGGACACTATGCAGGAAGAGATACTGCAAAGAATATTTTGAGAGAAGGACTATGGTGGCCTACGATATAGACAGATTCAAAAGAACATTGTCAGAATTGCAATGTATGCCAGAGAACAGGGAAGCCATCTCGCAGATATGAGATGCCATTGATTCCACAATTGACTTTGAAAGACTTTAATAAATGGGCTATTGACTTTGTGGGACCTATTAACCCACTAGGGAAGAGAACTAGTTCGAGATATATCATTACAGCTACAAATTATCTAACCACATGGGAAGAGGCAAAACTAGTGAAGGATTGTAGCGCAGTTACAGCCGCGCAGTTCATTTTTATGAACATATTGACAAGGTTTGGATGTCCAAAACTTTTGATGAGTGATAAGGGTACCCATTTCCTGAACAAAACTATTGAATCCATGATAGAAGAATTCCATATTTACTATCAGAAGAGAACACCATATCATCCACAAGATAATGGCACTGTAGAAGCCTTTAATTAAGTATTGGAGAATGCATTGACTAAGGTATGGAACACAAACAAGGATGATTGGGATCTTAGAATTCCAGCAGTATTATGGGAATATATAAAAACTTGTAAAAAGTTGACAGGACATACATCTTGTTAGTACCAGAGATGTTCTAACGCTGTTTTAGAATTGTGCCTGGGCATCAATGAAATTTACTGTGTTCTTTATTTAATCAAAATCACATTTACTTGAATATAATGCAGATCACCAAACTTAGAGTAGTGTGGGAAGTACTTCAATATGCCAATGAAAAACTTGAATAGGGTGGTGTTTATGAAATTGCACAAGAAAATGTACTTCAATGGAAGTAAATATTTGTCTTATGTTTATGAATAACATACTGAGCTGAAAAAGGAATTCAGTAGTTTAAACAAAAATGTTTACAGAGCTAAGTCCGAATAGTGTGAGGATATCATAACCAGATAACATAACATGAATATTTCACACCATAACCATATTAGAAACAATAATTCAAGCTGATAGCACTCATATTTAAATCCGAATTAACTTTGCAAATCATGAACATATATGAAAGAGATGAATTTAAAAGAGAAGAAATTACTAGCTAGACATATCAAAGGTTTGAATCCACAAGACACCAAGATGGGGTAATGAAATTCTTCTTTATATCTTGATCAGACCAAAAATATCGGAAGTTACACTTTTTACAAAAAGATTCGAGCCTATGGTATTTTCCTTTTCTTCTATATATTTCCTTCACTGGCCTTACAAAATGGTTTGTTAAAGCCCAACGAATTATATGTTTATGTTTATATTTTATAACAAAATCGGTTACAAAAATAGTCCTTGAGACTAATGCTGGCTTGATTGTTGTTGTGGTTGGGGTCCACCCTGATGAGGTGTAGGGACATCTTGTTGCATGGAAGAGGTTCCTGCTGCTGGCTGTGACTGTGAAGCAGTGACAGTTGCTTGTGCCTTTGTAGATTTCTCTAATTGTTGGAGCTAGAGAAACTTAGTGATACTTTTCCCATCCTTACCCATAAAATAATGGAAAACTCTAAGTTCTTTGGGAGATGAATCCAGCTCAGTGTACTGTTCAAAAGTACCCATTGGAAGATTCCTCAAAATCGTTTGAAGGCGATTGAGCATCTCGAAATTGGCATGCAACCTATCCACCATCACTCTCCTATTTAGCTCTTGCAGAGTATCTTTCATGTGGATTTCGGATTTCCTCGGATCCACCATCATGGAATTGTAGTTTTCCTTTGGATGAAGGTCTCGATGTCCATCCCAGAAAGAAGGGATCCCAAGGGGAAAGACTGACTTGAAAATCTATTTGAACGAGTACACATCCTGCTTCAACTAAGAAGCCATGTCAACAATGTTCTGGGCCAACACTCCCTTGGTAATCACCTTATTTCCTTCCATGATGATTTTAGTTCGGTCACAAATAGAGTATGTATGAAGCTCATCAAAGGCCTTTTCATTTAAGAAGTCGATCGCTGCTTTGACTAAATCGGTCTTCTTACTTACACTATTCCCTATTGCTCGCACATCGTGCATTGCGGATTCAACAATTTCAGCTTCTTCTTAGGTTATGCTGAAATGACCCCACTGAGAGCTTATCAAAGGTACTACTTGCTCCCATACTGCATATTTGGCACTTTTTATTAGAGGCTTTCCTGTCAACTTCCTAGATAGTTCTTGGAATTCACCCCGAAGTTTATCATTAAATTGTTGCAGCTCCGATATGACCTAGTCTCTTCAAACCAACTTTTCATTTATGTTGAAAATCTCATCACATTTGGCCTTCAGCTGGTCTTGTGCTTGGTTCAGGTCCGCATCCTTGATTCTCATCTCAGTAAGTTCCTGAGCCAGTTTGTCAGTGGGATCTACTGATGACAAGGCTTGGAGTGAGGAAGCCTTATGTTGGAGGATGTCTTTATTTATATTTTTTGCCTCTTCCAAATCGCTTTCCAAGGTGACAATCCTTTCTTTTAGGGCTTGACCATCAATCAGTGATTTCTCCAATTCTGACTGTATTATAGATAATTCTGCAGTCCGTGAATGCTCAGCCGTGGGGATATTGAGCTTCTTCTTTAAGGCTGTAACTTCCTTATATTTCTCTTTCATCATGGCTTGTAATTGAGCTATGTCATTTGGATTATGCACCATCTTCACGATTTGTTTCTCTAATTCAGTTATCTTCATCTGCTTAGATTTGTTAGTGTATTTTTCATTCTTCAACTGCTTCTCCAGCTTCTGGACCATGATTTGTAACCTATGTGTGCTCATAGGGTTCTCATAGTGTACTTTATCACATCTCGATACACTCCTTCACCTATCTTCCAGTGAAGTTACATGATGTATTTGGACGGGAATGTGTCCAAATTTATTGTCAATTGAGTAGTTTTGAAATTCAAGGGTACTTTCTTCCCCCCAGCACCAATGGTTCTAGGACCGCCATTTTCAGGGCTCCCTATCTAAAATCTAGTGCCGACAACATCTTAGACTACTTCCCTGTCTCAAGCTCCTTGTTTGGGAACAAGGACTTCTCTAGGTTGATGTTATTGTCTTTAATATGTGCATATAGCCAAACAAACCCGATTAACAGGCGACGTGGTGACCAAAGCACCTTTTGTAGACTGAGCTTCCTGCCTCTAGGGCCACGTAGCATATGGGAAGGTTTCCAAGATGACAAGTGTCAAGGGGGTGGGTGCCAGAATGAATTTTGATGTCGTGCTGGATGTTCCTTCTATTTTCAATCTTTTAACCTTTGACCCCACGCGCTATGATCCTTCCTTTTCAGTTGCAGATGTGGGCTCTGATATCCCCCTTTTTCCCAAAGTGTCCAACTTAAGAGTCAGTGGAATGATTGGTGCCCCAACAGCATTGCTAGGATCCAAAACCACTTGGCTCTGCTCCCAACTGTGTAAGTTGGCTATTTTTTCCAGCAATGGATGAGGTTTGTGGGAGTAAGCTGCAGACCGAGCAACTTGCCTTTTTTGGGAGATTATCCCACTCGGATCATAATTGTGAGATATGCTTAATTGGAAGCCAAATGATGCTAGTAGATCTTCCACTTCTTTCTGAGCATCTCTGCTCCTGACCTTGAATGGTCCAGCTTCATTGGGGACCTTGATGGTCCTGAAACTGTTTCCCTTCATGAATTGTACGTCGTCGCAATTGAATCTTTGCCGGATGTACTCTAATGCGAAAAACCAAGGAGTCAAGAATATGGGGAACTTGAAGGAGCTATTTCTTCTCCATACACCCTGATTTCAGTATGAGTCTTGAAACAAAACCAATCACCAACAACCTCGTTTAGGTTGAGCTGAAGAATTGCTTGCATTCTGGAAAAATTCTAGGAGGAGGAGCATCAAACAACAATGAGTAAATATTAGAGATAACGATGTCTACGAATGCAGATAAATACTTCTGTGGAGGAACCGAGACAACTGATTTATCAAGGTCACATTAGCTAAAGAAAATTTTATTGTGGTAGAAGATCATGTAGAGGAGCAGGGAACAAAATATAGACATTCTCTTGGATGATAAACTTTTTAGTTGGAGGTGGATGGAGTGAGCAAGAAAATATGGAAAGTATAACATGATAGGGATCTACTGCTAGGATAGGTTCATGAGAAAAAAGAAACCCAAAGCGACATCATCGATCACCATGTCATGGTCGTATTCGAGGACCTGACATATCATTGATATTACGGGTCTAGCTGAACCCGCAAACATCTCCAAGATGAATATAGATTGAGTTCTAGGTAAATTTCTCTCAGGTGGGACTATCATCTAGATGAAAGCATCTCTTTTTTCCAGGGAAAGTTCCCAAATTTTGTTTACCAGAACCTCTTCATCAAATTGAAGCCTTGAGGCATCTTCGCTAGTGTTCGTCAACTCCATGATGAGTTCCTTCCTGATTAGGAAGACCACGCTTCCCAACCGAGAAATGATGGGCATTCTTTCTGGTGCATACCTTTCAGCACACCATTGTACTAAATCAGGAAAAATCCTAGCTTGCGGCAGAATCATCTTAGCCAATCCAGACTTCCATAAATTGAATATGTCACTGCCGTTCTTTTCCTGCTCCTCGGCCTGACGAGCTAACTTATGTAGGTTTGGGAAGGAAGAGACATAATCATGAATGTCGAAGAATTCATCGCCAAGATGATCAACTTGATTGAGGACTGTCGACGCGACAGGGGATTCAGGGGTTGATGCAGAGGCCATGGTAATGTCGGGCTAGAGGAGGGAATGTTGGTACTGAATGGCTTTGGGATTTAGGAGAACTAGAGCAGGGAGTGACGAATGGGGAGTTCGTAACACTAAAATAAAAGTTCCTAGTGGTTTCCCTGGGGACGTATTTATAGGAAGGATTTTGAATTTGGCAGGGTTTAATGCGAGGTTCACATGGCCCTCGGAGATTGGCTCATTAGTTGCGGGGTAGATGGCTCCTTGACTGCTAGGAGATGTTTACTCCTACACGGTGGTGGTAGTGACCATTTAAGGGTGGCTTAAGGAAAAGTGATGGCGAGGAACTGCAAAGGGAAGCAGTAAACCATAAACCATAAGTGTCTTCAGGGCCCCGATAAAGCAATTTGGGAAGATTGCTTTTCAGGCCCTGACTCAACGTGAATCCGCCATGTGGAAAGGGTTGTTTCGATTCAGGGGTGCTCTTGGCATGCTAAACTCTGAGCATATAAGATGCCCTGAAGTACAGGAAGTCATCAATCTTCCGCCAAGATTTACTTGAGATGCGTACCAAGTCAGCACAACTTTGTGGGAGTGCCCATTTCTTCTGATGACTAACTGCTTGGAAGCCTATGGCTGAAAAACCACTATGGAAGCCTTTAGTAGTTTCAGGGCTCCGAAAAAGTGGTTTAGAAAAACTACTTTTTGGCCCCTGAACAAACCTGGGGCTACCATGTGTAGGTGGCGGTTTTCATTCAGGGGCATCTCGGGAGTGTTAAACTCCGAGCACTTTAGCCGCCCTGAAGATTAGCTATCCGTTGATTCCACTTCTCTATCTCCTTGAGATGTGCACCCAGTCGACGTAGATTTATGGGGTGGGCCCCGCTCTTCTGACGGCTAAACTGTTCAGCAGTTCATTGCTAGAAACCACTGTGGCAGAATTTAACCGTTTCAGGGATCCGAGTAAGTGGTTTAGCTAGACTGCTTTTGATGCCTTGAACTGCTATGAGGATGCCACGTGCTTGCAGCGGTTTTCATTCAAAGGAAGTCTAATCCTGATAAACATTGAGATCTTTGGCATCGTGACTTAAATATCAGCCATTGATCTGAAATCAACCGACCATATTTATTTTAGTTGCCCCTATCTCTTCCACAATCGATCTTTCACCACGGGGTGAGCTGTATTTCTTTCTTTTTGTGACGTTGTCGCTCTAGATTTTTGTTTAGAATCCTTCATAAGCTTAGCGTATAGTAAAGCTGCCTTTGGCCAATTAGGATGCTAATAATAGTACTAACATTGGTTTCAGTGGGGACAACCTTTTTCTTCAGAAGAGGCTGAGAACAGTAGACCATTTCCTTTAAGTCCATTGGGTTGTGGAGTCATATCTGTCTTTTATTTCTAAAATCAAGTAACATAGAAACATGAGAGAGAAAAGTAACATGTGAGCATAACTTTTTGCAAAAGGAAAAAGGGAAAACATATGTTACATATATGAAACAAAAGATCATTTGGTAGAGAAAGATAGAGATCAATATTGAAAAAATCGCTTTACGAATCTGCCATTTAGAGGATTTCTGAATATTTCATCATTGGGTTGAGCCAATTGATATGTGTTGTTATCGTGGACTGCAATGAACTTGAATGGGCCCAGCCATAAGTTGTCAAATTTCCCATGTTTAGCTCTCTCTTCTCTTCTAGCATTCCATTTCAGAACAAGGTCTCCATGTTGAAAATATTGAGTGATGTACCTTCGGTCAAATGTTTCCTTAATCTTATCTTGGTGGATCTTGGAGGTTTCATCCAGCTGCTCCCTGGCCTATTGAATTTCTATCAGTTGATGAATCCTTCTCTCCATGTCATTTGGTTCTTCATGCTCTGGTTGTAATAGTTTCATCACTGGGAGACCCAACTGAATGGGGAGGACTCTTTCTTTTCCATAGACTAGTTGGAATGGTGAAGTGCCTATAGCATGTTTGGCACTAATTTTGTCTTCCCACAATGCAAATTTTAGTTTTGAATCCCAGCAACTTTTGTTTTTATTTAGCATTTTCTTGATGATAGTCACTAAAATTTTGTTAGAGGACTCATCCAAACTGTTTCCCTGGGGATAGTAGGTAGTTGAATGAATCAATTCAATATTCTAGTTTTGACAAAAACTCATCATTTTGGATGATTTGAAAGCTTGAGCGTTTTCTGTAATGATATTTCTGGTGCAGCCAAATCTTACTAGGATATTCTCTTCCAGGAAACGTATTATGACCATGTGAAGAACCTGCAATAATTAATTAATGAAAACACACGAAATAGCAGAAATAACAGAACTCATAATTGCTTTTATATTGATCGCAGGCCACTTCGAGGGGGCAACCTCCTTTGAGCAAGATCAATACAAATAACTTCACGGTACCTTCATTGGTCTCAACACAACTTATATACTAAGTCTAGGCTCCAATACCATGTGTCAATACAAACCATGGGCCAATACAAAATATGGATCAACAATTACAATGGGATGACTTACAAAGCATAGGCGTCCAACAACAATAAAACAAACTATGGATCAACAAATACTACGGGACGACTTACAAAGCATATGCGTCCAACAACAATATACAAACAAAGTAAATAGAAGGGTTGACATGGGTTCCTAACATCCCCTCTCCCTTAGAAAAATCTTTGTCCTCAAATCTTTAGATGTGGAAATTGATGCAGAATCTGAAGGAGTGGTTTCCTTGTAGCATCCTCAGGTGCCATTCCGGCCCACTAATGACTTTTGAGTTTCAGGGAGGATTGATTGGAAGGCTATAGACGAAGAAGGACCATATCAACTGCGTGAAAAGTGCGCTTAGAATGGTGCTGATCGGCTTGTTGTTTCAATCGAATTCTTTACATGTGAAGATTGTCCTGCAGAATGAGAAGAATCTGATCGTGGTTTCGAAGAACTGAGTCAATTGCCTGAACTGGGGAGTTGTTGAGCATGTATGGAAGAAGAACTGGCGGTGCCTATCCATAAACTGCTTCATATGGTGTCCTTTTAGATGTGGTATTGTACCACTGGAGCACTTTCTAGGAAATCCATAGAAATAGCTATCCACATCTGTGTAGGGATGGGCAAGGGTTTTAGCAGTCCCGAAAGGAGTGTCGTTTCACCCTTTTTGACATGGCAAGTATCACATTCAACCACCATCTGGTGAATTTTCATTTTTAGTCCCTACCAAAAGAAGTTACATTGTTCCCAGTCATAGGTTTTGAGGAACCTAGAGTGCCCTGCTGATGAAGAAGCATGGAGTTCATAGAAGAGTTAACCCTGTTGAACAGATTGCAACCAATTTGTAACAAGCAGAGAAATAGCTGTAAGAAAAATTTGGTCATCATATTGGTGAGAAGGAGCATCTGCCACCATATTATCCTTACCCTTCTTGTGAGTGATCACATAGTCATAACTGTTGGAGAGAACTTCCGCAGCACTTAGGAAGCTGCTAATTTTGGGAAGGATAACTAATTTTGGAGAGAAAGTACCAATTTTGGCGGTAAGACAAAGATATCGCCGTAGCGCAAATCCCGGCGGGAATCACGGCGATAGGCACAGAAAAGTCAAGCATGTGGTACAAAGAAGAGGCCGAAGGAAGAGCTCAACCACCGCAATAAAGGCGCCGGAGATGAAGAGAGGGTTCAGCTACCCTCATTAAAGAAGAAGGACTACAGTCAGCGTTGCTTGAACCAAGAAGAAGCGACGGGCCGATGCATTAAAGACTAAGGACTGCAGGAAGCGGCGACGAGACAGAAGGCGGCCATGGAAGTACAGCCAGTTGACTGTAAGTGGTTAGGGTTGAGTCACTGTTGGGATAAGGCCCACAGTTTTGTAACTGCGATGAGACCTTCGGGCCATCTATATATAGTAGTCTTTTTATATGATAAGGGGTTGGCCACATAGTGATAGAGACATCAGGTAGAGGCTAGCCAAGTCTGTGTTGCAGAGTCTGGACATCCCTGAGAGAACATAGGGCTGACCTGTTGAGAGATAGTGCGATCCGCAGGGATTGTGAGAGAAAGAGGTCTATAGAGAAGGGCTCCCACTGAGGTGGAGTTTCCCAGAAGACCCTTGTTGTAAAGAGTGGAACGGAACTGTGTTTATTCTGCAGAGTTGTAAACAAGAACCGTAGTTCCCCTGGGCGTAGTTCTCGCCCTGGGAGTAACAACATGCTTATTTAGTAGCACTATTGTATTTGTGTAGATACTGCTCTCATTCAACTGTCTGTGTTATATATGAATGCTTCAGTCTGTTATAAGTAATGTACATGGTCGTCAGTTTAACTTCTGAATGATGTATAATAATTGTGATAATCATAGCTACCCGCATAGCAACTAGATAACTGTTAACAGAGGATAAGGTGCGAGTAGGGACTGAATGTAAGTCATGAATGGTCTACTTAGACACTGCTCAAAGTGATATTCTACTTAGTTACGTTGTTGCGAGATGTCAAGGGTCAAGTTCATTAGCAAGGGTTAGGTTTGGAGACTGAATGTTGTAGCTAACTGCAGTACCAGGATAAGGATAGCGGAGACCACTTACTAATCCAGGAAGCGGTCAAGATTCACTTACCGCAGGAACTAGAAGGGGAAGATATCGCGCCTACGATATCTTAGGTATCGCTAGACGGTTTTACATAGGGGAAGACTTATCGCATCCCCCGCGAAATGCGATAAGACGGAGGCGTAGCCGGAGTAATGGAATGAGACGGACAGCTCCAGTCAAAGGGATCAAGGTGGATTTTAGTACCCTGGATGCCTCGGAACTTGGCTGAGGACACTTGAGTCTTCTGCCTCCCATTAGAATCACTTCGGGTGAGACTTCAGGTTGCCTCTGCGACCTGTTGCCGAAAGGGCCAGTGAGCTAAGGGTTCTGTTGGTCTAAGGGATTACCACAGCCCGGGTCTGAAAGAAGAGAAAAACCAACAAATGGTTCTGTTGCCGGTTTGAACACATTGAGCTGATGTTCTGTTGGCATCCTACCAAGCAAGAACTTAACCAGTGGGTTGAGTCAAAAGAAAGAGAGTTTGCTGCAAAAGAAAACAAGAATCCTAGACTGAGCACTGAGGCTTGGCTACAGAAGCACATTTTTACAGATCTCCATGAGATATTCTTCGTAACTTATGCTATTGAGTTATATGGTTGGTTATCAAAGCTTGTTGACCACAGCGGTGTTAAGAAGAATCGAGAAGTTGTCTGGACAGCAGAGCTGATTCAGACCTTGAAAGGTGTCGATAACCCCATCTCACGCGCAGTAGACTTCTGGCTTGCGAGTCTGCTAGAAGGCTTCATTACAGAGTTCGCGGTTGATCAGAGAAAGAGTTTCAGCGCAGCAGAACGGCACTTCTTCAAGGGTTATCGCGGTAAGTACCTAAATTCTCTAAGTCTGTCCATTAAGCAATTACTATATGAAAAAGGAGTACTGGACATAATCTCAGATGAATAGTAGCATGATATTGTAATGTCAGTAGACTCTGAAAGTGATTATGAGTATCTTGGACATACACGTAGTGGTAAAAGATATAGAGTCAACGATTCATCTTCTTCTGAAGAAGACAGCTCAGATCACCCGAGACAGCAGAGTCAGAACCCTAGGACTCCTCAAAAGCCAGTCGAAACTCAGAATAATCCCGCAGGAACCCCGTCCAGTAGCTCTTACACAGTGAATACTGCCGCTACACCCTCCACATCTACACAACCGAGTGGTAATCATACAGAAAACCAGAACCCACCATCTAGAAACAGAATGGGAGATGATATGAAGTTACCAACATTTAAAGGTACAGGGTCGGAGGACCCTGAGCAACACTGGTTCTTATGCGAAGCCATATGGACCATTAAGCAAATACAAGATGATAATGTCAAGCTTGTCCAGCTGGCCACCACATTTAGAGAAAGAGCATTAACTTGGTATATGAAGTATACCTCTGGCCATAACAGAACGCTTGCACAGGTTAGAACTGCTATGATTAAAGAGTTTAAAAAACCTAAATCCGAGTCACAATGCATAGCAGAACTTAAAGATATTAAACAATTGCCTATGGAAACGGTTTGGGATTTTGACCAGAGGTTCAAGACCCTCATTGATCAGGTAAGCTTTGAGCTTGCGCCTCAACAGCATAAAGAATGGTTTATCGCAGCAATGTTACCACACATCAGACTTCCGCTAATGCAACAGAAGCTAAATACACAAGATGAAGCATTAGAAATGGCAATGAAACTAGAGGCTTCACCTCTAGCAGAAACTAGCACCGGTATCACTAATCTGCAGAATCAGCTAGCTAACCTCACCTTACAGCTGCATGAAATTAAGAAAGGAAAGGAGGTTGCGCATGAAATTTGGTGTACTAAGTGTAAAGCGCAGGGACACAGTAAGGATAACTGCCCTGTCTTTGCTGACTATATCGCCAGTGGAGCTCCTAACCCGTTGATGCAGAACCAGGGACCATGGTGCGAGATTTGTAGAACCAGAGGACACAGTCCTCAGGAATGCCCTCTCCTTCAGAAATATGTGCAGACACCAAAGAACCTATATTGCAACTTCTGTAAATCTGTGGGACATGACGAAAACAACTGTAGAGCTTATGAGCTAATGATAGAAAGGAAGCATGACCTTTACAGAGTTCAGTCAGAAGCATCCGGACCAGCAGTACGTGCACAAGCTGATCCGAATCAGGGAGGTCGTGGAGGAAATTTCAGAGGCCGAGGACGCGGAGGAGGCTATGAATCTGGCCGTGGCCGTGGAACTATCACCTGTTATAACTGTGGAGGCACAGGACATTACGCTAGAGACTGTCAGAACCCTACTACAACGTGCAAGTATTGTAAATCTTATGATCACACAATAGAGGAATGTCCCATACTGATAGCTAAGATCAAGGACGCCAAGCCAGCAACCAATCAGACTATCCAGTTTATCGCTGCTGAGCAGAACGAAACCGAACCACGGGTCAATATTGTAACTCGCAGTGGTCTCTCCACAAGCAACATATCGCAGGACGTGGAAAAAACGACAGGAACGCAGTGGGTGCGCAAAGCTCCAGGAAAACCTATCCCACTTGATCTACAGAAGAATAAGGAGGCATTTCAACAAACTAAGACTTCCTTTGCTGAACAGACACCGCCCAGATCACTATTATTACCATCTCAGGGTATACCACAGAAACCACCGCAGGATGTTAGTACTGCGCAGACACCACAGGCTAGCACATCTGGCAGATGCGACGAAGAGGAATTGACCGGGAGTGTACAGTCCTTCTTGCAGAGTTGTTTGAAACTTCTAAGAAATGGGAAAGCTGTAGAGGAACTTCAGAAAGTTATTGACCAATGTCAACAGAGCCCTTCTGTGAGCAATACACAGCGCACCATTCACCATATAATGGGCCATACAAGGACAGGAAGAGAGATGAGGCTCACAGCGCAGATCGGACTATTTGAAATGGATGAGGTTATCCTAGACTTAGGATCAGAAGTAAATGTCTTGACTAAGCAGACATGGGAACAAATGGGAAGTCCAAAACTAAGC
The DNA here is from genome assembly GCA_027924585.1 of Larix kaempferi. Classification (NCBI taxonomy): domain Eukaryota; kingdom Viridiplantae; phylum Streptophyta; class Pinopsida; order Pinales; family Pinaceae; genus Larix; species Larix kaempferi. Next base: position 12,403,046 of record BSBM01000687.1, on the reverse strand, counting down.
AGGTCCCCTATCCATCTTAGACTAGCTAATCAGCAGAGAACATCACCGATGGGTCGCTTATCGCATGTCCCAGTGGACATCGACGGAGTTCACACATATGCCGATTTTGAGATCATAGAAATTATTGGTGACACCAAACCCTATCCAGCTCTATTAGGTATTGATTGGGCTTTTGATAACAAGGCTGTTATCAACTTAAAGAAAAGGCAGATGACATTTGAAGATGCTCAAGTCCGGGTTATCGCACCATTAGACCCTTTACAGGGTCCTCGCTACATTGAGCCAATCAAAGCAGAAGAGGAGGTGCATAACATGGAAAATTTGTACCAAATGACTTCTAATCAGACAGACTACATTGACCCTACAGCTGATGGACATATCAGCTGGAGATGTGATAGCTCCTGCACATCAGATTCATATGTTGGCTTAGAGAATTGGCAAAATAGACTCCACGAAGTCTCTATTCGCAGATGCGCATTCATGACTAAATCACTGCGATGGATTGGGACTGAAAACAGGTATATTCCAACTTTTGATGGATTAGCAGACGTCAATGATTTTTTGCAGCAGTTTGAACAAGAGATTCCTCAAGAGCAGAGGATGGAGGTTTTTGACCTTGCAGTTCGAGCCACACCTGCAAGATGGTGGTACACACACAAGGAACATATCGCATCATGGTATGATTGTAAGAGATTGATGCGCATTAGATTCTCTAAAGAAAGAGACTGTACACAGCGGAAATACACAGGGGAGAGTGATCCCAGAGCACACATTATGAACTGTGAACAGAGTTGGCTAGAAATTCCAGTAGAAGAATGGGTTCATTTGTTTATCCATACACTGGATATGGTTCCACGGAATTGGTATACAGAAGCAGAGCTAAGAAAAGGAACTATCTCATGGCCTATTATGATTGAAAACTTTTTGGTCACGTTCAGTTTTGAATCTGAGCATCCAAGCATTGATCGGGCCTTGAAGATCATAAAGACTAAAATATTTGAGGATTGCCCATTACCAGCGGATTCGCAACCCGAGTGGGCTATTCAGATGGAACATGCACTGGAATGTTACAACTGCGCACAAGACTCAAGCGATGAGGATGAAGATCCTCGCAGTATCAATATCGCAGAAACAGAAGGTACGCGTGAAGTTGAAGGTCCACACTTAGAAATCCCAGCTGTAACAGAACCAATCAAGATTAGAAAGAGCAATATTGGCACAGAAACAGACCCTAAGTTTGCCTCTATTGGAGATTATTGGGATGATGAGACAATTGGCCAAATCACAGACCTATTACATGAGTATCAGGACCTATTTCCTACCAACTTTACAGAAATGAAGGGAATAGTGGGTGACCTCGGAGTCATGAGAATACCGCTTAAGGAGGACGCTAAGCCAGTTAAGCAACGTCCATACAGGTTGAATCCGCGGTATAAAGCAAAAGTAAAAGATGAAATAGATAAGATGCTAGCAGCAGGCATCATTGAACCTGTTGAAGAAAGTGAGTGGGTTAGTCCCATGGTAGTACAAGAAAAGAAAACAAAAGGAGACATCAGGATCTGTGTCGACTTGCGCAAACTGAATGATGCATCGCTGCATGACCCATTTCCGACACCATTCACTGATGAAGTCTTAGACAATGTTGGAGGACAAGAAATCTACTCATTTACTGATGGCTTTTCAGGCTATCACCAGATAAGAATCCATCCAGACGACAGGCACAAGACCACATTTGCGACAGAATGGGGCTCCTTTCAGTATACGGTAATGCCCTTTGGTCTTAAGAACGCCCCAGCAATTTTTTCTAGAGTAGTTGTTGCTGTCTTTAAGGAATACATCCATCAATTTCTAGAAGTTTATTTTGATGATTGGACTGTATTTGGACTAGTCAAGAAGCACATAGGAAACCTGCGATTAATGTTTGAAAAATGTAGACAGCACCAGATTTCCCTTAACTTAAAAAAATGTATATTTTGTGCGCCTTTTGGTACGTTGTTGGGTCACATTGTGTGCAGACAAGGCTTGATGGTAGATCCCGCGAAGATCGCCATCATTGTCAATTTACCAGCACCTAACTCAGTAAAGCAGCTGAGAACTACACTTGGTCATACCGGGTATTACAGAAAGTTTATCAAAGGTTATGCCAAGATTACCGCACCAATGGAGAAATTATTGAAGAAGGATATCAAATTTCAGTGGAATGAGGAATGTCAGAAGAGTCTTGACGCTCTAAAAGAAAAAATGGTTACAGCACCTATTCTGGTCTTTCCAGATTGGAACAAGCCTTTTCATGTTCATGTGGATGCATCTGGCATCGCACTGGGCATTATTCTCACGCAACCAGGCGAAGGGGGTATTGACCACCCTATCGCATATTCGAGCAGGAGACTATCGACAGCTGAGAAGAATTACACCACCACAGAAAGAGAAGGGTTAGCAATGGTGTATGCTTTACAGAAATTTCGGCACTATCTGTTGGGTGCCCCGTTCAAGATGTTCACCGACCATTCTGCATTAAAGTACTTGGTCAATAAGCCAGTGTTAGGGGGAAGAATATGCAGATGGCTATTGTTGTTCCAGGAATATGATTTCGAAATCATTGTTAAGCCAGGAAGACTAAACGCAGGACCTGATCACCTGTCAAGGCTAGACTCAGGTGAAGAACCAAGTAATTTAGAGGACAACTTTCCTGATGCGCAATTGTTCTCCATTCAGGTCGCAGATGAATATTATGGAGACATAATTCAATTCCTTACTACAGGGTGGGCGCCACCTGAGTTTACCAAGCAGCAAAAGAAACAATTAGTGGTGAAAGCAGCAGACTTCACCCTGATTGCAGGACACCTCTATAAGCTAGGACCAGATGAAATCTTGCGCAGATGCGTTATGCCCCACGAGAAACAGACCATTCTTAAGGAAGCACATTCGGGCATCGCAGGAGGCCATTTCGCAGGGAAGCCTACCGCTCAGAAGATCCTAGCATCCGGACTATGGTGGCCTACATTACATAAAGACAGTAAAGAGTTTTGCAGATCATGCGATATCTGCCAAAGGACAGGAAAGCCCTCCAGAAGAGATGAAATGCCGTTGCGACCACAGATAACGCTACGCGCATTCGATAAGTGGGCCATAGACTTCGTGGGTCCTATTAACCCTCCAGGAAAACGAACTGGTGCGAGATATATTATTACAGCAACAGAATACCTCACCAGGTGGGCTGAGGCGAAAGCAGTCAGGAATTGTGATGCTGCGATAGCAGCACAATTTATTTTTGAAAACATCATCACTAGATTTGGATGCCCAGTGACTTTGATGAGTGATCAAGGCACACACTTTTTGAATAGCACCATAGAAGCATTGACAGAGGAATTTGAAATACAGCACCATAAGAGTACACCTTACCACCCTCAAGCTAATGGTACGGTGGAGGCTTTCAATAAGATATTAGAACAGGCTCTTACAAAGATTTGTAACAGTCAAAGGGATGATTGGGACCTCAGAGTTAATGCTGTATTATGGGCTTACAGGACCACGTGTAAGAAACTAACAGGACACACACCTTTCAGCCTGGTATATGGACAAGAGGCTGTTATGCCTATGGAATACATCTTACCCAGTCTAAGGATTGCTCAGCTTACAGAGATGGCTGATTCTGATACTTTAGAGGAGAGATTGGCGCAGCTGCTCAATCTGGAGGAAGACAGATTTATCGCAGGATTCCATCAAAAAGTGCAGAAAGCATGAGAAAAAGCTTGGCATGATAGGCATATCAAGAACAAAATCTTTCAGCTTGGAGACTTGGTACTCCTTTATGACAGTAAGTTTATAAAGTTCCCTGGAAAATTCAAAACTCATTGGTTAGGGCCATATCAAATTCAGCAAATAACAGATGGAGGTGCTATACAACTGCGTACTATGAGTGGGGAGTTTCTTCCTACCCTGATCAATGGCAGTCGGCTTAAGCTTTATCGCGACGGCCATGCCACCTCCCAGCCCTAGCCCAGAAAGGAAGTTAATGGTGCAGATGTTCAGTGTAGTTGAAATGAAGCATCGCACCCTAAGGAGTCTACACCGGGAAATACTTTAGGTAAGAGTTCGCAGCCAGCTTTCCTGGTGGTTGCGATAATTTTGATATGAGGCGAGTTTGTGGCACTTTCCATCTCCAGACGATGCGATATCTTATCGCAGAGGACAGAAAACAGATGGATGCGCTACCAAATTTTGAATTCATCAGAGGGCTAGTCACTTCGCCATCTGACAAGCATTAACTGCACAGCTGACAAGTATCTGTTGTACTTAGATTTGGCAGCAGTACGACGATTCTTCTAGATTTGGAAAATCCGATGCGACACCACTCCGGTGCACAGTTTCCCAGCGAAAATTCAAACGGCGTTTGCAATAAATAGGCGCGGGGTGCTGTCTTGTCTATGCATTAAATGCCGCCAACGGGTCCAGTCACTGGTCCGTTGCCATTTGAAATTCCGCCTTATGATAAATACACGTTCTATTCAAAGCACGGGGCTACTTGGTCATTTTCACTAAAAGAGTTGAGCGCAGTTGAGCCGAGCCAAGCATATTCTTAGCAAAGTTCTGAGCAGGGAAACCAAAAAACAGTTGCAGACTCTGATTTGCATTAAGATTAGCAATCATAGGAAGTCCAGAGTACCACAGGGGAAGGTCCCTTGCGCCAGACGAGCCTCTAGAAGACGTGTTGCAGAGATTCCAAAGGGGTGGAATCGAGTGCGCTATGACTTCGGTTGTGGCAAAGAAAGGGAAGAAAATTGCTGCTGGTTCTCCGTCTACACGCCAGTCACCAGAAACCTTAGCTAATATGGAGCGTAGCGAGACCCCGAATAGCACAGACTCAGAAGAACCGGCGCAGGAACTTCCGGAAGAAGTTACAGTCACTACCATATACTTCCCACCAAGAATAGAGAATGCGCCAGCCATTGTTCTTCCACGAGACTTTAAATATGAACTCATACTCCCACCGCTGGATAACCGAGTGAAGGAAGAAGGTAACTTGTGGGGGAATATGCATGCTGTTAAGTTTACTGATTATAATCTGAGAGATTATACGCTGTACCCACAATTCCGCCGCGATCGTTATATGACGATTCAGAGGAACCCAAGGACACAGCACGATGAGTTCGTCCCCATGGACCATGTAAGCCATTTAGCACCGTCGGGACTGCTCAACCTCCTGGAGATTCCACACTTTGGACGGGGCCCGGAGGTCAATGCTGTGGTGCGGACGCTACTGTCATGTGTGCATGGTGGTTACTTATGGTTGGGTAACCGAATTGATGTCAATGTTGACCTCATTCACCGCATCACCGCTCTGTCGAAGACTGGTTTCGACCCACAGATAAATATTGATGGCGCCACAAAGGATACCAGGCTCTCAACCAAGCAGGTTGCGGAGTATAAGCTGCAAAGAGGAGGTCGCGCCTACGATGTCAATTCAATACAGGATGACGCCTTGCGGTTTACTGTTAGTCTGTTGGCCGGAAAACTCCTCCTCAAGGTGAGGCCGGAGAAGGTCACAGGCTCAGTTATCCGCCTCGCCATTGAAGTCATAAAAGGTAAACCTTACAACTGGAGCTTATTTTTGTTAAATAGTTTCTTTCAAGACTGTGCGCAGGCGCAGCAGGATCCACTTCACAGCTTCCACTTCTCGTGGCTGCTGATCCTTATGGCTTTCATTGGATGGAAAGAGCCTCCCAATTCGCAGTTTCCACAACTGCCACCAGGGGCGTGCAGAGGGTCGAGGTACTCAAATCTTTGGGCGAGTAGTCACCCCGAGAAGCACAAGAATAACGCAATGGTATTCCATGAATATTATATGCTATTGCTTGAATCCGTCGCAACGATTCCGCGTGTCGACTCGCCGGTCGTTGATCTTTATCAGTCCAAGCTGGAATTTAAAGTCGACAGGGATAAAACCTACATCAGACCCAAAGGATTCAGGAAACATAACGAATGGGCCCCCGGCCCATATCGCATGGAAATCCAGCAGGTCGAAGATACCATTAAGAACTGTTTCGACGAGGACATGAAACAAATGTATGATGATCTATCCTCTGGCCTAGTTCCAGCTGATCCCCCAGCTGAGGACCCAGAAGATGTTCAGGAGGTAGATCCTAAAGACAAAGAGAAAGAACCAATAGGTTCTAAGAGAAAGGCTATTGAAGGCCCTTCTCCGGTGCGACCAAAGAAGAAGAGAACAAAGGCGGTTACTTCCGACGAACCGCAGGCACCAATCATGACAGAGGATGAGTATGATCTCATCGCCAGCCGAATACAGGAGAAGATGCGGGATAAATTCGCTGCGATTCAGTCATCGCAGGATCGTATGCGCATCAGCCTTGACAACAAATTGCGAGAATTGAAGGCAATCACTGAGAAGACTGCTTCCATGCAGATTCAGCCAGCCCCAACTACAGTCGCAGAAAGTTCGTAGCCCCCTTCACAGAGCAGAGAAGAAAGCATTGCAAGGGACCGCACGAACATTGTTCGTATACCGCCAGGAAGCATTAAGTTCCCTGTACCGATGGAAGTGCAGATGGTTCATCCTCTTGAGGTGAACCTACCAGAGGTACCTGTGGATCAGTTGTATGAAATTTTCCAGCAGATAGGCACAGAGCTGAGGCACAGAGAACAAGTCACATATGAGCAAAATGTTTTGCTATCTAACGACAATGTGCAGCTCATTGCACAACATGAGGCAGAGAGTGCCCAGTTGACGCAATATGTTCAGCGAGAGCAGGATGTCTCTCTTGTTTTAAAGAACATTGCAGCAGAACTTCCGCAGTGCGATATCAGGCCTGAGTTAGAAATAACTCAGAAGATCAGAAAAATAGCGGAAAGAGCAAAGGCTCTAGATGAATAGAAGAAAAAGATGGAGGAAGAATACGAAGCAAGGATTGCTGCACTTGAAGCAAATAAGCCACCTACTCCAGAGGAAATCCAAGAAGCACGAGTGCAAGCTTTCAGAATTGTACAGACACAGATGCACTGTCGGGTGGAAGCAGCAGAGGCTATCCTGGAAGATGCATCAAAAACATGGCTGGAGCTAGAGGAGCTCCCACAGAAAGCCGAGCTCGATCAGCACATTAAGCACTGTGAAGATGCGATAGCAAGAGCTGAAGAAGAGTACAAGGGCTTGAGTGCTCTTGCGAAGATAAGAAAGAAAGGAGAAATCACACAAATGCAGCAGCAGGTGCAGAAATACAGAGCACAGCAGATCAACCTGGCTAACGAAGTTAGCCCGCACGAAAGCAAAGTCGCACATCTGGTTGACGAACTGGAGCAAAAGGTGAAAAGCTTCACCTCAAGTAAAGGAGTCATTGAGGGCACAGAGGACTCCTTGGTAACTGCTGAGCTGCTCAGCGCAGCGCAGGAAGAAGTAACACACATGGATGAAAGTATTAAAGCGCTTAAGGCACAGTTCGCAGCAATCTCACGAGCAGCAAGGGATAAGCTTAGGCAGATGAATCAGGCTGTTGTTGCGAGTGGCTCGGGGACGAGCCACAAGTAAGTGTTAGGGGAGTTGTTGGAGAGAACTTCCATAGCACTTAGGAAGCTGCTAATTTTGGGAAGGATAACTAATTTTGGAGAGAAAGTACCAATTTTGGCGGTAAGACAAAGATATCGCCGTAGCGCAAATCCCGGCGGGAATCACGGCGATAGGCACAGAAAAGTCAAGCATGTGGTACAAAGAAGAGGCCGAAGGAAGAGCTCAACCACCGCAATAAAGGCGCCGGAGATGAAGAGAGGGTTCAGCTACCCTCATTAAAGAAGAAGGACTACAGTCAGCGTTGCTTGAACCAAGAAGAAGCGACGGGCCGATGCATTAAAGACTAAGGACTGCAGGAAGCGGCGACGAGACAGAAGGCGGCCATGGAAGTATAGCCAGTTGACTGTAAGTGGTTAGGGTTGAGTCACTGTTGGGATAAGGCCCACAGTTTTGTAACTGCGATGAGACCTTCGGGCCATCTATATATAGTAGTCTTTTTATATGATAAGGGGTTGGCCACATAGTGATAGAGACATCAGGTAGAGGCTAGCCAAGTCTGTGTTGCAGAGTCTGGACATCCCTGAGAGAACATAGGGCTGACCTGTTGAGAGATAGTGCGATCCGCAGGGATTGTGAGAGAAAGAGGTCTATAGAGAAGGGCTCCCACTGAGGTGGAGTTTCCCAGAAGACCCTTGTTGTAAAGAGTGGAACGGAACTGTGTTTATTCTGCAGAGTTGTAAACAAGAACCGTAGTTCCCCTGGGCGTAGTTCTCGCCCTGGGAGTAACAACATGCTTATTTAGTAGCACTATTGTATTTGTGTAGATACTGCTCTCATTCAACTGTCTGTGTTATATATGAATGCTTCAGTCTGTTATAAGTAATGTACATGGTCGTCAGTTTAACTTCTGAATGATGTATAATAATTGTGATAATCATAGCTACCCGCATAGCAACTAGATAACTGTTAACAGAGGATAAGGTGCGAGTAGGGACTGAATGTAAGTCATGAATGGTCTACTTAGACACTGCTCAAAGTGATATTCTACTTAGTTACGTTGTTGCGAGATGTCAAGGGTCAAGTTCATTAGCAAGGGTTAGGTTTGGAGACTGAATGTTGTAGCTAACTGCAGTACCAGGATAAGGATAGCGGAGACCACTTACTAATCCAGGAAGCGGTCAAGATTCACTTACCGCAGGAACTAGAAGGGGAAGATATCGCGCCTACGATATCTTAGGTATCGCTAGACGGTTTTACATAGGGGAAGACTTATCGCATCCCCCGCGAAATGCGATAAGACGGAGGCGTAGCCGGAGTAATGGAATGAGACGGACAGCTCCAGTCAAAGGGATCAAGGTGGATTTTAGTACCCTGGATGCCTCGGAACTTGGCTGAGGACACTTGAGTCTTCTGCCTCCCATTAGAATCACTTCGGGTGAGACTTCAGGTTGCCTCCGCGACCTGTTGCCGAAAGGGCCAGTGAGCTAAGGGTTCTGTTGGTCTAAGGGATTACCGCAGCCCGGGTCTGAAAGAGAGAAAACCAACAATAACCCATTTCCGGTGTGCTGGTGAGGAGACCCGTTGTTCCAGAAAATGTTCCTGACTCTGTATATTAGTCGTGACACAGAAATAATTTTCTAATAGGGATGGCTACCACTTCTGTACTGCATGCAAAATAAACATCATTTCCTGTTGAGGTGTAGATGCGGCTAAATGCTTACCGGAAAGTTCTCTTGAAGGCGGCAATCCCACTGTTGCAACAAAGACACCTGCATATCTATCCAAGGAAGTAGTGGAGACCATTGGTGGTTGCATCTGAATGGAATGAAGTTGAGTGATGACACAATGTGAATTCTTCTTAAGGATATTTTCCAGGCGATGTGAACTGATGATGCAGAGAGACCCTGGTTGTAAGCCCATAAATTTGTGTTGTGTCCCCTTGACTGAAAACTGCATCCAAAGTTCAGCAAAATCCCATAAGATGGGGCCAAGTGTGTGTAACCATTGAATGCCCAAAACCACATCACATCCGCCTAAGGACAAGGAAAACATGTCAGAGCGCAGGTTATAATCTTCCAAAGAGATATGCACATTGTGACACTTTCCCTTGCAAGGTAAGGTGCCCCCATTGGCAACCATGACTTCAAAGTTGGAGCAAGGATGGACAAAACAATCAGCATGTTTGGTGATCCGAGGGTCAATGAAGTTATGAGTGCTACCAGAATCAATGAGTATTGTAAGAGGAAGCTTATTGAAGTAACCCCTGACCCGCATTGTTTGGGGGGTGGTGACGCCGGATAAAGCATGGAGAGATATCTCTGGGTGGTATTCCTGAGATGGGAAGTCAATAGGCGGCTCCTGAATGTTGACATGATCATCCGGTGTATCTGGAGCTTCTTTACCAACTTCAGAGGCGGGCGAAGAATCCAAATCCAAGAGATAGAGATTTTGTTGAACACATCTATGTCCCCGAGTGAATTTTTCATCACAATTATAACAAAGCCTTTTTTCTTTGCATGCCTGCATCTCTGTTTCGGACAAATTCTTGATAGGAGTTGGTTGAGGAGGTGGTGGGATGGGAGTTTGTTGAGAACCCATATTTCGAAAGGGAACAAAAGTGGGTTTGGAGCGCTGTTGGAGGACAATCTTGTCTTCTTCCAACTTATCCAACCCCGAGGCTTCCATCATTGTGTTGGGACAGAACATTTTGACCTCTGGGCAAATTTCATCCTTAAGACCAATGATAAAACAAATCTTGTAGAAGTCATTAGACAATCCTTTTGTGTGGTTGGATAGTTTCTCAAATTCTATCTGATACTGTCTCACAGTGCCAATTTGATGAATTTTAGTGAGTGCTCCGGTGAAGTCATCAAAAGCACTAGGAACAAATCGTTGCAAAAGGAGTTGGAACAAATTTGTCCATTTTGGCTCGCCATGATCCTTGATGTACCAACAGTACCATTGAAGGGCTTCCTGTTCCAAATGAAAGGGTGCAAGTGGAACTTTTTGGACATCAAAAGTATTATGGAGACTGAAATATTGTTCTATGCAATAGATCCATCCAGTCGGATCAATACCATTGAAGCAAAGAAATTCAAGCTTCGGACCACGGAAAGTGCTAGAAGAAGAGAACCCATTGGCTGCAGAAGATTTCTGCTGTCGGTTATTACTCATGGCTGAATGTTGAAGATGGAGGTTGAGAAATTTTTGATCCAGATCTTGGATTTTGGTTTGGATGGCTGCAAGTGATTCCTCCATGGTTTTTGCTCCTGCTCGGGTGACAACCATAACCAGGATTTTTTTTTTTAGGGGGGGAATGGATAGAAAAACACAAACAAAAGCTGATTTAGTAAAGGGAAATTTGGATTTGGGAAAAAATCGGATGGGTTATTGGGGTTTGACTAGGCTTGGACACTTTCTGAAGGACAAGGAAGCAAAAAATGGGGATTTCAGAAGCGGGGTGAAAGAATTAGAAAATTTGTCAAAGAGGGACAAAGAAACAAAAATAGTGAATGAACACGGTGGCAAAATTTGGAGGCGAGTGGGTGAAAATTGAAGAAGTTATGGCAAACCCTAAAAATAGACAAATGTGAGATTTCTGGCTTTGGGAAGTAGAATTTGGGATAGGGTCCTTAGGAATGAAATATGTAGAACAGGATTGCAAGGGTTTTCGGGAAGTTTCAAGGGAAACAGATTTAAAACAAGGGAGATATGATGAAAAAATGGAATTTAATACTTTTTTTTTCAGGAATGGATCTGCAACGGCACAAAAGGGATCGGAAACAGATAGATCTGCAATGGCGCGGAAGGGATTGGCAACAGATGGATCTGAAATGACGTCGAATAGGTAAAAAATGGTTGGATCTGAAACGACTGTTAGAATAGATCTGAAATGGCTGGATCTGAAAGGGCTCGGAATGGATCTAAAACAGCTGGGTCTGAAATGGCTCGGAATGGATCTGAAACGACGTGGAAGTGATCGACAATAGTTCAGCTGAAAATAGATATGGACCGCAGGTATGTGCGGATTCTTATCGGTTCAGGGGATTCACTTGGCCACCAATGTTGTCTGACGACTTGCGTATTGGGGCAGTACCCCTCACTCCATGACTCAGGTAAAACTGATAACCGCTTTGCCACAAACGACAACTCTTGGTTTACCTCACGGGTAAGAACTAGTCCATCAGGTAGGGGTCGTTGCCCTTTTCACTGGCAGGTCCTCTCAATGGGCCAACTACTTCGGGGTTCCTGTGGGCTTATGCCCAAGTACTTCCCATAGTTAAGCGGATAGGGATTATTCCCAGATCTGAAGCTGGAAAAAAAAATTTGCCAGAAATTTCACCCAGCGAGCCCAAGAAAGTGCTTTGATACGAAATGTGAAGAACCTGCAATAATTAATTAATGAAAACACATGAAATAACAGAAATAACAGAACTCAAAATCACTTTTATATTGATCGTAGGCCACTTCGAGGGGGAAAGCTCCTTTGAGCAAGCTCAATACAAGTAACTTCAGGGTACCTTCATTGGTCTCAACACAACTTACATACTAAGTTTAGGCTCCGATACCATGTGTCAATACAAACCATGGGCCAATACAAAATATGGATCAACAATTACTACGGGACGACTTACAAAGCATATGCGTCCAACAACAATAATACAAACTATGGATCAATAAATACTACGGGACGACTTACAAAGCATATGCATCCAACAACAATATACTAACAAAGTAAATAGAAGGGTTGACATGGGTTCCTAACAGACCATATCATTAACGTTTCTTGTTGGAAGCCTTCACCCATTTTGTGAAATAGTCAGTGGCTGTCAGAATCCATCTATGCTGGCCACTGGAATGAGGGTTTATTTCTCCTATAAAATCAATGCCCCGCTATTGGAAAGGTGCCTCTACTCTAATTGGTTTAAGGGGTAACGGTTTGAGCTTCTGATTTCCAGCGAATAACTAGCATTCCATACATGATCTGACAATCTTATTAACATCAATGAACAATGTAGGCCAAAAATAACCAGCTCGAAGGACCTTGTAATAAATATCTCTCCATGCATGATGTCCTCCGCACATTCCCTTGTGAAATCATACTATTATTCCTTATGTTTCTTCTTCAACAATACAATTTAATAGAATATGAAGAGGATACTTCAAAAAGAGATATCCATCCAGAATACAATACTTGAAAGATTTGCGTTTAAGAGACCTCATTTTGGATTTATCTAGATTGGGAGGACAAGTTAGATGTTGTAGGTAATAAACAATTTCTTTGTACCATTCCGAATAAGCAAATTTCTCAGACACATTCTGAGGAAGATTTTGTTGAATACCTTAACACATATTTCAAGAAATCTAGAAAAATTCTATTCCAAGGACTTCTATGACATTGAATTTTTTTGTAAACATTTTATTTATTTCATTTAATTTGTAAAAATTATGCATTAAAGAATATTCCATTAAAATTGGAAAAACTAATCCTAGAAAGAATGTTTTTATTGATCACAAATTTTATTTACTCCAAGTGTTTTTAATATACAATCATAAAAAATGAAATGTTGTATCATTTATAACTAGTTCGGTATGCCATAAATTAGGAGGAGTATATGAAAATCTGTAATTTGTTGAATCGTGAGAAAAAATATTCATGAAGATATAAAATGTAGGATTAATGAAGTTAAGTTGCACACATAATTGCATGTTTTATTACAAGAAGATCTCTATCTATATTTGAAGTGAGCAAAGTATCATATTAAATATTTTTATTGTTAAATAACATATTATAATATAGCATGATTGGAAGGAAATCGCAATATTAAATTAAAATAAAATAAATTATAAGAAATGTATTGATGTCGAACCAAATAATAACTAAAAATTCGTCAAAATTGGGATAGTTGTTAGGTACAACATTATACATACACAATGAAAATGTGAAGAAATCGAATTAAGAAATCATGGCCGAGAATTACTTTCACCAAAAGGCAAAGAAAATGATAAGATTTTTAAATGTCGAAGAAATAGATGTTGAAACATATTTTTCAAATCTTTTAGTTGAACTTTATATATGACCCCATGCTCTTTTGAATTTATTTATGGCACATATCGAATGAGTCTAAATAGTCCACTTAGTACTCATTATCAATTAATTATATGGTTTTACATTGTATTTTATTCCAAAAATTACATACCACATTTATACATTCATTTAATGCATATAAGAAGATAAAAGATAGAACATATCTCGTGCTTTGTTGGCCTGTAAGAGATTATTTCAGTTAATCATAATTGAGTTAGTAATACAAACTTACAAAAAAATGAATTGAGAAATCAAATTTCTTATAGTTCAATGTCACTCACTTATGACCAATCACGTACTACCCTTAATACCACTTAGCACTCATTACCAATAAATTTTGTGTTTTTAAACAATTGCAACTTTAATTATATGGGGCTTTATTTCAAAAATTACATACTGCATTGATAAACTCCTCTTATTAATGAATATACGCAAATAAAAGTCAATAATTTATTTCATGCCTTGTTGGCTTATATGAGATTATTGCAATTATAAACTATTAACTTAAGAATACACATGTACAAAACTTTGTGCGTGCCTTGTTGGCTTTTATGAGATGATTTTAATTACAAATATTTGATTTAGAACGCAAATTAAAAAAATATTTTGAATGGGGAAATCAAGTGGTGTATGATGCAAAAAAATGTCAAACTAAAGGCAATCATAAATAATATTAATAATTGTATTTAAATATTATTGTTAATTCTCATCTATCTATAAAAGTTTTAAAAACATACAAATTAATTCATCAAAAAATGTGTCCAACTTGTATTGAAATATTGCAATGTACGCGTTAACAAATTTCTAAAAATTAATATCTTCACCTACTATAAAGAACTCAATGTTCTATTGAACATTCGAATGTAGTTGCGTTTCTCTTTGATACGATGAAGTGTCTTAAAAAGGGGGAATAGAATTTGGACAAGCCAAGTATCAGGTTCATGTCCTATATAAGCCTTTGTTAAGATACAATTTGACCGGTATCCGGGGAATTGAGAAGTAAGCTTTGATGTATCTATTAGCAATATATTTGATTCTTCGTACATATTTCCATATTTGGACCACACATCACTTAACATTTTCTCATAAAATTGTATCACACTACATTATTTGAATTTTGTTTGCAAGTGACAATGATACATGTCCCATATGAATTCAAAGTCACTTGTATCGGTATTTGATTTTTCAACTACTTGTTGAATGTTTTTACATTGTATTTTATTCCAAAAAATACATATCACATTTATACATTCATTTAATGCATACAAGAAGATAAAAGATAGAGCGTATCTCATGCTTTGTTGGCTTTTATGAGATTATTTCAATTAATCGTAATTGAGTTAATAATACAAACTTACAAAAAAATGAAATGAGAAATCAAATTTCTTATAGTTCAATGTTACTCACTTATGACCAATCTCGTACTACCCTTAATACCACTTAGCAATCATTAGCAATTAATTTTGTGTTTTAAAACAATTGCAACTTCAATTATATGGGGTTTTATTTCAAAAATTACATATTGCATTGATAAACTCCTCGTATTAATGAATATAGGCTAATAACAGTCAATAATTTATTTCATGTCTTGTTGGCTTATATGATATTATTGCAATTATAAACTATTAACTTAAGAATACACATTTACAATAAGTTATATATTGGGAAATCAAATGCCTATACCTTTCAAAATCATTCATCTATGACTCATCATGCTTTAATCTAAATTCTAGTACACTTAGCACTCATTATCATTGAAGTAATATTTTTTGTAAGAAATGTGCTTTTATATAGATGGAGGCTTAATTCAAAATTTGTGTGTCACTTGTATTAATGCATATAGATCAATAAAACTAAAGAGAACTTCATTCCTTGTTGGCTTTTGTGAGATGATTTAAATTACAAATAATTGATTTAAGAGTATGTAATTTAAAAAATATTTTGAATAGAGAAATCAAGTGTTGTAATGCACTTGTATTAATACATATAGATAAATAAAACTAAAGAGAGTTTCTTGCATGCCTTGTTGGCTTTTATGAGATGATTTAAATTACAAATAGTTGATTTAAGAGCACAAATTTAGAAAATATTTTGAATGGGGAAATCAAGTGTTGTATGATGCAAAAACTTGTCAATCTAAAAGCAATCATAAATAATACTAATAATTGTATTTATATATCATTGTCAATTATCATCTATCTATAAAAGTTATAAAATCATACAAATTAATTCACCAAAAAATGTGTCCAACTTGTATTGAAATATTGCAATGTAATCGTCAACAAATTTCCATAAAATAATATCTTCACTTAATACAAAGAACTCATTTGTGTTTTAAAACAATTGCAACTTCAATTATATGGGGTTTCATTTCAAAAATTACATATTGCATTGATAAACTCCTCATATTAATGAATATAGGCTAATAACAGTCAATAATTTATTTCATGTCTTGTTGGCTTATATGGGATTATTGCAATTATAAACTATTAACTTAAGAATACACATTTACAATAAGTTATAGATTGGGAAATCAAATGCTCTTTCAAAATCATTCATCTATGACTCATCATGCTTTAATCTAAATTCTAGTACACTTAGCACTCATTATCATTGAAGTAATATTTTTTGTAAGAAATGTGCTTTTATATAGATGGAGGTTTAATTCAAAATTTGTGTGTCACTTGTATTAATGCATATAGATCAATAAAACTAAAGAGAACTTCATTCCTTGTTGGCTTTTGTGAGATGATTTAAATTACAAATAATTGATTTAAGAGTATGTAATTTAAAAAATATTTTGAATAGAGAAATCAAATGTTGTAATGCACTTGTATTAATACATATAGATAAATAAAACTAAAGAGAGTTTCTTGCATGCCTTGTTGGCTTTTATGAGATGATTTAAATTACAAATAGTTGATTTAAGAGCACAAATTTAGAAAATATTTTGAATGGGGAAATCAAGTGTTATATGATGCAAAAACTTATCAATCTAAAAGCAATCATAAATAATACTAATAATTGTATTTATATATCATTGTCAATTATCATCTATGTATAAAAGTTATAAAATCATACAAATTAATTGACCAAAAAATGTGTCCAACTTGTATTGAAATATTGCAATGTAATCGTCAACAAATTTCCATAAAATAATATCTTCACTTAATACAAAGAACTCATTTGTGTTTTAAAACAATTGCAACTTCAATTATATGGGGTTTTATTTCAAAAATTACATATTGCATTGATAAACTCCTCATATTAATGAATATAGGCTAATAACAGTCAATAATTTATTTCATGTCTTGTTGGCTTATATGAGATTATTGCAATTATAAACTATTAACTTCAGAATACACATTTACAATAAGTTATAGATTGGGAAATCAAATGCTCTTTCAAAATCATTCATCTATGACTCATCATGCTTTAATCTAAATTCTAGTACACTTACCACTCATTATCATTGAAGTAATATTTTTTGTAAGAAATGTGCTTTTATATAGATGGAGGTTTAATTCAAAATTTGTGTGTCACTTGTATTAATGCATATAGATCAATAAAACTAAAGAGAACTTCATTCCTTGTTGGCTTTTGTGAGATGATTTAAATTACAAATAATTGATTTAAGAGTATGTAATTTAAAAAATATTTTGAATAGAGAAATCAAGTGTTGTAATGCACTTGTATTAATACATATAGATAAATAAAACTAAAGAGAGTTTCTTGCATGCCTTGTTGGCTTTTATGAGATGATTTAAATTACAAATAGTTGATTTAAGAGCACAAATTTAGAAAATATTTTGAATGGAGAAATCAAGTGTTGTATGATGCAAAAACTTGTCAATCTAAAAGCAATCATAAAAAATACTAATAATTGTATTTATATATCATTGTCAATTATCATCTATCTATAAAAGTTATAAAATCATACAAATTAATTCACCAAAAAATGTGTCCAACTTGTATTGAAATATTGCAATGTAATCATCAACAAATTTCCATAAAATAATATCTTCACTTAATACAAAGAACTCATTTGTGTTTTAAAACAATTGCAACTTCAATTATATGGGGTTTCATTTCAAAAATTACATATTGCATTGATAAACTCCTCATATTAATGAATATAGGTTAATAACAGTCAATAATTTATTTCATGTCTTGTTGGCTTATATGAGATTATTGCAATTATAAACTATTAACTTAAGAATACACATTTACAATAAGTTATAGATTGGGAAATCAAATGCTCTTTCAAAATCATTCATCTATGACTCATCATGCTTTAATCTAAATTCTAGTACACTTAGCACTCATTATCATTGAAGTAATATTTTTTGTAAGAAATGTGCTTTTATATAGATGGAGGTTTAATTCAAAATTTGTGTGTCACTTGTATTAATGCATATAGATCAATAAAACTAAAGAGAACTTCATTCCTTGTTGGCTTTTGTGAGATGATTTAAATTACAAATAATTGATTTAAGAGTATGTAATTTAAAAAATATTTTGAATAGAGAAATCAAGTGTTGTAATGCACTTGTATTAATACATATAGATAAATAAAACTAAAGAGAGTTTCTTGCATGCCTTGTTGGCTTTTATGAGATGATTTAAATTACAAATAGTTGATTTAAGAGCACAAATTTAGAAAATATTTTGAATGGGGAAATCAAGTGTTGTATGATGCAAAAACTTGTCAATCTAAAAGCAATCATAAATAATACTAATAATTGTATTTATATATCATTGTCAATTATCATCTATCTATAAAAGTTATAAAATCATACAAATTAATTCACCAAAAAATGTGTCCAACTTGTATTGAAATATTGCAATGTAATCGTCAACAAATTTCCATAAAATAATATCTTCACTTAATACAAAGAACTCATTTGTGTTTTAAAACAATTGCAACTTCAATTATATGGGGTTTCATTTCAAAAATTACATATTGCATTGATAAACTCCTCATATTAATGAATATAGGCTAATAACAGTCAATAATTTATTTCATGTCTTGTTGGCTTATATGGGATTATTGCAATTATAAACTATTAACTTAAGAATACACATTTACAATAAGTTATAGATTGGGAAATCAAATGCTCTTTCAAAATCATTCATCTATGACTCATCATGCTTTAATCTAAATTCTAGTACACTTAGCACTCATTATCATTGAAGTAATATTTTTTGTAAGAAATGTGCTTTTATATAGATGGAGGTTTAATTCAAAATTTGTGTGTCACTTGTATTAATGCATATAGATCAATAAAACTAAAGAGAACTTCATTCCTTGTTGGCTTTTGTGAGATGATTTAAATTACAAATAATTGATTTAAGAGTATGTAATTTAAAAAATATTTTGAATAGAGAAATCAAGTGTTGTAATGCACTTGTATTAATACATATAGATAAATAAAACTAAAGAGAGTTTCTTGCATGCCTTGTTGGCTTTTATGAGATGATTTAAATTACAAATAGTTGATTTAAGAGCACAAATTTAGAAAATATTTTGAATGGGGAAATCAAGTGTTATATGATGCAAAAACTTATCAATCTAAAAGCAATCATAAATAATACTAATAATTGTATTTATATATCATTGTCAATTATCATCTATCTATAAAAGTTATAAAATCATACAAATTAATTGACCAAAAAATGTGTCCAACTTGTATTGAAATATTGCAATGTAATCGTCAACAAATTTCCATAAAATAATATCTTCACTTAATACAAAGAACTCATTTGTGTTTTAAAACAATTGCAACTTCAATTATATGGGGTTTTATTTCAAAAATTACATATTGCATTGATAAACTCCTCATATTAATGAATATAGGCTAATAACAGTCAATAATTTATTTCATGTCTTGTTGGCTTATATGAGATTATTGCAATTATAAACTATTAACTTCAGAATACACATTTACAATAAGTTATAGATTGGGAAATCAAATGCTCTTTCAAAATCATTCATCTATGACTCATCATGCTTTAATCTAAATTCTAGTACACTTACCACTCATTATCATTGAAGTAATATTTTTTGTAAGAAATGTGCTTTTATATAGATGGAGGTTTAATTCAAAATTTGTGTGTCACTTGTATTAATGCATATAGATCAATAAAACTAAAGAGAACTTCATTCCTTGTTGGCTTTTGTGAGATGATTTAAATTACAAATAATTGATTTAAGAGTATGTAATTTAAAAAATATTTTGAATAGAGAAATCAAGTGTTGTAATGCACTTGTATTAATACATATAGATAAATAAAACTAAAGAGAGTTTCTTGCATGCCTTGTTGGCTTTTATGAGATGATTTAAATTACAAATAGTTGATTTAAGAGCACAAATTTAGAAAATATTTTGAATGGAGAAATCAAGTGTTGTATGATGCAAAAACTTGTCAATCTAAAAGCAATCATTAAAAATACTAATAATTGTATTTATATATCATTGTCAATTATCATCTATCTATAAAAGTTATAAAATCATACAAATTAATTCACCAAAAAATGTGTCCAACTTGTATTGAAATATTGCAATGTAATCATCAACAAATTTCCATAAAATAATATCTTCACTTAATACAAAGAACTCATTTGTGTTTTAAAACAATTGCAACTTCAATTATATGGGGTTTCATTTCAAAAATTACATATTGCATTGATAAACTCCTCATATTAATGAATATAGGTTAATAACAGTCAATAATTTATTTCATGTCTTGTTGGCTTATATGAGATTATTGCAATTATAAACTATTAACTTAAGAATACACATTTACAATAAGTTATAGATTGGGAAATCAAATGCTCTTTCAAAATCATTCATCTATGACTCATCATGCTTTAATCTAAATTCTAGTACACTTAGCACTCATTATCATTGAAGTAATATTTTTTGTAAGAAATGTGCTTTTATATAGATGGAGGTTTAATTCAAAATTTGTGTGTCACTTGTATTAATGCATATAGATCAATAAAACTAAAGAGAACTTCATTCCTTGTTGGCTTTTGTGAGATGATTTAAATTACAAATAATTGATTTAAGAGTATGTAATTTAAAAAATATTTTGAATAGAGAAATCAAGTGTTGTAATGCACTTGTATTAATACATATAGATAAATAAAACTAAAGAGAGTTTCTTGCATGCCTTGTTGGCTTTTATGAGATGATTTAAATTACAAATAGTTGATTTAAGAGCACAAATTTAGAAAATATTTTGAATGGGGAAATCAAGTGTTGTATGATGCAAAAACTTGTCAATCTAAAAGCAATCATAAATAATACTAATAATTGTATTTATATATCATTGTCAATTATCATCTATCTATAAAAGTTATAAAATCATACAAATTAATTCACCAAAAAATGTGTCCAACTTGTATTGAAATATTGCAATGTAATCGTCAACAAATTTCCATAAAATAATATCTTCACTTAATACAAAGAACTCATTTGTGTTTTAAAACAATTGCAACTTCAATTATATGGGGTTTCATTTCAAAAATTACATATTGCATTGATAAACTCCTCATATTAATGAATATAGGCTAATAACAGTCAATAATTTATTTCATGTCTTGTTGGCTTATATGAGATTATTGCAATTATAAACTATTAACTTAAGAATACACATTTACAATAAGTTATAGATTGGGAAATCAAATGCTCTTTCAAAATCATTCATCTATGACTCATCATGCTTTAATCTAAATTCTAGTACACTTAGCACTCATTATCATTGAAGTAATATTTTTTGTAAGAAATGTGCTTTTATATAGATGGAGGTTTAATTCAAAATTTGTGTGTCACTTGTATTAATGCATATAGATCAATAAAACTAAAGAGAACTTCATTCCTTGTTGGCTTTTGTGAGATGATTTAAATTACAAATAATTGATTTAAGAGTATGTAATTTAAAAAATATTTTGAATAGAGAAATCAAATGTTGTAATGCACTTGTATTAATACATATAGATAAATAAAACTAAAGAGAGTTTCTTGCATGCCTTGTTGGCTTTTATGAGATGATTTAAATTACAAATAGTTGATTTAAGAGCACAAATTTAGAAAATATTTTGAATGGGGAAATCAAGTGTTATATGATGCAAAAACTTATCAATCTAAAAGCAATCATAAATAATACTAATAATTGTATTTATATATCATTGTCAATTATCATCTATCTATAAAAGTTATAAAATCATACAAATTAATTGACCAAAAAATATGTCCAACTTGTATTGAAATATTGCAATGTAATCGTCAACAAATTTCCATAAAATAATATCTTCACTTAATACAAAGAACTCATTTGTGTTTTAAAACAATTGCAACTTCAATTATATGGGGTTTTATTTCAAAAATTACATATTGCATTGATAAACTCCTCATATTAATGAATATAGTCTAATAACAGTCAATAATTTATTTCATGTCTTGTTGGCTTATATGAGATTATTGCAATTATAAACTATTAACTTCAGAATACACATTTACAATAAGTTATAGATTGGGAAATCAAATGCTCTTTCAAAATCATTCATCTATGACTCATCATGCTTTAATCTAAATTCTAGTACACTTACCACTCATTATCATTGAAGTAATATTTTTTGTAAGAAATGTGCTTTTATATAGATGGAGGTTTAATTCAAAATTTGTGTGTCACTTGTATTAATGCATATAGATCAATAAAACTAAAGAGAACTTCATTCCTTGTTGGCTTTTGTGAGATGATTTAAATTACAAATAATTGATTTAAGAGTATGTAATTTAAAAAATTATTTTGAATAGAGAAATCAAGTGTTGTAATGCACTTGTATTAATACATATAGATAAATAAAACTAAAGAGAGTTTCTTGCATGCCTTGTTAGCTTTTATGAGATGATTTAAATTACAAATAGTTGATTTAAGAGCACAAATTTAGAAAATATTTTGAATGGGGAAATCAAGTGTTGTATGATGCAAAAACGTGTCAATCTAAAAGCAATCATAAATAATACTAATAATTGTATTTATATATCATTGTCAATTATCATCTATCTATAAAAGTTATAAAATCATACAAATTAATTCACCAAAAAATGTGTCCAACTTGTATTGAAATATTGCAATGTAATCGTCAACAAATTTCCATAAAATAATATCTTCACTTAATACAAAGAACTCAATGTTCTATTGAACATTCGAATGTAGTTGCGTTTCTGTTTGATACGATGAAGTGTCTTTAAAAAGTGGAATAGAACTTGCACAAGCCAAGTATCGTGTTCATGTCCTATATAAGCCTTTATTAAGATACAGTTTGACCGATATCCGAGGAATTGAGAAGTAGGCTTTGATGTATCTATTAGCAATACATTTGATTCTGTGTACTTATTTCCATATTGGGACCACACGTCGCTTAGCCTTTTCTCATAAAACTGTATCATACTACATGATTTGGATTTTGTTTGCAAGTGACAATGGGACCTATCCCATATGAATTCAAAGTCACTTGTATCAATATTTGATTTTTCAAGTACTTGTCGAATGTACTTGTTAGTAACATTTGATGTCCATATCACAACTTCATAATGTTTTAGGCAGTATTTTAATACTTCTAATTGAAAAGGCCTACAAAAGTAGGATCTATCACCAAGCTCCCAATCTGGTTTTCTTTGAATTTGACAACTCGTTTCATCTTTGGAATACGACGAGAAGAATACTCCTTCCATTTCAAAGATCAACAAGATATTCCGACTGATATTAACTCCCATCTGCATTGCTGCAACATATATAACATTAACATATTTTCACTTCAAAACTTCATTGCTTAATGGCATCAAAACATATCCAATTTATTTCTACTCCCAAACAAACAACTTAATGAAAAAAATAAAAGTAATTTCCGTGGAATAGTTTTTTTATACAAACACATTCAACTACTACTCAAATCACTAATTTTTAAGAATTGTAATGAGATAAACTACAATTTAAAATTATAATTACAATAGTCGAATTCATTTGAACTAATTATATGTTAATATCTACATACTACCTAAATTTACAGTTTTTAAGTTTAAATCAAGCAAACTATTTATATGTTCATTTTTACATACAACCTCATACGATATTTTAATTTTCAAGAAATTATAAGAAAAATTCATATAAGCACATTGCAATGAAATTCAAATCACAATTTAAAAATATAGTTACAATGGTCCAATTCAAACCAATTATATGTTAATTTATACACACCACCTAGATTTACAATTTTTTAAATTTCAATTAAACAAGCTAATTATAGGTAATTTTTACATACAACCTGATATGATTTTCCATTTTTTTAATTTCTAAGAAATAAGAAAATTTCATATGATAACATTGAACTAACATTCAAATCACTGATTTGTAAGAGTTATAATGATCAATTAAGACGCAATTGATAAATAAACTGCAATTGCTCAAACCTAGTAATTGTACATTAATTTATACATACAACCTAATACAATTATTTAATTAATATGGAATACTACATTTTTATGCAAACACATAAGACTATTATTCAAATCACTAACTTTTTATAACTCAATATCTCAATATAAATAAACAAAATAATAATATGTTAATTTATAATAATGACACAACAATAATCCTTATATGAGTATTATGAAATAATATTGACATTAAATTGATAATAAAATAAAACACAGTAATAACACATCACATGTAGAATTAAGTCATCAAATGTACAATGACCAAGAATTTATATTATAAACTTCAAGATTTTGTTTATAGAGGAAATGAATAACAGTCATATTAATGTACTATTAAAAGTCATTGAAGATTCTTCAAAATATCTCGAACATCGGGTGCCTTGTAGAATTTATTCAATAAGCTCCACAGATCAGCAATCAACCATTTATCCTCATTCTTTCCATCAAACGAAGGGGCAATAATCACATTTTCTTTGGGATTTTCTTTCTTTGTCTCCATTGAACAATCCACTAGAATAGTGTTAGTAGCATCATATTGAGAATACATTCTCCACACTTTTTTCAGATGTTTTTTGTATATAACTTGTGTTGAATTATCAATGTCATTTTTTCCCTTTTGTTGTTTGCAATCTGAAGCAGTCCATGTAAACAAAAATTTAGCTTGTAATGTTTTTGAAACCAGCTTTTTCATAACTCTTGTTGTGTTTTGTTTCAAATATGTCGTCCAAATTGCAATGTCAAGAGATTCTTTTCTGGAACACATTTCAAGAATTGTTTTTGCATGTGGACGAAACCAAAATGATTTTTTCTCTATCGTGTAATCTGCGGCCCTTCCCATTTTCTCGATAAATTCTTTTTGTGATACATCACCATCAATGCTCTAATAGAAAATGTTATTCAATTAAAAAATAACTAATTTCTTTTGACTTATAATAGCTGCAAAACAATAATGGATATCATAGTAAATTCATTTTATTCACGCTACATAAATTATTATTAAAAAAAATTGTTGAAGAAATACACTCACTTTGAGTATTTTTTGTACTAGTTATTGATAAGCCACACTTCTCTTGTATTGTCTTTATAGAACCTAGAGCCAAAATAAAAAACCTTCAATCAAATACCAATAATACTTCTTTAAATCAAATTTTTTTTTATAAGACATATTTTATGTTTAATTGAAAATAAGAGGCATGTGAAGTACCTGATATGATATCATGTTCTTGACTATGGCTTTCTGTCACATTCCCTTGATCACTGTCTATTTTGTCCTCATTTGCCACTGTAATAAACATATGAAATGTTATAAAATGTATCAACGAATGAAATTCATTAAATAAATAGGCATAGAATCCAAAGAATCACTAGAGAAAGAACAAAACAAGTGCAATACAACAAAAGAAACAAAATAAATTATGTACCTGGTATGGTATTTTCTTCATCTTGTATTTGCATCTCGAAAACTTCTTCGACATTGTGCACACTATGTTGATCATTGCTTTGTTGCAAAGTGTCGTCGTTGTTTTCTTTACAATTTTTTCCATTAGTAGTTATAGTAAACATCTTGTTAATCAAGATTTATAAATAGCATAGAATCCAAAGAATCACTAGAGAAAGAACAAAACAAGTACAATACCTGGATATTCCAACAGCAATATATTAGACATTGGTTTTTGCAATTGGAAGGATTCTTGATTAGTCAGCGTGGTAGTCCTTTGTAACTCATTTTCTACGACACATGCCATTCTTCTTCCATATGTACACCAAGCCTACTGTAAATTTGTCCCCGCATAAAGAGAAATAATCAAATTTAGATCACTATGTTGTTGATGCATTTGCAATAATTCTTCCCAGAATTCAAATTCTCTCTCCTTTTCATCAGATATGTCTCTAAAACTGTGAGAGTATCTTGAGGCCTCTAAACTTTTTGACTCTTCACTATAGAAATGTATAGTTAAAACTATATCATAACTATAGTTATTTTGTTCTTTATATTCATAAAGACCGGTAGCCATTTTATAGTTGACATTTGAGTCCTTGACAACAATCTCCAGAGCTTGGCGTACATCCTTACAAGACCAAATTTCTACTAAGATAATCATAGTAAAATCTTTCAACCCATTTTTTTCGATTAAAAATCGAAACAATTCAATATAGTGATCCTTAAGGAATGATTCATCTTTCAAAGCCAATGTATCCAACACAACAAACTCAGTGTATAACATTGGTTGAAACTGACAAGGAAAAGAGTGCAAAAGTGTTGACAAGAGGCTAGGACCCCCATAATGACAACCGAATTCAAAACTGTTCTCAATTTCCTGTATATCTATCGATGCATCAATTATTCTATCAAGGACCACACAGGATTGTGGAGAAAGGGACTCTATTTTTGTATTTCGTGATCCTTTTACATATTTACACCCTTCCATTGTCTTACAGAAGTTGGAAAATATGATATCAGTAATTCCATAATGCTCAAGAATATTGGATATTGTAAGAATCTTATCATTCAGATTCTTATCATGACTTTTGCAATATGTTACCATTGCCTCCAAAATTGCTCTTTTGGTTTTCAATTGTGAACAATAATCTTTCATTTTTATGGCATTGGTTGGATGGTTCACTGGAATAGAAAACCAGACAGTTCCATCCAATAGTTTATCTGCTACAGAACACATTTCTTCAACGGTTAGTCCCTGAAGGGGCTGGAAAGAACTTGATACCAAACTGTTCAGACTATTTGTCTTATAGTTTGGATCCTTAGGTTGGTTTGGAGAACACATTAATGTCCCTAGTTTGTAACAATTAAAAACAACTTCCCATTTATCCCAAGTAGTATCATCAAGATATAACAAGACTTTTTTTTCAGCAAAGTTTGTTAGTGGACAATCGAAGAAAGAGCACAACATTTCATCATCAACCTGTTAAAAAATAACAAATATAAATTAGTAAGAATGTGATATCAAAAATAAAATAGCCATGAATTTAGTTATAACAATATAAACTAAGTGCAAAAAAAAAAAATTGCATACCTTGTCTTCAGCCGTCTTAGAATTCCCACATTTTTGTTTCTTTAATTTATTTGTGGCAATTAGGAATTGTCTTGCAGATCGCACAGAATCAATGAATGGAGTTTTGAAGAACACTGTGTTTGCAGAATTTAACTGGCAGAAAATACGAATCACCACACTGGGAGCAACTAATGGATCTAAGAATCGAGCATTACGTTCTTTGTACTTCTGTTTTGCCTCCCCAGATAGACTGAATTTAGGATTTGATAATATTTCTATTGCTGCTTGAATGGTGTGTTGCCCATCAACTATCCAAAAATTGATGTTCTTGGCATTTATATCCATTTCATTCATGATTTTCATAGGGTTTCCAATTGGATCAGACTCTTTTGTGTAAATGGAATCAGAAGAGCATCAGGCAATGATGCTTGAAATTTCTGTAGGAATGATTTTACTAATACTCGAACATTTAAATCATCCCGTGATCTCAATTTATATAACTTGGGTGCTTCTACACATCTTCGAACATCCACCTTCATGGTAAAAGAGCTTGAAAATAAATAACTGTCCTTAAAATTTTCATGGATTTCATCGCATTGGTCAGCAAGCTTCTCTATCTGAGAGTCTTCTTTTTGGGATTTTACAAACTCTGTAGTAGGCATGAACTCACTTTCTTTAATGCTCTGTTCTAGCTCAGCTAAATATACCCTTCTCAAAGCAAGCATTTGAGCCTCGAGTTTATCATCTGGTATTTTATCAAGTAGTTTACCTCTTTGTTGCAAATAAAGAAACACGGATGATGTTTTCTTACATCTCACATAGCGATATTTCATAACGTTGGTAATACGTTGTACAAGATCATCACAACTCTTTAGACCAGATTCATTGAAGCTCTCAAAACTGTCCAAATTAAACTGTGACTCTTTTATTGACTCTGGAAATTCTGTATTAGTATCAATCAAATCTGGTCTAAATTTTGTGTAATCAACTTGGCAAGAAAATAATTTCACTTCATTTTCTTCAATTACCTCCATTCGAAAATCGATCTGACTATGATTGAGAGCATAGCAACTAACAATTATCCATAGCCTTTGTATATCATTTCCATCCATGGATCCAAATAGATACATATCTGGAAACATATTCATGGGACTTTCAATCTCAACATACCAATCTTCGACATACTCATATGCAGCAGATGTTTTGAACTTTTTAATCATTTCAAAATTAGAACCCATTGTTAAATTTATAATCTGAGTTGAATGACGCTTTTGTTTTTTGAATGCTGATTGTGGCATTTTACTTGCTTTGGAGACGACAGCTTCTAAAAACAATAATAAGCAATTATTACTATAAATAAAATGAAATCAAAATCACAAATATTACCATATAGTCTTCTAGTCTAACCATTTAGAAATGAGAGAATAATATTTAAAACCACCATACCACATGGGGGGGACCTTGTTTGTGTGTCACTTGCAATTCGTTTTTTCTTCAAATTATTCCTTGGAATTGTCATTGCACCAGAGTCCATAGCTTCTAAAAACAATAATAAATAGTCGACTATAAGTTTAAATTGTTTTAAAAATACATGAAATAATGAGCATTATCAAACAATATTCTATTACATGTCTTTTATTCACATGCACAAGAATAATAAGGGTCATGTGTTATGGAAACATATTAAATACTTAGAGATAAATAAAAATCCATTACATCTAGCACAATTAGAGACTCATTAAAAAGAAAAGTTTTCCTTCTCAAAAATGCTAGAAGGAAATGCTTATGCTAGAAAGAAAGCTAGCAGTCGCTAGCTTTCCTTGATCTTTTGCCATGTGCTTATTTCAAAATAGAGCACATGGCACAAGCTCAAGGTATAAGCTAGCAACCACCAATCACCATGGATAGGATTTTTCTATTCGAAAGCTAGCGACTGCTAGCTTTCTTTCTAGCATAGGTATGTGTTATTATCCTATAAGTAAATGCTTATGCTAGAAGGAAAGCTAGCAGTCGCTAGCTTTCCTTGATCTTATGCCATGTGCTTATTTGAAAATAGAGTACATGGCACAAGTTCAAGGCTTTCCTTGATCTTGTGCCATGTGCTTATTTGAAAATAGAGTACATGGCACAAGTTCAAGGTATAAGCTAGCAACCACCAATCACCATGCCTAGGGTTTTTCTATTGGAAAGCTAGCGACTGCTAGCTTTCCTTCTACCATAAGCATGTGTGACATGCTAGAAAAAAATGTTTATGCTAGAATGAAATGTAGCATTCGTTCAAAATAGAGTACATGGCACAAGCTCAAGGTATAAGCTAGCAATCACCAATCACCATGGACAGGGTTTTTCTATTGGAAAGCTAGCGACTGTTAGCTTTCCTTCTAGCATAAGCATATGTGTTTATGCTAGAAGGAAATGCTTATGCTAGAAGGAAAGCTAGCAGTCGCTAGCTTTCCTTGATCTTTTGCCATGTGCTTATTTCAAAATAGAGCACATGGCACAAGCTCAAGGTATAAGCTAGCAACCACCAATCACAATGGACATGATTTTTCTATTGGAAAGCTAGCGACGACTAGCTTTCCTTCTAGCATAATTATGTGTTATTATCCTAGAAGGAAATGCTTATGTTAGAAGGAAAGCTAGCAGTCGCTAGCTTTCCTTGATCTTGTACCATGTGCTTATTTGAAAATAGAATACATGGCACAAGCTCAAGGTATAAACTAGCAACCACCAATCACCATGTCCAGGGTTTTCTATTGGAAAGCTAGCGACTGCTAGCTTTCATTCTAACATAAGCATGTGGGTTATGCTAAAAGGAAATGATTATGCTAGAAAGGAAGCTAGCATTCGTTCAAAATAGAGCACATGGCACAAATTCAAGGTATAAGCGAGCAACCACCAATCACCATGTAAAGCTAGCGACTGCTAGCTTTCCTTCTAACATAAACACGTGTGTTATGCTATAAGGAAATATTTATGCTAGAAGAAAAGCTAGCATTCGTTCAAAATAGAGCACATGGCACAAGCTCAAGGTATAAGCTAACAACCACCAATCACTATGGACAGGGTTTTTCTATTGGAAAGCTAGCGACTGTTAGCTTTCCTTCGAGCATAAGCATGTGTGTTTATGCTAGAAGGAAATGATTATGCTAGAATGAAAGCTAGCAGTTGCTAGCTTTCCTTGATATTTTTCCATGTGCCTATTTCAAAATAGATCACATGACACAAGATCAAGGTATAAGCTAGCAACCACCAATCACCATGGACATGATTTTTCTATTGGAAAGCTAGCGACTGCCAGCTTTCATTCTAACATAAGTATGTGTTATTATCCTAGAAGGAAAGCTAGCAGTCGCTAGCTTTCCTTGATCTTGTGCCATGTGCTTATTTGAAAATAGAGTACATGGCACAAGCTCAAGGTATAAGCTAGCAACCACCAATCACCATGCTCAGGGTTTTTATATTGGAAAGCTAGCGACTGATAGCTTTTCTTCTAACATAAGCATGTGTGTTATGCTAGAAGGAAATGCTTATGCTAAAAGGAGAGCTAGCATTCGTTCAAAATAGAGCACATGGCAAAATAGAGCCCATTGTATTTCATGTAGGCTCGAAATGGAAAGTCATGACTTAAATGAAAAGACATGTGAGTTTTCACTATACTTATGGAGAAATATATGATTAATATCATGTGAATCATTTAGAGAGGACTTGTGCCGAGTTCATTAATATGTTTGGGGTGTTCACGAACCCTCTTTCTTAAACAAAGGAGATAAATAATCAAGAGGAGGATGAGAATGAGACGAAGAGAAAAAAAGATTGACGAGTAGTGAATCTCCAATGGGATGTACTTCCATGGATTTTTCAATATAAGTACTTGATATTGAATCACTCACAATATTTGAAATTGTAAAAAATAAAATGTAAAATTTAAAAACCTTTGTTGTTAGAAATTCTTATCAACTTCTACAAGAAGACATTCCAAATGATTATAAGGATGTGGGGTATTGATAAACAAGCAATTATGTTTGTCCAAAGTTTCACGATTTAAAAGCAAAACAAAAAAACAACTTCAAGTGCATGTTTACCTAGCTCTTCAAAACTGCACATATTGTGTGGGTAAAGAATTCTACTACAAATTTTTATTGTTCCCACTCTAATATATCGTGGTTAATGGACTATGAACAAGACAAATCACAAGCTACAAATTAGTGTAAAAGGTGCAACAAGTGAGTGATATGTTGAAAGTCAGTTTAGTGAAAGAGTCACAAAATGTAGATTATGTTTAATTATGAGTTTGGTAGGATGAATATATAAATATAAAAAAAGTGTATGGTTTTCCGTGGATATGTAACTGGGCCTTCCAAAAGCACAATTGATGGTGACAATGGAGTCCACATACCAATTGACTAGTGAAGGTAAGAAAGAGGTAGTTCTACTGGCGATGGGGCAAATGTTCCAATCTAGAAGACTTGGCAACACCTCCCAACGGCAATAGCTGACTTTAGGAGTCAATTGCACCCACAAGTGCTCCTTGGTGATTTCCTAACTTTGGCCACTAAGATACCTTGCATCAAGTGTGGATCAGTGGTTCGGCCTGTATGGTATAGTGTCGTCTCCCTACAACGAGTTGGGTGACTCGTAGGGGAGAGCAGGGAAACTATACCTCGGCTTTAAACTCCTTGGGCACGGCGCACTTCTGATCCGGGTTTTCTTTTAACACTTGCTTATAGCAGGATTTATAAAGCACCCTATAAGTCAACAATGCTATGTTTCAAAATATACCTAATGAAAGTAGATTGGAGAGCATTAATGGATGCCTATCCCAATCAATCCTACCGAACTAATTTATGTTTTGTGACCTGATGTGAAGCTTGGAGGCTACACCAAGAATATAATTTTTGAGATAATTTCTATTGCTAATAACAAGTAAATTATACAAAGACACTACCTCTAGTTTTCTATTGCTAATAACAATTAAATGTTACATATAGATTACCTCTAATGCGAAAACAGACATAAACATAGTAAAATATACATAAAGAAGACCTCCTTCATTATAGCTTTTATACCAAATTAAGTTTATTGGTTTACTTAAAGACCTGTGAACAAAAAAAAAACAAATTGAACCCATATAAATGATCCAGGTTTTCTTTTAACACTTGCTTATAGTAGGATTTATAAAGCACCCTAAGGACAACAACTATGTTTTTGGATGCCTAGCCCCAAAATCCTACCTAAACTACAAGATTATTTTGTGCCCTCCTATGGAGGTATTAAGTGAGTAGATTTAAGCTATTTTTGAACTTAGTGAGTAACGAGAGAGTTTCTTGTGTGTGTGTGTGTGTGCATCAAAGAAAGTGACGGTTTTGAGCGCACATGAGATATTGCATATAAATGAAAAGGCTTTTCTTTTAAAATGAAAATAATGCAACTCAACCTAATAGAAAAACAACTAAATAAACCATGTAAACTATGTAAAAAAAATTAAAAAAAATAAATTGTAAAAATAAAAAAAAAAATCTATAAACAAAATTGTAAAAGTAAAAAAAAATCTATAAACTTACCAAGATTTTCAACCTCTTTTTAATCCAGTCTTCTTCTTTACTTTTTGTTTGGCTAAGACTAAAGCTAATGCCAATGCCAATGCCATTTTTTCCCATAACTTCATCTTCATCTTAGTTGGTCTTGCTTCTTTGATAGACAATAATCTAGAAGCTATGAAGCCAAGACTACTTGAATGGAAACTGTACAATATATTGAAACTATCTGTAAGTTACAAACTTATATCAAATAATTAAATATAAAAAACACTAGCTATTTAGCTATTTTTATATACAAGTAATGCTATATATTACATCTTATATACATTCATAGAGTTGATAACTATTTTTATGTACAAGTAATGCCATATACTTATATACATTCATAGAGTTGATAGCTATTTTTATGTACAAGTAATGCCATATATTACATCCTACATACATTCATAGAGTTGATTATACCATGGAGGTTTACAAAATGAAATTTAGAAATACAACATTCAAATAAATGATTGGCAATTATTTAAAATAGTTATTTAGGTCACCAATATTACCGGTTCAGTACTTGGGGAAAACCGAAAAACTTAGAATGGGTCACCAATGTGTTAAAAGATGCCCTCCTCTATCCCATAGGAAATATATATATATATATATATATATATATATATCACAAAAAAGAGGTAGTTATATATTTATAAAAAGGTTGTTGACAAACCAAATAACATAAAAAGTACAAAAATTTCAAAAAACATTAGAGTATTCTTGTATAAATATTTTCAACAAATATGTTAATTGGTCATGATGCTTTTTCTTTCTTACAATACCTACCTTATGAATTTCAAATTTAGTGCTATACTGCTTTACATAATTACTAATAAACAAGACAAGTAAAATGCATATATGAGAAGTTTAAGAGCCAAGATAATTTCCATTGAGGCCTTCTTCCATTTGTTCTCCTGCTTTAATTTTCCCTTGATCTTTTTGATTCATGTTGTTCTCATTGAGTGCTAAAGTTGTTTGTTGGAATGTCTTCATAAATAATATGCCCCTTTGTTGAAGCAATTGAAACACTAGGAAATCATGTATCTGGTTGAGAACCTCTTGCAAAACCCAATATGATATTGTAATGCATCTATGAGTTTGACGCAATTTTATCATAATCAATATTTAGTTCTTGGAATTTAGATTTCATGTTTTCCTTCTTGGATTCATGTTTTTCGATGTGAATACTTAAGTATTCTATGCATGTTTCATGCCCACAAGCTAGCAGGTCATTTGTCTGAGGATCTTCTTAATTTCATTGACACTATCATTGGCCATTTTAGTGAGATGGGGAATGTCAAAAATACAAATCAAAGGCTCTATGTGATACATGCATCTAGTAGTAGAGCAAGTATATTATAAATTCATGAGATTTATTAAATGAAGACTACAAATAAAGTTTAAAGAAAAATTCCAACACAAGATCAGACATAAAATCATAACCCAGACTCCTTCTTACAATAATGGACAGAATGATTCCAAAAATTTAAAGCTTACCCGATATATGTTCACTGCATCAATTGTATTCTGTTTCGGGTCAAGCTCAATACCTGCTTCTTGTGTTATACCCAGTCCCCTGTTCCATACCAACAAAAAAATAACCTATAAACCAATTATCCCAAATGTGATTTGTGTCGAATTCAATTTTGGGATTAAGTTGAGTCCACCATCACGGTGGACAGTATTGAGGAGAAGATCCTGCAGACAAGGAATTTAAATGCACGTCTATGAAATGTCTTGTCTTAGTACATATGTTTACGCTTGAGGAACGATTAACATGCATTGACAGTGTTGGATTCTTTCCTTGGCGTACAAATCAATTCATGATATCTATGGTAACAAAACCACTTTGGGGGTGTCCCCATTTTCCACTAGTTTCCCCTTTGGTAACCATGCAACCTTATTTGCAAACATGTTTTCTCAACTATTGTTTCTCCATCAAGTATGAAACAATTGGAAGAATTCAAAGGAATCAATCATACTCTAGATTCTCATTTTCATACGCTCAAGAACTACATCTTTGAGTTGAGGATTTCTTCTTATTAGTCCTATAATTAAAGATGAATATTTAATGAGTAAAAGATTATCAAGTTCTCATGTGTAAAATAAATGTCATTAATTATAAGTATCCTCAAGTAAAGGTGTCTTCAAGGTGAAGTATAAAAGTTAAACATTAATAATAGAGGAGTGTGCTATATAATCGTTGATCATGATTAATTAAACCATTAATTATATTTCATTGTTTATACACAGAGGTACTATGTTGACACTTATCCATTAACCAAATAAATATTTTAAATTACTATTCACAATTTAAATTAATTACTATTATTATTAATTGTTATTGTTATTATTATTATATTATTAATATTATTTAATTAATAATAATAATGATAATAATCCCTTTTATAAAGTATAATGGGTTGAATAATAATGAATTTATTAAATAAATTATTAATTTAATTAACGGACGGAATCATCCCAAGTAAATTAAAAGGATATGTTTGAATAAATTATTGAATAATTCCATTACTAGAGAGAAATTGGGATGATATAAAATAATATATAATCCACCTTATTACCTCAAAAGGGGATGCATTAATGATATGTACTTCCAAGACCACGACAGCTCCCTATAAAGAGGAGAATTAACAAAGTAGTAAGGGGGTTATTATGGGAGAACTGTGAGGATTTTTGTGAAAAAGGAGGAATGCCGAGGAGGGGGTTAACTCGAAGCTTTGAGGAGGTGGGAAACTCAAAAGAAAATAGTGAGGAGGGGGATAACTCAGCGGATGATTACCATGGAAAGTGGCTGTCGGGATTATCGGTCTGTGGGCTCGGGGGCTAGGAAATCCATTGATTTCCTAAGGTCAGCACGATAATAGCTGATCGGCAGGGTGGACACATCATTTTGGGGTTTTTAAGGTAACTTACAGAATCCATTCTAGAAATCTTCTTATCTTACTGCAATCGACGGTTTCGGGTATTTTTCTGAACCAGCTTAATTAGAATGTATTTTCTTTTATTTCCAAGCTATGCATGTCAAACGAACAGAATTAAATGGAAAGTTTTAGGATTATGTTTATTTAACTGCAGAGACATGTAAACATATAGAAAACAGACAGTTAAACATTTGCAGAAACAGAAATATAGATGGTTGAATCTCTTGTTTTCTTCAAACAATAATTAAGGGAAAAACTAGGTATAACCTGATAACCTGGAATAGACCCAGTGCCTAGAAAGGGCACTACAGTTGGTATCAGAGCGCAAGGCTCAGACACTGAGACCTTAGGGCCTAACTACACCTGGAACTTTAGTGAAATTTACTAGAAAATAACAAACCAGTATGATGGCTGCAAAAAGATAATTTGAAGAGCCTTTTCCCATTTATTCGTAAGGCGTAACAGAAACAGAATTTGAATGATATATATATATAACTACTTATTTAGGGCTCAGTCTAGACCCCATTAAACAAACCTTTCCAGAAAAACAACAACATTTCTATATACACTCTTTTAATATTCAAACCCTAATATTAATCTAATGCTAAAGCATTTGGGATAAACAATGTTTTTAAACAAATAAATAAATACATATAAACCAAGTTACAACACTATATATATTACCGTTATAATATTTAGATCTAAAATTTAATACTAACAAAAAAAAAACACTTCATTGCATTTATATAAAGAAATTGCATTCATAATAAATACGAAACAATGAGTCTCGCACAGGATTTACAAAGGGTTCTCCAAATTTCAGACCTGCAGCACGGATATCATCTCTCCCATCGTCCATGAGATTACCCACATATCTGCCCAGCACCGAGGCTCTTACATGAAACCAAGAGCCAAGTCGAAGAGACCCCACGAAATTCTCCATCACCCTAGCGGCCAATGCCAAAGACTCAGCTGCCAGGCCGACTGGAGATCCACGTACACCACCGCAGCTCGAACCCCAAGCTCGAGCTCACCACAGAGATCCGATTGCAGAGTCAAATGTGGGTCGCACACACCATTTCCTCCTTAAATAGGCATACTTTTGATGGCACGTGATACGGTTTCCGCGTTGCCCATGAGTGGTTTACTATACCGCTTTATTGGTATGCGGACGAGTAAGGAATGAACACGTGGGATGGTGGTTTCCTTTCCGCGACCACCAACCACCCTTACCATGCGTTCATCAGGGAACCGAATGCCAAGCCAGGAGGGTCCCACGGATATCATATCTCCCATCGTCCATGAGATTACCCACATATATGCCCAGCGCCGAGGCTCTTACATGAAACCAAGAGCCAAGTCGAAGAGACCCCACGAAATTCTCCATCACCCCAACGGCCAACACCAAAGACTCAGCTGCCAGGCCAACTGGAGATCCACGTACACCACCGCATCTTGAACCCCAAGCTCGAGCTCACCACAGAGATCCGGTTGCAAAGTCAGATGTGGGTCGTACACACCATTTCCTCCTTAAATAGGCATACTTTTGACGGCACGTGATACGGTTTCTGCGTTGCCCATGAGCGGTTTACTATACCGCTTTATTGGTATGCGGACGAGTAAGGAATGAACACGTGGGATGGTGGTTTCCTTTCCGCGACCACCAACCACCCTTACCATGCGTGCATGTTGCTGACGCGGAATAAGGAGAGCCGTCGATCCTGCCCTGGCGTCAATCCCCATGCGAAAAAGAAAAGTTTTTTTTTGCGTTTTATATTGTTTTAAATTTTTTTATTATTATTTTAAATTAATGTTTTTAAATATTAATTAAATTTTATTAATTTAATGTAGTGTCTCTTAACATTCATTTAATTTAATTCGTTTAATTTAATTTAATGACTTTTAATTTAATTTGATTTAATTAATTTAATTTGATTTAATTAATTTAATTTAATGTCATTTAAATAATTAATTTAATTTAATTAATTCAATTTAATTTTTTTTTAATTAATTCAATTTAATTTAATTTATTTTATTTTATTTTATTAATTCTTATTTAACTTAATTTAATTTAGTTGTTGATAAGAATTAACAAAAAAAAAAAAAATACCATGTCAAAAAAAAAGGGGTTTCGGCAAAATTTCTTATATAATTATATAATGCTAGTGTTATTTTATTTATATTTAATTAAATTTCGTATATATTTTTATTTAAATTTCGTGTATAATTATATAGCGCTAGTATTATTTTATTTAAATTTAATTAGATTCCATATAATGTTATAACCTAGGTTTGTTAAAAAATTAAAAGTTAATATTTAAAAATATAAAGCTACTCACGAACTTTCAATTTAAAAGTTCTTCATAGATTTAAAGTTTTAAGGTCAATTATAGTAAGGTTGCAGTGGTTGGTGAAGTTATATTTAAATTATCATAGATAAAATTTAAATTATAATTTATATTTAAGGGAGAAATTTAAAATATTTAAATTTAATATATATAAATATTTAAAATTTTGGAAAAGAAATAAATAAATAAATATATATAAATAAATAATAAAGAGTGGTTTAAGTGGTTTGGTGAAGATCTAGGGTTTAATAAATCCATGTATTTAATCAAATTGTCTTAGTATTTATTATATTTAACATCATACATAAAATTAAATTCAAAAAATATGTAGGTGTAATTATATAATGATAAAAAAAAAAGGAGAGAGCTAGTGTTCCATATACAAAGCTTATTTAAATATAATTTTAAAGTTTACCTCAAACTGGGTTGACAATATTATGATAAAAAGGAATGCATGCCAAAAGCATAAGACGTTCACTCACGCCCAAAGATCAATTCAAAATTTTTTAATTATTAACCCTTTACAACCATCTAGAATAATTCAATTGAGTATTACTGAGAGTAGAAATTTTTACATACCAACTAAGAAAGGAAAGTTGGTATTTTAATCTATTAATGAAATTTCGTCATAACCAGACTTTAATATTTTCAACGTGACACACACATTGCAAATTTTTTTTTTATTAATAAAAATTTTAATTTTATTACTTTTGTAGTGGCACGATGGTACTAAGTCTTCATCTTATTACAATATTTTAAAATAATATGTTTGTAAAAAAAAAAAAAAAAAGCCACAAAAACATTTTTTTTCGAAAATAAAAATACGAAATAAATTAGCATAAGTAATTGAAACAAATATAATTCCAACTTCAATTTTATTGCAAAAAAACATTCATTACTTATGGATTTATTATTTTTTTTTAAATATATCCAATTGAAAATTTTAAATCAATTTTAACTAATGGTATACTTTTAAAATCAATATTTTGAAAATAGAAAAACACCTAATGGCTCTATTTGAACAATGTAAACTATTTCCTAGAAATTTATCTATATTTTAAAGAAAATTAAGGATTCCAAAACCTCAAGAATAAGAGAGGGTTCCAAGACCAAAGACTGGTGGATTGTTATTAAATCCTTTTACAAATTTTTTATTAAATCACTCAACTATTCCATTTGCTTATGGATGACAAGGGGAACACTTCCTATTTCTATCATAAATTTAGACGTAATAATATTTATACACTCATAATAACATGTTCTATGTTAGCCCTTCATTTTTAAGTAAGTGTTATGGAAAGTAGAAAGTCAAAAAAATCCGTGGGATGAGTAGAAAATATGTGGCAAGAAGATGAAGGAGATGTGGTACAAGTCATATGCCAATAATTGAGATGATATAATGCAATCAATGCATTGATCAAGGGTAGTGGAAAAACAAAATCATTAAATGATGTAATGTAATTCAAGTCAACAAAATCATTAAATGTTTTTTCAAAAACATAATCATAAAATATTTTGATAATTCTAATGACAAATATTTATTTTTTAAACAATCCAAACAAAAATCATAAAATGTTTTGATAATTTAGATAATTTTTTTTAATTAAGATAAACATCAATGATAATGTGATAATGTGAATGGTTTAAAAGTAATTAACATAAATATTAAATTCCATTAAAATATCATTAATAATTTAAAAAATACTAAAAAAATCCAAACAATAGACACTTTCATATGGAGTTACAAACTTTTACAATTCAGCCTACTCATATGGAGTTACAAACTTTTACAATTCAACCCAGTCATATGCCGTTAGTTTGGAACACAAGAATAAGTATATATTTCTTTTACAAATCAGCCTACTCATATGAAGTTACAAACTTTTACAATTCAATCGACTCATATAAAGTTAGTTTGGAGCACAACAATAAGTATATATTTCAATTGAGAAGAGGTTATGCTTAATATAGATCCATTATATTAAGAAAACCTAATAACGGCCTATATTAAATGCAATTGTGAAATTACTATCATGTTATCATGTCAGTACCATTTGTCAAAAACCCAGATTC
This sequence comes from Larix kaempferi, assembly GCA_027924585.1. Taxonomy (NCBI): domain Eukaryota; kingdom Viridiplantae; phylum Streptophyta; class Pinopsida; order Pinales; family Pinaceae; genus Larix; species Larix kaempferi. The sequence goes on along the minus strand of BSBM01000687.1, from coordinate 12,362,978 downwards.
ATGGTATTATAAAATTGAAGTTTTCACAATTTATAACATCTACATTTTTTAAATTTGATAAATAAAAAATAAATTATCTAAAAATAAAATACATTTTTATTTTTGACATTAAAAGTTTCCAACCATGTTAATGTCAAAAGAGTTGTAACCAAAACTTGCATTGAGTTGGCAGAATAATCAAATAAGTCTATAGTGAACCCTTTCTTAATATATTTTTACGGAAGAACACTACACTAGTACCATTTTACTCCCATTTACAAAACCTGTAAAGGTTGGCGGTAAAGATTCATCATGCTGGAAAATTGAGTCGGATGGTAACTACCTAAATTTGCATAGTCACGACAACAGAGTGAGAGAGGTGTAAATGCAAATCGTAATGACAGTGGTGTAAAATGCAAATAGTAATATCAGTGTCATTATTTAGACATGAAGTAGGGAGAAATCCCCCGCAAAAGTCTCCACAAAGAGAATTATATAACCTCTTACTCTCAATTTGGGCTTCTCATCATCATTTGAGGAGGCAGATTTTCATAAGATAGTAAGCAGCTCATCCATACAAATAGGCTTTTATAGGCTTTAGGTCAGCCATGGCTGTGAATTAAACTCCAGGCCAGTGACAAAAAAATATCGTGTGCTCCTATCTATGAATATGTTCGAACTCAAACGAGGGCGGGAAGCGGCAATGTCACTTGTATCTGGTAGTAAGGCGGAACAAAAAAAATTCAAAATTCAAAATTCAAATGGGCATGGCTGCGTGAGCATGTCAGACGGTTGCATTAATACTGAGTGTTTCTCCACCAAATCGTAATGAATTGCCCAAGTTGGAAAAGATTACTCAAAGGAATAACATTTATGACAAAATTATCTGAAGCGACGATCGCGCAGTCGGGCAGGGTGTTAAAGGTTGTTTACCATTCATCACATTGCCTACATACTTGGAAACCACCATCTGATGCTTGGATGCAGGGTGATACTGATGGATGCCAGGGTTATATTGATGGACATCCATCGGAGCAAATGTTTCAGTGCGATACAGGAAAACGGTTTCATGGAAAACGACGTTAATATAGACATCTGTAGATAGATTTAGGACCATCTCCCTCTACAACGTTTAATACAAGATCCTCAAAAAGATAATTGCAATCAAGTTATGGAAAATCATCCCTTCCATCGTCTCGATTAACCAAGGATGATTTGTCTTTTATTTTTTTGGAACCTTGAATTACCTTTAATTCTGTAGGTTTCGATATCAGAGATTGCTACTGCAAAAAAGGTTTTTATATTTGAGATGGTGAATTTATTTAACAAAGAACCAGGTGCACTGGACTTGTGCCTTAAAGCTGTATTTCATTCAACTAGCATTTTTAAGTTAGGGTATGCTTTGCACTCTGACCTGAAGCGTCTTTCTGATTCCTATGGAGAGCTGGAGTGTTTTCGCTACTGTGAAGCGCCTAAATTAGACCTTCAAAAGGTTTTTCCATCTGTTCCAGGGGGGCTTTCCGACCTTGCAAAGACTGTGCCGGGAAGTGCTTTAAACAAAAGTACTAGGATGAGTGACTGGAGGGAGGGTCCCTTGAGCAATAGTCAGGTACACTAAATATAAATCCATGCTACGGTATAACAACCACTACAAAGTATAAGAACCAGTACAAACCTCTAAAAACTGATAAAGTTTGAAATAAGAACATACAAACTACAAATTTAAACGTTGCTACGAAATTTATATGGGAATGTTCAGATCAAGATTTTCAAGCATACAACAGACTCGCAGATATCTCCAGTAACTGAAATATGCAACCTCTTATAACTTGAAGAAGGCACAAAAATACCCATACCCCATGGGCCTTGTACAAAATCCAGATACTAAACTAAATGGACGAGAATGATAGGAATTTGTAGGACGAGGAGTACCTGAAGTTCTAATTTACAGGAGGACGATTCAGCCGCTCCAGCTGCTCGCAATAGGATTCAGGTTCTAATTTGCAGAGGACAAGAACAATGTTTCAGCAGCTCCAGCTATAGGAATTTGCAGGACGAGAATGAGGACCAGGTCTCTTGGCATTTTTCAATGGACTGCACTGCCTTGAATGCAGGTAGATGGGCGTTGAATGTAGGTAGATGGGCGTTGAACCTTGAGGATATGGCAGGAGCGAGACTGTGTACGATGAGATCTCCAGGATATGGCTGCAGCTGGCTCATGTTTTCGATGGGACTGTGTGGTGCTTCGTGTGGTACTACGTTAATAATTATAATACATTATTATAATTATAAAAACTAGTTGAATGATATTGCAATATTTCTCATTTATGCAATGACATGAAATGGATGATAATGTATGGTATGTTCTTATTTCATATTCCTTTATGGCATGTTCTTATTTCATATTTCTTTATGGCATGGATGAAAACTTAATGTATTATTATATTTTATAATACCTTATTATAATTATAAGATTTAGTTGAAAGATATTGTAATATTTTTTATTTATGCATGATAGTATAAAGTAGTGGTGATATTACATATTTTTTGGGGATAACTGGAAGTAGAAGAAAGATTAATATTTTGTCTATATTTTGTACTTTCTTATGTAATTTGAAAAGTTAAATGTATTATTATTATATTATATTTTATATTACGTTTATGTGATGAAATGAATTAGGTAAATTTAGGATAATGCATCACCATATTTCATATTTCGTTAATGGGATAGCAAGATGTAAAGGAAAGGTTAATGCCTTGTTTATAGTTCATAATTATTTTATGGGATACTATGAAAGGCTAATGTATTATTATATTTATACTACGTTTATATGATAATATGAACTGGTTGAAAGATAAGATACTGTTATGATATTTCTTGATGTTATAAAATGAACTAGATGAAAAGTTAACACATGCCTATATTTCACAGTTCACTTAGGGGATTGTAGGTTGTAAGATTAAAGACATAGCCTTCCTTTTTGTCAAATTGTATCCTTAGGGTTTCCGTTTGCAAGTGTTACTTATTTAAGATATATTTCAACTATGATAGAGATCCTTGCCAATTCACATATGGAATAATTGTTCCAAAACAAATGCTTTGGAAAGCCAAAGAACTATAACTTAGGAGTAGACACTTATAGTATAAAAAATAAAAATAAAAAAAAGAAGAAGAAGAAGAAGAAAAGAAAAGAAAAATCATTCACTAACTACAAGCATTAAATTGTCGAATAGAGATGGTATCAATAACGTAAAATTGTATTTTAAGAAAAATCTACTCGGAGAAAGGAACAAATACCAATGATATTTTAAACCTTTTTCTACATAGCCATGATGAGAAAACAAGTGGACGGATATAATCGGTGGATTTGCTGAATGACGAAAAATTGATCAATTTTAAATGATAAGACACCAAGATGCTCAGATTGACGAGACTTTGACGGATTGTCGAGGAAGAGAAACCAACTTAAAATTTGAAAACAAGATATCAATGTGATTGGTATGATGAGCTGAACTCAACGACATGCATTTTGCATTACGACAAAACCATTTATGAAAACTCATGACTACGAACTTGAAATTTAACCATGGTATCGAAATGGTCAAATGAAGGCAATGTTTCGTAAAAAGAAGTATGGAGACGATTAGCATAATAAATAGAACGCAATGAAGCTAACCTTAGGTCATAATCAAACATGATAAAATGACAACTAGCCCTCGAGATGGAACTTGATGGGGTTAAGAAGACACTTTGTGCGACTTGATGAATCTGTCGAAGTGGTCCTATGACAACATAAACGAAGAGATAAGGGAAATACATGATAAGCTCATGGAGCTGAACATGATGATACTAATGACAAGAATAAGTGATATCGGAAATCTAGTTGGGACCGACGGTTATTGAATGTACTATCGAATTGATATTATACACAATTATGATTGAGTTCCTGAGAATGTATTGGAACCATGTTGGAAAATAATAATAATAATAATAATGATTAGAACCACTTGTGCTTATGGCCATGATTGTTGGAGAAAAATAGAAGGGAATGGAAAGAAGATGATAATAGCAAATTAAGATAAAGATTAGTGTCGAAAGTACAAGAACAAAAATTAACTTCAGGATGAAGTTCTATTTAGGAGGGGGTGTACGTAATGCCCCTAGAATGACTGTGGACCTTAAGGGCACCTGTCAAGTGACCCGGCTGAACAACTTCGATATAGTGGTCTCTTGAGCCTTGTTATGTCTTAAATGATTGAGGAAAACCTGAAGATGTGAATGACGATAATAATTGATAAATGAATTAAGGAATTAAATTATATTGTGTGTGGTGGGATAATTGATTGATTACATCTTGCTTAATTATTAGCACGGATTGATCAAGTCAAGTGTAGTGGGACATTTATAGTCCTAGCTGTGCGACTTGGGAGGACGCAGCTGAGATGCATCATAGATTTCCGCATTTATTCTGAACTTCGGGACGAAGTTCTAAATAAGTAGGGGTGTATGTAGTGCCCCTAGACTACTGTAGATATTGAGGGCACCTGCTGAGTGACCTGACTGTTTGAAACATTAATAAAATAACCCTATGATTTTATTTTGAGTATATTTATGATTACGATTGATTGATATATGTGCATTTGGGTAGTTATTGTGAATGGACGATTTCATGTTGTTTAACAATTAACTTTGATATGAAAAGTGTACATATGAATGGTGCTTAACGACTAGTTGTGCAATTGATTATGTGATTAGACGAATGAGTAACGATTGAGTAAACTATAGATGCTTAATGAAGCAACAGATTTATAAATCAAATTGTGATTATTGAGGACATTGCTACTAATTTACGTTTGTGATAAATGTGTGTAGCGACAGGTGAAACGGTTCACCGAAGGACACACAAAGGAATATGAAGGGTCGTAGAGTACGGGTAAATCACACACAGGGAGAGCGACGACGATCTCGACTTCTGACGGAATACCACGCTTGAGCAGATAAGCACTGATCCGCTTGCTCCTAGTGAAAATGCTTGTTAAACTTAACTGCATAAAAACATATAAGTTTGCACCTAGAGCATTACTTAGAAATGCATTTGAGTACTTTAGGCATTTGCATATATCTAAACATAAAAAATCATTGGAGAATGTTATGGCAAATTATCACATCGTCGATCTACTGCGTTGGAAGGCCACATTTTCCTTTTTTAGTGATTCAGAGCTTCTTTGCAATACAACAGTTTCCTCCTTCGATTGACATATTTGCTTGAGTTTAAACTTCACATTAGCTTGATTGTGCCTATTTCTTTAAGTTGGGTATTTATATGATGCTCCTATATCTGAAGTACACGTAAAAACCACCTAATTATCCCCTCTTGCATGTCTAGTAAGTTAAGCATGTATAAGAGCTTTGATATAATTGAAAATTCCTTAAGGTGACACCAATTCTCTTAGAGTCTTAGGCCTGATACATACATCCCATGTTCCCTAGCTATATCCAAACACCTATATGATACATACACTATATGATCAGGTGGATCATGTATGATGATATGTATCAGGTAGATACTTGGTATGCATCAGGTAGATGCATTGTATGATCAGGATGATCATGGATGACGAGCTTCAGGATGTTGCTCCAGATGACATGCAGCAGGATGTTGCAGTGATGATGATCAGGATGATCATGTGTACATCAGGATGATGTATGGTGAGTATCAGGTAGATACTCTGTGGCTGTGGAACAGGTTGTGCAGATAAGCATGTAATTTGTGCCCTGGGAGATTTGCAGATAGTCTTTCTAGGTTTTGCCTACGGCATGTAATTTGTACCCTGGGATATTTGGCAAATGCTCTTTTGAGGTTTTGCTTGGGAGGACATATAATTTGTGCCCTGGGAGATCTGCAGATAGTCTTTTGAGGTTTTTCCAATGGCATGTAATTTGTGCCCTGGGATATCTGGCAGATGCTCTTTCAAGGTTTTGTCCTATGGCATGTAATTTGTGCCCTGGGAGATCAGATAGGCTGAGCCGTGTGCTCGTAATTAGTCCTGGGATGCTCTTTCGAGGTTTTTCCATGACCACATGTAATTTGTGCCCTAGGAGATCCGATAGGTTGAGCCTTGTGCTCGTAATTAGTCCTGGGATGCTCTTTCGAGGTTTTGTGGTGACCACATGTAATTTGTGCCCTGGGAGATCCAATAGGTTGATCCTTGTGCTCGCAATCAGTCCTGGGATTCTCTTTCAAGGTTTTGTGGTGGGGTCACATGTAATAAGTCCTGGAGATCCGGACAGGATGAAAAAGGCCTCAGATGCTCTTTAGGGTTCTTGCTAGTCAAGAGACTCTTTTAAGGTTTTGTGACGAACGTAATAAGTCCTGAGATTTCAACAGTATGGCGAGTGATGATGAAGACCTGCAGGTGGTGGGCCTACATCCAGTATGAAAAAGGAATGGCTCTGTAGAACTTCCTATGATGAGTAGAGTCAGATATTGGTTGAGATAGCAGCAGCAGTGACGATGATGATGACCATGCATCGATGACGATGATCTCGAGAAGAAGACTTGTCTAGTGGATCTGTGTCGAGAAATACCTTCCTAGTTAAGAGGGAGTGTTGATGTATATGTAACTTTGGAATGTATTTCATCTATGTATTTCATATATATATTTATTGTACCCTTATTAGAGATGTGTTATTCCTCTATAAGGAAGTGTCGTCATGTGGATTGACAAGTGTCGCAAGTGTGTGTACTTGCCGATGGGTTATTAGACCACCATGTGTGGGGTCGGCCCTGAAATATATATTATATTGTGGATGTACCTAGCTAGACAATTCGGCCCCATAAGGTCGCTAGGAAAATAGGTTTGTATAAATAGAGATCAGGAGATCTCTATTTAGATCATTCGGAAAGTCATCTCTCTCTCATTCGGAAAGTCATCGAGGTTTATCTTGATGACTTGGTAGCTAAATCTAAGAAAAGGGCCGAACACTGTGCACATCTACATGTTGTATTCATTTGATGTCGTAAGTACAACATTAGGTTGAACCCAAATAAATGCATCTTTGGTGTGGATATTCAAAGATTACTTGGTTTCATTGTATCCAAGTATAGGATTATGGCTTATTCCCTTAAGGTTGATGCAATATTATAGTTTCCCCCCCTCCTCCCTGAAAACAATCCGACAACTTCAAATGCTACAAGGGAAATCAAACTTACTTAGAAGATTTATCACAAATTATGCCAAAATAGATAAATGTTTCATGTGTATTCTCAAAAAAGATGCACCATTCATATGGGATGACCAAACTCAACACTCACTCGATGCATTGAAGAAAATCTTGATGTCAACCCTGATACTTAGTCCTCTGAACTATAGTATCTATTTCTGCTATATTTGGAAGCTACCGAATCTAGTTTAGGGATGGTATTAGTACAAGAAGATGATTCATATCGGGAATATGTCATATACTATCTTGGTAAGGGCCTTGTTGTCCTTGAATTTAGGTATTCCTAGGTAGAGGAGTTTGCCTTAGCAGTGGTTCATGCTAATTAAATACTTGGGCATTATATATTTCCATGAAAAACAAAAATAGTGTCTAAAATGAACCCCATGCAACACATTTCGTCCCGTCGTATAATCAGGGGAAACTATACGAAATGGGTAGTAATTTTGCAATAATTTTATCTCGAATTCGTTAATGCTCGCATGGTAAGAATGTTTTGATGAATGTCTCCATCATGACTAGGCCAATGGAGCTATTGGGTAAATAGACCCATTTGGATGATTTCCTTGTATGTAGGGGAACATGTCTTGGATAATTGAAATCTACTATTCCTAAAACCCTCTTAACTATGTTGGAGGATGGGTCCTCATAATAATAAACTCTGGTTTTAAGTACTATCTATCTCTAAAACCCTAAACCTCTCTCTCCCTCACACTATTTCCTAATATATCCATTCTACATCTCTCCTTATCTATCTCTCACACCCTACCCCTCTCTCTCCCTCCCACCATTTCTCAATATATCCCTCCAAAAATCCCCTCATCCATACTTCCCACCATACTCATTATATCTATCCCTTTGCTAATCTATACCTCCCATGCTACCTCCCTCCCTCTCATCCCCCTTTCTATCCCCTTTTACATAACAAACCACCTCTCTATTCCACCCCCCCACTCTCTCTCTAATGCCATCTCTCTCTCCGATTATCTTTAACCCCCCTCCTTTTTAACTCCCACACTCTCTCCCTCTCTCTCTTTAACCCCTCTCCTCCTCCCTGTTATTATACAAACTATCATCCCTAGAACACCTAGGCTGTGTGGACCAAGGGGCTAGTTACAGTAAGTGGGGAGGACATAGGTCCAATGTCACCATAACCTAACTCCTCATCTTCTTTGGTTAAGTCCTAAACCCATGGGAGAGTCCCTAATGGAGGAATAACACCTGTAAGCACCAACACACCTGGAAATACCATTCTACAATCATTATGGATAATATTAGTGCCTTGCATGGAGTCAACAATGGATAATAAAGACAAATAAGTAATATAAAAGGCGTAATTCAATATACCAATCAATGTCAATGAATATCACAAGTTCAACATACTTCACAATTCATACAATGCATCTACCTGATGCATACCAAGTATCTACCTGATACATATCATCATACATGATCCACCTGATCATACTGTGTATCCACCTGATACAAATACAAACTTAACCGAATATTTAGGGACACCTAAAATTGAAGTTATAGACATTTAGACACTGACCCATTATAATCCTCCCTTGACCCAACCTGACGATCATGTCTTGATACAACTAGATGTACCTTTTCCCATATATCCCTTTAAATTTGTTCAAAATGTACAACATAATATGTCTAGAACCAAATTATGGTTAATCTAACAAGCATGGGATGTACTTCCACTACACCTAGTGTCTTTTGAGGAAACATGAATGCTTCTTATGTATATTTAGTTATCAAAATCATTTCTTCTACCCATATGCCACATGTTCCCAATGTCTCTTCATTCATAATGCCATCTATTAGCAAACACATTCCAACCCTACGTTTTCCTAGTCTTGGAATACCTTCCACAAGTAATTTTATGCCTAGTTCGAGCTTCTCCTTTGGTGTATGTAATAATCTATTGATCCCTCAACAAATCCCCAAGTTATGTGATGTGGGGCCCCACCTGAAATTTTGAGCTAAAGGCCACTGATCCAAGTGTTGTTACTCTTTAATGATGTCTATACAACTACAATTTGGATGGAGTCCTTATAAGGTATGTTTTATCATACCATGTCTAATATTTCTCCTTTACAGGTTTTTTTATTATCATCCCATACACTTGGATATAGTAAACCCCCCCTGCCCCTACTGCCTATTCTTTCTGTACAAGCAATTCATCCTTGAAAAGTTTGACAAAATATGAGTGAGAAAACTATCCCTGATTCCATAAGCTTAAATTCCACTTGATGAAAACCCTCAGTTTGTTTCACCCCTAAACCATCCAAAGAGTGAACCTAAAAGAAAAATAAGAAAAGACTTAGTTTTTTCGAAGAAGCGTCCTTGGAAAAATAATTTTGGAAAAATAGCTTTATACACCCATGTAACATATCGGAAATGGCATATGAAAAGCGGTGAAAAACGATGAAATGTTACATGGGTTATATCATATGGTATATCATACGTTTTGTGCGTCCAATCTTATTTGCAACATCATGTGACGAGAGCTTGCACAAAGTACGAAGCAAAGTTTGTGCACCCTCTTAAGACCAGTCACATATTATGATGGTGAGCTCGCACAAATCGCCTTTGCACTGGCCAATGTGTATATGATGAGCCCGCAATACCATGGTGCAACCATCAAATGTGTATCGTCACATGTAGAGTCGAGCTTGCACATGGGACAACGAGTTTAGTTTTTTGCACAGATCATGGTCTTGACTCTTGGCATTGCGGAGGGGCTGCACAACATACCATTTTGTGCACCCTCCAAGGACTAGTCTCCAATCATAACCGTGAGCCCGCAAAAAATGATACAATGTGACTCTGTGCACTATCAAACAACTTTTGGTTGAATGGTCGATGGAGCCCGCACATTGTTATGTAACATTGGTTGAATGGTCGATGGATCCCGCACATCGTTATGTAACATTGGTTGAATGGTCGATGGAGATCGCACGGTTGATGAGTCAATAGCTCGATGCTTGAAGTCATTTTCTCACGCTCCTTTGGCTTCTGTCTCCATGAATACTGGTTGCTGGAACAGTGGAAACCTATTGGAACACAACCAGTATTCCAATGAATCAGATCCCTTTTTTGTTTCCACGAACACCAATGTCAAAGAATGCTTGCCTGCATGAATTTCAAACATAGTTGTAACAACAAGGGGACTAGGACTACTTAAGCGACTTGGTATAGGCTTCAAGGAAGTACAGTACTTAGCATGTACCAGTACTTGGTACATGCTAGTGTTACACAAGCAAGTTTGATACAAAAGAAAACATAGAAGATATAATGTGGTACGTCAAGAGAAAATAACATAATGTCGATCATGCATGGATTAACAAAAAAAAACATGCGATACTTTGAGGGGTGTGCTCAAGTGGAATGTGCATCCAAGGAGGATGCAAGTTAGTTATTCCAACTATGAGTCAAGTGCATGTGAGCAAAAATGTGCATGACAATGAGTGCACATGATGAGCATGGGGGAACTGTGCATGACATATGAAGTGCACTAAGGGAAGATGAAATATCAATGTGGAAATTGAAGCGACAAAGATGTGCTCAAGTAGTCATATGGAAGTTAAAGAGTAGTTGAAGATGGATGAAGCGTAGGGGAAGCTGCACCATGAGTAAACATGAATAATAAAAGAATGGTTGTCATTTGAGAGGGGTTAGATAGATGGTCTTGAGACATGGCAATTGAGAGAATCTACCATGGACCTCAAACATAGTGGTAAGGCAAATGTTGTAAATGTGTATATATATTGTTATGTTTGAGTAATGAAAATGAGTAGAGAAATTCCCTTATTATAATTTGGTTTTGTATGCCCTCTAAAATTGTTTCAACTTTTATGTTTGTAGTGCTTTTCTATTTTCAACTTATATCTTTCGAAGCATTGTACTTAGTCTGCATAAATATGATTTCATAGAATTATGCCCATCAACTCTTTAGTTTGATGTAATAATAACCAACTTCACAGATTTAGTTCATTTAATATATTGTTAGCACTCTAAAGTCTGAGCTAGTTCAATTAAAAAATTTGTAACTCAATCGTATTTTGATCCTATATTTGAAGAAGAAATAAATATATAAAAAATAAAATAATCTTATATCAAAATAACCTATTTTGACCACAAATTTATTAAGAATCTAATGTATGTCATATGCCAAGTCCATGCATATAATGCATAATATATATATCCTGTCCCTTCAATGTTCAGACACGGTGTTCAAAAAAGCGAATTTGAATTTCAAATCTCAAATGCCCGCGCTCCACGAAAGTTACCAAAGGACGGTTCCTCACCAATTTCCTCCATTCTTCGCCATGGCAGAAGATCCATCAAGGATACCTCAGAAAACTCACCGTCGGGACTCGGTAGTTCAAATCTTGTGCATTGGAGGAGTGCCTTCAGGGCTTGCAAGTTTCTTAGAAGGAAATGGGTGAAAGGATGTTGTTCTCTCCATAATAAGGCTATGATGAAGGCGGTGAGCATTTTGCAACAGTTCATAAGATTTCTGGGGCGAGCATTGTCTGGAAATATTTGCTATATATTCTCATAATCTAGCGCTGCCAAACAGTTGTCACACATCCTACAAGGCACATGCTCAACTACGAGATCCAGTCTATGCCTGCTTAGGGCACATTTCCTCCTTGCACCAACTGGTATATAAACTAAATAGCCTCAGCGTATGCATTATTTGTTGTTATTTCCATAAATTGCTTCTGTTGGTATCTCTAGCTCTCAAGATATGTGTAATGAATTTTTTACAGGAGTTGGCAGGCCGAAATAACCTTCACGAGCGTGGGTGGCCAGCAGCATTTCATTCGGTGTTTCATCCATCTCCATGAATCATCCTAATAGCACCACATTAGTTCTAGGTACATCTCTCTGCCATGTCATCCTATCTCCTAGTGCTACAAGGCATTCTTGTCTCATCAAATTCTCTGGCATTTTCTTAACAAAATTTCAGTCCCTAAACCAAATACTATCCAATTTCTGGTCTAGTCGGGTTTAGTGCGTGGAATGTTCATAGAAACAACTGCAACATCTCATGGGAAATACTTGTGCACTTTGCCATCCTGCATTCCCTTATATATTAACTCTAGCTAGCACATGAATTCATTCAAATTTTATTATTCAGTGTAATTCTTTGTGTATGATCATGTTAATGCTCTCGGATATGGTTACAATCAAGAATTGTTATCTGTGTTCAATCCTTTTGTTCGCCTCCCTGTCTGTATATTCAAGAAACTAAGTATGTGAAATGCAGGAAGCGAGCCCTAGACCGATCTATCAAAAGATTGTGAAATGTGTCAGGGACCTCGATTTAAAGGTTGGAGGGTTAAGTCGATTATTTTATATATTTGAAGTGATTGTGTGTTAAGTACCAAGTGAATTGTGGTATTAAGGCCTGTGTAATACGTTTTTGGAGTGCATGCGATGTGCAGATGGTCATGGTCTGCAAATAACTGTTAAATTTCGTGAACTTACTGTTAAGTGAAAGACAAGAACCCTCAATAACTTTTTGGAATGTTTCCCTACTTGTCAACTCGGCGTTTTCATGTTCTTCCTTGTGAGATCCGCCCATTATTTTTGGGTTGTGATGCAGCAGTTGAGTGATGTGTTTTGGGTAGAAAACAATCAGTCTATTATGGTGATGGTGCGATATAGTTGGGAATTAATACCCCCTCGGTTCTCGATCGTAGATCTTGTGGTAGAATCTTCATAATATTTGAAGGTTGACCCTAGCGGAGAAAAACAGTTTGGTTAACTCCCTTGAGCGATCGCTCATTTATGTGACAACTCTTTTCTGCTCGACGCCTGCCTCTCACATTTTCTTGTTGAATCTTAGAGTCCATATGTACTTTAAGGGTTTAGTTGTAACCCTTGTCTCCTATGCCAAACTCCTGTTGAATATCCAAGCTGAACTGCTAATGAAATTCAATAATCCATATGGCTTGGAATGAAAATTTATGTTAATTACATACAAATTGTATTTATTAAAATGTTATGATAACACTGTATTTTGTCTTGCTCTTGATAAAAGAATATGAGTTTTGATTCTCACGAGGGTTGCATGGTTTATTATGGATACATATGGAAGTAGAGAATTTTGTATATGTTTAAAATGGAAGGTTGTGGAGTTTTTATATATATATGATTACCGATAATCTATTTATAGTTTATGTTTATTTACTTTTGATCAATGAAAATTACATATGGTTTTGGGTATATTTTTCTCATAAATCTAGATAAGCATATATATAGTGTGAGCATTGGTTTTTCATAGATATGTATACTTTGGGATTGTTGAAAAAGAAACAAATGTTAGAACTTATCGTAATTACTCATATATTTGTAGAGGTGTTTATGACATTGTTTATAGTTACAACAAATTGTTATGATAATTTCACAATGAATTATTGTGGCCACATTACATAAAATATGCTTAGAAATTTAATCTTCCATGTACCTTTGGGTATATAGGAAGTCCCTTATTTTCTCCTATACCCATGCTTCCATAAACTCTTCGATTATCTTACATTGCTATAGTACGTGCTAAGAATATCACTTTGCGGGGAGATCACTCTTAGGAATCATATAATATGACTAAGGATATGGTCTATGTCATTAGTTAGTATTTTGAAAGATTATAGATGAATAAACTACCTAAACACTTGAATATTATGTTGGCAAGAAGGTTGAAGAAACCCTAAATTTTGAATATATGTCAAATTAAAAGTTCAATTTATAATCGAAGAAGGATAGAATGATGGATAACATCAACCATTTAGTACAAAAGGAGAAGGATGAGAAGGTATAAGAAGGTCACCATAAAATAATTGTTGAATTTGAATATGTTATAACTCCATGGGATGTATATATGGGGTTGAATATATAGGTAATGTGGTTACATGAATATTTAATAGGGATAACCCTAATAGGGGACCCACAAGTACAATTGGGGATATTATATGGAGAGATAGGGAATATTATATAGAGAGATGTAGTTACAATCATTATAATTAAGGATTCTCTTAATGAATATAATGATTTTTCTCTCTCAGGATATCACATTGTGCTAGTTTATTCTCCATGATTTTTGGATTCATTGTGTTAAGGAGGGGTTTATCGACGTTTCGGACCTATGATATGTAGTCCATCTTCATGATAGGTAAGAATATGGATTGCGTATCGTAGGTAGAAAAATCAGAGTCTGATTGTTTAAAACTTTGTTTCTTCCATCTCGATGGAGACCTTTTTACTCTTCTCTCAGTTTACAAGAAGTGGGAGGATAAACAAAAATTCAGAAGGAAGAAATGGTGCTGGGAAAATAACATTAATGCCAAATCCATGGTAAGATGTAAAGATGATATCATAAAAACTTCAAGTTGTCTCTTGAAGAGGTTCTGTGGAAAGAATAATTACAATTTGCATTCCCTTGTTGCTACAATTCAACAAACTTGCAACATCTACCGGCTTGGTATAGAGGTAGACCATCATAAAAGAGAAATCCAATTTTTTTAGATATAGAGAAAATACACCAGGAATTTGAGAGGATGGAAGATGTATTGAACTATGAAAAGCAGATGGGTGCTAAAATAATCACTGACACAAAGCGCATTGAACTATACATTGTGTTTGGACATAATTCTCATGTAACAAGAGAAAAGATTGGCATTCTATGTGTTGACACTAAGGTTTGAGAATGACTAAATCCAAAAAGTTTGCTAAAATGTCCAAAAAAGGAAGAAATTATCACAAAGGAGGTTGAAGAAAAGGTTGACAATTAAAAAACAAGAGGAAAAAACCCACTTATGCAAAGTCCGAAAGCAAATTTGTGAAAAGATTAAACCCCGATCAAGTTTCGGTGGCGGAGATGTCAAAAATCCCGATCAACGGCCGATATTGCTTCCCGCATCGCCAAAGTGATCGACGGCAAATAGATGTGGGCAGTAGCGAACTCAATACCGCCGGGACACGTGTCCAAACCTCATTCTTCCGCATATGTAATATAGCGGTAAAGGAAACGACCATAGCGCCGGGCGGAACCACCAAATATGGAAGCGCGGTGGGGTCAGTACACATGGCAGGGTGGGACTTGATACGTGGCAGATAGAGCAAGCGTGGCGGGGTCAGAGCACATGGCGTTATACTTTGTAGCAATCGGAGGGCCGATATAAACCTTAATCAAATCAACGGCCATTGTTTCATCCGCATCTAGGAAGGTGCACACTGGATATGAGGAAGAGCGGTCGCGGAGAATAAACCACTCAAACAGGTGTCAGCAGGTGGCTGATCCGCGCAGAGAATAAACCAGAAAAGAAAACAGCTTTTTGATCACGGATACCACCAGATGGAATAAAGGGAGGCGAGATCTGACGGTCCAAAACAAAGTCTCGAGATCAATGGTCAGATATGAACCGCATTCATAAAGGTGCAGGGAAGTTAATTCAAAAGTCTTATATAAAACAAAAGGGGCTCCACATAACGGCATTCTGCATGTGTCACTATCCCGAACAGCTCTGAAGACTGGTGGAGGTCTGCGATTGCGACAGAAGGCGAAAGGCATGTACATACAGGTAGGGTCGTGTGACCTGTCCTACTTTTTTAAACAGAATTTTGTTTAAAGAAACGTTTAAATGGAGATTGTGCGCGATATAGGTGTTTTTAAATCAAAAGAATCCCTAGGGGATAGAGACGGAGACGTCTACGATACCCTAATTAGGTTTCCAATATCTGATATAAAAATTAGGTTGTCTGAATTGTTAAAGGAAGGGACAAACCCCCACAGAGTTCACCAGTCGTCTTTGATAGCCTTTTGCCCCAACCAAATCCCTTCTTTCCCAGAATTCATATCATGGTGTGTCGAAAATTACTCCCGGGAAGAGGAAGTCGTTCTAAACAGCCAAAAAACCCGAGTCATTTGTGAAATAAAGCTAGCAGAGTTAATTAAAGCCCTAGAAGTAGATTGTTCCCAAACCCTTGACCCTGAGGTTTTCTCTGAAGTCTCCATTATTGAAAATTATCATCATGTTTCTCAAAATGATAGGGAAATGTTTTTGTCATCGTGTCTCAAGCCAGAGACCAGCATTTCGGAGGTCCCATACCCTATAGATATCAATCTTTTTAATGAAAATACCCAGTTAGTTTTGACATTATTGGCCGTAGTTCTAGGTTTGGATACGGATTTGTATGTAACCGAGTTTCAATTGAGTTTATTGTACAAAATGAGTACAGTCCAGTCAGGGATTGGTGAAAATCAAATCCCTCGACTTAATTTTGAAGCATTTTTAATAGAAAAGATTCATGACCAGATGGTCAATTTTCCCACTCTCAGACATTTCAGGTTTCAGGCCTTTTTGATGAAAATGATTATGATAGCCAGTCAAGACGAGTTGCAGTTCCCAAAAATCATTTTCACGACTTTACTAGAAAATAACATGTTCAATTACATCAATTACATGCTTTCAGAGATTTATAGAATGATTTTTGGAAAAAATCTGCCTAGAGTACTACCGGAAATGCAGGCATCCATGCAATTGAGTACAGAATACGCAACAGGAGATTGGTTTTTGTCGAAAGACAGTACAGTAATTAGATTATATGGGTTCAGACATAAACCCTATGTGTTACCATCTTTTCTTACTTTAAGGGTTTTTGCTTTGGAATTCTTAAGACAAAAGTTGATTGTGGAAGATAACAATTTTTTGGTTCACAGACAAGCTACAGACATTAAATACCCATTCACATTTGGTCCGTTCACAATAAAGAATAAGAATGTTGTAGTGTATTTAGAGAAGTTGTTGAAGGATATGAATTTTGAGTCAGATACGGCTATGGAGTATGACCCGTTAAACATCATATCAAAACGAAGAATGGAGCACCGTATCAAGGCCCTGAACCATCAGATTGTTGAAGGAATGTTGGTCAGAGCCAATTGGCTAGAATATAAAGAAGAAATCATTCCGGATGCATCCGACAAAGAAATGGCATTGATTGACACAACAACAGGGACAGAAAGCGAAATAGATAGTGCATTGGTTGGATCTAAAAGACCCATACAGGACATAATGATCATTGAAGATGAAGAAACAGAAAGAGGAAAAAGATTGAAAATGAATGAACCACAAGAGTTAACAACAATTTCAGAAGAGGCTAAAACAGCTGAAAAAGAAATACCAGAGGTTACAGTTAAAGAGTACAACATTGAAGAAACCCCTGTAGAGCGTGATGTAAATAGACCCCAGAATATCATGCATGTGTTTGATGAGCATAGTCGAAATAAACAGGAGTCCGCGAAACAAACCAGTCAACTGTTTCCGAAGGTTAGAAGTATATCTAATACTAAGGTAAGCTTATTTACTAGAAGAAATATGAAGGAAAATTCCTTGAAATTTTCAGTTGTCACAAAAAATAAGATTTCAGAAATGAATATAGATTTGTCTAAAATAAATGCCCCGGATAAAATTTTATTGCATAGACAAACTGGATAAGTCATATATTCAGACTATTTGGGAGCCATATTAAGAGTAGACAAGTTGAAAAGTTCAGTGGATAAATTGAATAATCAATTGAGACAGGAGAAGGCAGAGAATAAGTCTCGACAGCAACAGATTAAAAAATTGCAAGTAGATTTGATAAATAAAGAAGGAGATGCAGCAACCAAACTGCTCAAAGAGAAAGACGATACGATCCAGATGTTGAGACGAAAATTAAAAATTCCAGACACTGTACTCATCCAAGGAGCAGAATTGACAATATTGGAAAAAGAAAAAGAAGAATTATCTAATGAAGTCAATGATGTTACTGCTAAAATGTTAAAGCTTTCTGATGAAAAAGATCGGTGGGAAAAAGAGAAAATCATTTTAGAAGAACAGTTGGCAGAAGCGATGAAAAGATTAGCAGGAAGTGGTCAGCAACAAGTACAAACAGACACACAGGAAGATAAAACGGGAGTAGATGATATTTTACAGGCTATGTCCCAGGTAAGCTTAAGGGAAAATGAAATCAAAGAATTGAAGGTTGAAATACAGAAGCTGACAGAAGAGAATGAAATCAAAAATAAAGAAATAAAAACCTTGCAAACAAAGAGTCAGGAATTAAGTAATAATAATAAAGGATTAGCAGCTCATGTGACAGGGAAAGCTGCTATGCAAGGTTGTAAACACTTGGTGTGGGACCAAATTATAAAAGAAGTTGAGAAACTAAAACCATATCTGGATTACATAAGAGTCAAAGAAAAGGTGGTCAAAGATGCCTTCGAAAGTTGCAGAGCCGTCAGGGAAAGCTTAAATAAAAAGCCAAAAGACGTAGCCCAGAAAGCAATAACATTTTTAAACAGTCTAACTGAAGCAGACCTGATAGCCATGAATATAACGAATAGAATTTCAGTCATCACGTGTGTTATACCTCAATATTACACATTATGCATTAGTGTCGCATCCTTGTACTAGCGACCTAAACGACAGTTTCCCTTAAAGATCATCTGAACATCCAGAGTGAAAACCATTGACTGAATACTGAAAGCAAAACCTTTTTCTGCCATCTGCCAGCCCAACTTAGCCCTGTTTGTGAGCACTGCCGCTCCTTGCACATCTACAAGGGCGCGGTAGTTAGCACTACCGCGCGTTGCTCCTTCTCTGGGGCGCGGTACTACCGCGTTATGCTCAGTTATAGGGGCGCGGTAGTCTGAATTTAGCCTTTTTGCCTTGGATTTTGGGATTTCGATCTTCGAGGATATTTTGTTGGGATTACCATCTTCGGTTCGATCCTAACTCCTTCTTTGTTTAGCTGGCCTGATCCACTAAACCCTCCATAGATCCACACTTCTCTCTTGTTGGTTAGCCTTCCCATGTGCTATAAGAGAGAAGCTTTCCATGAGCCAAAGGGAGGACTTTTGGGGCATCAAACCTATGATCTTTAGACTGCTGCAGAGATAGCTAGAGGAAGCACTTGGAGCTGGAGGATTGGCTTGGACATCAAGCAACCTTTGTAAGTAATCTTCAAGTTGTAATGGAATAACTTGTCTTGTTTTCCCAAATCATTTGTGTTAATCTTGTTTTAATGATATGATTTGTATCTCTCACAGATTTAGATCCTAACTCATGTTTTCAGATTGCTAGAGAATAGTACATGCTTGTGTTTTGGTTCCATTGTTAACAGGTTTACTTATGAGGACTTGGAGCTTGGAGCAAATATCAAAGACAAGCGTTTGGACATAAGGTCAGTTAAACTCCTTCTATTCTCTCCAGCATTTTAATTCTGAGATGTTTGTTAGATCTAGGGATTCAAGGTTGCATTTGTTTTGTCTGTTCTTAGCCTAGAGTTAGTTAAAGTCTACTTTAGCCTAAGGGAATTTTGACTTATCCGTAGGGCAGAATTCCACATAACAAGAATGGCGACTCCACTGGGGAATTGAATCCATTTTCTTTGCTTGTGAAGTTTGCTTTCAATTTCACTCATTTGATTGTAAGAATTGGGTTCTTTCACCTTCATTCACTTCCCTGCTCTCTGCATTAGACTCCTGTTACAGATCAATAAGTCCTCTGGGTTGGAAAACCCTTGAAAAGTCAAAATCTTTTCTCAAATTTCTGCCTCTTTCCCTGTTCACACAGTACCGCGCCCCCGTAACTGCCTACAGAGCGGTAGTGCCGCGCCCTAACAACTGTCCAGAGCACGGTAGTCTTGCAGTGCCGCCCCTTAAGCGCTGTCTACAGCGCGGTAGTCTGTCAGTACCGCTCCTAGGTGGCCTGCAGGCCCGCGGTAGTTCCTGGAAAGTGTGTTTTGGGTTTGTTTGGTTATTTTTGGGTCTTTTCGAGATTTGGATCCACGTTGGCCCTTTGAGTCAATACTAGTGTTTTGCTTGCAGTTTTTAAGCGAAATGGGTTCTAGTTTTGGTGTGGGGGGGCCATGAATCGTGCATCCTACAGTCGTTTTGACCCATATTAAGGTTTTGAGATCATTTGTGGTTTGGTGTGTTTTGGCATGTTTGGATTGCTTGGCATCTTATTTCCGTTGCATCCTATCTAATGATTGTTTGAAAAGATTGATTCCTTGCCTCCACTTTAGTTCAAAGAGAAGCTTGATTTTGTCATTCTTTTACCATATTCATGAAATTGAAACACATAGGTGTTCTTCTTGCTGTAATTTAATCATTTGACATTATTGGTATTACATTCATGAGAAGAAGAAATACTTGTTTCATATTTATGTGCATTTGGGTTAGACAAAATTATTAGATTCTTCTCTTTGTCTTGCATTTGATTGGAAGCATTTGTAGAATCTTTCTTTCCGTAGCTTGGATGTGTCTTTTTCAAGTGTAAAAAGATAGGAAATGAATTAGAATCATTACGTTTGGTGTTCATATGAAGAACTTTTTCATTACTTTGGGTTAGTTTTGGGTACATATTTTACTTCTTTCTATCATTTTGAAAAGAAATAAAATTGCATGTGCATTGGGTTGTGCATATTGGGAACGGAAAGAATTCTTCCTTACTTTAGCTAGTGTTCATCGAAGAGAAAGGTTCATTTCGATTCATCTGCATTTGCATGGTTTGGGTCGTCATAACACCATCAAGTTGCACTTCCATAACCCGATTGTGTAAGACAGCCACTAAAATTAATCTCCCTAATTAAACCAACATTAACCTCACTTGAGGAAATCAAAAGAATTTGGTAGTTAGGTAGGACACCGGGGATAGGCATCAAAATAATTCCCCCTTGTCATTTTTCATCTGAGACATAGTCGTTGTCTTTAGGGAACTAAAATCCTCTAGTACTTATTGACACGGTCACAGCCAGTTTGTGGAGGGGCCTCCTGACTGTTTCTAACTTTCAGGGGTTAAATGGCCGCGAGATTGAGAACAGGACGGACTCTGTGGAATACCGCACTCCACTTAGCCCTAAGGCAACATCGATCGCTGTCTTCTTCGGAAGGCTGAAGTGCCCAAAACCTTTTCCGACGTGTCATGAACGAGGTAGCTTAGTATCTATTCTACTAGGGCTCTTTTACCCAGGATCCCTTTCGGTAGAGGGATATCCTTCTTATATCGGTCTCTCATGTTGTATTGTTCGACTTGGATTTCATCACCTTGCGAAGGATACAATTTGTTGAGGTCTCCAGCTCTTAGTTAGGAGGTTTTGCTTGCTATCTTGTAGAGGGTCTTTTTCTTTGTAGGGCTGCTTGTTGGCATTCTGGCCGTTTTGTTGTACAGCTCGCTTACTGTGGCAGCGGCCTCAGTATAGTTTTTTGAGCTTGCTCTTTTTGGCCTGTGAGCCTTGTCTTTTCCTAGCTCCCCTTTCGCACGCTCGGTTGCCTGAGGGTTTTTGAGTTCTTTTTAACAAGACTTTGTCCACATCACTAAGTTTTGTTCCATGGAGAATCCACCTCCATGCGCCCATACTCCTTCTGGGACTACCAATCCGGAGACCCCTTTTCAAGGGGTACCTTTTACTTTTCCTTCAGTTGGAGATATTGGTCCTCCCTTTATTGCCACGTTAAATCTTCCTGGATTAACCATAGGATTGCCGGTATGGTTATTCAATCCGGTAATTCCGATTGCGCCCAATGTTTCGAATGTTAACTCTCCACCACGAGAGAGTCAATCCCAAACTAATCCTTCCCCTTCTTCGTCGGATGAATCTTCTTCCGTTCCTTCTTCCTCGCCTGACCAAAGCAATAGTGTTAGTAATCAGGTGGATAAGAAGAAGAAGAAAAGGAAAGTTAAGAAGAAGAAGGATAAAGAAGAGACCAAGCGTAAACCAGTTGCCCCTAATGGCACTCATTCTACGAAAACACCCCGTAAGCCCAAGTTCCCTTGCAAACTTTGTAAGGGTGATCACCTTCTCAAGGATTGTCCTGATCTTTCCCGTGTGTCAGAAGTGTGGTCTAAAAACCCCAAACCAATCGTATCGTCGACCTCTGACCATCATGTCGAAGGCACCCCCTCAACCAGTGACCCCTTGGTGAAGGGTCGTAAGGGTAAAGTCCTATATCCCTGTTTGATATGCAAGGGTATGGACCGTACTTTCCTTTGTCCAAGCATGGATGAAGCTTCGCGATGGTTGGAAGATATTACTAGTTCTCAACTGGTGCTTCCAACAAACGATAGTAAGTTGCCCCTCGACCCCCCGCTGGTTGACCAAGTGATCAATTCAGTTTCATCTGCAATTGATCCCACTCTCCCTCCCGAGAGTGAAGTGATCGAGTCGCTGTCATCCCCACTTGATCCCGCTCTTTCATCGGAGAAAGTCCAGACTGAAGCAGTCACCTTGACACAATCTTCGTCTCATTCTTATCTTCCAAGCGAGAGTGAATTGGAAACCGCTGATGTTTTCCTTATCGGTTCAGAATGTCCTCGGCAAGGGGAAACCCTGTCCATTTTCGCGAGTCCCCCTCCAAGTACTGAGGTTATTTCCTTTGATTGGAATGGTCTAACAGAATCTCGTCTTCCTTCGAGTGTTCCTTTTCAAATATCTGTAGGAGTTTCCGATAAAGAAATTTTTCGTACGATAGTTGATGAAGGAGCTTCTGTTAGTATTCTATCCTCAACTGCTTGGCAAGCCTTAGGTTCTCCTCGGCTTGTGCCCGTCACTGACCAGATACTGGCTTTCAACAGAAGGCCTACTGGACCTTTAGGGTCCCTTCCTCAGTTACCTATCACTTTGGGAGGGAAAACTGTCTGTATTGATGTCATGGTCATCCAAGGTCCCTTAGATTTTAATCTACTCCTTGGACGCGATTACGTCCATGCCATGAAGGCTGTAGTGTCCTCACTCTTCCGAGTGATGTATTTTCCCCATCATGGGAATGTTGTGACCATCGATCAGATTTCCTTTGTGACGCCCACTCATCGCATGACTCCTAGTCACCAGACTTCCCTAAACGTTCCACATGTTTTAGCGGTTTCTTCCCCCTAGGGGAGGGGGACGTTGGAGCAAAGTTCTATTCTGGTGTCAAGCTCGTTAAAAAATGAAACCATCATCCCAAGCATAGTTTACTCTTGGTTTTAAGCTTGTGTAAAAATAAAACCAACCATCATCGCAAGCATAGTTTACATTTGGTTTTAAGCTTGTGTAAAAATGAAACCAACCATCATTAGGAGCATGGTTCCCTTTCTATGTCAAGCTCGTTAAAAAATGAAATAGATTCCTACGAGCATAGTTTATTCTTTGTTTCAAGCTCGTTAAAAAATGAAACCGACCCTCAAGCACAGTTTACCGTTGGTTTTGAGCTTGCATAAAAACGAAACCAATCCCAAGCATAGTTTACGTTCGGTTTCAAGCTTGCGTAAAAATGAAACTACCCTCAAGCACAGTTTACTTTTGGTTTTAAGCTTGTGTAAAAATGAAACCAATCCCAAGCATAGTTTACGTTCAGTTTCAAGCTTGCGTAAAAATGAAACTACCTTCGAGCATAATTTCTTTCTGTTTTAAGCTCATTAAAAAATAAAAAGGACCCTTTCAAGCATTGTTATTATCTATTTTCAAGCTTGTGTAAAAATGAAATAGATCTCCTTTCCATTTGTTCGAGTCTATCGCTAGAGTTAGGATTTGAACCTTCATTTCATCTGCCTGGGTCACTTGGTCCTGGTTCTCCCTACCCCCCCTGGTGAACACATTTGGATTAGTAGCCAGGATTTTTGGGTAAGGAAGAAGAGTAGTCAGACGAAACGAAGTTTGGGGGGCATGTTTAGCCTTTAGCAATCATGCCGAGGGCATTTACCAACCTCTGATCATCATGTTGGGAGGGAACCCATCAATGGGCCTTAACCGTGAGCAGAGTTTACCTTTGGCTTCAAGCTCATTAAAAAATGAAACCAGTAGTCTGAGCAAAGTTCTAATCCTGTGTCAAGCTCGTTAAAAAATGAAACATATCCTTTCCCTTTGAATCGAGTCTCCTCGTAGACTTAGTACCTGAACCTTCTTTTCACTCGCCTATACCTTAGGTGAATGAAATGAAGCTTGGGGGCATGTCTTCAACCTATGGAAGTTACGTTGAAGTCAACTTGATCACCTCTCCACATCACGTTGGAGCTAAGTCACTTACTTCCAGCAATCATGCTGGGGGGCATGAACCAACCTTTCGATTTCATGACGGGAAGAAGTTCACCATTGGGAACATTTTCGAGCATACTTTCCTTTTTAGGTTTTGAGCTCATTAAACCATGAAAATTATTCTGAGCATAGTTCATTTTCTGTTACAAGCTCGTTAAAAAATGAAGCAGACATCATGAGCATTCTTCCAACCTATCTTCGAGCTCGTTAAAAACAGTAAGATGGTGTTTGAGCTTACTTTTTCCTTTTTCGTGCTCTGGATCCAAACATGAAAAAGATTCCGAGTGCTTTTGATACCATTATCGTGCTCGTTAAACAATTGGAGTAAAAAGGTGTGTCTAACGAGTATAGGTTTATCACTTTATCCGGCCTCGCTAGACTATTTACGGAAAAGGAACTGTGCCGAGTTTACTTTTCCTTTATCGTACTCGGTCATCAACCATGAAAAAGTTGTACATGGAGTCCATAGTTAAGCTCTTTTCAGACTCCCTAAAATTGAAAAGATTGCCAAGCGAAATTGATTCGTTCACGCTTGTAAAAGGATTTGAATGATCGTCTCCCTAGTGATAGTTTACCCCTTTTTCGGACTAGGGGGCACTACTTACGAAAAAGGAATACTCCAGCCAATCATGACTGGAAGAGTCCTCTCCCGCGTTGTTTTACCCTTTTTCGGGTGATGAGGCTAACTTTACGAAAAAGGACCATTGGAGTCTTCTTTAGTTCTTTTCAGACTCTCTAAACATGAAATGACAACCGAGTTTTCCTTCTTTGGACTCGTTAAAATCTAACATCGAAGGGCCCACTTTGGGACGAACCCCTCCTTTCTCAAGTTCGAAAAACATGTGAGATTGGACTCATCTATGAGATGAGCTATATCGAGCATCTGTTATCCTCCTCAAGCTCGTTAAAAAACAAAGAGGTACTCGTCCATCATGTCGGGGGAAAATGGGAAAATGAGTCAAGTTTACCTTGTTGGCAGCTTGTGAGTCATCACCTTTGAACATGGCATGCATCCTCACCTTGTCTGTTTTGGGTAGTCAGTCTTGCTGATAGTGTCATCATTATGATCATGCATCCTCATTATTGCTATGAGTTCACACTTCCTGTGGTTCTGTCTATTTAAGTAATCCCTGCTGCCAAGCTCTGTTTCATGCCGTTATATGTTCAAAGGGTTATTACCTTGAGTCCACCTCCACTTTATGTCAAACCTTCCTTTTGTGCCAGTACATATTCTATTGTTTCATCGGTCCATACTATATCTCGTTCTGATTTCGTGTCGATGATGTGGGAATCATTATGGCCCACCTTCGACGAGTCTATTCCTGTCGACACCAAATCACTATCCAGGAATTAGACTTAGGAGTCAACCATTAGTACCTTGGTACCTGCATGCCTCAATGGCAGGTTTCCTCGTATTCAACAGTAGGTTTTCATCAATGACCTTTGATTGAATGATCTCTCGAATGCTCGACATCAACTCCTTTATTCGCATTTCGTTGAGATGTACTATAGATACCTTGGGGATCATTGTCATCATTGGTGATTTCCCTCGCATTTGTTAACGGTTCACATCATTGACCGGTAATCAAATGGTTTCTACCATGTTCGACTTCAACACCTTGTAATCACATGGCTAGATTCGTATCGATTGCGATCGGGTAGAAGACCCTGGACACCCTTTTGTATTTTGATTACGTCCAGGTTGCAATGGAAATTTCCTCTGTATTGTCACACAGATCCACTTTTGTATTGGTCGTGGCTGTGTCATCACTGTCTCATGGATCTACGCTTGTTCATAGTAGCCATGATTTGTCTACAGTCTATATCATCTCAGTACTCATGGATCTGCAATGTATTGGTCGGCAGCCATGCTTTGAGTCATTTGTTTCCGAGCATGGGAATGCCCGCCTCGGTGGTATATTTGACATTTTGTTTCTGTTTCAGCTCCTTGTTTCTCTCCTCGATGCTATCTCCGAACCATATTTGTAAAGTCTTTCGGCCATCAGTCTCTTCTGACCTCACACTTTAGGGGGCATCTGTTATACCTCAATATTACACATTATGCATTAGTGTCGCATCCTTGTACTAGCGACCTAAACGACAGTTTCCCTTAAAGATCATCTGAACATCCAGAGTGAAAACCATTGACTGAATACTGAAAGCAAAACCTTTTTCTGCCATCTGCCAGCCCAACTTAGCCCTGTTTGTGAGCACTGCCGCTCCTTGCACATCTACAAGGGCGCGGTAGTTAGCACTACCGCGCGTTGCTCCTTCTCTGGGGCGCGGTACTACCGCGTTATGCTCAGTTATAGGGGCGCGGTAGTCTGAATTTAGCCTTTTTGCCTTGGATTTTGGGATTTCGATCTTCGAGGATATTTTGTTGGGATTACCATCTTCGGTTCGATCCTAACTCCTTCTTTGTTTAGCTGGCCTGATCCACTAAACCCTCCATAGATCCACACTTCTCTCTTGTTGGTTAGCCTTCCCATGTGCTATAAGAGAGAAGCTTTCCATGAGCCAAAGGGAGGACTTTTGGGGCATCAAACCTATGATCTTTAGACTGCTGCAGAGATAGCTAGAGGAAGCACTTGGAGCTGGAGGATTGGCTTGGACATCAAGCAACCTTTGTAAGTAATCTTCAAGTTGTAATGGAATAACTTGTCTTGTTTTCCCAAATCATTTGTGTTAATCTTGTTTTAATGATATGATTTGTATCTCTCACAGATTTAGATCCTAACTCATGTTTTCAGATTGCTAGAGAATAGTACATGCTTGTGTTTTGGTTCCATTGTTAACAGGTTTACTTATGAGGACTTGGAGCTTGGAGCAAATATCAAAGACAAGAGTTTGGACATAAGGTCAGTTAAACTCCTTCTATTCTCTCTAGCATTTTAATTCTGAGATGTTTGTTAGATCTAGGGATTCAAGGTTGCATTTGTTTTGTCTGTTCTTAGCCTAGAGTTAGTTAAAGTCTACTTTAGCCTAAGGGAATTTTGACTTATCCGTAGGGCAGAATTCCACATAACAACGTGGGCCAGAAGGATCTTGGGGAAATATTCGCATGTTGAGAATGTTGAAGCTAAAGCTGGAGAAATACGGGAAGAAGTAGTAAAGTTCAAAAAGCAATTTGAAAAATTAGTAAACAAAGGGTTCCCTGCTTTTTGGAATGAAAAAAATGAATTAATTCCTCAGAATTATTATAAGAGATTGTTGTTTGATATAAGGATGGATCACAGAAAGTTCCAGCAGCTGGATCATATGCTTACAGGGAAAATTTTAATGGAGAAAATATCAGAGGAGTTTGAAATTTTCAATATGCTAATCTCAACCTGTGGAAACCTTCTTCCTATTTCTTATGCAGGTCATGTTGAAATGCGAGTCTTGGTGAAGGAAATGACCAACTATGACTTACCCACGGCCGACCAGTGGACTTATGTGGAAAAATATGGAAGGACAAGATATTTTGTCCATTCATAGAGGCTTTCAAAACTCTCGCCAAGTGGCGAAAAGATGATATTCAAAAAAATTTCCAAGTGGCAAAAAGGATACTTTTATTTTAAATTTGTAATATTATTTGGAGACAGTTATCTATTGCTCAAAGACAGTTATCTTTTAAGTTAAAATATTTTCAGTTATTAGTTAAAAGAAGCAGTTATGTCAAGCTTCTTCCAAATTTTGTATAAGAACAATGAGAGTCATTGTTGAAGGGGTTGGAAATTTTTTGAGAGACAGTGTATGTTTGGAGATCTATTTTTTGATAAATAAAAGCAGTACAGTGAAAATACCCATCTTTTGAGACTAGAGATTCATGTGTTGATCAGCTTTACAGTCCGTTTTTTCTTTATCTTTATATGTGCATGTTCACTTCCTTTGTTATATCTTCCATTATGTTTTTCTTCTATATTTAAATGAATGTCTGAAATAATTCAAGATTCATACTGGTTATGCCTCGTTTTATATCATTTAAATATTCACTATTTTCTCCAAAGTTGACAATGGATTCATCCTAAGTTAGATGCCTGTTGTTGATGGAATGTCATTATTTCTTTCTGTACCACCTGAAAAAATCAAATTGGCTGTAATATGATTGCTATCTTGCCTCTGTGGAAATCTGTTTGGTATAAATCTCTTACTGGTATATTGTATATTTGAAACTTTGACTCCATGCCCAACGTTTCTTGTTTTCCTTTTCAACCAGAAAATCCTTTTGAGAAAATTTGAGAGAACTTTTATATTTTTCAGTCCTTGTATATGTATTGTGAGAGAGCCCTCTCTGATGGAAAAATGGCTGAGTTTTCCACCTAAAGCTTGGTTTGAAATAGGTTACCTTAGGTGTTATTCTTTTACAACCGGAATAAAATCTAAGTGCTAACACTATGTAATGGGAAGTTTTATTATGAGGTGAATGTGGAAGAAGACGCTGCGTTTTTAAAGATTGTCATTTATAAACACTTATTCTCTCATGTTGACATGTCCAAAAGTTATTCATCTAACAAGTTAAATGATGGTCTCTATGGGATAGGCTATTATGAATCTTTAGGAAATGTGAACTTAAAGAGATTCTTATTATTTTTCTATTGGAAAGCTAGCGACTGCTAGCTTTCCTTGTAGCATAAGCATGTGTGCAGTCGCTAGAAGAAAAATTCTTATGCTACAAGTAAAGCTAGCAGTCGCTGGATTTCCTTGATCTTTTGTCATGTGTTTATTTCAAAATAGAGCACATGGCACAAGCTCAAGGTATAAGCTAGCAACCACCAATCACCATGGACAAGATTTTTCTATTGGAAAGCTAGCGACTGCTAGCTTTCTTTCTAGGATAAGTATGTGTTATTATCCTAGAAGGAAATGCTTATGCTAGAAGGAAAGCTAGCAGTCGCTAGCTTTCCTTGATCTTGTGCCATGTGCTTATTTGAAAATAGAGTACATGATACAAGTTCAAAGTATAAGCTAGCAACCACCAATCACCAAGCCCAGGGTTTTTCTATTGGAAAGCTAGCGACTGCTAGCTTTCCTTCTAACATAAGCATGTGTGTCATGCTAAAAAAAATGCATTTGCTAGAAGGAAAGGTAGCATTCGTTAAAAATAGAGTACATGGCACAAGATCAAGGTATAAGCTAACAACCACCAATCACCATGGACAGGGTTTTTGTATTGGAAAGCTAGCGACTGTTAGCTTTCCTTCTTGCATAAGCATGTGTGTTTATGATAGAAGGAAATTCTTATGCTACAAGGAAAGCTAGCAGTCGCTAGCTTTCTTTGATCTGTTGCCATGTTCTTATTTCAAAATAGAGCACATGGCACAAGCTCAAAGTATAATCTAGCAACCACCAATCACCATGGATAGGATTTTTCTATTGGAAAGCTAGCGACTGCTAGCTTTCCTTCTAGCATAAGTATGTGTTATTATCCTAGAAGGAAATGCTTATGCTAGGAGGAAAGCTAGCAGTCGCTAGCTTTCCTTGATCTTGTGCCATGTGTTTATTTCAAAATAGAGCACATGGCGCAAGCTGAAGGTATAAGCTAGCAACCACCAATCACCACGGACAATGTTATCAATTGGAAAGCTAACGACTGCTAGCTTTCCTTCATGGCTAGAGTTTTTCTATTAGAAAGCTAGCAATTGTTATCTTTCCTTCTAGCATAAGCACATGTGTGCTTATGCTAGAAGGAAATGCTTATGCTAGAAAGAAAGCTAGCAGTCGCTAGCTTTCCTTTATCTTGTGCCATGTGCTTCTTTCAAAATAGAGCACATGGCACAAGCTCAATGTATAAGCTAGCAACCACCAATCACCATGGCTAGGGTTTTTCTATTGGAAAGCTAGCGACTGATAACTTTCTTTCTAGCATAAGAATGTGTGGTTATGCCAGAAGGAAATGCTTATGCTAGCTTTTTTTGATCTTGTTCTGTGTTCTTCTTTCAAAATAGAGCACATGGCACAAGATCAACGTATAACCTATCAACCACCAATCACCATGCCCAGGGTTTTTTTATTGGAAAGCTAGCGATTGCTAGCTTTCCAATAACATAAGCATGTGTGCTTATTCTATGTAATGGGAAGTTTTATTATGAGGTGAATGTGGAAGAAGACGCTGAGTTTTTAAAGCTTGTCATTTATAAACACTTATTCTCTCATGTTGACATGTCCAAAAGTTATTCATCTAACAAGTTAAATGATGGTCTCTATGGGATAGGCTATTATGAATCTTTAGGAAATGTGAACTTAAAGAGATTCTTATTATTTTTCTATTGGAAAACTAGTGACTGCTAGCTTTCCTTGTAGCATAAGCATGTGTGCAGTCGCTAGAAGAAAAATTCTTATGCTACAAGTAAAGCTAGCAGTCGCTGGCTTTCCTTGATCTTTTGCCATGTGCTTCTTTCAAAATAGAGCACATGGCATAAGCTCAAGGTATAAGCTAGCAACCACCAATCACCATGCCCAGGGTTTATCTATTAGAAAGCTAGCGACTACTAGCTTTCATTCTAGCATAAATATGTGTGCTTATGCTATAAGGAAATGCTTAGGCTAGAACGAAAGCTAGGAGTCACTAGCTTTTCTTGATTTTGTGCCATGTGCTTATTTCAAAATAGAGTACATGGCACAAGACCAAGGTATAACTTAGCAACCACCAATCACCATGCCTAGGGTTTTTCTTCTGGAAAGCTAATGAGTGCTAGCTTTTCTTCTAGCATAAGCATGTGTGCATGTGTTAAGAATTATTCATAGTTTATTGAATGTTTTTTTGAGAAAATACTAAGTTTGTTATGTTTGGTGTACAAGTGCAAATGTTTGTTCAACATTTTCTATTGGAGACAAAGTAGATCTTTTACAACATGGAGTGAAGGTGGGTGAGGGATCCATATTCAATACAGAGCTTGGGAATAAGGTTCATGGAAAGACTGTAAAGAAAGGATGCATAGTGGTTAGAATTGAGAAGGTGTTAAAAAATGATGCTCCTTTACCACATCCAACTGGATTTGAGGAAAAACTAGGGGGTGCAATAGAATCTTATGAGATTTGGCCAGAAATAGATTTGAAACCTCATTGTGAAGATCAACCCATAAATATTCCACAAGATAGGGCTGCAAGTATAATTTTCACAAAAGGGGACTATGTTGACCTCCTGGTTAATGGTCAAGTTATTGGGCTAGGAAAGGTTGAATCTACAGAAGTTGGAACTTATTATGGTGGAGGAAGGGTTGTTGCAGGTTATGTTATGGTTTTGATAATTGATGTCACTCAACCACATTTGATTGTGGAATATGTTGATGAAGGGGACACACATCCATGGAGGACTACAGATTTGAGGCACACCATAGGTAAATCAAATACCAAAGCATGTGTTAAGAATTATTCATAGTTTATTGAATGTTTTTTTGAGAAAATACTAAGTTTGTTATGTTTGGTGTACAGGTGCAAATGTTTGTTCAACATTTTCTATTGGAGACAAAGTAGATCTTTTACAACATGGAGTGAAGGTGGGTGAGGGCTCCATATTCAATACATAGCTTGGGAATAAGGTTCATGGAAAGACTGTAAAGAAAGGATGCATAGTGGTTAGAATTGAGAAGGTGTTAAAAAATGATGCTCCTTTACCACATCCAACTGGATTTGAGGAAACACTAGGGGGTGCAATAGAATCTTATGAGATTTGGCCAGAAATAGATTTGAAACCTCATTGTGAAGATCAACCCATAAATATTCCACAAGATAGGGCTGCAAGTATAATTTTCACAAAAGGGGACTATGTTGACCTCCTGGTTAATGGTCAAGTTATTGGGCTAGGAAAGGTTGAATCTACAGAAGTTGGAACTTATTATGGTGGAGGAAGGGTTGTTGCAGGTTATGTTATGGTTTTGATAATTGATGTCACTCAACCACATTTGATTGTGGAATATGTTGATGAAGGGGACACACATCCATGGAGGACTACAGATTTGAGGCACACCATAGGTAAATCAAATACCAAAGCATGTGTTAAGAATTATTCATAGTTTATTGAATGTTTTTTTGAGAAAATACTAAGTTTGTTATGTTTGGTGTACAGGTGCAAATGTTTGTTCAACATTTTCTATTGGATACAAAGTAGATCTTTTACAACATGGAGTGACAGTGGGTGAGGGATCCATATTCAATACAGAGCTTGGGAATAAGGTTCATGGAAAGATTGTAAAGAAAGGATGCATAGTGGTTAGAATTGAGAAGGTGTTAAAAAATGATGCTCCTTTACCACATCCAACTGGATTTGAGGAAACACTAGGGGGTGCAATAGAATCTTATGAGATTTGGCCAGAAATAGATTTGAAACCTCATTGTGAATATGAACCCATAAATATTCCACAAGATAGGGCTGCATTCACATGTACAAGGGTTTCTCTTACACATGGATGCATAGGAACAATTATGTGCATTGCCAAAGGAATGATAGTTAATGTCCATGAGGATGACATGGTTGTGGGTGAAACACTAGGTGAAGATAACTTTGGTGTTTTTGTGGAAGAGATACATGGGTATTGTGAAAGATGCAAGATTGGGGATAAGTCTATACATGGATTGGTTAGATGGCCAATACATAAATTGGTGGACAACATAGGTGAGATGTTAAGGGTCAAGACAAAGTACAAAGAGCCACCCATGGAAATGCTGATATGGGATGTTATAGAGGATACAAGTCCTTTATACCAATGGGATGGGAATATTTATAATCAAAAAGATCAATATGTCAATGTTCTTAATGCATCGAGGCCATATAAAAAGATTAAACGAGCTATGACAAGAGAAAAAGTTGCAAAATGTCAAACCAAGATAGATAAAGAGAAAGAAGTCCGACTTTTGGCTGCAGATGAATGTTGTAAACAAGATTGTCTTCAACATGTGGATAGGAATGCCATTGCAAATGCTAGAAGGGATATGGAATGCAAAGACAAAAATGGTATCAGGGAATTTGTATTGAATTCACTTGTTTCAAACACTATCATGTCAATGAGCCATGGCCATGGCCTACCTCCTATTATTAGAAAAGTAAAGGACATGAGATTTGATGGTAATGTTATTTGTAAGAAAGCATGGTACAAGATACATAAGATTCCTCAAAGCACCTTCTATAGCTACCAACATAATTTTGAACAAGGACATATGGAATCCATTCATGGTGACACCAATACATGTAAAGCACGTGCACAAACTGTGGCGGCCATAGAAATACTGCATAAAATTGTAATGGACAATTCAGATTTTTTGCCAAACCAAACACGTCAAGTCGAAGCAGATGGAACTTCTTCTCCTCTAATATTGTTTCCTTCGACTTACACACAAAGCTATTTGTTAAAAGAGATCAATGTGGGTTTGGAAAAGCTCAATTGTCCATTAATATCACAACCAACAATGAGCAAGATTTGGAACACTCATTTTCGAGACGTGGCATTCTCAAAGAACACCAACTTCAGTAAATGTGGTGAATGTATTGTGTTGAAAGCACAAATGAAGTCAACAACTACAAAAGAGTTGGAAGAAACGGCACGCGCTAGATTGAACAAACATAACAAGATCGTTATGTGCGGAAAACATTTCTACTATGCCCACAGAATCATGTCACAGAGGTTTCCCAAGGAGTATTTGAGTATTATCCATGATAAAATGGATAAAACAAAGACTTCAATTCCAAGGCTACGCGTCAAATCAAAATCTATTGTAGGAATAAACTTGGGTTTGTCATTGACAGGTATGCTAACACATGGGCATAAGACAGGAGGTTTTGGTCATTTCTCCCTACCATTTGTACATATGGGATCACAATTTACCATTACATCACCTGCTAAGTGCTTTAGGGACCTTGAAGACCCACATCTTGATATGTATGGTGATCTTCTTTATGAGAGTGGAAGTTCAAGAAACCCACTTTCAAATGCATTACTTGACACCTCTATTTACTCAAAATGTAGAGTGTACAAGGATGAATTTTTATCTCATGGAAGATTAGAAAATCAAGATATCGATTTTAAACCTATTCCTCCACATTTATTGTTACAATTGGATAATGCAGCAAGTGATAATAAAAATCGTTATCTTTTCATGTTTCTATCACTTCTCACTGCACTTGGTGTCTTCATCACTATTGAGGTTGGGTTCTTGCTCGTGGGACACACCCATGAAGACATAGACGGGACCTATGGGAGAATGTCTTCCAGCTTGAAAAGTAAAGATATATATTCTCTACCTGAGATGATGGATACATATCGCAAAATTGAAGAAAAAAGAGTGTTTCCACCTAAACTGATTGATAAGGTGTATGACTTCAAAAGCTTCCTTAATGGATACATCAAGGAAGGAAGAAATGCACTAGTTGGACATCTTAATGTTCAGTACTTCCAATTTCTTGTACTCAATGATGTTCTGGTATTAAGGTATAAAGAATCCATAAGAGATGTTGAGTGGTTAGAACCAGTTGAGTTATGGAATACAGACGATGAAGGTCGATCTAAACTGCCCATAAGGAAGCCATCTTTCTTACATCCCAAAGAGAATGAAATCTATTTAAAATAACTAAAAGAAGGAATAACATCATACATAAAAATGTGGAAAGACACAATGGGTGGTGAGGATTTGCCAATTGTTACACCAGAATGGAAAAGTAAGGTAGAGTATTGGGAAAGAGTTCTTGATACTTTATATGAAGATTACAATGATCATGATTCATCTTCTGAGGATTTCTGGCCCAAGACAAGGCAAACTCCAGATGTTGGTCGTAATGCGCTTCATGCAATCTCAAATATTATGGATGGGGATTTTGATACTATGACAGTTGAACCCGTGTATGTTGGACCCAAGTGCAATAATCCAAAGACAACATTCAACCCTATTAATGATGTTGAGAAAGGAAAGATGTTTCTAGTTAGATAAGGAAACGAGGAAGAAGGGGAGATGATTTGGATGGCAAAAGCCACCTCAAATATATTTCAAGATGATGAAAGTGATACTCTTCATGTTAAAGTTGATTGGTGAAAGCCCGGTTCAGGGAAATACAATGGAAAAGTATTAGAAGAATATTGGGTACCAAATCCTGATGACATAGAGCTTGGATCTATTCCAATTGATACCATAGTTTGGGCATGGATGGCTAAGAAAGAACATTGCAAGAAGGCCAAGATAAATAAACATGGTGTACAAGTTGTCCTTGACCTACTTGAACGAATAACATGAGATTAGGTGGAGATGATTCATGGATGTAATTTTGTTCTTTGGAGGACCAATTAATACATGAAGAAACATTTTTCAATTTTTCTTGTACTCTTCAAATTTATTTGAGGAGTTTTATATTATTTGGTACAAATATGAAAATTTTGTTTAAATTGCAATGTATTCATGTGACGATACTTCATGCAAATTACATGACACCATGAAATATTAAACTTTCAATGATTTGTTTATATTAACATAACTTCTCCCATAACTTGGATAATCAAGTCCAATAATGCACTTAAAATCAATATCTTCTAGTTTTGGCCTATTAAAACTATATTGGAGTTAATTTGGCATATTAAAACTATATTGGAGTTAATTAGCATTGTTTTCAATGTAATACGTTCAAACACCAAACAATATCTAACATGGAAATTACAAATTCCAATGCTTTGTCTAGATCGACATAACTTCTCACTCCATCAAACTTGGATAATCAAGTTCAATAATACATTTAAAAGCATCATCTTCTAGATACGATCTATTAAAACGATAATGTTGGGCTAGCTAATTCATATTCTTTTCAATATAATACATTCAAACACTTTATGAATATTTATTATAATAAAATAAATTAAACTGTACTACTTTGTTTCTATTCCAATTCATAACAAAATTATTTATTTTGATCATTAAAAAACACGTCTAGACTTATAAAATATTTTCTTTTGACATCTGTAAAGTGTTTCCAATAAAAATTACCGATAAAAGTTCATAATAATTTGATTTTGATTGTTAAATGACACACAAATACTTATAAAATATTTTGATTGTTAAATGCACTACCAATAAAAATTCATAATAATTTGATTTTGATTGTTAAATGACACACAGATACTTATAAAAAAAATTGATTGTTTATTGCACTTTTAATAAGTTTAGTGGGTTTTCACTTTTGTATTTGTAAGAAACAAAAATGTACTTCAATGTTTCTATTCTAATTCATTGATTTCAAATTTACCACACTTCTCGATCCATCAAACTTGGTTAATGGAGTCCAGTAAAGCACTTACAAGCAGCATATTATAGACTGTCTATAAAAACTTTATTATGGGAATAGCTAATTAATGTTTTTTAATGTAATATGTTCAAACATTTCAAAAATAAATACTGGACATACAACATATTATAGACTTTGTCTATAAAAACTTTACTATGGGAGTAGCTAGTTAATGTTTTTTCAATGTAATATGTTCAAACATTTCAAAAATAAATACTGGACACTTGCAATTACTAGAATGGGTTTTCCCTCTTTCTTCATGTATTTGAAAAAAAACCAATTGTACTATAAAATTTATATTCTAATTAATAATTTTTTTTGACCTTAATTGGTATACTTAGACTTTATCCAATACAATATTTTCTCTTGTTGGCTCTAAAATAGTGCCAACCACATATCATAATATATAGTATTGAATAATGAATATTTCTTTAAATGTTAGATGATTATATTTATATTATAAAAAGGAATCTAGGCTTAACCAATCAACATAATCCAAAGTAATAATTGATAGTTAACAATGTCCAAAACGTGTAGAAACTTGTGGGCTCATAATAATCCCATAAAATGAAGGGAAAAAGTGAAGTGCCTAAGTACCTATTGTGCTATATACTTGACAAAAATGTCCTAAGGCATACAATAGACAATACATATAAAGGGAAGAAAATAAAATAGAGTATGACCTAATTTTCCATGTTGTTGCTCGTAGATATGTTATTGATTATTTTTCTAGTCAATATTCTAAAGATTATTAGGGGTAGTGTCATCATCCACAAGTACAATATTACAATGACTATAGGAGCTAATACGTCTTCATGGTATTAGAGGTTTCACCTAATTCCTAGACATTTCCAGTTCTCGTTGTCTCTTGAAGTTGAGCAAAACCCCCCATGTTCTATCCACCCATTATCAAGATTGAGAATTACTAAGTTATTATGCCAATACATAAATTTGTTATAGTAACAAACACATTGACTGTTATGTCATTAAATAGCTTTCTAGGTCACTTTAAAATGGCGACAATCTCTTACTAATATGGTAATTCAACACATGCACAATATATGCTTTATCAAATTATAAATAAAATGGTTAATACTTTCAACATACAAATAATGCCATTAGATAAATTAATAGGTAAGAAATATTAATACAAATTACAAATTATAATAATAAAATAATGTAAAGAATCTAAGTTTAAGCATAGGAAGATATGCTTCAAATTAATATAAATTTGATTTTATATAGCTTATAATGATAATATTGTTAAAAAAATGGTGAATATATAGATTGAAATGAGTGAATTAAGTAATTTTTAGGTTTTTCATTTTTTGAAAACTCAATCTTGTTGAAGTTCTAAATTCTAGATCCGTACTCGACAATACATATAAAGGGAAGAAAATAAAATAGAGTATGACCTAGTTTTCCATGTTGTTGCTTGTGTATATGTTATTAATTGTTTTTCTAGTCAATATTCTAAATATGATTAGGGGTAGTGTCCTCATCCACAGCTTCAATATTACAGTGACTATATGAGCTAATAATTTTTCATGGTATTAGAGGTTTCAGCCAATTCCTAGGCATTTCCAGTTCTTGTTGTTTCTTGAAGTTGAGAAAAAATCCCCATGTTCTAGCCACCCATTATCAAGATTGGGAATTAATAAGTTACTATTCCAATACATAAATTTGCTACAGTAACAAACACATTGACTGCTATATCATTAAATAACTTTGTAGGTCACTCTAAAATGGAGACAATCTCTTACTAATATGGTAATTCAACACATGCACAATATATGCTTTATCAAATTATAAATAAAATGGTTAATAATTTCAACATACAAATAATGCCATTAGATAACTTAATAGGTAAGAAATTTCTTGCAACATCTATTGTTCATGAGATGAGGTAAACCTTGATCAACTCAAATATTAATACAAATTAAAAAATTATAATAATAAAATAATGTAAGGAATCTAAGTTTAATATTAGGAAGATATGCTTCAACTTTATATAAATTTGATTTTATATAGCTTATATTGATAATATTATAAAAAAATGGTAAATATAAAGATTGAAATGAGTGAATTAAGTAATTTTTTGGTTTTTCATTTTTTGAAAACTCAATCTTGTTGAAGTTCTAAATTCTAGATCGCTTGTATAATTCCAAATTTAATGAAATATGTGTTCCTTCTTCTTCCTTACTAGGAAGTCGATCTATCATATTGACCTCTAGAGCTTGATAATTTGACTCGGCTAGGAGTTTAGCTAGTCCTTTTCCTTTCACCAGATTATTAGTCTTGATTTCCATGTCATATTCTTGGATTTTGGAGATCCACTTTCTCCTTCTCCCTTCATTGTCTGGATGACACACGATATCCTTGATAGTTCATCCTGGGACGTACACTATAATCTTGGAGTGCAGGACATAATTCCTGAAAGACTTAAGGGCCTTGATTAATGCATAATCCTATTTTTCCATCGTTTTGTATTTCATATCAGCATCTCTCAATGATCGGCTGAAAAAGGCAATGGCTTTCTCATGTCCTTCGCTATTCTTCTATAAGAGGACTGCTGGAATGGTGGCCTCGGAGGAAAATGAGAATATAAGAAACTCCTTTGTATAATAAGGAATAGTCAAAATAGGTGTTTCTCCTAAGGCATCCTTTATCTGTTTAAAGGAATGCCTTGCAGTTGTGGCCCATTTGATCTCAATGTTTTTTCTTAACATGTCAGTGATTTCTTTCATTATTTCAGCAAAATTGGGGATGAATCTTCGTAGAAAATTTAGTTTTCCAATGAAGGACTGTACCTCCTTTTTATTCCTTGGGAGCTCAACTAATTTGATAGTAGCTACTCTATCAGGATCTATCTTCACAGCCTCTTCGGAGACAATATGACCCAACAATGTTTCCTTTGTCATTGAGAGACATACCAAATTTTTTGCATTTCGCAAAGTTCTGCTTCAGATTTTTAAGATGATCTTCATCAGATTTTGAAAATAATGTCATATCATCCAGATATATAACAATAAATTTGTATTTTTAACCTATGAATGCTATGTCCATATCCCTTTGAAATGTTGTTCCAGCGTTAATAAGACCAAAGGTAATTTTATCGTACATGAAAGTTCCCCATGGTGTAGTAAAAGTTGTCTTTTCCCTATCATCCAGGTGCATGGCAATATGGTTATAGCCTAAGAATCCATCCATCATTGACACTCTCATTGACCCAACCACTTTTTGAAAAATGTGATCCATTTTGGGAAAAGGGTAATTGTCCTTTAAAGAGCACTTATTCATATTTCTAAAATCAACACATAAATGGATTTATCCATTCTTCTTCCTGACTGGTATGAATTTAGCCACCCACTCTGAATATCTGAAGGGAATGATGATTTTTGCATCAAGTAACTTTCTCACCTCTTTTTCAATTACAGTGAGTAAGATAGGATTCCCTTTCCTCGACTTTTGCTTTACTGCTTTAGCAACTGGCTTTAGTGGGATCCTGTGTTGTATGATAGTTGTATCATAAGTTTTCAGTTCTTCATACTTCAACGCAAAAATATCTATGTATATCATTTAAAAAGGTCCTCATACTTTTTCTTTTGCTCGATTGTAAGAGACTGTGAAAGTTTTATGAACTTTATTTCTTTCAGGGTACCAAGATTTACTTCTTCTACAACCTCAATAGTTGGTTGCACTGCTGGTTTCACTGGGATCTCATTCTTGTCGAATAATTGTTCTGGAGGAACCAGTCATTTAGGAATAAATTTATTCTTTAGTTGAAGGACCTTGTGGCCAACACTATGTTGTGTTAACCCAGGTGTTCTTCCATCTTCTATTTGCAGCATTCTTCACCTTCCTCTCCTTCATCGCTATCTATATTGGTGCTTGAAAACTTGTCCATAAGTTGCAGAAAGCATTTGATCTGTTGATCGTACTCAAAGACTTGCCAATTTTTAATATTGTCAGGGATAAAGGGACGATATCGTATTTCCACTTCATACTTTACCTTTGGCTTCTTAGGTGGTTTGAAAGAAATAGCCATCAAGGCCAATGAATCAACCTGCTGGTTTCCTTCCCTAGGGAGAAAAGTTTTATTGAAAGCATCAAAGAAATTATCAATAAGATCCCATGCAATATTTTGATACGCTCTAAGCCTGGGATGCTTCAATTGGTAAGTATCTTTGATTTGGTTTACCACCAACTCATAGTCTCTGAAAACTGCCAACTTAGTGACTTTAAAATCTGTAGCGGCTCGGAGGCCTAGGATGAGGGCCTCATATTCAACGACATTGTTAGTAGTATCAAAATCTAGTTTGTAAGAAAGACTAATCTCTTCTTCTGTTGGTGATGATAGTACTGCACCAGGTCCAGATTCTTCTTTGGCTGAGGCTCCATCAAAATATAGTTTCCAAACTTTATTTCGGTTATCCTCGAAATAGGTTCAGTCACTTGAGGTTGCACAATTTCCTCTTCATAGGGATCACCCAATGATAACATATAACATACCATATCTCCATCAACTACATATATGGGATAATTCATAGGACTATCTTGATCACTTATCACATAAGAAAACATAGCTTATCTATACAATCGTCTAGTATCTCCAGTAAATACGGGTATTGTAGCATAGTTCATATCCATCTTCATGGTGCCTCCCAATTTTTTAGCCTAGCTTCTTGATAGAAGCATACCATATTTTGCTGGGACATCCACTACCACTACATCCATCATTACACTTTTGGCTGGTATTTGAGCAAGAGTAACTGCTAAATCCTTTATCATACCTATGAACTTCACTTTTCTGGAGTCAAAACTATAGAGATCATGATATGGCTTGGTGATCTCTAGTCCCAATTGTTCCATTATATCTTTGGGCATCAAATTGTGAGATGCTCCAGAGTCAAACATACAGTTATGGAGGAGTTTATCATGTACGTTTAGGGTAACATAAAAAGGAGCAGTGGAATCTTCTTTGTCATTGATGTGAGGGCCAAATTGAAAAGTTGGGGCTTCATCATTTAGATTTATAGAATCATGTTGGTCAATTTTTTAACTTCGTGTAACATCTTATGAATTTGTTTCTGATATATTGGGTTCTTCATCAATTCCGCCAGGGGAATAACTATTTTTAATTTGCTCAATTCTTGTTCTAAATTAAAAGAGGTAGATCCCTCTTTCGGATTTGTCTCTATTCTATTATGGTGGTTTATGCCTGGCTTAGTTTGGCTATCTGGGACTGTGACATCATTTTCTTTATTCTTTGGTAGGATTTTTTTTTTTAACGGGGGTGGTGCTTGAAGAAATTTAGCTTGAGCCAAATTATGGGGAGAGTTCTTGGGAGGAACATCATTCTGTCTATTTTTCGATTCTGGTCTTGGCCTCAAGTCATACTTCCTTTGCAATTTAGCCAGTTGGGAATTTGGGAATAATGGATATTCACTGGGGGATGAATCACTTTCTTGGGGATTTATAAGATCTTGGCATGTTTGATTATATGGGAGTGAGTTCTCATAATTATCCTTAGTGAGGTGCATGAGATAGGAATCTTCTTCCATCCAATTAATTTGTTCTTCAGATTCTTTATAGATTTCTTCCTCTAGAATTTCCATTAGATTATTTTCATTATCCTGGAAAGGTGGCCTTAGTGGTTGTTCATCATTCCTTTTTTCTTTGTATGCCATTTGATGGTTATAAGGCCTTCGAAAATGAGTAGGAGGTCGAGTAGGAGATTGTCTGTTAGGATTTCTACTTTCTAATTCCATTCTGGTAACTTTATTTGACAGATTCTTTATAATGCGAGTCATTTCGTCAATATTTTCTTCTTGAGAGTCTTTAACTCTTGAGGATCCACTCTTATCTTTGGCCTTCCCTTTGTCTTTTTGTTCAACATCATTGGTCAATTTTATCTTTCCTCCGGCCCTCATATTTCCTTCAACGTCTATAGCATTATCTTGCATTATGCTAAGTGAGGGTCATCTTCTTTCCCTCAACGTGATGGTGAAATATGAGGGGAAATATACCGCATATGTGGCTTGAGTCGCAGCTTTAGTGGGTCGGATATCTTCGGGGACTCCATAATATACTTTGTTGAATTTTGCAGTGAAATCAACCACATTTTCAGAAGAAAAAAAAATTCTTAGGGTAGAAAATTATGTTAGATAATAAAGGCTATCAAACTTAATTCCCCACTTCTTGATGAAGGTGGTTTCCAGAATTTCCATAGTGTTGATGGAAGCATTGGGTAGTGATCTGAACCATTTTATGGCTTCTCCTTGCAGTGATTGAGCGAATACTCTCATGAACATATCATCATGGTCGATAAGAATGTTGTCAGTGAAATATTGGAATCGATCTACATGATCTTATGCAGACATTCCCTTACTTCCATCATATTTTGGTAACAACTTCAAATAGTGGGTAGGAATATCATTTAAGGCCGTTGGAAATTGCAGAGGTCCATATCGGCTAGCCACCCATCGAGGTGTTATGGGTGGTCCTCCGCCTCCTCATCCTGACATGAGGTGGTTGGCGATTAGCTTCTTGGCTTGAGGAGAAATGAAATATTTGAGCGGATTTATATGAGCTAAAGATTATCTACTTGCAGCAGGAATCGTTTGAGAGCTAGGTAAATCACAAGGAGTGTGGGGAGTTTGGGGAGAAATTTCTCTTTGATGGGTTTGGAAAATGAATTCAGTGTCAAGGAATTGAGGACCAAACAGAGGTGGGGAGAAACTTCGTCGGTGGCTTGGAGAGGTGGACTGATATTTTCCTCGTCTGTGTCTTCAGGAGAAAAAATATTGTAGGGCCACAAATTATTCATGGATAGGGTTCTGGCGAGTATGTCTTCATCCAGATTCCAGTTTTTCTTCAGTGTATTCGCCAAGTCGATTACACCCTACTTCCTAGTTTCATCCACTATGAAATCATGATTGTATAATTTGTCGTTGTCCCCAGGGAATATTTATCTTCTTGCTTGCAGTCCCCGGCAACGGTGCCATAAAATATGTTAGTCCTAGAGATGTTCTAAGGCTGTTTTAAAATTGTGCCTGGGAATCATTGAAATTTACAATGTTCTTTATTTAATCAAAATCACATTTACTTGAATACAATGCAGATCACCAAACTTGGAGTAGTGTGGGAAGTAATTCAATATGCGAATGAAAAACTTGAATAGGGTGGTGTTTATGAAATGGCACATGAAAAGGTACTTCAATGGAAGTAAATCTTTGTCTTATATGTATGAGTAACGTACTGAGCCGAAAAAGGAATTCAGTAGTTTAAACAAAAATGTTTACAAAGCTAAATCCGAAAAGTGTGAGGAAATCATAACCAGATAACATAACATGAATATTTCACGGCATAACCATCTTAGAAACAATAATTGAAGCTGATAGCACTCATATTTAAATCCGAATTAACTTTGCAAATCATGAACATATATGAAAGAGATGAATTTACAAGAGAAGAAATTACTAACTTGGCATATCAAAGGTTTGAATCCACAAGACACCAATATGGGGCAACAAAGTTCCTTTTTATATCTTGATCAAACCACAAATATCGAAAGTTACACTTTTACAAAAAGAGTCGAACATATGGCCTTTTCCTTTTCTACTATATATAGCCTTCACTGGCCTTACAAAATGGTTTGTTACAAAATAGTTTGTTACATCCCAACGGATTATATGTTACTATTTACATTTTATAACAAAATCGGTTACAAAAATAACCACTAAGACTAATGATGGATTGATTGTTGTTACAGTTGGGTTCCACCCTACTGAGCTATAGGGACATCCTGTTGCGTGGAAGAGGCTCCTTCTGCTGGTTGTAACTGTGAAGCGGCAACTATTGCTTGTGCCTTTGTAGCTTGCTCTAATTGCTAGAGCTGGATAAACTTAGTGGTGCTTTTCCAATCCTTACCCATAGGATACTGAAAACTCTTAGTTCTATGAGAGATGAATCCAACTCAGTGTACCGCTCAAAAGTAACCTTTGGAAGATTCCTGAAAATAGTTTGAAGGCGATTGAGAATCTCAAAATTGGCATGCAACCTATCCACGATCACTCTCCCATTTAGCTCTTGTAGAGTATCTGTAATGTGGATTTAATAGTTCCTCGCATCCACCATCATGGAATTGTAGTGTTCCTTTGGATAAAGGTCTCCATGTCCATCCCAAAAAGAAGGGAGGCCAAGGGGAAAATTACTTGAAAATCTCTTTGAACGAGTGCACATCCTACTTCAAGTGAGCAGCCATGTCAACAATTTTCTAGACAAACACTCCCT
Organism: Larix kaempferi; assembly: GCA_027924585.1. NCBI lineage: Eukaryota > Viridiplantae > Streptophyta > Pinopsida > Pinales > Pinaceae > Larix > Larix kaempferi. The sequence goes on along the minus strand of BSBM01000687.1, from coordinate 12,318,168 downwards.
TGGTAATCACCTTATTTGATTCCATGATGATTTTAGTTCGGTCACGAACATAATATGTTGAATCTTGTCAAAGGTATTCTTGTTTAAGAAGTCGATCACCACTTTGGCTAAATCAGTCTTCTTACTTGCACTGTACCCTATTGCTCATGCATCCTGCATGGCGGCTTCAACAATTTCATCTTCTTCTTGGGCTATGCTGAAATGACCCCACTGAGAGGTTATCAAAGCTGCTACTTACTCCCATATTTCATATTTGGCACTTTTTATCAGAGGCTTGCCAGTCATCTTCCTAGATAGTTCTTGGAATTCACCCCGGATTTCATCATTAGATTGTTGTAGCTCCGAGATGACCTAGTCTCTTCAAACCAGCTTTTCATTTATGCTGAAAAGCTCATCACATTTGGCCTTTAGCTGGTCCTGTGCTTGGTTGAGTTGCGTGTCCTTGATGCTCATCTTAGCAACTACCTATGCTAGTTTTTCAGTGGTATCTGTGGACGACGAGGCTTGGAGTGAGGCTGCCTTCTGTTGGAGGATGTCTTGATTTAGATTTATTGCCTCTTCCAACTCTCTTTCCAAGGTGACAATCCTTTCTTTTAGGGATTAACCATCGGTCACTGATTTCTCCAATTCTGACTGTATTGCAGATACTTCTGCAGTTTGTGAATGTCCGTCATGGGGATACTGAGCTTTTTCTTTAAGGTAGCAACTTCCTTATCTTTCTCTTTCTACATGGCTTGTAATGGAGCCATGTCATTTGGATTTTACACCATCTTCATGATTTGCTACTCTAAGTCAGTTATCTTCAATTTCTTAGATTTTTTAGAGGATTTTTCATTGTTCAACTGCTTCTCTAGCTTCTAAACCATGGCCTGTAGCCTATTTGTGCTCATAATGTACTTTCTCACATCTTGGTACACTCCTTCACCTGTCTGTCAATGAAGTTCCATGATGTCTTTGGATGGGAACGCGTCTAGATTTATTGTCACCTGAGTAGTTTTGAAATTCCAGGGTACTTTCTTCCCTTCGGGCACCAATGGATCTAGGATCGCCATTTTCAGGGCTCCCTGTCTCAAATCTAGTGCCGACAGCATCCTAGATTGATTCCCTATGTCAAGCTCCTTCAATGGGAACGAGGACTTCTCCAGGTCTATGTTATTGTCTTTAATCTACGAATATACCCCAAACAAACCCAATTTAGCAGGTGGCGTGGTATCTAAAGCGCCTTCTGTGGACTGCGCTTCCTACCTCTGGGGCCACGTCGTGGATGGGAATATTTCCAGGACGACGGGCGTCAAGTAGGTGGCTGTCGACATAAATTTTGATGTCGCAATGGATGTTCCTTCTATTTTCAATATTTTAATCTTTGACCCCCACACTCCTTGATCCTTCCTTTTCAGTTGCAGATGTGGGCTCTGATGTGCCCCTTTTTCCCAAAGTGTCCAACTTAAGAGGCATTGGAATGACCGATGCCCCAACAGCCTTGCTAGGATCCAACGATGCTCGGATCTTCTCCCAACTGTCTAAGTTGGATATTTTGTCCAGCAATGGATGAGGTTCGTGGGAGTACGCTGTAGACCGAGCATCTTTCCTTTATTGGAAGATGATCCCTCTTGGATCATACTTGTGAGCTATGCTTAATGGCAAGCCAAATGATGCTCATATCTTTTCCAATTATCTTTTAGCAGCTCCGCTCCTAACCTTAAATGGTCCATCTTCATTGGGGACCTTGTAGGTCCTAACACTGTTTCCCTTCATGAAATATACATCGTCGCAATTGAAGCTTTTTCGGATGTACTATAATAAGAAAAAACAAGGATTCAAGAATATGGGGAGCTTGTAAGGAGCTATTTATGCTCCATACACCTTGATTTTTGTATGAGTCTTGAAACAAAACAAATCACCAACAACCTCGTTTGGGTTGAGCTGAAGAAATTGCTTGCATTCTGGAAAATTTCTCGGAGGAGGAGCATAAACAACAGTGAGTAAATATTGGATATAACGGTGTCTACGAATGCAAATAAATGATTCTATGGAGGAACCAGGACAACTTATTTATGAAGGATACCTTTGTTGAAGAAACTTTTATTGTGGTAGAAGATCATGTACAGGAGTAGGGAACATAATATGAACATTCTCTTGGATGAGAATCTTTTTAGTTGGAGTTGGATGGACTGTGTAATAAAAGCTGGCAAGTCTAACATGATAGGGATCTTCTGCTGGGATAGGTTCATGAGAAACAACAAACCCAAAGCAGCATCATCGATCACAATGTCATGGTTGTATCTGATGACCTGACATATCATTCATATTACGAGTCTAGCTGAACCTCCAAACATATCCAAGCTAAACATAGATTGAGTGCTAGGTAAATTGCTCTCAGGTCGGACTATCATCTGGATGAAAGCATCTCTATTTTCCGGGGAAAGTTCTCGAATTTTGTTTATTGGAACCTCTTTGTCAAATTGAAGCCTTGAGGCGTCTTCGGTGGTGTCTGTCAACTCCATGATGAGTTCCTTGCTGATTGGGAAGACCACGCTTCCCAACCGAGAAATGATGGCCCTTCTTTCTGGTGCATACCTTTCAGTACACCATTGTACTAACTGAGGAAAAATCTTAGCTTGCGGTAGAATCATCTTAGCCAATCCAAACTTCCATAAATTGAATATGTCACTACCACTCTTTTCCTACTCCTCGGCCTCACTAGCTAACTTATGCAGGTTTGGGAAGGAAGAGACAGAATCATGAACATCAAAGAATTCATCACCAAGACGATCATCTTTACTGAGGACTGTGGATGTGACAGGGGCTTCAGGGGTAGATGCAGAGGCCATGGTAATGTTGGGATAGAAAAGGGAATGTTGGTACTGAATGGCTTTGGGAGTTAGGAGAAATGGTGCAGGGAGTGACGAATGGGGAGTGTAGCTAGGGTTTTCACAGCAACTCGTGCTAAAGAGAACCTACTAAGGATTCAAGAAACCTTAGTAGAAGTTCAAAATAATGGGTATTAACTAGATATTAAAAGAATGACATGTGCGAGTGATAACATAAGAATAAAACTAACAATAAGAGAAAATAAAAAATCACGAGGAAGTCAATACTGGAATTTGAATTTTTTTGTATTAATGGGAAAACAAGGGTTTGCAATGGTGTTGCCTCAAATGGTGAGGTTGTTGGATTCCTTGCAATTGTACGAAGAGTAGTGCACCGGATCTCCAAAGTTCCTTTCCCTTCTCCAAATGATCAATAGGTGGCAAAGACTCAACTAAAATGGGGAACATAAGCTCAAGGTGATAGGCCAAAGTTCAATGGGAATTTCGACAACATAAGTGTATGAAGAGTGATTGATGGATGTGAAATGGGGGGCATCCATCACCTTTTATAGTGATTTTGGGTTGTGGAGTATTGACCCATGGTTTTGGGCAACCAATAGTATTGGTTAATAGTATTAGGGTTTTTCCCTCTTTTTTGAATTTATTTTTTACTTTTTTTTCGCTCTTTCTTTTATTTTGGACCCTTTTTTGTGGGTTTTGGCCTCTTTTGAAGGAATTTCATTAATTGAGGAGGGAAATAATGATTTTTTTCCCTTTTGGTAACCATTTGAGGGACTTTTAGGGTTTTGGAGGCCAAAAGTGTAGGAAAAGTGGACAAATGGGTTTTGTGACTAGGGAGATGAGCTAGTGAACAATTTTTGGGTGTTAACAGATTGCCCCCTGATGTGTGAGGGCAGGAGCTCATCATATGGCCGATAGACATCATAGGTTATGTCATTTTCCATGGGTATGATAATTGTGACGGAGGAGAGCATAAACTGGTTGGAGATTGGAACACGTGCTCCATACAAAATGCAAAGTGTATAACTGAAAATACATGACCTCAAAAATGAATGAGGAGTAATCTCAAATAGATGGACGAGGTGAGAATAGCCATGCTCGTATCAAGATATACAAATAATAATGAGGCCCAAAAGGGGACCTGAACAATACATATAGAACTATTGTGTACATCATAATGGTCCAAAGGGGACACAAATCTGGGACATACTCATGGTACAACCATGACAGTTCTGAAGGACTGATACATGGAAACAATGGCATCCAAAATGAATGCGGTACCACAACAACTGATGCTCGACTGGATCTGAAGGTGTCCAACAACTATATGGACTCAACGACTGAGATTTGGAATCTCAAAAGGTACACTGGAATGCATATGAACTGGATACTCGAGGAAGCATACACCTGGATTTCTTCCGAATAGTGTAGCCAATGCAGCCTGGATATCCATGGGAACATACAACAGGGGGGTTCCAAATTGAATCACCAATGTGCTAGAGTTAGGGGGCATCTGGGGTCTTCGACCAATAACTGAAGCGACCAATTCCCTGTACGAATCTCAACAGTGCAATGATGGAGTTGGAGTCGAGCATGTGAGAAACAATCATTCCAAGAGGAACTAATGACTCCTCTTGTATGATCCGTAGGCACTCACCACTAATGGAGATGAGTCCAAGGTATAGGGGCCTCTCAATCTATCTTCTGGAATAGATGGGATGGCATCCATAGAGGGAGACCTGCAACTACCAAGACAATGATGTTTCCTTAATAGGAGCGCGAGGTATACAACCAAGATGTGATAGTACTGAATGTGAGACTGACATACTATGGGGGGTGGGGAACAGGGGTGCAGACTGGGGGGGCTCAAACTTCCTTTGTTCAGATTATGATCGAAAGGATGAAATGGAATCCTATGAAGCTGACCTTGGGGAAGGGGATCATATCTTAATGGACCAGGGATTGTGACTACAATGGGGGAGACTCAGGGGGGTAATCATGAGTGGTACCAGGAGACTCTAAGGGTAACACATCGCAGAATACTCTGAATAAAGGCGACCATACTGGGGGTGATGCCATAATGTGGGGACTAGATTTGATCTGTAGTGGTGCCGAGAGGCACTAGTTTGGCCTTCTTCATGGTTTAAGGATCTTGAAGAAGGGATAGAAGTGTGCTCAAAATGGTACTGTCGTGTGGATTTGTATGAGCCCAAGACAATTCATGCTCGTGGTTGCTTTCAATTTTAAGGAGTATGAAAGCGATAAGAAGACTCTGAAATTGTGAAAAGGTACCTTCGTGTGGATTTATACGAGCCAAGGATGGTGAATGCTTGTGGTTTCTTTCAATTTTAGAGAGTCTGAAATCAATAAGAAGACTCCAATGGTGTTTATTTTTCATGTGTTAGTCTCCAAGGCCCGAAAAAGCATAAAAGTATGCAATGAAAAACTCTTCTAGCTGATCTGACTAGATTATTAATTTTTCGTAATTAGTCTACCACGTTTGGAAAAGGGTTAAACTTATCCCAGATAGATGCCCTTTCAGTTACTTTAATGAGCATGAAAGGAACCAAGATTGCTTGGTGATCTGCTCATTGTTTAAGGAGTCAGAAAAGAGTTTAACGAAAAACTCCCTAGGTGGCTTTTTCGTAAAGGAATTGCTCGGCCCAAAAAAGAGATAAAATTATACTGAACAAACAGAATGGTTAGGAAAGGAGGAAGTGTTCAATCAAGGGAAAATTATGAGAACCAAGAAGGAATGCGAGGGGGGAACACTAATGGGGCCTCCTTGTGGGTTGATGAATGTTGGAAAAATAATGCAATGACTGTAGTATGGATGGAGTGGAGGACTCATGGATAGGCTGCTATAGACAGAATGGAAAAAAGTGACTGCGGCCTATGTGGCATGCAAATTGAGGCGGTGGGGGGCATGGAAAAAATGCCTGAATTTTTTTCAGTGAGAGCAAGAAATGATCTCAAGCATGATCACGGGCGCGGAAATATGAATCCGGCGGTGGAAACAGTGCAAAAAATGAAGTTCAAATGACTCTGGAATGGTCAAAGGAAAAACTAGGTTAAAAAATGGCTACAAATAAAGGTGAGCCCACTAAGCCAAGGATGCAGTTGTGGGGAGAAATGATGACTTGCGGGAAATAATACTATGCGTATCAAATCAAATCAAATATACAAGTGACACGTGACATAAAAAATGGTTGAGATCACACATGTTAAAAAGTGAGCAAGGTTAATTACCTGTCCCCATGTTATGTGCATGGGGTATGTGATTGTGGATCACATATGTGTTAGTTTGAATGATGGGCTCATTACAATACTGACATAGATGTGATGGGACAGGGTCAAAATTATTGAGTAGGCCTCCTATCCTAGTGTCAAGGTAATCTATTATGCCCCCTAACTCATAGGTGTCAATCTGGTGCAGATGTTGTCTCAGAGAGGGATCAACAAGGCATCGACCAAATACTGGAAGGGGGGTGTACCATGAGGCTAATGGACATGGTGGAACACTAAATTGATGATATGATGATGGGGGATCCCCCTTGCAGGGTGGATTCCCCCAGTATCTCTGAAAAGTTCGTTGAGGAGCATGGCTTCCAGGTTCGAAAGCGCGCTAAAGAACACGTCTTTCGGGTTGGAACGCACGCTAAAGAGAGGAGATTTCTCGTTGGAACACGTGCTAAAGAGTGTGGCTTTCTGGATGGAAAGAACGCTAAAGAGAGCACCTTTTGGGTGGACAGTCCCGATTCACTAAGCAGAAGACGGTTTCTGAAGTCGCAGGCCAAGCCGTAAAAATAGAATTTTTGAATATTATAGAGAAGGAAAGGGCCAGATATGTAAGTATGGAGTCCAAGGCTAGACCGGAGATGTAAAATGCAAGAAAAATAACAAGTACAAAACTAAAAATAACCAAATATTCTATGGGAATCATCCCAGTGGAGTCACCAAAACTGTAGCTGGGGTTTTCACACTAGCTCGTGCTAAAGAGAACCTACTAAGGATTCAGAAACCCTCAATAGAAGTTCAAAATAATGAGTAAAAACTAGATATTAAAATAGTGACATGTGTGAGTGATAACATAAAAATCAACCTAACAATAATAGTAAAAATAAACAATCATGAGGAGCTCAATAATGGAATTTAAAATTTTTTGTATTAATGGGAAAACAAGGGTTTGCAATGGTATTTACCTCAAGTGGTGAGGTTTTTGGAGTCCTTGCAGTTGTACAAAGAGTAGTGCACCGGATCTCCAAAGTTCATTTCCCTTCTACAAATGCTCAATACGTGGCCAAGACTCAACTGAAATGCGGAACAGAAGCTCAAGGTGATACACTAAAGTTCAACAAGAATTTTGGCAGCATAAGGTTATGAAGAGTGATTGATGGATGTGAAATGGGGGGCCTCCATCACCTTTTATAGTGATTTTGGATGGTGGAGTATTGACCCATGGTTTTGGAAAACCAATAGTATTGACTAATGGTATTAGGTTTTTTCCCTATTTTTTGAATTTATTTTTGACTTGTTTCCTCGTTTTCTTTTATTTTGTGGATTTTGGATGTTTTTTTGTGGGTTTTGGCCTTTTTGGAAGGAATTTCATTAATTGAGGAGGGTAATAATGATTTTTTCCCTTTTGGTAACCATTTGAGGGTTTTTTAGGGTTTTGGAGGCCAAAACTGTAGGAAAAGTGGACAAATGGGTTATGTGACTAGAGAGATGAGCTAGTGAACAATTTTTGGGTGTTAAGAGGGAGCTCAGAACATTGGAAGCAAAATGCCTGGTGGTTTCCCTGGGGGCGTATTTATAGGGAGGATTTTGAATTTGGAGGGGTTTAATGCAAGGTACACGTGGCCCCCAGATATTGGCTCATTAGATGTGGGGTAGATGGCACCTTGAATGCTGGGAGACGTTTACTCCTAAACGGAGGCGCCAGTGACCGTTTAAAGGTGGCTTAAGGAAAATCCAAGGGGATGAACTGCAAAGGGAAGCGGTAAACCATAAACCATAAGTGGATTCAGGGCCCCAATAAATCAGTTTATGAAGACTGCTTTTTGGGCCCTCACTCAACGTGAAGTCGCCAAGTGGAAAGGGTGGTTTCAATTCAGGGGTGCTCTTGGGATGCTAAACTACGGGCATCTGTGACACCTTGAAGTGTAGGTAGTCGTCGATCTTCCACCAATATTTCATTGAGATTCATTCACAACCGACGCAACTTTATAGGAAGGCCCCTTTCTTCTAACGGCTAACTGTTTGGTGGCCCATGGCTAAAAAACCACTGTGGAAGCCTTTAGCAATTTCAAGGCTCCGAAAAAGTGGTTTAGACAAACTACTTTTTCACACCTGAACAAACCTGGGGATTCCACGTGTAGGTGGAGGTTTTCATTTAGGGGCGTCTCGAAAGTGTTAAACTCCAAGCACTTCAACTGCCCTGAAGATCAACTATCTATTGATATTGCTTCTCTGTCTCCTTGAGATGCGCACCCAGTCAACGCAACTTTATGGGGTGGGCCCCCCCTCTTCTGGCGGCTCAATTTTTCAGCAGTTCGTGGCTAGAAACCACTGTGGCGTATTTTAGCCATTTCAGGGCTCCACATAAGTGGTCTAGCTAGACTTCCTTTGAGGCCCTGAACTTCTCTGAGGCTGCCATGTGCTTGCAGTGGTTTTCATTCAGGGGAGTTCTGAGCCTGATAAACGTCGAGCGCTTTGGTGCCATGAATAATAATATCACCCGTTAATCTGAAATCAATCGGCCATCTATATTTCAGTTGCCCATATCTTTTCCATAATCGATCTTTCTCCCTGGGGTGATCTCTATTTCTTTCTTTCCATGTCATTGTCACTCTAGATTTCCGTTTAGAGGACTTCATCAGCTTAGCATATAGTAAAGTTCCCTTTGGCCAATTAGGATGCTAACAATAGTACTAAAACACCTTTTAGATTAACATATGCATAGGAAGTTGTCATGCCCATGGAATACATAGTACCAAGCCTGAGAATTGCAACATTTATAGCTATGGCTGATAATGAGACAATGGATGAAATATTATTACAGCTAGTTGGATTGGAGGAATATCGCTTCATTGCTGGTTTCCATCAACAAGTTCAGAAATATAGAGAAAAGGTATGGCATGATAGACACATTAGGAATAGGTTATTATAAGTAGGAGACCTTGTTCTCCTCTATGATAGAAAATTTACAAAGTTTCCTGGAAAATTTAAAATGCATTGGTTAGTGCCATACATTGTCAAACATGTCACTAATGGAGGAGCATTTCAGCTAGCAACATTACTTGGAGAAAATTTGCAAGGTCTTTTCAATTGGAGTAGACTAAAGCCTTACAGGGATGGCCCTACTCCTATAAGCCGAATTTAAAGAATGCAAGAAATTTTCAAGTGTCAAATGCAGTTGAAATTGGACACTAAAACAAAGGGCAGAGTCTGCACACAACAATTTTGTTAAAATGCATAGTTTTACAATATATGAAGATGTGTTGTGAAGCACACATAGCAAGTCAAGATTGCAAAATTCAAGTAAAAGAAAGAGGAGTAGCATTGTGAAGTTCAATCAGAAAGAAGGGAAATGCGAAGTGAACCTTGCCACTCACTTAACCGTCAGTGAAGCTAGAGGAAACTAGTCATTACAGTTTTGTTCGAAAACTAGCCGTTATAAAGTACTTTCAGGAACCGTCTTTTTCCTCTTTTAAGGAATATTCGTCCGTTGAAGACACATTAAATGAAGGGAAAGGACCAATATCTATGCAATATTTGGCCAACGGACATAGAATTTAATGATAATTTAGCCATTTTTGGGAGCACCTTAGTGTCACTGTGCCTATAAATAGTAAGGATCGCATAGTTACTGGTTTTACCGTGACTTTTATTTTTTACCACACGTAATTTCCAAGCTTTTTACCAGTCAAGAGCAATAGTAATCTGATAGTGTATGTCTGAATAAGAGAGCCTAGAGGAGATATTAAGAGAATTTCATCATTCTGTTTTGGAAGGAATCATGAAGACGCCAGTGAAGAAAATAGTCCTAGAGAGAGGTGGAACATCTAGAGCTTCACCACGAAATATGCCAGAGCAGAAGCAGAAAGATAAGCTAAAGGCTAGTGAGGAAGAGAAGTTGAAGGTCGCTAAAATTCCTGATACCCGAGTACATCCCTCCAAGAAGAGATTATGATCCAGTTGTGATACTGAAGAAGAATGCACAATATGAGATCCCCTTTCCGCCCATGTCGAGTCATGCGTGCAAGAATGTAATACCCCAATTTTGACACTTATGAAATATTGGCTTTTAATGTAAATATTGTATACATGCAATGTATATTTCCCTAGCATGGAGCTCAAGGCCAAGGCCCCGCTAGCATATGTTCATATTTTATTTAGAATGGACAAGCATTTGATATTTTGTTACCCATGTGCTATTAAGCCATGGAATATTGTAAATGGATGTAAATATTTGATATTGAAATAAAATACCAAAACTAGCTATGGAAGCAACGAATGAGAAGGGGCCATGTGTATTTCCACTAGGGAGTGGTGAGGGGGCTATGGGGATGAACCATATGCTTCCAAATATCATATTGTGAACCCATTTGACTTTCCTTGCTGACATTTAATTATGTTGTAAGGAAGTTGTTGAAGAATTCAGTCCATGGCTTCAATGGAGCATGTGCAGCCCAGAAATTCGTATGGCAGGTATGGGCTCTATTTTTCTTGTACCACAAGTCACCCTATCTCATGGGAATTGGTTCTTCCTCATTTCCATTCCATTGTTGAAGATCCCAGTATCAGTTTTCATCAATTACGAATGCCCAACAGTGAGAAAAACCAGAAATCGCAACTTTGCAAGAACCCATGTTTTGAAGTGCCATAAACACCCAGAATTTGGTATTGACAGTAAAATCCAATGGGGGAACGATAGATATGAACCTTGGGGCGAATTTGAGAGTATTAGATACCCCGAAATCCATAGAAAAACTCAGTTTTTATAGCCCAGAAATCCAATGACGGGATTGAGTTATTTGATGACAGAATTAAGAAATTCAAGTGTGAATTCTAGAACATAGGTTGGGAATGCTTGATAAACCTAGTGAAGGATGGAATCTCAATGATTTAGCAACGCAGACTTTTCTATACCCATCCTGAAGAGAAATGGAGGGAAGGGACAACTGAGGGACTGTGCAGCAGAGAAGGGGACCTTCTTTGTGTTGGGTGTGGTAGGTATTGTGGGTACCTTGACTGTTTGAATTATCTTGAGATGCATGTAGCTCTCTGGTTGAGCTCACTAGCTTAGCATTGCCCTCCTTTTTCTTTTGTATGCTTTATAAACCCAACTATGTGTTGGATTAGCATAGTTATTGAGTGAAACCATGGCTGTGAGTGAGCCCATCTAGTTCTTCCTTAGTGAATACACAACCCAGCTCGGGGGTGATCTCTCAGCTGAAAGAATATAGGCTGGACAGAGATCTATGGTTGGGTGGAACATTGCTCTCACATAGCCAGTTGTTTGAACAGCTTCGTCTCAAAGATAAGTGTTCCCCGTGTTTAAATTATATGCACTCTGTGTTCTGCAATGTGTTAATCCTAAATGATAATTATTCATGTTAATGGAATTGATATGAATTCTGTGTATAGCATGGGAAGGGGATTGATTCTCTGCATATTGAATCTTTATCTACTTGTGATAGATATGTTGATGCATTACAATTGTGTGTGTGTAAAGATGATTTAATTTTGTTGTGTTTATATTGAGTATGAATTGCACACAGAAGTTTTTATTTATTATGAATTTCTTATTAATGTATGGGGATGAGTAAATCCAATTAAGCCTGGAATGTCAATCATGTTCCCTCTTTGCTTTGGAATGATGGGAGGGGACATCACAAAGAAGGAGAATTTGCAAGGAAAGATTCCAAAATGCAAGTTCACAGATCATGACTTGCTGCACAAGATGAAGTATCCACAATTTCATCTGGACGAGTATATGTATAGGAAACATCATGAATCCAGCAAGCAAACGACAATTGAAACGCAAGACTCGATTGTGCCATCAGGATTGTTGAATTTGTTGCGTATTCCGCATTTTGACAAAATTCCAGAGCTCACAGCAGTTGTGCGAACATTGCTCTCATGTATGCACCGAGGATACTTGTGGTTGAACCACAAGATTGATATTAACATAGATTGGATCTACAAGATTACACACTTGAGAAAAAGAAGCATTGACCCTGCAACTGAGTTTGTAGGCAAGAACAAAGATAAAGAGATTGCAAGAAGGATGAAGAGTGAATCCAACTTGGTGAAAGGATCCGTGGCTATCAGGAAAATCAGATCAAGGATGTCTACACGAGGTTTACTGTTCAACTCCTCATAGGAAAAGTACTAAGTAAATGCAGACCAATTGAAGTGTCGGCTACTGTGATCTCCTTAGTTGCGAAGGCCAATGATGGAATCTAGTATAATTGGGAAAGTTACCTTCTGAATGAGTTTCTAGATGATGTTCCAGACATGCAAGACAATGGAAATCAATTTCATTATAGCCAGTTGTTAGTCTTGATCGCATTCGTAGGCGGGAAAGATCCTAAGTATTAACAAAACGTGCCGGCATTCACAAGAGATTGCTGAGGACCTAGATATGTGAACATGTGGGACAATTCGAAGCCGGAAAGACTAAAGGTAAATAATGTACAGTTGTACACATAATATGAGCAGCTATGCGAAGTCATTAAGTGCACTTCACACATTTCGAAGGAGATAACAACAACGTATATTCGCAAGATGAGATTCAAACCGGGCTTACACTTCATTTTCATTCAGCCAAGAGAACTAGTAAACCCAAAATGGTATGAGGTCCAATACCAACTCGACGCACAGAAGATCGATCTCATCATTGAAGATTGACCAACCGAATGGAAGATTGATGCACTAGAAACATTGAGCACTACATCGGAGGCAAGCGCAAATAAAAGTGACACCCAGGACCAAGAAGAAGAGCAGGAAAAACAACAACTGTTGATTTTCCAGCAGGAGAGAAAAGGAATAATCCCGACAAAGACATGCCAGAGAGATCGCAAAGAAAGAAGCATAAAGCAAGTACAATTCCGCTTGATGCGAAGTTGAATGATGATGACTACGACTGCATCGCAACTCGATTCCATTCGCACCTTGAAGAGACGCTCACCATTAAATATGGCAAGCAAGAGGAACTCCAAGCGAGCATGATAGAGAGCATCACAGAATTGAAGCATGGTAGCAAGATTAGAACAAGTCCAGAGAGAATTGGTAAAGGAATCAAACTTCGATGATAGGCCAGAGGAGTCCAGTAGAAGTAAAAGAAAAGCGCCGGCATTGACAATGAGACCCAGGTTAGTTCGCATCGAGCCGATGAATGTGATATTCGCATTGGATGAACTAAATGAATGTGCGAAGTAGCTCGCACATCTGGATATCAACATGGGAATGCTTCCCATTGAAGGACTGCATAATCTGCATTTGCAGGTTGTGGAGGAAATTAAAGACAGAGATATGATTTCATATAACTAACATCTGAAGATAGAAGATAGTTATAAGGCGCTAAAGAATCAATGAACGCTAAAGACCAAGGATCTCGCAAATGCTTAAGAGAAACATAAAACGTTGAAGAAAACCGTAGTAGAAGTCTATGCAAGGATACCCAACTGTGAAGAGGATCTTGAAGTGGAAGTGACCATTCTTAATATTGGTGCTGCCTTGGATTATCTCAGAGCAGAAATGATAGATATGGAGACTGAGTACAAGGAAAATATTGCTGACTTAGAGTCTTAGCAACAACCTAGCACTCTGCCATAGGAGAAGGAAGCAAGAGCCGAAGAACTGAATAAATCAACCAAGGACATCTCCACAGAATTTGTGAGGTGTCAAGAGTTGCTAGAAGTAGTCACTAAGGTTTGGGCTATACTACAAGAAGATCGCGAATTACATAAAATTCAAGAGGAAGTTCAGAAGAGGCAGAAGGACCTCGATTCTGTCAATACATCCGTGAAGGATTTTCCACCAAGAAAAAGGATCCAGAAGTTTGTAGAGATTAAAGAGATTCAGAAGGAGCTGGAGGTACTAAGGGTGAAGGAAGCTTAAACTTCGTCGAAGTTACATCCTATGCAAGAAGAAGCATTGGCACTCTTTGAAGAAATCAAGGAGAAATTGCAGGAAATGCGGACAACAGAGAGTACAATGAAGGATTAAATGCAAGAACCCATATCGACGATGATGCTCGAAACAATCAAAGAACACGAGCAAGAGACTAAGGAAGCAGTTGCGAAGTTGAGCAAAACTTTTCAGGAAATTGCTGCCATGATGAACATCCAATGTGATGCGCAATAGAAGAAGCCTGTTTTAATTTGCTCGAGGATGAGCCACAAGTAATTGTTAGGGGCCTATTGGGAGCAACCCAAGTACAAGAAGTTTTGATGGTGAAAGTACAGTTAGGCGAGGCCTAGCGTTGACCATTTTTGGAAGAAGCAACTTCGTAATTCCTGGGAGGAGGGTATGGATCGAAGTGAAGTTGACAGGAAAGGACTTGTCCCCTTAGTAAAGACAAAGTAATAAGTATAGTCAGGGTAGTTGGAGCAATCAAAGAGTGAAGCGGTGAACTGACAGCTACATGAGTAGAAGTAAAGAAGCAGAATGGTGCAAAGGATGCGCCACTATAGAGTTAGAGTCGCACGGTCAGAACTGCACTTTTAGAAGAAGCGTCATATTCAGAGGAAGCAGTGGAAAAGGACAACAGAGTTACATAGAATTTAAATCAAAGCATGGTCGACAGGAGGAGCACGCCATTCTGGGTTTGAGGTTACTACGGGGGTTGGCCCATAGTTATTGTAAGATGTGACCTTCGGGCACATCTATATAAAGGGAAATTTTGTATAAGGAAGGGTTAGATATTTTTGGTTGGGTAGATCTTACATCTACATAATAGGTTGTTGTTGTTTTGATCATAGATTGAGATCTAAGAGAGAAAAGACTCTGCAGCTGAGTGCGCAGAGATCTATTGTAGAGAAGAATATGCAGCTGAGTGCGTAGAGATATATTGTAGAGAAGAGTCTACAACTGAGTGCGTAGATGTAATACCCCCAATTCGACCCTTAGGATATATTAGCCTTTAATGTAAATAGTGTGTACATGTGATGTATGTTTTCCTAGCGTGGAGCTCAAGGCCAAGGCCCCGCTAGTGAAAGCCCGAATTTTATTTAAAGGGCAAGTATTTGATATTTTGATACCATGTGCTCTTAAGCCATGGAAATTGTAATAGGATGTAAATAAACATCATGCAATATAAAATTCCAAAACTGGCTATGGGGGCAACGAATGAGAAGGGGCCACGTGTATCCACTAGGGAGTGGTGAGGGGGCTATGGGACTAAACCTAGGCTGCCATATGTCATTATGAGAACCCATTGACTTCCCTAGGTGACATTTATGACTGTTATAAGGAAGTGGTTGAGATTTTAGCCCATGGCTTCAAGAGAGCATGGACAGCCCTGAAATTCGTATGGGTAGGTATCGGCTTTGTTTTCTTGTACAAGAAGTCACTCTACCTCTTGGGATTTGCTTCATTATCCTCCCCATTCCATTGGGAAGGTATCAAGCATCATTCTCCATCCAAAAAACGAGCTCCCAACAGTGAGAAAACCAGAAATCGCGACTTGGAATGAACCCACGTTTTTGGAAGCCAAAAACGTCTCGATTTGGTATTGGACAGTGAAATCCAATAGGGGATCCATTGGTAGGAACCTTGGGGCGAATTTGGGAGCAATAGCTACCCCAAAATCCATGGGAAAACCCAGTTTTAGTTGCCCAGAAAATCAGTGACGGATTTGGGGTTACTTGTGACAGAGTTGTGAGAAATCCGATTGTGGATGTATGAATAGAGGATGGGATTGTTGAGTCTAGCTGGAAGGGTATGTGGCTCTGTGATTGAGCTCAGTGGACTAGCATCCTCCTCGATCTCCTATTGCATGCTTGAGAAACCCAACTGTGTGTTGGCTTAGCATGGCTGTTTGAGTGAAACCCTGACTGTGAGTGAGCCATCTAGTTCCTCCTTAGTGGATACACAGCCCATCTCGGGGGTGATCTCTCAGCTGAAAGAATACAGGCTGGACAGAGATCTATGGTTGGGTGGAACGTTGCTCTCACGTAGCCAGTCGTTGGATATTGCGTTGCAAGATAAGTGCTCTCCGTGACTTTAATTTGTATATATATATCTGGGTTCTGCAATGTGTTATTTGAATGATTATTCTTCATGTTAATGAAATTGGAATGAAGTCTGTGCATAGCATATGAATGGGATTGAACCCTTGCATATGGAATCATCTTCGGTTTGTTCTTATGTGTGTTATTACGTTTAATTCCGCTGTGTTTTATTGAAGTCGAATCTGAACACAGAAGTTTTAATTGTTATGTATTTTATGAGCAAAAATATTGGGGGCTAAGTTTACAAAATCCCGGTGCGTTGTTGATGTTTCCTTCCCTGCATTTAATAGGAGAAGGGGACATTACAGTAGACAAGAACTATTACGCCTTCCAAGTAATATAGGAATAGTTCCTATATACGTAGCTCCCATATGGGGGGTGAACCACGTAAATCCCTGTGTTATGTGTATGAACTTATGATTTGTTTGGTGTTCATGTTATGGTATGTTTATGTATTTTCTTTCATATGTATGTGAATGGAAATTCTATGTAAAGTAAGCGGAACACATGTGTATGAATGTTGCGAAATAACATTAATTATGATGAATGCGTAATTATAGAGTAAAAGCAACAGCAATTCAGCAAAATTTGTAGGTTGTTAATAACTGCGAAGTGCGAAGTCACATGTTAGTATTGTCATGTTAAGTATATGTTAAGTGAGAATAGAAATGTGAGGTCATTTTCCACATTTGCGCATCGCCACGGTTACAAAAAATTGATTATGTAACCCCCCATCTTCGCTTCGAGTGAGCATTCAACATGTTCGTAGGTTGATGCTCAGAGGGCCAGTGAAAGGGGATTTGTTGGGTCTACAATATCTTTGTCGAACCCGGGTCAGCCCGCATGTATTCCAACATGACTAATGGGAATCATTGAGTAAGGAACTCCATTTGTTTATTTTTATAGATGAAAATACAAGCTGTTGTACATGATTGGATGAATGAATTCTTTTTTAGCATCTCTCTAATCAGTTAGAGCTAGCTATAGTAGTTTTCTAACTTTACTATTGGCCTCACTTTGGCATAAACCACTAAGGATGATGCGTTCTATCTGTCCCACCGTAGCTAACTAGGTTTGTTACCAATCCCTACCTTGGGTATTAGACCATCCATTATACAGATAGCCACCAATAATCGAATGCCTATAGACATGCTTAGATCGATTCTCAGAACTGCTCTAATAACTGCTTGTTTGGGAATATTCCAAAGGAAAATGCACCTAGAATCAAATATTTCAAGTTGGATTCCATGGGAAATTCAGAGTAATAGATGATCTATGGGAAACCTTAGTAATCAATCCACTATTGTTAGTACCCAGACCTGAAATTTGGCTGTAAAATTGTGTGCCAACCAGTATTTCCACCGCCAATTTTATCCAATAATTTGTAAAATATGCCCATCATGTCAATACTCCCATCACTTGACAATTATAAGTTATAACCAATCTTTAAAAGCTTCTTGGTTTGAGTGGAACTTAAAATAAAATAGAGAAATTAGATTTAAGGAATAGAGTGACCTCATTTGGGTTTTATTTCTTAATTTTAAGATTAGTAGTTTGCATACATGCAACCAATGGTGATGGGCTAGCAAAGAACATCATATTGTAAGTGCGGGCAAGCCATCAAAATCCAGGAATTTATAGATTAACTTGGACTAATAATAGATTCTAGACCCTCCAAAAGTGGCATTTTAAGTTTATATAACCTTTGTTCACTGCTTCAATTGCAACCTATTAGAGTGATGCAATCTCCAATATTTGGCTATTAGAAGTTTTCATTCTATTAATCACACTTAGTAACATTATTGAAATCTATATTGCATGTCAATCAAGAACTAGAATTTAAAGTTTGATATCTTCAATACTTAAATGCACTCTTGATGGAGTTCATGTGCATGCAAATTTGTATACAGACATATGTTGAACACCTTAAGAGTTATATGTTTTTTGTCCCCAATTTCCCTTGAACTGGTGCATTGGATTTAATTGAAATATATATGGTGTATTCACAACAGTCTTATTTTAACTTGTGGAACTGTATATGTGCCCACAATTTTAACTTGTACACCCGTCTCCTCGTATGTGTTTGGGAAAGAGGATGGAGTAGGTTGGTGTCCTTATTTCACGAGAAATTTCCTTCATCTAAAACCAACATTCATGGTCCCTCAAGTAGAATTTGTTGGAAAGATTGTGTAATTTGATTTTCTCTTTTTTCACAAACTATACTTGAGAACTATGGATAACTTACAAGGAGAATACTCTTCTTTTCTTTCCATTCTATCAACGTTTGAAGTTGGTTGCATCTCAATGTTTCTTCCTTATTGGTTACATCATATAGATTATAAACATAGATCTCCTCAACCCCCCATTTTTTAAACTCTTTTATCCATGAACCCAAAATTCTTTTGAGTGCTACAATCAGTGGCCTTTCCTCTAGGTACTTAGTCGAAAAAACTTGAATAAAGCTAATCATAAGGAATGTATTCCTTGTTCCTAGTGCATGTGCCAAAATGAAACCACCAGATTATTTAGCTATAACTTAGGTTCTTTTGCAAGAAGTTAAATCCATCAATCCGGTGTGATTTCATGTGTTTTTCCATAAGGGGATGCAAAACAAGTTGAACAGTACAGGGGTACTCTACTATAAGCTTTTGTAATTAAATGACTCAGCAATATTGATCCCTAAAATTGTCCCCAAGTCACAGTTAGAGTTTGTCAGGACCATACTCATTAACTAATAAATTGAAAATATTTTGTTTAGTGTCATCCATTTATCCTTCGAAATTATGTTTAAAAAAATCATAGGAGAATGATAACAAAAATAAACACTAATTTCTAGGTTTGTACCAAATTAATAGTTGGAATATAGAATCAGATGGTCATTCATTCATTTGATATCACTTAGCAAGTTTTTAATGAAACGACCAAACATAATCATAATTCAGTCACATTGTAAATTGGAAGCTATTATTATTATTATAACATACTCTCCATTACTCTTGAGACGTGTTGCTTTCAGAATTTTCTGGTAGAATAGGGTCCAAATATCAACATGTGAAGATGAACCTGGGCCATTGAATGTAAATCACACCGGTTTATTACTGAACCTCAGTGCAACTAACCATGTGGTCGAGCTTTTACTACTTATGTTGAAGAGGCAACATCTCTGTGCAATCACTCATGCAAGGGGAATATTCCTATATTTTGTTGTCTTGCAGAAAACCATGGCCCAAATCCAATTGCATGTGACTGAAAAAAATTATTCCATGGATATTTAGGGATTAGCATACCACATTGTACTACAACGATGAGACTTTTTTTATGGTTGATATGAATCAATGTATACGCTATAATATTATAATCGTGTGTATATGTCATTATCAAAGCTTCCTACCATCAATATGGACCACAATATTGGTGGTCCCTGGGATTGGAGCTGCCAGTTTTAGTGAATTTAGTGATCTTTATACATAATGCAAAAACACACCATATTGCACAAGTTGTGTTTGTGTGAAGACAGTTTGTGTTTTTTTTTTATTTTTTTATTTTTCCATTAAATGATATTTGTGCTAATATAAGTATCCGTAAAGACAGTGATCTTCTTACTATTATAATATTTGATTGGTTTAGAGGTGAATTCTTGTACTTTCTTGCTTAATCTCCCAATTCTCTTTTGTATAATATGTTATGTGGATATGTATATGTGAAAAATAGATAAGATAATACATGTTGCAATGCATTGTAATTGGTGGCTTCAAAATAGTTTATGTGACTTTAAAATACCACACCTCCTCTAAAGTCTTTCAACCATCAGTCTCTTCCGACCTCACACTTTAGGGGGCATCATTTAATCCCTAGTGGAGTCGCCAGTTTTTGTTGTAGAGATTTATTCCTACGGATAAGAAGAATCCCTCTTAGGATAAAGTGAGAAAGACTAACTCTATGCTAAGACAAAAATGAAACAAATGTGATCTTGTTCCCTAGATTAAACAAGTATTTCAGAGTTCTTGTATTGAAGAGAATGAGAGAAAGTAATTCACATTCACTCTTGATGTTCTGTCCCGCTCGTCGTTCCGATCCCGGACTTCTCGCGATGAACCTGTTGAGATCAAACAATACACAAGCATATACAATTCTCCAATATCTCTGAATTACAAGTTAGAATCCAAATCCATATAGATACAAATCATGAAATTGAAATACAATCAACACACATGAGTTGGGAAACAAGGCAAGTTAACTTTATTACAACTTGATGATTCTTACAAAGGTTGCTTGATGTCCAAGCCAAATCCAGCTCCAATTCCTTCCTCTAGCTATATCTACAAAATGATTATGATCATAGGTTTGATGCCCCAAAATTCCTCCCCTTGGCCCATGGAAGGCCTCTCCTTTATAGTGTTGGGAAGGGTAACCAAAAGGAGAGTAAAATGGATCTAAAGAGTGTTTACTGGATCAGGCCTACTAAAAAGAGAGAGGGGTTGGGATCGAATCAAAGCTGTGGCCCAAGAAAATCTCTCGAAAGGTAAGATCCCAAGATCCATGGAAAAAAGGCTAAAACATAATGCGATATTATCGCGCCCTAGGGTAGGAGCAAAACGCGGTAACCCTAATTATCGTGCCCCCATAGATGTGCAAAGCGCGATAATTCCTGCAGATTGGGTCTGTCCGGGTGACACGTGGCAAGTGAGATGTTGCTTTCAATGTTCAGGCAATAAACTTCACTCCTAGGTGTCCAAATGATCATTAAGGGGAAATGTTGTTTAGGTCACTTGGTGTAAGGATGCGACACTAGGGTTTTACTGTGTAATATTGAGGTATAACATCCTCTCATAAAGTAACAATGGATTCATCCAATATGAACTACAACTCTTTCTTGAGCTATCATTTATAGCCTTTGTACTAATATAATAGTTGAATTGTTTAGAGTTGAATGTGTGCTTGCTTGCTTAATCTCCCATTTCTCTTTTGTATATTGTGTTGTGTGGATATGCATATGTGAAAATAAATAAGATTATACACATTGTAATGCATTATAATTGGTGTCTTCAAATAGTTTATGCAAGATATCTTCCAGGCTCCTCTCATAAAGTATATTCTCCTTATTCTGTAAGTTGGGATATTTTAAAATATCTTCCTTCTCTCATAATTGTAAATGTATATTCTTTTCAAATCTCATTAACCATGTGAACAATAATACTGAATTAATGTAATTTAAATGATCATTCAAAGATAACTGAGAGGTCACATTTACATCAATTCTATCATGTAATGAGCATCTCAACCCCATATGCATTTCATTATAGGCTAATTCGTTGGTTTGCATAGCATGTGGTCCAAATCATTTTGGTTTTTTTAAAGAGATATCAAACACATGCCTCTATTTGAATAATTTGCTTGGAAACAACATCCGCCTACTTCATTAGTTGAGAGGTAGGAAAGTTTACATGATGGTGGAAATAGCCATTCACCATCTCTTTGGAAATATACATCAATTTAAAAAATATTCTGGAAGGATTATTAAAAAAATTGAAATGCTAGAACCTTTGAAATGGAAGAACATAAAAGTTAAAGGTGAAAGAGATCTATTTTACTCCTCAAATATCTTGAGATACAATACTTCAAATCTTATTAGTCCCTGCGGACCTGCCAAGCAGCATGGACTATATAAATCGCTTTGGGCAATTGTATTGATCCTTGCATAGTTTTCAAAAGAATTTAACCTAATTTTTATGAGGTATATTCCCTTCCACCCAATATACAATTTGCAAGCCTTATTTGGCGCATTCTCGAGGCATGGACTATTTTAATATTTTTTTTCGTATTACTGCTAGGCTGGCTGTCTATGGAAAATATTCTCTTGCAATTATCCACAACGATTTGGTTGTTTATATAAGTTGCGTGTAAGTAAAAATAATAAATGGTTTATCCTAACCCTACACCCTACGACACCTAAGTCCGCAGACTCCCCACTAGTCCCCAGCCGTGCAGGGGGTGTATGTCTAAAGGCCATGCGGCCTCTCACCACCATGCAAAAGGAAGTAACCATGGAGGGCACGCAACCTCTCCATTCAACCCACTGCCCTACAAGAAGTAAACCCTAAATAAGGTCAACCTCAAGGAGCCCGTCTATTTTTTTCACATTTTTGTTTCCGAGAGGTTCAGCTCTACACATTCTGCGAGCTCGGCTACGCCTTGCCTCCATTCCACATTTATGAGGTGAGGAGATCATCATCTGGAGAAACCAATGACTCTCTCTTAATTCGGGGATTCATATATTCATCATCTTTAGTCGTTGAGAGCTGCTCCAGGTCATATTGCGGCTTATTGGAACGCCTTCTAGTCGTGGGAAGGAGCTAAGAAGCACAAGGAAGGGCAGAAGACCTTAATGCTCGATGGGATTTGTTGCAGCATGGTTGTACGTTGCTCTAATGTGAAATGGAGGGAACTGTTTGGTTCTTCGACATGAAGGAACACAAAAATAAGAACTTAAGCCAATCAATTGACATGTATGCTTGGGTCAAGCGCATGGATCTCAAGGTTCTCCTTTCGGGCATAATGGCGATCATACAGTGGTTCCAAATTGGAGGTTACAGGTTCGGACCTTCTCATTGCATGGAACCATAGGCCTTTTCCGGGAAAGATGCCACCGTCGTTTCAATTTTGTGTGGCAGGTAATAACACCCATAGTCGCAGCTTTATAAGCGGGCATCTCCGCTGCTTAGGGACTGTTTCAATTTTTATTTATTTTTTATTATTTTTTATATACTCTTTGGGAAAATTCAAATCAAAGCTTCATAAGTTAGAACACAGGTGTGATTGTTCAAAACATAATGGCAGATAACTTGCATATATGTTGTCCCTTGTGGGCTCCTCCCTTGACTTGGCACTTGGTCTTGGGCATTGATTTGGTTTTGTGTTTAGACGTGACTTGTAGCTCCTTGCTTGGCTCGCGGAATTGGATACTTGGGCTCCTTGAGGGCTCTCTCCTTAGCGCTCCATGTGTGATTTTGTCTTGATTCCTTAATACTCAATTGTGTAAACTTAGTGGATTTTAGAGCTTGACACTTAGTGTGGAATTGGAGATTGAGTTGGTTTTCCACTCAATATTTTACTGAGAGATTGGGCTTCGAGCCAAAACGTTTTTATCTATATCAGTATATAATTGACTGGTTAGGTAGAGAGGCCCCACATCCTTCTTTCAGCATCGTGTTCCCATCCTCAAGGGGTGGAAATCTCGCTGCCCTTCCAATATTCTTCTCCTAGGCTGCTAGCAGAGATGGGCCATTGGCAGCTACTTAACCAAGAACGATGCAACAGAGCAAATGCAACTGTTAGAGGTGTGGCTTATGGTTAACTTCGAAGATAATGACTACTATCTCTGTTGCTGGTTCTGGCTAGGATGCTGCTGCTGGTGTATCTGGAATGAGCTATGGCTCTCAAAATGTGAGGAATGTGACTACTAGACCAATGGGTTAAATAGCTGCTATCGCAGTCTCTACCTGTTCTTGCAGGTTTATTTTATGGCTTTTTTGTGAATAGATTTCACTTAACGCTTGTTTAGACATACAACAAGAATGATTCAAGTTGAAGCGAGAACCTGAAAAATTCAGCTTCCTTATTGCAAATCAGTACTTTCATCCACCGTAATTCTCTGATCATGTTTCTGAGGCTTCGAGTCAATTCTAATTCAAATTCAATAAATTTCTTTTCTTAGGCTCTTTTGCATTGGGACTTGGGAGCCAAGATGGAAGCTGTGTTCTGTACAGATTTTGACTGCCAGTGCAAGGGTGCACCATTTCCCTTCTTCCAAAGAAATACTGTACTGATTATTAATTTTTTTTAATAATCTTTATTTAAATTTGTATTTCTTATTTCTAATTTTGTATTTCATGATGCTAAGTTTCAGACATGCGCAATTAAGAAGAAAGAAAATTTCAATTCAGATAACGAAGAGTAGTTTTCTCTCATGGCTTTTAAGAACGATGCTTTGCAAACTAGAAAAGTAGGTTTTCATGGGCTAACTAATTAAATCATACCTTCATTTTGATAAACATAAACCGTTAAATTATGATTTTTTTTTATAAACATAAATCCCTAATTTATCCCCTGCTTAAGACAAGGAAGGAAGCCAGCCCCATTAAGCTCATCGTTGCAAGGTCGAAAGAGATATTTGGCGGGTATCAATCGAGATATTCGTAAGGAAAGCAGCAAGAGATATCGATCAACAAGCAGTTAAGTGTGGAACTGAATCAGGTGTAATTAACCGTGGGTTCTCGCTATGTTACGAACCTCTCTCTTTAGGTTCCACTGTGTCGTTGAGGTGAACGTCCCTACGTCTTTCTTGTCTTGTTGGAGTAAGTTCCGTAAGAAATTGATAAATATAAAATAGCAAGATCTTATCTCTAATGCAGCTTTTTTTTTATAAACATAAATCATTAAATTATGATAAAATTTGACATTTTTTTTAAAATATAAATTTAGTTAACTAGTGTAATATATAAAGAGAGTGATAATATTTAGTATTTTAGATAATAATAACTAATATACCCTTAAAACAATAACGATATTGTATCATACCATTATTGTTCAATAGCCTTAAGTGACATTTATCATATTGTGACATTAACCATTATCCAAAAAATAAATTTAAATTGAAAGACATTACCATTATTTTACTTTGTTTTTTTCTTAGAATGAAAAAATCCCACATGTACACAGACATTTTATTTTCTTTCTGTGGAGGTTCTGGGTTCTCGGATATGCTGGTTTATTTTCTACTGGAAGTTACTTTTTTTTTTTCAGGTTTAAGCTTCACTGCCCTAGTGTATGCTTTTGTTATTTATTTTATTTATGTTCTGAAACACCCATAATATAATTATAACATTTTCTTCTTTTGTTATTTATTTTCTTTATGTTCTGAAACACCCATAATATAATTACAACATTTTCTTCTTGTATGAGTTTGGGTATGGTTTTGTTATTTATTTTCTTTATGTTCTGAAACACCCATAATATAATTACAACATTTTCTTCTTGTAGGAGTTTGGGTATGCTTTTGTTATTTATTTTCTTTATGTTCTGAAACACCCATAATATAATTACAACATTTTCTTCTTGTAGGAGTTTGGGTATGCTTTTGTTATTTATTTTCTTTATGTTCTGAAACACCCATAATATAATTACAACATTTTCTTCTTGTAGGAGTTTGGGTGGCTATATAAAACCTAGAGTTGTTTTTCCATCTTGTCAAAATCAAATGAAACTTATATTGGAAAAGACACAGTTCAAATTTGTAAACGTTTAACATATTTAAAATTATTTCGATTTATTATTTTTATCTTATGAAAATGAAAAAGTCAAAACATGTAAACATTTAACATATTTAAAATTATTTCAATTTATTATCCCAAGGCAGGGACATGAAGCTTAGCTTATATCTCCCTTGTTTGGGTTTTGAAATACTTGGTTCAATGATTTTATCTAGAACTTAGGTAAAGGAGAAAAATATAGAAAATAGATCTATTACTTAACATGTGACTGGTAGCCCTGGAATCCAGAAATAAATCACTTAGTGTGGAAGAGGAAGAAGCAGATCCAGATACCTCATGTGCCATGTTTGCAAAATGAGAAGCTTTGAGCTATTCAATATTTTGAATAATAGCAGATAGAAATTGCTTAAGAGTACCCAGAGTTAAAGGACCTGACTTAGAAGGAACATTAGAAGACAAATAAAAAGGGATATGAAAAAGAAGCCAAGATGCAGGTGGATTGAAATCAAGAATAGGGTGCATATGTTCCATGTAGGGGACAATTCACACCCACTAAGTTCTAACATAGAAAACATATGAAACATTGGAGAGAGTGGTTGGGAAGATTGAGCCAGTGGGTTATGTGCCTGACATAATGTGTGTTACATGATGTGGAAGTGGAGGACAAGGAGCAATTTCTTTTCCACCGCAGTGAGAAGATGGCCATTGCTTTTGGTCTTATCAACGCACCTCATGAGACACCTATACATGTTATTAAGAACCGGTGTGTCTGTTATAACTGCCAAATTGTCATAAAATATATTTTAGGATTGTGTTGGATGGAAATCATTTCGAAAGATGGATGCAATCACTTCAATATTTTTAAAGACCATTTTTTTTATTGGTGAAATAAGATGAACCAGTGAGATTTTTCTAGTTTCCTATATTCACATAATACAAAGAAGGCATCTATATATGGGAAAGAAACCCAGGATGAGAAATCCAAAACCCCACTTCCTTGTCACAATATTGTATTTGTGGTACACTCCTATCTTGATTGACTTAATTCAATTGTAATTTTATAGTAACTTTACAATAATATTCCATGTAGATGAATAGTAAACTAATGTTTGGAAAATACCACATTTTGTTAGAGGACATTGTATCTCACTTGAAAAGAAAGTAGAAAACTCTACCAGTTGGCTTCTAGACAAGAGTTGGATTCCTATTGGTAGACTGCACCAGTTGTTGGTAATAGAATGTAAACATTTCTTGCTAGAAGAATGGATTTTTCTTATCAGATCCCATACATTTTGTATTTAGAAAGGAACCAAAGCTCATATAAAGGAAAATTTTGAACTTTCTCTAGTTGACTTCCTACTGAAGAGTCAACTACCTATAACTGCCTCTTTTGTATAGAGTTAATGCTCAATTGCACCTCTCACCTCATAGTTGATTTATCAGTCTTTGAAACAACATAGTCTAGTCTAGTCTTTGTATTGAAAGTGCTCACCAATCATTATTTTAAGTCGTTTCAAAGCATAAAATTATTAACTGTGAAAGTTAGTGTGCAAAGATAACTTTATTATGTTGGAATTATTCAGTTTAAGAAATTCTTAACATCATACCTAGTCAAGGAGCAAAAAAATGCTTTCATGTTCATGATATCTTGATGCAATTCATGTACATGTAATATTCACACTCTACTTTGAACTTTATGGAGAGAGTGTTTGATGGAAGAGTTAATTGTTTTGTTCAGGAAACCCCGACAAGGGTTTTCTTCGTAAATCTCAATAAGGTATGTAGATATTCCATACCCGAGATGATATAAAAAGTGAACAGGGTGGAGAATTCCATTATAGAATGCATTTGCCATCTTCAAAATCAACATATTCCCTTTACCTATTAGGTAGGACATCAAACGTGCTCAAATTCAAGATAGAATGGTCAAAGGTTAGTTCGAGTACTTATGCAAATGAGACCTTTGCATTGAAAATTATGTTTTATTGGTTCTTATGATGCTCTCAAGTATAATAAACTTCAACACTAGTTATTGATACCTCGTGGGCCCATTCGGAAAAATCTTATGTAGGTAATTGGAATATCCATTGTCCAACAATATTTTATTAATTAACATAGCCTTATATCAGTTAGTGCACTTTTATGTTAGTTAATTGAGTTTATTTTAGTTAATTTAACTTTTCTATTAGTTGACAGGAAAACTGTCTTTATCCCATAAAAAGTGCTAACATAAAAAATTAGCTACAAATGTACTCTTAGGAATTAGAGTAGAGGTTTTCTGGTGAAGTGTTCTATTGTGGGTAGTTCAAGAAACTATTTTGGAAAAGAATATTGTTCATAATGCCTTGGATTTGTCCTGAGTTGGCATTGATACCTTCTCAAGGAGTTTCAGATTCTATGCACCTTTCAAGCTTTTCATGTGTTGTTGCTATCTTCTATTGTTAATTGTTTCCCTTCTGTTGTTAGTGATATAAATATGCTATCAAAATATGTTCCTAGAGATTTTATGTGTTAGTGTTTAACCTATGGTTGTCGTTTTTCTTTCGATCATGCTCTTTTCTTTTATTGTCTTTGTTAGTACCTATTAGTTTTTAATCCTTAAAAAATAAAAATAAATGAATTAAAAAAGAAAAAAGAAAAGAAGATTAAGTTTTTTTTCAATGTTAGGCTTGCAACAGTGGTATCAAATACACTTTCTTGGTCTCATGGAAAGACATCAACCATGGCTTCATACTCTGCTACCCATAGAGGAGATGGATGGAAATTAGTAATTGCATTATCGGTGGAAGAAGTCCTAAGAACTCCCTTGGAGTATTTAAATAATAGCATGAAGTGTATAAATAAATCCCTGCAAACTCTAATATTGGACAGGAAGGAACGAGGAAATAAGATACTGAAGAAGATGATTGGACAAGGCCCTGTAATCCGAGGAGGGAAGCTAGATGTTATGATCACGAGGAAAACATAAATTAGAGGTTAATGGAGAAGATTCATGTTTGCAATTTTGATGGTTGTAGCAAAGTTATTAAGCCCATGGATAGGTAAGTCATCTTGGTTTTTCCATTGAAACTATATGGAGGATTACCAAAAATTAAGTTTTCAATATTGCACCTTAAATATTGAGCATTTGATTGGTGGAAAATGATTGAATGATAATGGGAGGAGAGCTACAAGGAAGGGTACAATGAACCAAAAATAACCCCCCAGGACAAGTTTGTCACTACATTCTATCAGAATTTTGAGGCTTACACCCAGGGATATTAATTCTTAGTCCTTAAGAGCATGAAACAACAAAAACAGTGGCATACTACTCAAGGGAATCTCACGAAGCCATCTTGCTAGTGGAACATATATATCCCACATGTGTGTTTGTTATGTACATCGATGGTTTGAAGGATTTGATTAGAGGGTATGTCACACATATGTCAAGGGTATGAGGCCAACTACTCATGAGGTTTCCATTCAACAGGTTGTCAAAATAATTTTCCACTGGTTTTCCATCACCTTTCATGGTGCTTAGGAAAACATATCCATCAAAAAGAATATAAACCAAACATTCTTTGGGTATAATACATCTCTCCTTGTCATCAAAATGACACGTTTCCTTTCAGTGGTACTATACAAATCCAAGTATTCAAATGGGTGAATATAGATATCATAAGTTTTCATTTGGATTTTTATTTAAAAAGTGCCTAAACCTGTACATTGTTTCGTGGGTCAAATAATAACGTGGTATCTATGTGAATATTGCATGTGTCTAAAAAAATAAACAAATAGGTACTAGGGACATGTCACACATATAGATCAATTAAGTTAACATGTGTCTATCAATTGAGAACCACCTATACCAACTTTATAGACTTGATATTTAAATTGACATATTGTGTTGTGTCTAAGTAAAAAAATTGATAACTCATGCATAGTAAAACGTATTTGGACATTATTTGTAAACCTCTACAATGGTAAATTCATAAGATAAGGGAGGGGGATGGATCATATAACATCTCTGAATGATGTGATCAAACTAGGAGTTTCAAATATGCAATCTCCCATGCAATTTTAAAAACCTTCAAACCTCATTAATTTGTTTTCATTATAAAAAGGATCTACCATGCAAGTATGTAATAATAAACTATAGGTGATGATGGAACTTAGATATGAATTTTCCTGTCAAGTTGGTATATGAGACATAACCTTTGATAACATGTTGGCATCTCCCATGTGCACACACGATACTTTTTTAATTGATGTGTAAAGAAAGAGCACCATATAGGAAATGGATAAATACTGATATGCCATGAGATTAGATATTTATTTTATAACTTGCTATGGAGGGTTATTTATGGTTTAATCTTGGCACTGTGGCTCCTCAAACCCATGCCAATAATTTTGTGGCGATTCAAGAGCTTATACAACAGAACTGCATTCCTATGGTCAATTCCAACATATGGACATCATTAAACCATAACTTGGGAGGGATTATAAGATTCATGATACTTCTCTAGGCATATGATTCTTTTACATAGTTCCTTTGATTCCTCCTTTGACATAAATGATAAGAAAAACTTGATTGTACTTCTCTCAAACCCATATGCATCTGTTGAGCATACATATATTGAAAGAGAATATGCATGAACTATGTATCTATATTTGCAAAGGTACTGATATAGAACATGGAATATGAAAAAACATATTACCCGTTAATTACTTGTAGTCTATAGGTAAAATAGACAATGGCATGGCTTCGGGAGTGTATCCACCATTGGTACACAATCCACTACAAGCTAGGGAAAAGATGCATGACTTGCATGAGATATTTAGCTGACATATAAACCAAACATTTCACAAAGTTCTTTTTTTTCAATACATTGTCTGGTTGCCACCACAGAATGGGTCATCTTGGGATAATGAAATGCAAGCATTCTCATGCAAATATAAATGATAATACCAGCTATAAAAGATCCATAGAAATGATACATGGATAGGACAAGTATTCAATAATATACAATTGTTTCTAGTATAGAGGCATGACTTTGTTATTGCTGCTTATGGTTGTTTGATGATTTAGAGAGCTGTCTAAAGCGGCTCATTACGGAAAAAATATATTTTATAACAACATAAACACAAAACCCTTTCCTAGGAGAAATCACCTACTGAACAGGTAATTGAAACCAACAACTCTCACTCAAACCAGCTAAAAGTATAAGTTTTTAACTTTTGACAATGGCAATAACTAATAAGTAAGATTGATTTTCATCTTACAGATGCCTTGCAATTGCATGCATAATGCATCTTTTATATGCTTATGTTAGCTTGGAATTTATTAGTCTATCCATTCACATCTTCCCATTCAAAAATATTCATCCAGAGGTTTGTTCAACCACTTAACCTCAATGGCTTTAATTTGTGTTTTTTTGGTACTCTGTAGTTTCATGTCAACCCTCCCCTCTCTACATGTTTGTTCTTTATTCCCATCTGTAAATGGTAGCTATTAAATATTATAACCTCACATGCTTTAAAAAGACCATATTTGATTTCATATAGCCCTAATGAGGAGACCATTAAAGCATCCAAATAAAGGAAAAAGGAAGTCATGAAAGCACAAGCTTCCAACCCTATAAGGATGAAAACAAGTCTAAGCCACATTAAAATCAAGGGAGGGAGGGAAACAATTATATTGGAATAATTTTTTATTGATAGCACCAGATTAAATGTGTAGAGAGAATGATACATACTACAAAGCAAAGCAAAACATACATATAAAATAAAAGAAGGAAGAGGAAACATAATAACTATTCACTCATGACTGCATTAGGAAAAGTGTGGAGAATAAGAATTGGGCTAATTTAACAAGCCATATGTTTATGTTGCATGAAATTATTTCATATTTTACTTTTCTTTGGTTTTTATTGTGTTTTCCTATAATTTCTTTGAGCAATGTGCTTCGATGGTGGAAAACATATTTTCCTCTGATTGTTTGTGACATTGTTTTATAGATATCTTGCAATGGTTTTATATCATGATGGAGATAGGGAGGGAGAAATAATGAAGTAGCACAAAGAGCTTATCATGAATGAAAAATTCCTTGGTCTAGATCATCCTGATATAGCACACATGTTACAATTTATTTTTTGTGTTAATAGAGTTAATATTTTACATGTTAAGTTTCTGTCATTATTGCAAACTCTACATCAACTACAAGTTATATATGTTTCACTGTTGCAACTATGGTAAGACGACATGTTTTTACCATCGATTGAACCAAACGAGTCTTACAGTGCAACATACGGCTCGAACATTTCTTTTACTAAATGTCTCACGTGGACCTAATCATCCAGATGTTGCTGCAACATTCATTAATATTGCTATGATGTACCAAAATATAGGAAGGATGAATGTAGCATTGTGTTATCTCCAAGAAGCATTGAAAAAGAATGAACGACTTCTTAGACATGAACATATTCAAACAATTGTTTGTTATCATGCCCTTGCAATTTCCTTCAATTGCATGGGTGCTTACAAGCTATCCCTTCAGGTATGTAGCCATTTTCTCTTTGGAAATATTTTATTTGTTTTGGCAGTTGAATTATTTGGAAGAATGGAGATACTAAAATATTTATCAATATAATATGTATTACCAGCATGAATAGAGCACTTACAACATATTGGCAAAACAACTTGGTGAAAATGATTTGAGGACTCGGGACTCGTCAAACTGGATCAAGACCTTCCAGTTCCATGATGCATGGTTATGTTTGGGTTTAAGTCACATTTATTGTTATGTGGCTAATGTGAAATCAATTCTGTAGGTTTCCTTCTATTTACTTATGTAGGTAAATGAACATAAGAAAAAAGAATAGACTGTAGATGCAGTTACTCCTCAAAAAGTTGTGGATGCTCTAAAGGTAAAATTGTGGATGAGTTATGATTTTCATATTGTAAAGTTGTAGGATGTATTTTTTTGTTGTATCTATTCTTATCCATTCTATTGTTTGTTCTAGTGAATACATATTCCTACATAGCCTACTTAAGCAAAATAAATAAATCTGTTTTTTATGTTGTATCATTTTCAAACAAATACATTTACATACTCCCATAATTCTGTGAGGAGCATAACAATTGGAAAACTCTAACTAAATCGAATGCACAAATAAACCAATAACACAAGATAACTTGGAAGAGAAATACTTCTTGGATGACAAAAACCTAAGTATAAACCATAGATTAATGAACCCTAAAAGTACTTAAATATACTCTCAAGTCATTAATACAACACTAAAGTGTGAATTATACTATGTCAACAAGTGACTTTATCAATATGCATGTCTAGTCTAGATCAAGGCTGCCAAAGCATGGAGAAAAGTGGGAGTGGGAGCACCAGTTTTTATATAATATATATTTTTATATATTATCAATGCATATATTAAAGAAAACATGTAGAATGGCAAATGGTGTGGATAATATGACTGCATGCATATTTGTGCTGCTTGTAAATAAATACTACATTATTATGATGTTAGAAATGTTATCCATGGTAGATTAATGATTAATCATTCAAGCATCAACCATACTGTTAACTCCCATCTGGTAACGTTCCCGTCGAAGAGGAGGGGGAAACCCCAAGCCTCACCAATCAATATTTTGCGCCAAAGAAAGAACTAGAAAGCTCGAAAATGACTAAGTGTCGAGCAAATCCAAGCTAACTGACCGAGCCTCAACAAGAAAATGGAAAAAAACAAGGAAATATGGCTCTTCCACAAGAAAAATAGCAATATGGGCTTATTCCAAAAGAAAAGGAGATTCGATGGCCAGGACTGAACGGTGGGATCAGATCTGTGGTTGAAAATGCATTCTGCAAGCTGGGTTCTGAGTTCTGCATCCACATTATGGATTGTTGATTGCAGAAAGGAAATTTTCCAAAGAGCGCAAAAATAAGCTTCCACATTTTGCATTCCGCATTGCAGATTTCAGATTGCGGAGCGAAAACTTTTCAAGTGGTGCAAAAGTATGTTTCTGAATCCCGCGTTCCGCATTGTGGATTGCAGATTGTGGAACAATGATTTTCGAAAAGGGAGAAAAGTAAGTTTTCGCATTCTGCATTCCACATTGCGGAAAGGTAATTTTCCAGAAAGCACAAAGCAAGAATTCCAAGTCCTGCATTCCATGTGGTGGACTACAGATTGTGCAAAGGACATTGCGGAAAGGCCGTTGCGGAAGTTCATTGCGGAAAGGTCATGGCGAAAAGGTCATTCCTGAAAGGCCGTTGCGAAAGGTCATTACAGAAAATTCATGGCAGAAAGGTCGTTGCGTAAAGACTGTTGCAGAAGGGAAATTGCGGAAAGGAAGTTGCAAAAAGGAAATTGCGGATCGAGGGAAGTTTTGCGGAGCAAATTGCAATCGTAGGGGCTGAATATTTTCACAGAAAAACGTCGCATTTGAGAACGGCGAAGGGGTCTTTTTCGGTTTCCTGTCCTAATCAATCTAAAACAGCCCGATTCGAAGGACAAGCAGGCGGCTTCCGCGTCCCAATGACACACTTCCAGTGCGTGAAATCCCCCACCATCACTTCAAGTAGGTGGATTTCATGGCGCAATGGAGCACTGCCAGCACAAATGATTCCCTTCCTCTACGGATGACATAATCGGATGCAGTTGATTCATGCAGCCCTACTCGAACGACCTCATCATTACCAGTCCGAGTTTGTTTTGAATAGGTTAATGTATTTTGATGCTCTGTAAGCCTATAAAGGTATGTTTCGAAGAAGACCAAAAGGTTGGAAGTTTTTGTTTCAGAGAGATTACTGCTCTGCACTTGTATTGAACTCAGCCTCTTAATTAAATGAGCAGACCCAATTCTGGAGCTTGAGATTCTTGTGATGTGTGTTCTGATGTCTGTTATTTCCTATGTATGTGTTCTTGCTTTGTATTTCCATTAATTGTTTACTTCTGAAATACCTAAAGATCAAAATTACATGGTATGGAATTCATGCCCACATGCTCCAAATGCATATGACTAGATATTCCACCCTTTTCCTCCCGAAGTTGCAGGTTAGAATTCATTCTTAAATGCTCTAGCCTTATGACCGAAGTTGTTTCCCTTTTCTTCCTTCACCTGCTAATCATTTTGACTTGAAAGAACCACATCTACCTTGCCCCTTGCCTATGTAATCCTGATCTGAATCTGTTCAAGTACACAGGGTACTACCAAAGGACCGAACACCAAGAGCAACCACTTCACACAAACAGATCACAGATCAACACACAGATGTTTTGACGTGGTTTAAACCCTCTTGAGGGAAACACTCCATGGCCCCAACCAAATAGCTTCTATGGGACAATTTATTATGCAAAGAAAGAAAGTTACAAATGAGCTTCTCATAATCGATCAACTAAACAATGACTCTCCATGCTCTTTAAATAGAGATCATGGACCAATCGGGTGTTAAGCCACGGATCAAGGTTAGGTATGATCTAAGAGAAGTTGAGCCGTCGGATCACTCTATGTCAGGAACATATCATGACCATCGGATTAAGTATTTAAAAATGCATACTAATGCATATTAAAGAAACACACTATCCCTAATGGATATATTACACAAGTTGATCTTAACTAACTCCTAAGTGTCTAAATATCCTAACATCCCCCCTTAAGAATAACTTGGGATAGGATTGAAGGATTTACAAAAGTGACACTATTAGGAGAAGGAAGGAGGCATTAGAGCCTATCCCCCATTAATGACAAGTTCCTGAACTCCTAACATAGATCGAAGTTTAGAAAACTTCATTTCTGTAAGAGACTTGGTGAAGATGTTTGCAACTTGATCATCTGTAGGGCAAAAGAGCACTTCAAGAACATGATCATGAACAAGATTTCTGATGAAGTGCATAGGTAGCTCAATGTGTTTGTTGCGTTGATGTAGAACTGGATCTTTGGCAAGCTTGATGGCACTTTGATTGTCGCACCAAAGTGGATTAGGCTGCTGCTGCTCGAATCCAAGTTCTGAAAGGATCTGTCGAAGCCATAAATCTTTCTGACTGGCATTAACTGTGGCTCGATATTCTGCTTTTGCTCAAGAAAGAGCAAGAGCTTGCTATTTCTTACAATCCCAAGTGATAGGTCTAGATCCCAGACTGAAAACATGACCTGCAGTAGACTTTCGATCACCAGGATCGCCGGCCCAATCTGAATCAGTGAAACCAACCAACAAAGGTTTCCCCCCTGTACTGTAATGAATCCCAAACTAAACTGTACCTTGAATATATCAAAGTAATCTTTTAGCTGCTTTCCAGTGACTTTCATGAGGTTTCTGCATATAACGGGCAACATGACCAACATCAAAGGAAAGGTCACGACGGTAATGAGTCAAGTATAAGAGACTACCAACAAGCTGATGATACAAGGTGGCACTTCAGGTGAAGTACAAGTGGCAGAAAGTTTGACTCCAGAATGGAAGGGAGAAGGGGCTGGTGTACAATCTTCCATGTGAAAGCGACGAAGAAGGTCACAAGCATACTTAGACTGAGAAAGAAAGATTCCTTCTTTGGTTTGCAGGACTTGGAGACCAAGAAAATAATGCAAATGTCCTAAGTCTGTCATTTCAAAATTTTGTTTAAGACTGGATTTCACATGGGTTATAAGCTTAGGGTTACTACCAGTAAGAATAAGGTCATCAACATATAGAACAAGTATGATGAGATGGTTTCCTACTTTCTTGGTATAAACATTGGGGTCAGAATGGCATCTAGAAAAACCAGTGTCAAGGAGAAAGTTATCCATTTTGGCATACCAAGCTCTAGCAGCTTGCTTAAGGCCATATAAGGATTTCTTAAGGCGGCAGACAAGGGTAGAGTTATTCTGAACATATCCAGGAGGTTGTTCCATGTAAATTTCCTCCTGTAAATCACCATGTAAGAAGGCAGACTTGACATCCATTTGATGGACTTCCCAGTTATGTAAGGCTACAAGCGAAAGAACAAGGTGGATGGAGTTCATTTTTGCGACGGGAGCAAAGGTTTCATTGTAGTCAATCCCTTCAACTTGGGAAAAACCTTTGGCAACTAACCTTGCCTTAAGTCTTTCAACACTTCCATCTGATGCATACTTAGTTCTATAGACCCATTTACATCTGACAGTTTTTCTTCATTTTGGAAGAGGTACAAGATCCCAAGTATCGTTCGTCATTAAGGAATGATATTCTTCATCCATGGATGCATCCGAATATGGATTCCCTGAAGCTTCTGCAAAAGTTTCTGGATCAAGATTCTCGGAAACTTGAGCCAAAAGAGAAGAGGCTCACTGAAACTGAGAACGTGTTGGACGTTGATCTCTAGGATCACCGGCAAGATCACCAACTGCTTCACATGTTGAACGGACCCATCGAGGAAGCACTTGTGCTGGTGCAACTGGAGGAACATGAGCAGGCGGAGGTGGATTTTCATCCTCACTGTCATCATCATAAACTGGAGTTGGAAACTTGTCAAGGAAGTTGGAAGAAGAAGAAGAAGGCACAAACGTCGAATGAGGCTCGCAGGCCAAAGATGGCACAATCGCCAAGTTAGGCTCACAGGCCAAGAGATTTTCTTCAAAATTAACATCTCTTCTAATGATTATATCATGAGAATGTGGTTGAAGAAGTCTATAACCTTTTACATCTTCAGAATATCCAACAAATATGCACTTTTCACTTTTAGGCTGCAATGCTTTCCATTGCAGCCTTACATAACAGGGAAGTCCCTCAAATGGATGTCAAGTCTGCCTTCTTACATGGTGATTTATAGGAGGAAATTTTCATGGAACAACCTCCTGGATATGTTTAGAATAACTCTAGCCTTGTCTGCCGCCTTAAGAAATCCTTATATGGCCTTAAGCAAGCTCCTAGAGCTTGGTATGCCAAAATGGATAACTTTCTCCTTGACACTGGTTTTTCTAGATGCCATTCTGACCCCAATGTCTATACCAAGAAAGTAGGAAACCATCTCATCATACTTGTTCTATATGTTGATGACCTTATTCTTACTGGTAGTAACCCTAAGCTTATAACCCATGTGAAATCTAGTCTTAAACAAAATTTTGAAATGACATACTTAGGACATTTGCATTATTTTCTTGGTCTCCAAGTCCTGCAAACCAAAGAAGGAATCTTTCTTTCTCAGTCTAAGTATGCTTGTGACCTTCTTCGTTGCTTTCACATGGAAGATTTTACACCAGCCCCTTCTCCCTTCCAGTATGGAGTCAAAATTTCTGCCACTTGTACTTCACTTGAAGTCGATGCCACCTTGTATCGTCAGCTTGTTGGTAGTCTCTTATACTTGACTCATTCCCGTCCTGACCTTTCCTTTGTTGTTGGTTCTGTTGCCCGTTATATGTAGACACCTCATGAAAGTCACTGGAAAGCAGCTAAAACAATACTTCGATATATTCGAGGTACAGTTCAGTTTGGGATTCATTACAGTACAGGGGGGAAACCTTTGTTGGTTGGTTTCACTGATTCAGATTAGGCTGGCGATCCTGATGATCGAAAGTCTACTGCAGGTTATGTTTTTAGTCTGGGATCTGGACCTATCACTTTAGGGGGCATCTGTTATACCTCAACATTACACATTACGTATTAGTGTCGCATCCTTGCACTAGAAACCTAAACGACACTTCCCCTCAATAATCATTTGGAAATCCAAGAGTGAAAATCATTGACTGAACTCTAAAAGAAACCATCTCACCTGCCACGTGTCACCCAGATAGACTTTATCTGAGGAGACTACCGCGCCTTGCACATCAGGCAGGGCGTGGTAGTCAGCACTACCGCACGTTGCTCCTCCTCTGGGGCACGGTCCTACCGCGCTATGCTTAGTCTTAGGGGCACGGTAGTCCAAAATTAACCCCTTGCCTTGGATTTTGGGATCTTGACTTTTGAGAGATATCATTGGGATTTCCACCTCTGATTCGATCTCAACTCCCCTCTCTGTTTAGTTGACCCGATCCACTAAACACTCCATAGATCCACACTTCTCTCTTGTTGGTTAACCTTCCCACATGCTATAAGAGAGAGGCATTCCATGAGCCAAGGGGAGGACTCTTTGAGATATCAAACCTATGGTCTTAGATATTTGTGGAGATAGATAGAGGAGAAGGCACTTGGAGCTAAGAGTTGGCTTGGACATCAAGCAACCATTGTAAGTAACTTCAAGTTTGCAATAAAACATAACTTGTCTTGTTTCCCAAATTGTGTGTGTTGATCTTGTTTCAATCATATGATTTGTTTTTGTTATAGATTTAGATTCTAGCATATATTTCAAGTTGCTAGAAATATTGTATGTGCTTGTACCTTGGTTCATTCTAACAGGTTCATTCGTGAGGACTTGAGGATTGGAGCAACAATTAGGACGAACGATTAAATCAAAGGTCAATCAGATCTGTTCCATCTCTTCCAGCAATATGATCTTGTAGCATTTGTTTGAATCTAGGAATTCAAGGTAGCATTTGTTATATTTTTGTCTTAGTTTAGAGTCAGTTAAGTCTACTTTAACCTAAGAGAGTTTCTACCTATTCGTAGGGAGAAATATCTACAACAAAAACTGGCGACTCCGCCGGGGACATTTTCTTCCCTAGTTTCAAGTTTGCTTGCTTGTTTAGATCATCAAATCCTCTTCTAAGTGTTGTTTCTCATCACCTTCGATCCTCTTTGATCATCATTGAGGACCATTTTAAACTCAGGAGCTCATCCTTGCTCGGATCTTATCCAACTTTTCATTTTTTTTCAATCCTACAGGAAACTACCGCTC
This sequence comes from Larix kaempferi, assembly GCA_027924585.1. Classification (NCBI taxonomy): domain Eukaryota; kingdom Viridiplantae; phylum Streptophyta; class Pinopsida; order Pinales; family Pinaceae; genus Larix; species Larix kaempferi. The sequence goes on along the minus strand of BSBM01000687.1, from coordinate 12,279,049 downwards.
CCTTATAGTGTTCTAGGGCGTGGTACTGTCCAACTAATGTTACACAGAAATATTCCACCCTGTGAGCATCAACATTCTTTGGCCTGTAGGATCCATTTCAGTGACTCAGATCCATTTTTATCCTTTAGTGATATTAGTTTGCCCTATTTTTGTTCCTACCCGCATGTTGCATCACTATAGCATGCGTACCCGCGAGTTGCATCCCTATAGCCCGCGGGTATCAAGTAAAATGGTAAAAACCACTATTTTATTACTTTTTACTCCCAAAAAGCGGTCATTGGGTGACCTTTGGCTCTCCATCTACCCAAGTAACGTCTCGATGAGTCCTTTCACCTACCTTTGAGAGGACTATATATTGAGCACATATGGCTTATGGACGGGAGGAAGAGGAGAATCGTAAGAGAACTCTAGTGGATTTTTTCCCTATCTTGAGTCTGCACTCATTGATCCTTGTAGTTGTGAACCATTTATGTTCACCTTCCAAACTCCTTGCTAGTTTGAGTTTTCCTTTCATGGAGGATTGAAGTGGTGGAGGCACAGGTGGATTGATCTAGATCTTGGTTCAGACTGGTTGCTGGCAAGAGGTCGTATCACTTGGTACTTCTTCTTGTTCATTAATAGAAATAATCATATTCTCATCCATTCATGGTGTGAATGTCATTTATTATACATTGGGTTACATTTGATTATGATATTATGGACCATTGTTATTGATAATGTTAATGTCATTTATATATCACATGTACTTGTTAGATATTGGTTTTCAAGACAAATTTGCAGATTACAAGTGCTTGGATGTGCACGGATTGAAAGCTCCAATGGGGATGTACATCAAACGTTGGATCGAGGTTGGTAACATTTCTCCATTATCTTAACATTGTCATTTATAATAGCATTGCTTTGAGAATTGAGTAGATTTCTGGTAGTCATCTGTCTGTTGTGGTATTCCCAAGCCATAGTGAGTTTTCTCCAATACAGAAATGGTGATTCCGCTGGGGAAAACATCCATGTTTGGGAAAAAGTTTGAGCATTAGTCCATAATTAGAGTTGTTGTTTATCGAAGCTCTGTGTCACTAATTGGATGTTAAGATACACTGTAGAAAACTTGCTTTTTCTGAGCCTCTAGACTCTTAACTTGACCATTTGCTTTTCCTCACCCGAGGGTTGGCTTAGTTCTGCCCACGTATACCCGGCTCTATTTACACTACTGCTCACGGGTACCCGCAGGTATTCCTTCGACAATAGCGTGTAACTCCAGATTTTGTTGGTTTATGGCTATTCGTTGTTGCTGGGTGAGTTTGGTTGGTTCCTGAATCTTTGTTGGCCTCTTTCCTGACTGTTTCATGCCTTGGTTGTGACCAGATCTCTTCGTTTCTCTTGGTTGAGCCTTCTTGGTTTTTTTACCAATCTTTTGTTTTAGCCTCTTGGTTCCTTCTTTTTGAGCTCTTTCTTTTGGCTGAGTCTTACTGTTTAGGATCTGCTGGGTTGTCTTAGTGATCTTCTTGACACTTCAGTGACTGAATAGTAGGATTTTGCTTGCATTTTTTCATTCCATATATATTGAAAAAATACAAAAATATTCATTTAGTTTTTTGCGTTTTCCTTTCTGTTTATAAGAGAAAATACAAAAAATATTTTATTTCCATGTACTGCATTTTGCATTGAGTGCTTGTTTCCTTCATTTTAGGTTCTGCTTGTGCATTGAAAAGATAAATGTTTGCATATTTATTTCGGAATTGTTGGTTGATTTTGCATATTAGTGACATTGTTTTATTGGATAGATGAGTCTAGGATTGGACGATGTTGCATACTATTGAGTCTACACATTACTAGTTTCACGACCATATCCCTTGAGTAATCACAGCCACTAAAATTAATGCTTAATCATAAAATTGATTAGACTGATTTTATTTTATAGGGTACACCAACTAGCATAGGTTTAGAGTCTTGGAATAGATCATTGTGAGTTAACAATCCAAGACTACTGAACGAAACATTAGGTGTCTGACTAGGGAGTGGAGGAATCCATGGTATAGATCGATGTTCTTAGGAAATCTCTACTCAATCTAGAGTTAAGCACGAGGTCACGGGAGGTTGGTTGAGGAGATATCCCTCTGATACCGGTTGAACGTGGGAGATATATCTAGGATTTGTTCGTATCTGGGGGTACTGGAGGTTCATCCTCTTGTGCTTCGGGGTTAGCTACCCTGCCCATACGACGAGTCCCACCTGCGACTGTCCCCCTGAGCATTGGTTATATTGCGGTAAACATAGTTTCCTTACCTAGGCACCGCACAGGGTACTTGTAGTGGTTATGATGTTTGTGTCCTGAGTCAGATAGGGATTGGATAGCACATTTGTGTTCGTGCAGTGGACTTGACCCTGTCGACACAGTGAAGCCTGGGTGTCTCTATAACTGATTCTGTTACCTATGGCTATAGTTTGGGAGTCTCAAGCCTCTCCTAGGCGAGACATACTGGCTCTAGTGTTGGGAGCTCATTTAGCCACTCCATCTGTCTGCTCTTGGCTGTAGTTTCTCTAGGTGTATGCTTTTGATTTACTATTTTTGATTGATAGTTGGCCTTTAGGATACGCTGTGTCTCTCTCTGGAGAGAGCGTAGTGCGGAGCCCTAGTCTCCGTCGGTCTCGTCGTTTGGATGGTTTAAAGCCACTTGAGGTTACACGTCGTATTCCTAGAGGATGTCGGAGGGCTCCCTCTGAGTGTTTGGATTCTTATGAGACTTACGTTGAGGACTACATGGCTGCACATCCCGATATCGGGAAAGACCTTCCTACTCCTTCGGGTAGAGTTGAACATACTTCTGATCCCCATACTCCTCGCGAGGATTGGGGAGGTGATCCACCTGAGACTCAACCTAGTTCTATTTGTCCTAATCCACTTGACCGAGATCCATTTGATCCTTCGAATCCTGATAATTATCTTTACAGGATTCCCAACTTACCCAAGGATGGAGAACAAGACTAGCCTTTCGTTCCTTCATTTCCATGTGATTTTATATATAGGAGGCCTGAGACTCATGATGATTTCGGCCCTATGGTCAACCCCACCGCACTCTCTTTTGGTATGCCTAGTCACAATGCTATCGAACCTGCCACTATGGTTGGTACTCATGATGGCACTAGTCAAAGTGTTAGCCATACTATACCCAGTGGGTGCACTACCCTAACTGGGGGCACTACGTTGTCCACCCACTCACATAGTATGGGGACTGGTCAGATTCATAACCATGCTAATTTTGGAACGCGACCACCTCCTAGGAATACCCAACCTAGTCTGAATGTTGTTTGAAACACGACTCACCATCCACCACCTAATACACATGTCACTACTCGTCAACCTAGGACTACTTTTGCACATGATACCGTTCCTCCCAACCACAGGGGTGGACACATACCAGATACTTTTGCGTCCACCACCGCCACTAGTAATGCTAATGTAGGGGGTGGGAATATTTCCTATCCACATGGACATCACACCACCAACCCTACTACTCGTCACGCCCATATTGGACCTGGGAATGCTTCTCATGCTTCTGGTCACCACACGACTGCTCACGCTAATCCTAATGTTGGGGGTGGGAACTTACCATACCATTATGGTCAATACAACACGGTTCCCACTATGAATAGTACATACATGCCCCATACCCATGGTGGCAACCCTTACTACAACACAGTCGGTGCTGGCCACCAGTATCACCCACCACCCCAATATGGTGCTCAAAACACACATATACCTTCTTACTCTCAAATGGGTTAGGCAGGGGGAGGTTATCCATCTTATGGCCATGGGAAAGCTTATGGGCCGTCAGGTCCTCATTATCAGCAGTTTAACCCTTCTGGTCAAGATTTTGGTCCTTCATATAACACAGTTCCGTTTAACCAACCTTTTATGGGGGCTTATAATCAAGCTTTCCAGCCGCAGCTCTCGTTCCTTGCACGCTTGAATCTCCCGAATCTTTCGAAGCTCACGAATGATCCGGTGTGTCACGAACCTACTTGGCCCCCAATCCCTACCAAGCTCCCTTCGGACATTCCAAAGTTTGAGGGGAAAGGTGGTGAGGACCCAGGAGATCATGTCACGACATTTCACCTTTGGTGCTCCTCCAACTCTTTGAATCATGATTCCATTCGATTACACCTTCTTCAACGCACCCTCATGGGGGCAGCCGCGAAGTGGTATGTGGAGTTTCCCGGAAACACCTATAGGGGATTCAACGAGATTGCTTTAGTTTTCTTAGACCATTTCCAATTTCCGGTTCGTTATGATACTGGTACTGAGTTGTTGTCCACCTTCCGTCAGAATAAGGCCACACATATTTCTGACCACATTCAAGAGTGGCGTCGATGGAAGAGATTAGTGAAATCCAACATTCCTCCAGATTTTCTGTTGGAATGGTTCCTTAAGTCTTTACTCACATACATTGCTAAGGATGTTTCGATGTCCGGCATTGTGACTAAGGAACAAGCTATCTTGAAAGTCCAGCAGTTAGATCTACTTTATTCTCAGTCTGGTATTTTGTATGAGTATTCCTGACGCACCGAGAACAAGACATGAGCCCACATGAGTTCTTGGACCACATGCCAATGGCATCGTGGGGTCCACATGCACTCGCTATGTAGACTTGGTAGCTAATCAAATGCAAAATTTGTCGCTAAACCAATCTGCTCCCGGACAGGTTCACACCTTGTCCACTTCCACTCCGTCGTCTGATGCACACAATGTGCAATCAACAAAACCATCAGGTAACCAGAAGCCTGGTGGTAATAAAAATGGGAGAAATAATCGTAGGGGTGGAAACAATGGAAGTAACAACAATATCAATCATAATACTCCTCATAAAGAGAATGCCAACCCTCCTTGGGAAGGCGGTAATGCTGGCGAGGATCGTAAACCTAGGTGTAAGGTGAAATTCCCTTACAAGCTTTGTGGGGAGGACCATCTTAATCACTTATGTCCTCAAATTGAAGAAGCATCGAAGCATTTGGTACAGAGCCCAGCTGTGTTGAAGGATCCCCTTCCTCATCATCAAAATATGGCTTCTCATGCTCCCACCACTAGTTATGGTACTAATGAAATGACAACGTCTTCTTCCAATACTAGTGGTTATGGATGTGTGAGTATGGTTCAGTCGGAGGTTTGTGTTGCTACTCGTTAACGTGATTATGGTGCACCACAACCGAATTTTGGGAATGAGCCTCCCCCTCCTCCTGATAATTCCTTGCATATCGAGAAGCCTTCCATTATGCCGTAGATACTGAAAGGTGTTCTCAAGTGCTCCACGCATAATCCTAATGCTCAAGCCGCCCATAACTACTCCATCGTAGAAGATTTGGGCCAAACTCCATGTGCCATGTCGGCTCTTGAAGTTTTGCAAGCTTGTCCTTCTCAGAAGCATGCCCTTTTGAGTGCGTTAAGAGTTCAGGATGGGGGAAGTCCTAGTGTTATCAAGTTCGATACTACTGATGTCCAACCTCGCTTGCCTTACCACATGGCTTTTCAAATCTAGGTGGTTTTCCTTAAGAGCTTCGTCAAACGTACTATGGTTGAGGAAGGTGCTTCCACGTCAATAATGTCGTTAACTTGTTGGAAAGCTCTTGGCTCTCCTCCTCTACTCGCGTCTAGAACTACACTCACTGCATTTGACGGTAGATCTTTTACGTCGCATGGAATTATCCCTTCCCTTGTTGTCTCCTTGGGAGGTAAGTTAATGCCTATTGAATTCGAAGTGGTTGATGCGCCCATCGACTACAACCTTTTACTGGGTCGGAACTGGATGTACGCTATGAAGGTTGTCGCGTCTACTGTATTTCGAGTTATTTGATTTCCCCATGAAGGAAAGATTGTGACGATCGATCAGCTGGATTATGTTAGCACTCCTTCCACAGCATCCACGGGATCAGTAGTCCCACAAGTTTAAGATTCTCAGTCGGCAACTGGGAACATAGGTGTTGGAATGTACCCCTCGTTGATGGGAACTTTTAACCATTCTACACCTGTGAATTTTATTGGAACCATTTTCGACAGTGCGCCTCCTCCTTCGAATAGTATGCCATTCTGGACTTCCTATTGTGGTGATCCATGGATTTTTCCATCCGCGGATTCTATGTTTGGAGACATTGCGCACGTTGGGATGTCTATGCCCTTATTTGTAGCAGAGCTCACTTACGATCACATCCAACAAACCACTGTAGATTTGGATCTCTCTTCTCCCTAGACAGTTAAAGAAGATCCCGTTACAATGCCAGTTTGGGAAGCCAACTCATCTTGCTCTCACGATTGCCTTGATGATACTTTTCCATCTGATGAAGTTATCCTCGAAGCCATGTGTGGTAGTGAGAGGCCTTGGGAAGATATGCACCATCGCTCTTATTTACTTCCCAACCTCGAGCTCCTTGAGCAAGAGGAGTTTAGGATGACTCTAGCTGAGATGGTTGGTCACCCTATGGCTCTTTTGCAGTCGCATGATGTTTTCTTGGAGGGGAATATGGCCAATATTTCCCCAACCACTTCGATTAACATCTCCCGCACTCCCGGAAAGATTGAGAATGTTCACGTCGGTACCGATTGCACTCCTGAGGAGATTGCTATTTACACTAATGTGTTTACCGAACTCCGGGAAGCTTTCACCTGGTAGTATGAGGAGATGCTAGGAATAGACCCTCACATTGTTGAACACGAGATTAAAATGTATCCTGATGCTAAAACGGTTCAACAACACTTACGTGATGTGAACCCTAGGAAGGAAGCTGCTACTAAGGCAGAGGTGGAGAAACTGCTCAAAGCTGGTTTCATCTACCCCGTTCCCCTTACCGAATGGGTGTCAAACCCCGTTCTTCTGTATAAGAATGGAATGATCCGTGTATGCACTAATTTCAGAGATTTGAACCATGCATGCTCGAAAGACAACTTCCCCACGCCATTCATTGATCAAATATTGGATGCTTGTGTGGGAAGTGAGATTTTTTCATTCATGGATGGATTCTCGGGTTATAATCAGATTCAAATCAAACCCGTGGACCAACATAAAATGGCATTTATTTGTCCATGGGGAACTTTTGCATACTGAAAAATTCCCTTCGCCCTCAAAAACGCCGGAGCTACTTTTCAGCGAGCCATGACCTATGCCTTTCACGATCTTAAGAAGATTATGGAAGTTTTCTTGGATGATCTTGCTGGCCATTCTCGCAAGAGAGTGGACCACCCCAAGCACCTCCGTATGATTCTCGAACAATGTATCCACTACAAAATTCGATTGAATCCAAACAAATTCATCTTCGCTGTTAGGACTGGTCGCCTTCTAGGATTCATAGTTTTGAAGGAGGGTATTAGAGTCAATCCTCTCAAAGTTGAGGCAATACTTCAGTTGCCTCCTCTGCATAATCTGTTTCAAGTTCAGAGCCTCCAAGGGAGAGCTACTTTTATGCATTGGTTTATAGTTAACTATGCCAATATTACTAAAGGTTTCACACGCCTATTGAAGAAAGACACAGCTTTTATATGGGATGAGCGAGCCCAACAGTCTTTCGATGCCATTAAGAAAGCTTTGGTATCGGCCCCTGTGCTTAGTCTGCCGGACTTTACACAAGATTTCATTCTTTATGTGGCCGCGTCTCAAGAGACTATTGGCATGGTCTTGGTTTAGGTAGATGATGCACTTGTTGAGCATGTTATCTATTATCTTAGTTGAAATTTAGTAGACACTGAACTAAGGTACACCCACGTAGAAAAGTTGGCACTTGCGACTGTTCATGCAGTCCAGCGGTTACGACATTACATTTTGCTTCGAACAACCACTATTGTAGCTCATATCAATCCATTTCAGTTCATGCTATCACGACGCCTTATCGGGGGTAAGTATAATAAATGGATTGTGGTCCTTCAGGAATTTGATCTCGAGTTTGCTTCTGCAAAATCGGTGAAATCATTGGTGTTCGCTGAGCTTATGTCAGACCTTCCACGGCTTGATGAGGATGTCATTCATGAAGATTCCTTTATGGATGAACATTTATTTCTTATCTCGACCGAGGACCCTTGGTATGGGGATGCCATTAGATATCTCCAAACTTTGAAGTTTCCTCCACATTATTCACAAGAAACGCGACAACGTGTGAGACATCACGCTAAAGATTATACTATCGTCAGTGAAACTTTGTATTGCCGAGGAAAGGATTCCATTCTACGTCGTTGCTTGACTCATGAAGAAGCAGAATGGGTACTTAATGATTGCCATGCAGGGGCGTGTGGCGACCACTTATCCGGGCTTGCTACAACACAGCGTATTATGTGAGTGGGTTATTTTTTGCCTACTATCTTTAAAGATTGTATTAACGCTGTGAAGAGATGTCACCCTTTCCAGGTGTTTTCTCGGAACATACACTCACATCCAGCGCCCCTCCATCTGGTCGTCACTGTCGGTCCCTTCACTAAGTGGGGGGTAGATTTCATGGATTGCAAACCAGCTTCGGCTGGGGGGCATCATCATATCATTATGGCCGTGGATTATTTTTCCAAATGGGTTGAGGCCATGCCTACCGTTAAAGCCGATGGTGCTACTGCAGCCCATTTCATGTTCAACCAGATTATCACTCGATTCGGTATCCCGAAATAGATTGTCACTGACCATGGCAGTCACTTTCAAAATAAGATGATGGAGGATTTGTCTCTCAAGTTTGGGTTTCGTCAGGAACACTTGTCTTCCTACTATCCTCAAGCAATTGGTCAGGTTGAAGTAGTAAATAAGTGTTTGAAGACCATTCTCCAACGTACCATCCAACAAAGCAAGACCAATTGGCATATCATGTTATATCTTGCTTCGTGGGCATATTGAACCGCAGTTAAGACTGCCACCGGGTTCTCACCATTCTAGTTAGTTCATGGTGTGGACTCACTTTTACCGATTGAATGCAAGATCCCTTCGTTCAAGATAGCCATAGAGCTCCTCCCTGATACGACGGAGATTGAGCAACGTTTAGTACACCTCGAGTAAATTGACGAGCATCGTCAAGATGCTGCTGTGGCCATTGATGTTAACAAGCGTCGTGTCAAGGTTCAATATGATAGGTATGTCCATCCCCGGCAATATGCTGAAGGTGACTTGGTACTCTTGTATGACCAAGCTAAAGAACCCCTGGGGGTAGGAAAGTTCAATCCCATGTGGCACGGTCCTTACATTGTGAGGCGTGTCCTGGAAAAGGATCTTATGAGTTAGAAGATTACGAGGGAGTTGTCTTGAAGGAGCCTAGAAATGGGCTCTACCTCAAGTGGTATTATGCTTGAACCTTTGGTTCGGGCTGATACTTTTGTACACTATTGTATAGTTCTTCTGTACATAGTTTAGGTTGCATTTTTGGTTGTCAGGTCTGTTGATTAGCCTCTGTTTGATGGAAAGATGTTAGCGGGATGTCCTACGTTCTTAGGTTTCGCGGATGGTGCTAGCCGACATACACAGCAGCTTGCTTCTGCTGCTTGGGTTATCTTTTCACCTGACCATCTAGTTGTGTCCTCGGGAGGTGCTTGTCTCGGTCCTACATCTAACAATGTGGCTGAGTATAGTGTCATTTTTGAGCTACTACGGGATGCCATTTCACATGGTATCCAGTCTTTAGAAGTCCGCTTGGATTCACAACTAGTTGTGTCTCAACTGAATGGGCAGTACCGTGTACGAGACCCTACATTACTACGGTTATTCCTTAAGGTATGACTCTTGGAGAGACATTTTGTTTCAATTACATATATTCACATTTCGAGAAGTCATAATTATATATCTGATGCATACGCTAACTATGTATTAGATTAGCATTTGTCACATTCATCATGAAGCACATAAATACAATGAAATTCATACATTTATACCATACACACATATAGTAGAACCGAGAACCAAAGTTGTATATATATATAAATATGTCCAAAAATGGTAGTGTCATACAAGACTTGAGCCTGTAGCCCTAAAAAATATACATATCGATACAAAAAATGATGAGACCCTGGGATATCTATTCCCTCCGAGGAGGTCTAGCTACCGCCTTGACGGGATGTGTCTCATAGTAGTACTGTATTGTGTTGGCCATCCCGTGCAGTAGCCGCACCCACTCACTAGGAACACCCACTACCTGACGCTACATAGCCTCAGGTAGTTGGGATACCTCTATCAGTGGCACTCGGGCAACCATCTGTGATATGTTACGCCACAATGTCTGGAGTGTGCGCCCTTCTACAGCATCTGCTGCCACCTCATCTCTACCCCGACGACCATGTCTCGGGAAGCCCACGGGTCTCACTGGGCCTTTGTCTGCGAGCAAACAGTCACCCATTAGCACATGACATTACCACCAAAAATATTTTTTTGCATTTCAACTATAATAAAAAAATCCAAAAAAATTTAAAAAACACAAAACCAAAAGAGTACTCACCGATATCTCCGAAAGCTGCACCTGGTGGGAGCGGCATGTCACGGTCCTATCTGAAGTCTATCCCTGCATAGGGATAGTCCTGTATAGCGATCACCTGCCGGTTCCACCAACGGAAGAACTCCTCAGTATATGGTGACGCCAAACGGCCACCACCTTATCGTGTCAGCATCTCAGCCCACTAGGTTAGGGATGGATCTCAGAGACTATGAGGAGAGACATCCACCGTCGGGCTAAGTCCCAAAACTCTCTCAAAGAAGAAACAGAAGAGGATGCTACCATAGCCAAAGTTTTTGGCCTTTCCCTCTTTGCTTTCCGTCAATTGTGTCTTCATAGACACCAGCAGAGTAGTACACCAGTTGAATATAGTAGGCTGCAAGCATTATGATGCATAGAACATCACCGTTCTGGATGCCTGATTTAGTGCTTTGGATCCCGTGATCCGCACCAGAGTAGCCACAATGATCTTTGTACTCAGATCCGTTATGAGGTTGACTGGCACTTGACTTCCCACTGGTCGTGTGTTGGTGGGACAATACTGTACTATGTAGTCTTTCACAGTGATCCCACCACCCACGGTCCGTGACCGAAGACCAGCCACTTCCCCTCTACGGGACAAACCTATAATGAAGTAGATATCCTCCATTTCTAGTCTCAGTGTTTTCCCGTTGAGGATGATGTGTTGAGCATACACATCCCAGTAGTTGATCAGATGATGGAGTAGTAGGTTTTGGGCCCTTAAGCCCCCGAGACTCCAGTATTTATATAAGCCACATCCTTGCAATGCTTGTTGTGCTTGCAAATCGTTGCACACGGCCTCATCTACCTGGTCATGCTCTCTCTCCCTCCACTCTAGAACCATCCTGGAGTGCAAAGCAAGAATTTTTTAGTCAATATCATGTTTAAAAACTTCTTCACCAGCCATACCCGCGGGCTAGATTGTACATAGTTGCGGGTAGACGCGGGCATACAGTTTTTTTACTGTGCATTTGATGCCCTACCCGCGACCCGCACACTTACAGCCCGTGGGTAGCGCCGAAGCCATTTAGGGCTTGGCCAAACAAAAAATCCCACCAACCAAAATTGAAATAAAATCACTTAAATGAAAGGTATGGCAGTGACAACTAACCTGCTCCAGACGTTTCACTGAACGGTTGCTCATAGCTCCCACGATCGACGCTTGAAGTTTCAGGTGCAAACTTACCACTTAACTCCAAAATGGTGAATAGTGCAAATGAATTGAAAATTACAAATTTTTATTACTATTTATAATTTTCTGGACCCACTTTTCTATAGTTTTTGCCATTTTGAGCCGTTATGAACTAATATCGTGTCATGGAGTAGTGTTTTTTCAACAGATTTCCTTGGCGAGAGTTGTTCTAAACCATTTCACACCTACTGAAGGTACGTTTCACACCTGGAATATAGGTTAGATGCCATTTTCACATGCATTATGCATTTGACCTTTGACCACTTTTCATAAACCCTACATGCGACCCCGCTTCGTGACTGACACAGAACCTTCACACTGTTATAGAAGTGTCGTCATGTGGCAGTAGGGCTTTCCCGAACATGTGTACCCTAGTTAGAACCCTGTTATGCATTTTGTGCCCATGCCGTTGTTTGTCCTCAGGATTGGGAGTCCTTTGTAGTTGCACCATGATGTTGCGATAAAGACTCATACTCTACTTTCTCTTATGTTGGCCATCTCCCTTAAGGACTCCCCTCAGTTATATCATGTTGTGATTGCATTACATCATCTTGCTTGTTGCTTGAGGCTTGTGCCGGCTCCCGCTTACTCAATTGTTAGCCTGCTGCCTGAGCACTTTCCCTGTCGATCCCTGTAGAGCTTATATATTTTCCCTTCACAATTTGATGATCCTTTGAACCTGAGGGAACACACCCCTGAGTGTCCACATCCTGCACGCACTTCCTTGCATTGAGCATAGGTATGTTCCACTGCTTGGGACTAGTCTGCTAGCTATTTGACACTCATTCCCGCACTTGTTGCACTATAAGCAATTTTATTCTTTTTCAAGCTTTTCAAAAATATGAAAAAGACCAAAAAAATCAAATATTCCAAAAAGCCGGACGGGATTATGGTCACTATTTCTTGTTGGCAGCTATTGTGTCGCCTTTGAACAGAGCATTCATTCCACTCCATACATTATGGGTCGGGACTATAGTTGGGCCTTAGGAGCCGTACTTGTTTCTCAGTTTTCTCCATCGATTGGTTAAGCTTCCAGTCATTATGGATCCCTTTGTAATGCCTCCTGCATTGCACAGTTTATGTCAATTCTATGCTGCCTGAGTCTATACATCTTCTCATGCTCTTGTTCAAAGGAAGTCCTGAAACTAGTGTCTACCACTCCTCAGATATCTTGACTATTGCATGTCGGCCATCCTTATTGAGTCAATCTGTTTCACCTGAGATCTTCCAAATCTTTCAGCATTGCTGGTACCTCGTGCTGGTTGATGGGGGATGCCTTAATTCCCTCCTTCCAGCGAGTCTCATTCCGTCGACTTCAACTCATTTATTCCGGGACTTGAGGCTTAGAGTTCGGTTGAGTACCTTGAGGCTTGCAGTCATTAGTGGCAGGTTCTCTCACCATCGATAGTTTTGGGAATACATCAATGTCCCCTGATCGATGGATTCATCCTAGTGTTCGAATTCAACCCATTTATTCACACTCTGATGATTGTGCTCTGTGCCTTGATGCCCATTTTCATTATTGGTGGGTCATCTCGCATCTGTTAATGGTATACATTAATGACCGGTAATCAGACGATGTCTCATCAGGTTCGACCCCAACTCCTTTATTCACTTGATGGGACTTGCACTGTTGAAGACTTGTGTAGAAGACCCCAGGCGATTGTGGCATTTAGTATGCTACATATGACTTTGACCTTACATCTGAGATATCACCTCTCATATTTCAGCAGTTTGTACCTCCAGTTTGCACTAGTTGTATTCTTTTTAGCATAAGACCATATCTTACTATAAAGGGATCATGGCTATGATCACTTATGACATGTATCTACTTATGTACTGCCTATTCATGGCCATTGTATCAGATTGTTGTACTATATCGACATGTATTCAGAGATATTATTGTACTATGACGAGTGAACCATTCTTTCCACTTGTGTATACATCATTCCACTTCTGAGTTTTATAATGTATTTCAGCCATCGTAGCACATTTCAGTCTCTAACCTCACACATTAGGGGGCATCTGTTACACATAAATATTCCACCCTGTGAGCATCAACATTCTTTGTCCTGTAGGATCCATTTCAGTGACTCAGATCCATTTTTATCCTTTAGTGATACCAGTTTTCCCTATTTTTGTTCCTACCCGCATGTTGCATCACTATAGCATGTGTACCCGCGAGTTTCATCCCTATAGCCCGCGGGTATCAAGTAAAATGGTAAAAACCACTATTTTATTACTTTCTACTCCCAAAAAGTGGTCATTGGGTGACCTTTGGCTCTCCATCTGCCCAAGTAACGTCTCGATGAGTCCTTTCACCTACCTTTGAGAGGACTATATACTGAGCACATATGGCTTATGGACGGGAAGAAGAGGAGAATCGTAAGAGATATCTAGTGGATTTTTTCCCTATCTTGAGTCTACACTCATTGATCCTTGTAGTTGTGAACCATTTATGTTCACCTTCCAAACTCCTTGCTAGTTTGAGTTTTCCTTTCATGGAGGATTGAAGTAGTGGAGGCACAAGTGGATTGATCTAGATCTTGGTTCAGATTGGTTGCCGGCAAGAGGTCGTATCACTTTGTACTTCTTGTTGTTCATTAATAGAAATACTCATATTCTTGTCCATTCATGGTGTGAATGTCATTTATTATACATTGGGTTACATTTGCTTATGATATTATGGACCATTGTTATTGATAATGTTAATGTCATTTATATATCACATGTACTTGTTAGATATTGGTTGTCAAGACTAATTTTCATATTACAAGTGCTTGGATGTCCGCGGATTGAAAGCTCCAACGGAGATCTACATCAAACGTTGGATCGAGGTTGGTTACATTTCTTCATTATCTTAACATTGTCATTTATAATAGCATTGCTTTGAGAGTTGAGTAGATTTCTGGTAGTCATCTGTCTGTTGTGGTATTCCCAAGCCATAGTGAGTTTTCTCCAATACAACTACCACTCCCCCATAGTGTTCTAGGGCGCGTTACTATCCAACTACCGCTCTGTATTGGTCTGTGCAGGGGTGGCACTGTCCTGTTTTGGTCATTTTTGAGATTATTTGGAGGGGTTCCCTTGGGGTTTTTGCTCCCAAAATTTTGGGGTGCCTCCATATGGTCCATTGGCTTCTTTTTGACACATTTTTGAATATATTTGGGTCTCTTTTGAGTTCTTTTCACCCACATTTTGTCTCTAGTCCTTCATTGGCATCTTTGAGGCCATTTGGTCAATTTTGAGTCCTCTGAGCCACTTTTCAGTTCTGGGAGTCAAGTGTACCTTCCCAACCACTTTAGGATCTCTATAACATAACTTTGAACCCTTCCAAACCTCATTTGGGAGAATTTGTGACCATTTTTCTTTGTTTGGAAGACTAGGTTCTACCTTGGAAAGTTGAAATCCCCTTGGGTTAACTTGATCCCTTGTGTACTTTTTCGATTTTTCTAAATTAGAGTCTCTTGATCAGTGATTTTGTGACCATTACATGACTGATTTGGACTGATACAATTCATTTTTGGCTTGTTTTAGAAACTCTTGGCATCTTTTGGAAGTTCAAAGCCTTTGTTTGGTTTCTTGAGTCAAACTAGTGCTTTGTTTGCTTGTTGGGTAGGATTGTGATTCTTTTCAAGGTCCAATAGCTTGCATTTGTTTTTAAACTTCTTCTTGCCATCAGATTGTGATTGGATTCAACTTTTTTGTAGAGATCTCTTTAGTGTGATATTCCAAAGGTTTGTTTGGTTTGGCATCATTTGGATTGTTTAGATTGGCTTCAAAAAACTTGGGACATCCTTGTCTTTTGAAGTCATTTTCTTGGGTTTTGCGCTTTGTTTCCTTTGCATCTTTAGCTATTTTTTGGTCATTGGAATAGATCGATCCCTTGTTTCCATTTTTTGTTCAAATGAAAGCTTTATTTTGTCACTCTTTTGCTATATTCATGAAATTAGAAAACATAAGCATTCTTCTTGCTTTAATTCAATCATTTGACATTCTTGGTCTTACATTCATGAGAAGAAGAAATGCGTGTTTCATATTTATGTGCATTTGAGTTAGGAAATATTATTAGGTTCTTCTCTTTGTCTTGCATTTGATTGGAAGCATTTGTGGAATCCTTCGTTCCATAGATTGGACGTGTCTCTTTCAAGTGTAAAAAGGTAGGAAACAAATTATAATTATTACATTTGGTGTTCGTAAAAAAAAGATCTCATTTTTATTGCTTTGGGTTAGTTTTGGGTACATCTTTTACTTCTTTCTAGCATTTTGAAACAAAATAAAATTGAATTTGCATTGGGTTGTACATATTGGGAATGGAAAGAATTCTTCCTTACTTTAGCTAGTGTTCATCGAAGAGAAAGGCTCATTTCAATTCATCTTCATTTGCATGGTTTGAGTCATCACAACACCATCAAGTTGCACTTCCATAAGCCGATTGTGTAAGACAACCTCTAAAATTAATCTCCCTAACTAAACCAACATTAACCTCACTTGAGGAAATCAAAAGAACTTGGTAGTTAGGTAGGACACCGGGGATAGGCATCAAAATAATTCTCCCTTGTCATTTTTCATCTGAGACATAGTCGTTGTCTTTAGGGAACTAAAATCCTCTAGTATTTATTGACACGATCATCGACCAGTTTGTGGAGGGGCCTCCTGTTGTTTCAGGGGTTAAACTGCCGTGAGATCGAGAACCGGACGGACTCTGTGGAATGCCGCACTCCACTTAGACCTAAGGCAGCATCGATCATTGTCTTCCTTGTATTCTCTGGCCACCATACTGGTGATACAAGGGTGATAAGGCAGAAGCGCTGAAAACCTTTTCCGACATGTCATGAACGAGGTAGCTTAGTGACTTTTCTTCTAGGGCTCTTTACCCGGGGTCCCTTTCGGTAGAGGGATATCCTTCCACTATTGGTCTCTCGTTTTGATTTGTTCGACTTGGATTTCATCATCTTGCGAAGGATATAACTTATTGAGGTCTCCAGCTCTTAGTTAGGAGGTTTTGCTTGCTATCTTGTAGAGGGTCTTTTTCTTTGTAGGGCTGCTTGTTGGCATTCTGGCCATTTTGTTGTACAACTCACTTACTGTGGTAGCGGCCTCAGTATAGTTTTTTGAGCTTGCTCTTTTGGCTTGTGAGCCTTGTGTTTTCCTAGCTCCCCTTTCACATGCTTGGTTTCCTGAGGGTTTTGAGTTCTTTTTAACAAGACTTCATCCACATCACTTAGTTTTGTTCCATGAAGAATCCACCTCCATGCACCCATGCTCCTTCTGGGACTACCAATCCAGAGACCCCTTTTCAAGGGGTACCTTTTACTTTTCCTCCAGTTGGAGATATTGGTCCTCCCTTTATTGCGACATTAAATCTTCCTGGATTCACCATAGGATTACCGGTATGGTTATTCAATTCGATGATTCCGGTTGTACCCAATGTTCCGAATGTTAACTCCCCACCATGAGAGAGTAAATCCCAAACTAATCCTTCCCCTTCTTCGTCAGATACATCTTCTTCTGTTTCTTCCTCTTCGTCTGATCAAAGCAATAGTGTTAGTAATTAGGTGGATAAGAAGAAGAAGAAAAGGAATATAAAGAAGAAGAAGGATAAGAAAGAGACCAAGCATGAACCAGTTGCCTCTAATGGCACTCATTCTATGAGAACATCTCGTAAGACCAAGTTCCCTTGCAAACTCTACAAGGGTGATCACCTTCTCAAGGATTGCCCCGGTCTTTCCCGTGTATCAGAAGTGTGGTCTAAAAACCCCAAACCACTTGTATCGTCAACCTCGGACCATCATGTTGATGACACTCCCTCAACCAGTGACCCCTTGGTGAAGGGTCGGAAGGGTAAAGTCCTATATCCCTGTTTGATATGCAAGGGTATGCACCATACTTTCCTTTGTCCAAGCATGGATGAAGCTTCGCAGTGGTTAGAAGATATCTCCAGTTCTCAACTAGTGCTTCCAAAAAATGATAGTAAGTTGTCCCTTGACCCCCCGCTGGTTGACCAAGTGATCAATTCAGTTTCATCTGCAATTGATCCCACTCTCCCTTCCGAGAGTGAAGTGATCGAGTCGCTGACATCTCCACTCGATCCCGCTCTTTCATTGGAGAATGTCTAGACTGAAGTAGTCACCTCGACACAATCTTCATCTCATTCTTATCCTCCAAGCGAGAGTGGATTGATAACCACTGATGTTTTTCTAGTTAGTTCCGATCATGATGGGTAAGGGAAAACCCTGTCCGTTTCCGTGGGACCCCCTCCAAGTACTGAGGTTATTTCCTTTGATTGGAATGGTCTAACAGAATCTCAGCTTCCTTCGAGTGTTCCTTTTCAGATATTTGTAGGAGTTTCTGATAAGGAAATCTTTCGCACCATAGTGGATGAGGGAGCTTTTGTTAGTATTTTATCCTCAACTACTTGGAAAGCCTTAGGTTATCCTCGGCTTGTTCCTGTCACTGACGAAATACTAGCTTTCAATAGAAGGCCTACTGGACCTTTAGGGTCCCTTCCTCAGTTACCTATCACTTTGGGAGGGAAAACTGTCTGTATTGATGTTATGGTAGTCCAAGGTCCCTTAGATTTTAATCTACTCCTTGGATGTGATTACATCTATGCCATGAAGGCTATAGCGTCCTCACTCTTTCGAGTGATGTATTTTCCCCATCATGGGAATGTTGTGACCATTGATCAAATTTCCTTTGTGACTCCCACTCATCACATGACTCCTAGTAACTAGACTTCCCTAAATGTTCCACATGTTTTAGTGGTTTCTTCCCCCTAAGGATGGGGAGGTATGAGCATAGTTCCCTTTCTATGTCAAGCTCGTTAAAAAATGAAATAGGTTCCTACAAGCATAGTTTATTCTCTGTTTCAAGCTCGTTAAAAAATGAAACCGACCCTCAAGCACAGTTTACCGTTGGTTTTGAGCTTGTGTAAAAATGAAACCAATCCCAAGCATAGTTTACTTTCAGTTTCAAGCTTGCGTAAAAATGAAACTACCTTTGAGCATAATTTCTTTCTATTTTAAGCTCGTTAAAAAATAAAAAGGACCCTTTCAAGCATTGTTATTGTCTATTTCAAGCTTGTGTAAAAATTAAATAGATATCCCTTCCATTTGTTCGAGTCTCTCGCTAGAGTTGGGAGTTGAACCTTCATTTCATCTACATGGGTCGCTTGGTCCTGGTTCTCCCTACCCCCCCTTGTGAACACATTTAGATTAGTAGCCAGGATTTTTGTGTAAGGAAGAAGAGTAGTTAGATGAAACGAAGCTTGGGGAGCATGTTTAGCCGTTAGCAATCATGCTGGGGGCGTTTACCAACCTCTAGTCATCATGTTGGGAAGGAACCCGTCAATGGGCCTTAACCTTGAGCAGAGTTTAGCTTTGGCTTCAAGCTCGTTAAAAAAAATGAAACCAGTAAATTGAGCAGAGTTCTATTCCTGTGTCAAGCTCGTTAGAAAATGAAACATATCCTTTCCCTTTGAGTAGAGTCTCCTCGTAGACTTAGTACCTGAATATTCTTTTCACCCGCCTATACCTTAGGCGAACGAAATGAAGCTTGGGGGCATGTCTTCAACCTCTGGAAGTTACGTTGAATTCAACTCGATCACCTCTCCACACCACGTTGGAGCTAAGTCACTTACTTCTAGCAATCATGCTGGGGGCATGTACCAACCTTTGTATTTCATGACGGGAAAAAGTTCACCATTGGGAACATTTTCGAGCATACTTTCCTTTTCAGGTTTCGAGCTCATTAAACCATGAAAATTATCTTGAGCATAGTTCATTTTCTGTTACAAGATCGTTAAAAAATGAAGCAGACATCATGAGCATTCTTCCAACCTATCTTCGAGCTCGTTAAAAACAGTAAGATGGTATTTGAGCTTACTTTTCACTTTTTTCGTGCTCTGGTTAAAAATATGAAAAGTGGTTTGAGCTTAGTTTTTACTTTTTCGTGCTCTGGTTCAAATATGAAAAATATTCCGAGTGCTTTTGATACCATTGTCGTGCTCGTTAAAAATTGAGCAAAAAGGTGTGTCTAACAAGTATAGGTTTATCACTTTATCCGGCCTCACTAGACTATTTATGGAAAAGGAACTGTGCCGAGTTTACTTTTCCTTTGTCATACTCGGTCATCAACCATGACAAACTTGTTCATGGAGTCCTTTTAAGCTCTTTCTAGACTCCTAAAATAGGAAAAGATGGCCAAGCGAGATTGATTCATTCACACTTGTAAAAGGATTTGAATGATCGTCTCCCTAGTGATAGTTTACCCCTTTTTCGGACCAAGGGGCACTACTTACAAAAAAGGAATACTCCAGCCGATCATGACTGGAAGAGTCCTCTCCTGCATTGTTTTACCCTTTTTCGAGCGATGAGGCTTATGAAAAAGGACCGTTGGTGTCTTCTTTAGTTCTTTTCAAACTCTCTAAACATGAAATGATGACTGAGTTTTCCTTCCTTGGACTCGTTAAAATTCAACATCGAAGGGCCCACTTTGGGACAAACCCCTCCTTTCTCAGTTTCGAAAAACATGTGAGATTGGATTCATCTATGAGATTAGCTATACCGAGCATCTGTTATCCTCCTTAAGCTCGTAAAACAAAAAAGAGGTACTCGTCCATCATGTCGGGGGAAAATGGGAAATGAGTCAAGTTTGTTCTGTTGGCAGCTCTTCAGTCGTCACCTTTGAACATGGCATGCATCTGTCTCTTGTCTAATTTTGGGTATTTATCTTCTCCTGCTGAGTTATGGTCATCATATTGAGTTGTCTCTTTTACCACAAGCCCACTCGTCGTACATATGTCCTCTGCCATCACTAATCCATGCTGCCAAGTTCTACTCCATACCGTTATATGTTCAAAGGTTTTGCATTGCTCTAAGTCATCCACTATGTCAAGTCCTCTGCTATGTCAGTACATGTTCGATCGTTCCATTGTTCCATATTATCTCTCGTTCTGATTTCATGTCGATGATGTGGGAATCATTATGGCCCTCCTTCGACGAGTCTATTCCTGTCGAAACCAAATCATTATCCAAGAATTAGGCTTAGGAGTCAACCACTAGTACCTTGGTACCTGCATGCCTCAATGGCAGGTTTCCTCGTATTCAACAGTAGGTTTTCATTATTGACCTCTAATTGAATGATCTCTCGGATGCTCGACATCAACTCGTTTATTCGCATTTCATTGAGATGTACTATAGATACCTTGGGGATCATTGTCATTATTGGTGATTCCCCTCGCATTTGTTAATGGTTCACATCACTGACCGGTAATCAAATGGTTTCTACCATGTTCAACTTCAACACCTTTTAATCACATGGCTAGATTCGTATCATTTGTGATCATGTAGAAGACCCTGGACACCCTTTTGTATTTTGATTACGTCCAAGTTGCAATGGAGATTTCTTATGTATTGTCACACAGATCCATTTATGTATTGGTCGTGGTTGTGTCATCACTGTCTCATGGATCTACACTTGTTCATAGTAGCCATGATTTGTCTACAGTCTATATTGTTATACCTCCATATTCCACAGTGTCGCATCTCCACCACAAAAAGAGTTGACGACACTTCCCCTACTGCTCAGAAGAGAAAAATGATGAGTGATCCTTGAAGGTAAACCTACCCTGACAAGAATCAACCTAGCTGAGACTTCATTTACCCTAACTACCGCGTCTTGCTCAGTTTTAGGTGCGCGGTAGTCCGTACTACCGCGCTATGCTCCTTCTTTGCCACGCGGTACTACCGCGTTATGCTATTTGCTGGAGGCACGGTACACTTTTTATAGCCTTTTTGCCATGGCTTATGTGATTTTGATTTTCGAGAGATTTTGGAGGATTGAGGTCCCTGATTCGATCCTAACTCACTTTCTGTGATTAGTAGGCCTGATCCACTAAACTCTCCCTAGATCCACCCTTCTCTCTTGTTGGTTAACCCTACCACACACTATAAGAGAGAGGCATTCCATGAGTAAAGGGGAGGACTCTTGGAGATATCAAACTTATGATCTTGCAGCTTTGTGGAGATAGCTAGAGGAGGAAACACTTGGAGCTAGAGGATTGGCTTGGACATCAAGCAACCTTTGTAAGCATTCTTCAAGTTTGTAATAAAAATAACTTGTCTTGTTTTTCCCATTTCATGTGTATTGCATAAGTTTCTGACATGGAATGTATCTAGTCTAGATTTGGATTTAATCTTTGCTTCAAGGTATTTGGAAGCTTGTATGCTTGTTCTTTGTTTGATTCCAACATATTCTGCATTGGAGCTTTGGGATCAAGAGTTAGAAGCAGGACAAACGTCGAATCGAAAGGTGAGTTATGTCTTTCATCTCTTCCGAATGCATGTGATCTTGTAGTGAAAATTAATTCAGGAAATTCAAGGTAGCATTTGTTTAGTTTTGTCTTATCTTAAAGTCAGTTAAAATCTACTTTAACTTAAGAGAATTCTGATTTATCCGTAGGGAAGAATTCTGCCGACAAGAATGATGACTCCGCTGGTTTGAATTCCATTTGATTGATTGAGTCCACTGTCATCCATCTTTTGATTGTGACTTTTTCTTTCTCTTCAAACCCCATTGATTTCTGGTATTTTTGACCTTCATTCATCCCTCCTCTCTGTATTTTTTCTACCTGTGTGATCAGTGAGTCCTCTGGGTCTGCAACAACCCCGAAAGTTTCATCTTTCTTTTCAAAAGTTGCGCGTTTTCATACTTTGCAACAGTACCACGCCATATTCATTGACCATAGCGCGGTAGTACCACGTATCCTGCATTAGTACCAGAGCGGTAGTTTAGCAGTACCGCGTTGTAGTCTGACTCTGCCATGCGGTAGTGTCTGCACTTTTTCAAATTTTTTTTTTTTTCCCCTGCTTGGTTTTCTCAGTCATTTTCATCCTCATCTGCCTTAGTTGGTATTTTCTATTTGCTGTTACCATCCTGTTCATTATACAGTCTGTGTGGTGTGTTTATTGTTTTTTTTTGTGAGCTTGATTATTATGTGAGTTAGTGGCATTATTGGCACATTAATCCACCCCTTCAGTTTGATTGCATTGGCTTAACCTTCCCATCACAACCAGACCATTACTACTATTCTCTGTTACTGAATTGTGTAGTTTTCATAGTCACATTGTTTCCATTACTATTATTAAAATTCATATTGAAAGTTATCATTGGAAAACATTTGTGTTATTTTGATTAAAATGGTCTAGTAGCATCATTGTGCATTAGGAAGTTAACCATTGAAATTTGCCATAGAAATTCTCATCTTTTGAAGCATATTAGTTGTAAGATCAGTGAATTGGAAAGAAGTGTTTCAGTTTGGCTCTATTTACAAAAAGAAAACAAAAATTTTTGTTTTTGTTTTGGTTTTTAAATTGCTTGTGAAAGTCATGCATTTATGATCGAAGAACTCTCTCTCTTCTATAGCTAGTTTTCATCGAAGACAAGGCTTATTTCGATTCATTCTCACTTGCATGGTTTGGGTCATCATAACACCACCAAGTTTCACGTCCATTTACCCGATTGAGTAAGACAACCACTAAAATTAATCTCCCTAACTAAACCAACATTAACCTCACTTGAGGAAATCAAAAGAATCTGGTAGTTAGGTAGGACACCGGGGATAGGCATCAAAATAATTCCCCCTTGTCATTTTCATCTGAGACATAGGTGTTGTCCTCTAGGGAACCAAAATCCTCTAGTATTTATTGACACTGTCACAACCAGTTTGTGGAGGGGCCTCCTGACTGTTTTTAACTTTCAGGGGTTAAACGGCCGCGAGATTGAGAACCAAACGGACTCTATGGAATGTCGCACTCCACTTAGCCCTAAGGCAACATCGATCATTGTCTTCCTCGGAAGGCAGAAGTGCCCAAAACCTTTTCCAACGTGCCATGAACGAGGTAGCTTAGTGACTTTTCTACTAGGGCTCTTTTACCCAGGATCCCTTTCAGTAGAGGGATATCCTTCTCATATTGGTCTCTCACGTTGTATTGTTCGAATTGGATTTCATCACCTTGCGAAGGATACAGCTTGTTGAGGTCTCCAGCTCTTAGTTAGGAGTTTGCTTGTTATCTCATCTTTATAGAGGGTCATTTTTCTTTTTAGTGACTGCTTGTTGGCATTCTGGCCATTCTTTTTATCAGCTCGCTTACTGGGACACCGGTCTCAGTATAGATTTTAGAGCTTGCTTTTTTTGGCCTGTGAGCCTTGCTTTTTCTAGCTCCTCTTCTGCACACTCGGCTGCATTAGAGTTTTTGAGTTCTTTGTTACGAAACTGCCCCTGGATTTCATTTTCCTGCAATCATGTCAGAACCACCACGGAGATCATGACGAGTATAGGGAAAAATCCCTCCACCACCACCACCGCCACGGACCTCCGGTCCACCTGCATCACGCATTCCATCTCCTCCCGGCCGCGGTGCTGGTCGAGGGAACATTCCACCGCCGATACAAACAACATCTTCAGTTCCTCCTGTAACCGTTACTCACAGCACAGTCTCACAACCTCTTGCAACTTCTACAACCACTAGCATATCTGAAATTCCCACTGTCACTTCACCCACTATTATTCCAGATAGATCTGCAACAGTGGACAACATTACAGCGGCTGAATCTAGTACAGCCCAAAATACTAGACCAAAGGTCATCCTCCTACCTGATGTCAACACCTCCCTTCCACCAGAAACTTTTCACGGTGACACAGACGGATCTGTTGGCACCACCAAAGGGTCCGACCAGGATATACCTAGCTTGATTTCAGTCCCAGGCGGGTACGTCGAAATTATTGAAGACACTCGACTTCCTGACACACCTTTTGAACTTGATTACGGCTTTATCACTTCCCAGGCGGAGCTTCCACCTATTATCACCATGCCATCCATTGTTCATCCATAGGAAACCAGTTCTTCCAGTAATGTAGCTCGTACCATATCTCTCCCCAATATTCATCCGGGACATGAGATCATGGCCTCCATTCAGTCTAGTATGGTGAGTCTAGCAAAATCCCCGTTAGCATCGGCACAGTTTATGTATGACACAGAGCAAATGCTCTCCACAGCTTCTGATATCCACCTGTTACTCGTCCTCCTGACTTTCGGGATCCCAACATCCCGTCTAGCACAGAGTTCCATCACTCCTATGCAGATGGCTCCGAACCTTCAGACATTACTATACCTAGGTTCTCGCCAGACCCCGAAAACCCTTTCCAAGACATGAACCCAGACCTAGTCTTCGATAGTCCTCCTATCATTGAACACGCCATGGACGATACCCCCGATACTCCTCGGTTAAATTCCCCACATTTGTTGCCATCACCTATGTTTGGCGCACATTCTATGAGGGATAACCCAGTTTTTTCTCCATCCTCGCCTGTCAGATATGGAAGACCCCTCCACAAATCGGCACTTTTGGCGCCGTTGGCCAGTCGACACTATCGTATTTGGCTAGCGGTGGAAGCACACCAAGTCATACTGCTGGATCTTCCATTTTGACCGGAGGTTCACCTTCGGCCACTATCTACACTATCTCATGAGGTGGACAACCGACTGCTGTGGTCCCCAACTCCAACAATCAAACTCCCCCTGGTGGGCCATCAACCCAACCAGCTGGAGGACAACCTTTTGTTGGGAACCCCGTCCCTAGTCAACAACCTCCTCCTCTAGGGCCATCCAACCCATCTGCTGGAGGACAACCCATTGGCTCCATCCAACAACCCTCCCAACCAGCAGCATCTTCTCAGTATGGTATGTACAACACACCTGGCAGCGGACAACCTTATACCGGTTTTCCAACCGGACTTCATCCTCAACATCCCCCGTCAGGTATGCTTCCTTCTTGGGACCCTCAAAACCCACAGAGTGGGGGGTACTCACTATTTGGAAACTGGATCCCAGTTGGGGGGCAATCTCAGATTCCCCCCAACTTGAACTCCAGCTTCCCTTATCCTTCAGCTCCTACAACTCCATGGAACCCATCCCTTCAATTTCCACTCATCCCTCAAGGAGGAACGAACCTTCCATGGACACCACTGTCGCAGCCACCCCCCAACCCTGCTATGGAAAACCCTCCACTTACTCAATATAGTGGTAACATTCCTGGAACACAACAACTCCAAGGAACTTTTTCCCAACCAGGAGCAGCAACTTTTCCTGGGTTTCAACAACCCCAGAGTACCATACCTACCATCCCCACTCTACAGAACATCCACCAACCGGTTATCAACACTCAACCAGTGAACCAAATGGCTTACTACCCACAGAACTTCCAACAATATCCCTCGGGAAACACATATGGGTATAACACGCAATAGTTTGCTATGCAGGGCCCCCCAGGGTTCTCTGCACCACACGGTTATTACTCATACCCGCAGACTAATCGCAACTTCCCTTTTTGGCCACACTAGACTTACCTGATTTGTCGAGGCTCATTAACGATCCCATATGGCATGAACCTCACTGGCCACCCATTCCAGCTAAACTTCCATCGGACATTCCCAAGTTAGATGCTAAGCCCGGGGAAGACCCCAAGAACCATGTAATGACCTTCCATCTTTGGTGTTCATCCAAATCCTTGATGGACGATTCCATTCGACTTCGGCTCTTCCAATGTACGCTTACCGGCACGGCAGCAAAATGGTACATCAAGCTGCCACAACACTCTTTCCACGATTTCAACACCTTGGCTATGCAGTTTCTAACCCATTTCCAGCTCCCCATCCGATATGAGACTGGAACAGAACTGTTAACCTCACTGCGTCAAACCACTTCTACACACATTTCGGATCACATCCATGAGTGGCGTCGACGCCGTAGGCTAATCAAGGCACCCATTCCGGATCAGCTACATGCTGATTGGTTCACGAAATCCTTTTTGCCTCCCATAGCCAAAGATATCGCTATGCACGGACTAGTTACAGAAGAATAAGCCATCTCGGCAGCTCAGTACATGGATTTGGTATACACCCAATCCGACACTTTACACGAACTTCTACCCCATGCCGCCCGCGTTACCACTGATCCAACAAAACCTATCACTGAACCCCCCATTGATGGTATTGTCGGTTCAGTCAAGACCCAGCGTACTACCAACTCAACGGAACAACAAGCTTCTGCTTCCCCCGCTCTATCTTAGGCTGCTTCAAAAGCTACTACTTCTCCTGCTATCTCCTCCGAAGTGAACGCAGTTCAATCTACGTCACAACCATCCGGAGGAAAGAATAAAAACAATCATGGTAAACCTAAAAAGAACCAGCAGGAGAACCCCAAGCCACAACCCACCCACAAGGACCAGAAACCACGTCGAAAGGCTTAGTTTCCCTGCCTAATTTGTCAAGACGATCACTACACACATGACTATCCTTACAAGGACGAAGTCAACAAGTTCGTTAAAGGATCATCTCGCCCGGCAGTGTTAACTAACCCTTTCCCTCAACAGCAACAGCATATGGTTGCCCAAGAAACCCCACAGGGGGGCAACTCAACCAACCCAACTCGCGGAGAGACGTCCACGAATCGCGAAATCCTGATGACAAGTAATGAGGAGATTCATATAACCACTCGTTCAAAGACATACAAAAACCCTCCAAGTTCAAACAAACAATCCGAGATAGCCAAAGGAAAGTCTCCTGTTGAAGATCTGACTCCTATCCCTCCCCCTACCGGCCATCTCCATATCGAGAGACCACTTACGGACACAGTGCTACGGCAACCCAAGGGCACCATATGAAAGGCGACATTTAATCCCAATACGTGAGCTGCCCAAAATTACAACATTGTTGAGGATTTAGCTCAAGCACCTTGCGCTATGTCGACTCTCGAGGTTTTCCAACACTGCCCTACGCAGCGTAGAACCTTACTTTCAGCACTGGGGGCAATGGACCCAGACACTTCAAAGTCTATTATGTTTAACTTGGAACACGCCAAACCTCGACTTTCTCACCAGTTAGGCTTCCAGGTTCATACAAAAATCCATGGAAATAACATCCATCGCACTGTGTTAGATGAAGGTGCCTCCACATTGATCATGTCTTTGAATTGCTGGAGAGCCCTACGCTCACCCGAAGTCACAACCTCTCCCACTACTCTCAGGGCATTTGATGGACACGGTTTTCAACCTTATGGACTCATTCCCTCAATAGGTGTTGAACTAGGGGGCAAAACAGTATCCGTACATATTGAAGTCGTAGATGCACCATTGGATTACAATCTTCTACTTGGTCGAAACTGGTTTTACGCCATGACCGCCATAGCATCTACCGTCTTCCGGATTGTGCAATTTCCTCATGAAGGGAAAATTGTCACCATTGATCAACTTGATTACTGTATCCCAGAATCTCATCCGAACTCCGCCAACACCGTCCCGTTATTGGATCAACCTCGGTACCGGTTCCAAGACATTGCTGTTGGTCTCATGAAGGATTCTTTCCTTATTGGATTTTTTCCAGAGCTAGGGACCCATGTTCAACCAGTCAACATGATTTCATAAAATATCACCCCTTCCAATGATTCATGGGTGATTCTGAGTCCCGCTCAGATTGAAGACTAAGGCAACTCTATGCCTTTGAACAGAAACCTTGCAGCATATGAAGCGATCCAATCAGCCACCGATTGGGTCGACTGTTCTACACATCACACCGTGGCACATCTCTCGTCTGAGACTCATTCGCCCCTACCATTTATCGATCCTCTCAATTTGATTTTTCCCACCAACGAATCAATTATGGAGGTTATGTGCGGTGATGAACCACCATGGGGAGATTTTCACCATCGATCTTCATTCCCCACCATTCAGACGCTTGAGCCTGACACAAAACCCCGTCCTTCACTCGGAATGGTTCAAACCAAGTTTCCCACTTCCCTCAACGAAGTATTTTCTGAAGGAAACTTGGAAAATATCATGGAAACCACTCCCATAGATATTTCAGTGAAGCCTAGTATCGTGGAAAACATACATATTGGCAAAACATGTACTCCCCTCGAAATGGAGTTCTATAGTGCCTACTTCAAAACCTTCCACGATGTTTTTGCTTGGAGTTATGAAGAAATGCCAGGAATAGATCCCTCGATTGTGGTCCATGAAATTCCAACCTTCCCTGGCACCCAACCTGTTCGGCAGAAACTTCGACCTGTCCACCCTCGTAAGGCAGCCGCTATTAAAGCAGAAGTTGAAAAACTTTTGCGTGCTGGTTTTATCTATCCTGTCCCATTGACAGAATGGGTATCTAACATCGTTCCTGTAGCTAAGAAACAGGGAACGATTAGAGTCTGTGTCAATTACCGTGACTTGAACAAATCTTGTCCAAAGGACAACTACCCAACTCCGTTTATCGACCAGATCATCGATAACTGTGCCGGGAGTGTCATCTTTTCATTTATGGATGGCTTTTCTGGCTATAATCAGATCGATATCCTCCCAGTCGACCAGCACAAAACAACCTTTATTAGCCCTTGGGGGATTTTTGCATATCGAAAGTTACCTTTTGGCCTTAAAAACGTCGAGGCACCTTTCCAACGGGCGATGTCATACGCATTTCACGACATCAAACATATTGTAGAACCATATCTTGATGATCTCCCCGCTCACTCTCAGACCCGAGATGACCATCCTGATCACTTAAGTCCCATTTTCGAAAGGTGCCGTCACTACAATATACATTTGAATCCGCATAAGTGATTCTTTTGCGTAGAAGCCGAATTTTTTTTGGGATTCATAATCTCCAAAAGCAGGATACGCTTAGATCTTGCAAAGGTAGAAGCTATCTTAGCCCTGCCTTCCCCCACAAACATTCCAGAACTTCAAAGTTTGCAAGGGCATGCAAACTTTCTACGTCGTTTCATCTGTAATCTTTCCGAGATAACAAAAGGCTATATGAGGCTTCTCAAGAAGAACATTCCCTTCATCTGGGATGATGAAGCCCAATGCTCCTTTGATAATCTCAAGGCAGTCTTAACCAAAGATCCTGTGATCCAACCCCCCGATTACACACGGGACTACATTCTTTATCTCGCAGCTTCAACTTCCACCATCGGTATGGTGCTAGTCCAGGAAGACCACAATGGCATAGAACATGTGGTATACTATCTTAGTAAGAGTCTTCTCGACTCCGAAACCCGTTATTCACATGTTGAAAAACTAGCTCTGGCAACAGTTTTTGCTATCCAGAGATTCCGTCATTACATTCTACTCCGCTGGACCACTGTTATAGCTGATTTCAATCCAATGTATTATATCCTCACGCTTCAAGTGCTTGGAATTTGTCAAATCCAAGTCAAAGAAGTCTTGGAATTTGACTTGGAATTTGTCAAAGCCAAGTCAAAGAAGTCTTTGGTCTTCGCTGAGTTGATTTGTAACTTGTCCCATGCTACCGAGCAATCCGAGCCCATCGATTCTCTTCCTGATGAATCGTTGTTCCTCATTAGCACATCTGATCCGTGGTACGGGGATATTTTATTATATCTCCAAACCCAACGCTTCCGCCCCAACCTCACTCGCGATGAACGTTGACGCATCCGACATCACTCCAAGTACTACCTCATAGTCAACGATACTCTTTATCGACGTGGTGTCGACACCGTTCTTCGACGTTGTTTGACCCTAGATAAGGTGGAACGCATTCTTAATGACTGCCACGCTGGAGCATGTGGTGGTCATCTCTTTGGGATGGCTACGGCCCAGAAAATACTACGAGCAAGATATTTTTGGCCCTCAATTTTCAAAGACTGCATTGAAACAGTCAAGAAATGTCCACCGTGTCAATTCTTTCATAGTAAAACACGCTCGCACCCTGCTCCACTCCATCCTGTTATTGCCGTCGGCCCTTTTTCCAAATGGGGCATAGATTTCATGCACTGTAAGCCCACTTCAGCCGAGGGGCATAGCTATGTCATAGTAGCTGTCAACTATTTCACAAAATGGGCTGAAGCAATGCCTACTTATGCTGAGGACGACAAAACAACAACACAATTCATATTCAATCACATTATAGCTAGATTTGGTGTCCCACAATCCATTGTGACCGATCATGGCTCCCACTTCAGGAACCATATGATCGAGGAACTAAGCGCCAAGTTGGGTTTTCACCATGAAAACTCAACCCCATACTACCCACAAGCCAATGGCCAAGTTGAATCCATTAACAAAGTCATGAAACAAATGATTCAGCGTATTGTGGGTACTCAGAAATCCAACTGGCACTTAGCTCTATTTTCAACACTATGGGCGTACCGAACCTCAGTAAAAAGTGCTACTGGGTTTACACCATTCCAACTGGTGTATGGCCTAGAAGCCATTTTACCGATTGAATGTGAAATTCCATCACTTAAGATAGCCATAGAGCTACTTCCCCACACCACTTCCAAAGAGGAATGGTTTCTATACCTAGCCAAGCTAGATGAAACCCGCCGCGACGCTACTTTAGCCAATGAAGCTCATAAGAAGCGCGTCAAAGCACAGTATGATAAATCCGTTCAACCTCGGGTTTTCAATGAAGGTGACCTCGTACTCACATATGATCAAATGCACGATAAACTCAGAAAAGGAAAACTAGAATCTATGTGGTACAACCCCTTTGTTGTAAAACGTGTCTTGGAGAAAGGAGCCTATGAACTCATCGATTGTGATGGCACGCCATTGGCACGGCCCCGCAATGGGCTATACCTCAAATGCTTCTACGTGTAAAGGTTACCCTACATGGGTTACTTTTTTGTACATAGAGTACTTAGCTTATCTTTTTTCACTTTTTGGTGTGCGCGTGGACCTCATGTATCCATTCTTACTTTGACTCGTGATTTTATATGCAGATGTCTGCCTACTTTGGATTCGCCGACGGTGCAAGCCGGCATACCCGGAATATCGCTTCCGCAGCATGGGTAATCTATTCTCCCACTGGCGAGTTGATATCTTTAGGAGCCAATTATTTGGGTCCTGCAACC
The DNA here is from genome assembly GCA_027924585.1 of Larix kaempferi. Classification (NCBI taxonomy): domain Eukaryota; kingdom Viridiplantae; phylum Streptophyta; class Pinopsida; order Pinales; family Pinaceae; genus Larix; species Larix kaempferi. Next base: position 12,247,474 of record BSBM01000687.1, on the reverse strand, counting down.
AACAATATCGCGGAGTACCATGCAGTCATTGGACTCTTGACGGAGGTTCCTTCACTCGGAATTGACTCCCTATCAGTCTTTTTAGACTCCTAACTCGTGGTTTCTCATCTGAATCGGGTTTACACAGTTTGCAATCCTATCCTACTTCGTTTATTTCGGAGGGTACGCCTCTTGGAACGATCTTTTAATTTTATTTCATATCAACATATACCAAGAGAATTCAATTTTATTGCTGACTCATTAGCTAATTACATGTTGGATTGGCATCTTGCCCATACATAAAAGCACATCACAAAAAATAAAACACACAAGTAATTGTAAATAAATAGATCATAAAAATAGGTCCATATCACTGTATATAAAAGTGTTTTTTCAAATACATATAGTTTGTGTCTAAAGACAAAATTTGGGACCAAATCCCATACAAAAATTTGGCTCTCAAAGCCTACATATCGTATACATGCTGCAAAAAGGTAAAAACTGCCATCTAGGGAGATCTAGGAGATCTATCATGTCCCTCATCAGATTCCTCACGCTGCTGGTGATAACACACTACAGCTCAAGCCACCCTACGAAGGAGTCGGGTGATACGCCTAGGCACACATACAGTATGCCGCTGGAGATGCAAAGGGATGTCGTCCACCCTCATAGCAGGAATACCATGAGTCAAACCTTGCAAATTCCTCTCTATTTCTTGGGCCCCTCCTGCTTCATCTTCATCTTCTTCCTCATCTCGAGCGGTTTGGCGATCAACACCACCTTGGCGTAATGGCGAGTACCCTGCCGGTCTCTGTGGTCCACGATCTGCGACATGCACACGTACATACATTAGAGTCTTTTACACATTCTAAACAAAAATAAAAATTATATATTCGAAAAAGGAAAAATATATCCATGAAGGTCATACCTGAGTTGTCCCAAGCCTCGTCTTCCGGCAGTGCCAAGTCTATGTCCTCGCGGAAGTCCACCCCCGCATAGGGGTAGTCATCGATCATCACTATCTGCTCCTCGAGCCGCGAGAAGAAATCCTCACCAAAAGCCAAATGTTGAGGTCCCCCAAGACGTCCTGCATAATCACTCCATCGAGCCATCCATGGCTCAGTAGGTGGACGGGGGGGCATAGCTATCTGTGGGTGCAACAATGGCACCCTCGCCAAAAAGAAGGTGACTAAGATGCTCCCATAACCAAATTGGGAATTCTCTCCAAGCCTGCACTTGTGCACTTTCTCTTTGAGGTTGATCAACACTGCCTCACACCAGTTGAATACTGTTCCTACCATACAATCCACTGCGAGGTTCATCTGTGTACGGGACGCCTGATGGGGACCCGTACTCCCTGCTGCACGTGTGATGGTGAACATAACAGTCTTTATAGGAAGTTCTATAATGTCTTTGATAACCACCTTGCCACTTTTCTTTCCTGAACCCTGACTGCAGTAACGAGCAATCAAAGCATCTGTGCTCTCCTCCAAGGCTGCGTATCCAGTAAGATTCACCCAGGGTCCTCTTTTTGAGAGGCATGTGAGAAAATAAATGTCCTCGAGTTGAATTTCAAGGATGTGTTCCCCTACTCGGAAAGCCTGAACGTCGGTATCCCACATTTGAATAATGTGGGTAAGAAGCTTTGCCTGCTTACGAATTCCCTTGGTCTTGAAGAATTTTAACAGACCACATTCCCGCAATGCAGTCAAAGTATCTTCATCATTTTAAGCCTCTAAGTCATCCGCTTCATGTTCTCTTTCTTTCCAATGGACCATTTTGCTCCAAACAAGTTTCAAACACCTGCAAAAGACCATGGGAAACATTCAATAATTATTTCACAACTTGATCTCAGCTAGAAATTTGGGAAAAAATGATTTTTTCATCTTAATTTTCGTTCCTATCGCACCTAGGCAAAATTGGATTGCGCGGTACTGCACAGTACCGTGCCTCTATTTAACCTCACAGCGTGGTACTGTTACACAGTACTGCGCTTCCCGATATGGACCCCGCGCGGTACTGTGGAGGGCAATTTTTGCCCAATAGGGCTTGCCAAAAAAATCATTTTTTCCTAGTGAAGACAAGTCATTCATACATGAAATGAAAGAGAGGCTTGAAATCTCTTACTTGGCGCAGACAGTTGTTGAAATGGTGCCCCGAATCTCCAGATATGGACTCTTGAAGTTTTGCTCCTCAAATGGGTAAAATCTCCTCTTTTGGTAAATGCACAAGTGAAATGGAAACTTTCTATTTTTACCCATCCTTTATATAGCTTTTTCACTCATTTTTTACTCATTATTTTATCTAGATAAAATAAAACCCATTTCACATTACTGATATCTGGTTTCATGAGCACTTATTGACAGGATCTCCTTTAAAGATATTTTCACACTGGCGTTCATTTATTGTTTGACCTTCATTTTGAGCCTAGTTTATCTTTTTCGTGCTCTGGATTAAAACTTGAAAAAGATTCCAAGCGCTTTCACACCCATCTCATGCTTGTCAAACTCAAGTAAATGGTGTCGAGTATGGTCAGCTTTACTCATGCTTGTTAAACGATGAGGAAAGTATTAACCTGGTTGTATTTTATTCTCTTTTCGGACCAGAATAATTAAAAATTACGAAAAAGACCATCGGAGTCCATAGTTAAGCTCTTTTCAGACTCCCTAAAATTGAAAAGATTGCCAAGTGATCTTGACTCTTTCACACTTGTAAACGTATTTGAAAGGTCGTCTATTCGGTGATAGGTTACCCCTTTTTCGGCCCATCTAGACTATTTACGAGAAAGGTATACCTCAGTCAATTTTGGCTGGGAGAGTTCTCTCGGGAATTGTTTTACACTTTTTCGGGATCGAGGGACTAAATTTACGAAAAAGTACATTGTGGAGCCTCCTTTAAGTTTTTCAGGCTCTCTAAATGTGAATAACTATCGATTTTTCCTTCCTTGGACTCGTTAAAATTTAACATCGAAGGACCCACTTTGGGACGAACCCCTCCTTTCTCAGGTTCGTAAAACATGTGAGATTGGACTCATCTATGAGATGAGCTACACCGAGCATCTGTTATCTTCTTCAAGCTCGAAAAACAACAAAGAGGTACTCGTCTATCATGTCGGGGGAATATGGGGAACAAGTCAAGTTTGTTTTGGCAGCTTGTCAGTTGTTACCTTTGAACATGGCATGTGTCTGTCCCTTGTCTATACTGGGTATCTATTTCTCACTGAGTTATGGTCATCATCCTGAGTCATCTCCCTAGCCACGAGCCTACTCATTCGGTGTCTATCCTTTGATATCAATAATCCCTGCTGCCAAGTCCTGTTACATGTCGTTATATGTTCAAAGGGTTGCATTGTTCAGAGTCGTTCATTATGTCAGACCTCCGCTGTGTCAGTACATACTCTAGTGTCTCATCATCTTATACTATCTATCATTCCGATTTCGTGTCGATGATGTGGGAATCATTATGGCCCACCTTCGATGAGTCTATTCCCGTCAACACCAAATCACTATCCGGGAATTGGACTTAGGGATCAACCATTAGTACCTTGGTACCTGCATGCCTTAATGGCAGGTTACCTCATGTTCGACAGTAGGTTTACATCACTGACCTCTAATCGAACAATCTCTCGAATGCTCGACATCAACTCATCCATTCGCATTTCGTTGAGATGTACTTGGGATACCTTGGGATCATTGTCATCATTGGTGATTTCCCTCGCATTTGTTAACGATTCACATCATTGACCGGTAATCAAATGGTTTCTACCATGTTCGACTTCAACACTTTGTAATCACATGGCTAGATTCGTATCATTTGCGATCGGGTAGAAGACCCTGGGCGCACCTTTGTATCTTGATTGCGTCCAGGTTGCGTTGGAGATATCCTTTGTATTGTCACACAGATCCACTTTTTGTATTGGTCGTGGTTGTGTCATTACTATCTCATGGATCTACGTTTGTTCATAGTAGCCATGATTTGTCCACAGTCTATATCATCTCAGTACTCATGGATCTGCAATGTATTGGTCGACAGCCATGCTTTGAGTCATTTGTTTTCGAGCATGGGGATGCCCGCCTCAGTGGTATATCTAACATCTTGTTTCTGTTTCAGCTCCTTGTTACTCTCCTCGATGCTATCTATGCATGGTATTTGTAAAGTCTTTCGGCCATCAGTCCCTTCTGACCTCACACTTTAGGGGGCATCTGTTATACCTCCATATTCCACAGTGTCACATATCCACCACAAAAAGAGTTGATGACACTTCCCCTACTGCTCAGAAGAGAAAAATGATGAGTGATCCTTGAAGGTAAACCTACCCTGACACCCAACCTGTTCGGCAGAAACTTCGACCCATCCACCCTCGTAAGGCAGCCGCTATTAAAGCAGAAGTTGAAAAAATTTTGCGTGCTGGTTTTATCTATCCTGTCCCATTGACAGAATGGGTATCTAACATCGTTCCCGTAGCTAAGAAACAGGGAATGATTAGAGTCTGTGTCGATTACCGCGACTTGAACAAATCTTGTCCAAAGGACAACTACCCAACTCTGTTTATCGACTAGATCATCGATAACTGTGCTGGGAGTGTCATCTTTTCATTTATGGATGGCTTTTCGGGCTATAATCAGATTGATATCCTCCCAGCCGACCAGCGCAAAACAGCCTTTATCTTCCCTTGGGGGATTTTTGCATATCAACAGTTACCTTTTGGCCTTAAAAACGTTGGGGCAACTTTCCAACGGGCGATGTCATATGCATTTCACGACATCAAACATATTGTAGAACCATATCTTGATGATCTCCCCGCTCACTCTCAGACCCGAGATGACCATCCTGATCACTTAAGTGCCATTTTCGAAAGGTGCCGTTGCTACAATATACGTTTGAATCCGCATAAATGCGTCTTTTGCGTAGAAACTGGAAAACTTTTGGGATTCATAATCTCCAAAAGTGGGATACGCTTAGATCCTGCAAAGGTAGAAGCTATCTTAGCCCTGCCTTCCCCCACAAACATTCCAGAACTTCAAAGTTTGCAAGGGCATGCAAACTTTCTACGTCGTTTCATCTGTAATCTTTCCGAACTAACAAAAGGATATATGAGGCTTCTCAAGAAGAACATTCCCTTGATTTAGATTCTAACATATATTTCAAGTTTCTATAAATATTGTATGGGCTTATACCTTGGTTCATTCTAACAGGTTCATTCGCGAGGACTTGAGGATTGGAGCAACAATTAGGACAAGCGATTAAATCAAAGGTCAATCAGATCTGTTCCATCTTTTCCAGCAATATGATCTTGAAGCATTTGTTTGAATCTAGGAATTCAAGGTAGCATTTGTTATCTTTTTGTCTTAGTTTAGATTCAGTTAAGTCTACTTTAACCTAAGAGAGTTTCTACCTATCCATGGGGAGAAATATCTACAACAGATATTCCTTCAAGTCAGTCCTTTCATGAGTTTATGTCTCTTAAGAAAGTAGGCCAAACTAATATTTTTGAAATTGCACTTATGCGAGCCTTGGATAGTAAATGTATTCATAATTATCTAGAATTACAAGGAGTTAGTCAATGGAAGCAGATTGTGGATGATCTCCCTGATAGTGAGGGAATTTTTCTCTCTGATCCTTTTGAGAATCAGAGTGATATCCTTGTTGAATCACATGAAGGGTCACTTTTTGATATTCCTACTAAGATGCATGAAGAACGGATCATAAGTCTTTTGATTAATAGGGATGATAGTTCACAAGTTCAACAAAATGATAATATAGAGCTGTAGGAAAATAATTAAAGGGAGATCCCTCATGTTCAAAAGATAGGTGTCCCAGTTGAGATTTTTCAAAGATTTACAGAGTTTTTTCCTACTACGAATGTTTAAGAGGATGAGCCAATGGATTCTATTTCTTTGGAGTACGATCCCAATTTCCTAATTCCTTTTTCTGATCATTCACAAGAGGTAATGGTTGATGGTTTTGTAGATCCTTTTGCAGGTATATTACAATCATCAGGGAAAGAGAATTTTGCATAATTCATGAACACAGGAATCAGTCTTGGATGGTGGATTGAACTGTTGCATTTGCAATTTACCTCTATTATTGAAGGAGACACTTTACCCTTTTGTTTCCCTTCATTTGAGTTTTCACAGTTTAGATTTATTTTTCGGATTGAAGGCCTTGAATGCATGCTTCAGTCAAGTGTCCCACTGATAGGTTGGTTACATTGGCACTTTAGCATCACTTGATTCTAGATATCTTCCACCAAGTTAGGGTAGGTAGATATGAATAATAAGCTTAGCAATTTGAGCATCTTTTTCAGCATTAGATGTTTTTGGCTTTTGAATTTCAGTTTGTATATATGTCAGGAAGGTTTTGAATTCTGTTCAGTTTTCAGTAGTGTATGATGGATTCAGTTTTGGTTTGGGTTCGTCTATGGCTACAAAGTTTTCAGAGTTGGGAAAAGGTTACAGGCGAAAGTTCTTGAATTATCAAAGGGATCATGTCACTAGTCTACATGTTCTTTATACCTCGCAGGGAGGATAGCATCCCCGTTTGGAGCTGCTGTTAACTCCCATCTGGTAACGTTCCTACCGAGGAGAAAGAGACAACCCCAAGCCTCACCGATCAATCCTTTGCACCAGTGAAAGAGTCTGAAAGCCGAAAATGGATAAGTGTCAAGCGATCTCAAGACAAATGACCGAGCCACAATGAAAAGAATGAGAAAAAATAACCATAAAAGTGTCTTCTGCAACTAAAAAGGTCTAAATGGGCTTCTTCTGCCACAAAAGAAGATTGTACAGCTAAGATCAAGGATCGGATCGGATCAACAATTAAAATGACGTTCCGCAAGTGCTTTTTTCCATTCCTGCAAGCCGCATTACGGATTGCAGAGCGACAATTTTCCAAAGAGCGCAAAGATAAGTTTTTGCATTCGGCATTCTGCATTATGGATTGCGTATTACAGAGCGACAGTTTTCCAAATGGTGCAAAACTATGTTTCAGAATCCCCCATTCCACATTACGGATTTCGGATTGAGGAACAATGACTTTCCAAAAGGGTGAAAAGTAAGTTTCCCCATTCCGCATTTCGCATTGCGGATTGCAGATTGCGGAAAGGTAATTTTCCAAAAAGCATGAAGCCGAAATTCCAAGTCCTGCATTCCCACATGGTGGATTGCGGATTGTGAAAAGGCCATTGCAAAAAGGTCGTTGCCGAATTTCATTGCAAAACCGTCATGGAAAAAAGGCCATTGCAGAAAGGACGTTGCAAAAGGTCATTTGAGGAAAGATCATGGCAGAAAGCCCATTGCAGAAAGGCTGTTGTGGAAGGTCATCGCGGAAAAGTGATGGCGGAAAGGTCGTTGCGGAAAGACTATTGATGAATGGAAATTGCGGAAAGAAAGTTGCACATTGAGACAAGTTTTGTGGAGCAAATCGAAAATGCAAGGGGTGAATATTTTCACAATAAAATGGCGCGTTTGTGAACGACGAATGGGTATGTTTCAGTTTCCTATCCTCATGAATCTAAAACAGCCTGATTCGAAGGACAAGAAGGTGGATTTCGCGTCCCAATGGTGCACTTCCAGCGTGTGAAATCCCCCCACCATCACTCCGAGCAGGTGGATTCTGTGGCCCAAAGGTGCACTGCCAACACAAATGATTCCCTTCCTCTGTGCATAAAAGAATCATAGGCTGTTGATTGGGGTGGCCCAGCTCAAACAACCTCATCATTACCAATCCGATTTTGTTATGAATTGTTTAAGATATTTTGATGCTTTGTAATCCTATAAAGGTAGGCTCTGAAGAGGACCAAATGGTTGGATGTTTTTGTTTCAGAGAGATTACTGCTTTGCGCTTGTATTGAACTCAGCCTCTTAATTAAATGAGCTGACCCGATTCTAGAGCTTGAGATTCTTGTGATGTGTGTTCTGATGTCTGTTATTTCCTGTGTATGTGTTCTTGCTTTGTATTTCCATTAATTGTTTACTTCTACAATACCTAAAGATCAAGATTACATGGTTTGGAATTCATGCCCACATGCTCCAGATGCATATGACTAGGTATTCCACCCCTTTCCTCTTGAATTTGCAGGTTAGAATTCATTCTCAAATTCTCTAACCTTGTGGTCGAACTTGTTTCCTCTCTCTTCCTTCACCCACTGATCATTTTGACTTGAAAGAACCGCATCTACCTTTCCTCTTTCCTCTGCAATTGTGGTTTGAATATCTCATTTAGTGACTATAATCCCACCGAAGTTGACTCCCTGCCCATATGTACTCCTTTTCTTAACCCCAACCAACCATAAAACGCTTTTTAGTTCATTGTTTGAAGGTCTAGCCACCACTTTTACCAATATCCCAACCCATTCAAGCTATATCCTGTTGCTGGAAGCACAAAAAAGAGATCTGTCTATGTGATTGGAAAGGCTAGTTTTCATCCACTAAAGCTTGGTTTGCAATAATTACCCCATGGTCTTTCGTTCCACAACCCAGGAAAATATTGGGTGATAAAATTTTGGTGACTCCCCTGGGGAGAATCTCTGGTTTTCACAGTATCAAATCGGACCTCTGAGGGAAAAACAAAGGGTCTTAAATTCTAAGGTTGTATTATTTTCCCTGGTGACTCCAACTTTCAAGCTGGAGATTCCACTAGAGAGAGAACTTACTGTAGATGGATATGGAAAAGCATTGTGGAAAAATTAGGTACTCAGGTGTGAGGTTTCTCCTAGATATTTTGTTCTTCTTTACCAGTTATTTCCTATCTATTCCCGAGTTTATCAAGAGAGTCTTTCATGGTTTTCTGCATTCCAACCAAGACTATCCATCGTCTTTGGTATATCCTTCATTACAGACTGTAGATATCTCTCCATCTCTCATACCTAGTTCTGACCATGATCATTCTTATGATCCCCCCTAATACCAAAGTCTATGCTGCACTCTCTGTACAAGGTATTTCTCCATTTACCAGATCATTTTCTTTACCTAAAAAGGAGGCGCATGCCATAGAGAGTGTCTCTTTAGTTTTAAGGGCTTAGTCTTCCCCATTCATGTCTAGATTTGAAACAGATTTAAGAGAAGCCTTGTTCAACCAAAGAAGGTCCCAAACCCATTGTATGAGTGCTTTATGGGAAATTTACAAACCCGAGAAGAAAATAGTGGCCTATTTCCCTTAAGTAAAGCTACTAGCAAAAGTACCCAAGTCTTGATTACTCTGTTAGTTTTTCATCATTTAATTCAATATGATCTAGGTTTTTAACTAATAGAACAACATGTACATCATATCAAACATAAGAGACAAGAGACAAAAAGCATTTCACCGGGGAAAACCAAGAGGGTGAAAAACCCCAAAACTTCCTCAGAGATAGAATGAGCACCAATACAAGGATCACAAAGATCAAACCTGTTAACAATCAAATTGACACCCTTATTCATGTGACAGATGAAGCATATATTTATTATGCACCTACAGCAAGAAGACATATCACAAGCTCATTTAGAGATGAATCCTCTCTGAGAAATGCATTAAATTGCATTGATTGTGCTTAAAATCATTCTAAGTGGTGCAAAAAGCCTAAAAACTATGGAAAAGGGGGTTTGTAAGTGAGAATGATCTAAAATCATGAAAGGAAATTATCCCACACTCAAAAAAGAAGCCTAGGGCCCATTTCCCAATGCTATATAAGAAAGGATTTGGGGCATGGTAAAAGGAGATAAAAAAAGCAAAGGCATGCTTAGGAGATTCTGAAGGAAAGATAAAAGCTCAAATTCTTCAAAAGCAAGGGTGAAGGAAGGGAAGCGCATGGAAATGGAGGAGGGATTCTATAATACCCCCAATTCGACCCTTAGGATATATTAGCCTTTAATGTAAATAATGTGTACCTGTGATGTATGTTTTCCTAACGTGGAGCTCAAGGCCAAGGCCCCGCTAGTGAAAGCCCAAATTTTATTTAAAGGGCAAGTATTTGATATTTTGACACCATGTGCTCTTAAGCCATGAAAATTGTAATAGGATGTAATTAGACATCATGCAATATAGAATACCAAAACTGGCTACGAAGGCAACGAATGAGAAGGGGCCACGTGTATCCACTAGGGAGTGGTGAGGGGGCTATGGGACTAAACCCTAGGCTGCCATTTGTCATTATGAGAACCCATTGACTTCCCTAGGTGACATTAATGCATGTTGTAAGGAAGTGGTTGAGATTTCAGCCCATGGCTTTAATGGGGGATGGGCAACCCTGAAATTCATATGGGTAGGTATGGGATTTTTTTTCTTGTACAAGAAGTCACTCAACCTCATGGGAGGGGGCTTCTTCCTCATCCCCATTCCATGGTGGAGGGATCTAACATCATTCTGCATCCAAAAAAAACGGGTGCCAGCAGTGAGAGAACTAGAAAATCGCGTCTGTGAGTGAACCCACGTTTTGGGAAGCAAAAAACGCCCAGAATGGGTATTGGACAGTGAAATCCAATGGGGGATCTGTTGGTATGAGTCTTGGGGCGAATTTGGGAGCAATAGCTACCCCAAAATCCATGGGAAAACCCAGTTTTAACTGCCCAGAAAATCAGTGACGGATTTGGGTTATTTGCTGAACAAAGCTGTGAGAAATCCAAGTGTGGATGTTCGAATGGAGGCTGAGATCGTTTGATTCTAGCTTGATGTGTACCTAGCTCTGGGATTGAGCTCAGTGGACTAGCATTCCTCTCCATTTCCCATTGCATGCTTGAAAAACCCAACGGTGTGTTGGCTTAGCATGGTTGTCTGAGTGAAATCCTGACTGTGAGTGAGCCATCTAGTTCCTCCTTAGTGGATACATAGCCCAGCTCGGGGGTGATCTCTCAGCTGAAAGAATACAGGCTCGACAGAGATCTATGGTTGGGTGGAACGTTGCTCTCACGTAGCCAGTCGTTGGACATCGCGTTACAAGATAAGTGCTCTTTGTGAATTTAATTTATATATATATCTGTGTTCTGCAATGTGCTAAATCTGAATGTTATTTATTCATGAGATTGATATCGTAATGAAGTAATGAAGTCTGTGCATAGCATAAGAATGGGATTGAATCCCTGCATATGGAATCATCTTATGTTTATGCTTATGTGTGTTGATATGTTTAAATTCCGCTGTGTTTTATTAAAGTTCGAATCTGCACATAGAAGTTTAATTCTTATGTATTTTATGAGCAAAAATGTTGGGGCTAAGTCTGCAATAAGCCCGTGTGTTGTTAACGTTTCCTTCCTTGCACGGGAGGGGACGTTACAGATTCACACCTAGGTCCATGGTAAGAATGTACTTCTTCATTGGTCTAATATGAATTGATTCAAGTTTCTACCATTTGAGAGTTTGAATTTTACTTATCATGTATGATTTTAATTCTCAAATAGTTTTAGATCTTAAGTTTGATGAATGAATGTAGATCTTGTGATAACTTGTGATAATTAGTGTAGACACAACCTTGCACTACTTACTATTATCAGATTGGCAACCATATGGCTTGAAAATTCTTGATATCTCATGATTTTTCTTCATTTTTGGTGATCTCCATCCTTTAGATCTACTCGTTTTGAGCTTAAAGATCATTAAAAGAACTTAAGATCCAGCTTGAGAAGCTCAAGATCAATCTAAATACACATTTAATTCATCAAGCTATCTCAATTTACAGTTAGATCTGAGCTTATTGATTTATTTAGTGTCTGCAATTTTGAGTTTCTTGGTTCTCTTTTCTCGAGCTGGTAGCATGAATTATTTAAACCTCTTCGTTTTCTTTTGAGTGTGAGGTATTGAAGATTGTTTTAAACTTAGATTTGATTGGCATTTGCTGAAATAGAACTCTGTCACGGTTCTCAGCATTGCCACAACCTCTGCATTTTTTTATTAAACTCTGCCCAGATCTTTAACGCTTCTCCCTACGTATTGTCTTAAAGATCTTAAAGCTTTTAAAATATTAACCTTGAACTATGCCACCGAGTCGATATGGTGAATACGTACTCATCAAACTTCAGCCTGGTTCTCTGTCATATTTAAGCTTTTCTTTTTTCTCTGAATCTCTGTCTCAAACCGTGCATGACAGCTCTCAAAATCTGCATTGATTCGCCTACATCTCAACTTCTGTGTGTTTGTTGTGAATGCAATGAAAACCTCCGCGTGGATGATGGAAACTTCTGTGTGTTTGTTGTGAATACAATGAATGTTTGGATATCCACATCATCATTTTCAGGACCTTGCATGCAATTAGGGTTTGCATGCAAATATTCTAGGGTTTGCATGCATTTTGCATGCATCCCAGTCACCAGGTTGATGCCTCCAACACCTTATCCACTTCATTCTAGAACCTGGGAGGTTCTTACATCATACCTTTAGCCCTCCTAGTCATGAAGGTGCCCACTTCTCACCTACTACCAAAGAAGGGTGCACTTCTTCACCTATCCACTCAGTTTACACCCAGTTAGCACCGATTCTCCCTGATTTGAGGCTAGTTTCACTCCCGACTGACTATTTCACTCCGTTGGACCTCCATATTGACTATATGACTTGTTCTGACTTCAGTTAAGCCTCCCATGTGCCCTCCACTAAGTCTCCTTCCCTATATCATTGCTACACATTTCAGTTACACTTGTTACACTCAGTTAGACTCAGATTGACACCTGGATGATTGGTTCTTGTGCATTGATGACCACCACTGATTGATGATGAGGAATCCTAGTTGGAACCAAGCTACACCATTCAGTAATTCAAATGGCCTACTTAGTCAATTTGAATTTCTCACTCATTGTCAGATAATTGTATTGTAATTATTCACCCTTATTGGGATATTGAGCACTGATGCATGTTTTGCACAATTTTACACCATATTTTCTATGTTCATCTATTGTGATTGATTTACTTGTTCATTAGCTCTGCTATGACTAATTTTACATGGTATCAGAGCATGTTGAGATTATTGTTTATCTCCATTCCTGATATTTTTTTGCAGGTTATTATCAAGATTTCGAGTGCAGCAGTTTCTGCATTTCTTTTTGCAACAGTAGCAGTTGCAGACTTTTCTATTGTTCTTGCAGGTCTTCTATAGCTTAATGAATTCAGAAGAAATCCCTCCTCTTTCTCCATTCAACTATGATGAATGGAAACAAAAAATGGTAGCATATTTGAAGAGCCATGATCTCTTTTATTATTGTTTTGAAAGAGAGTTCGAATCCTTTGAAGATGAGAATGATTGGTTAAATGAAGGTGATAGAGCCTCTGGAACCATGATGCTTGCTATGTCTCGTTGTATGGCAATCGATTCCCTTAATTTTGATGATACTCCGAAAGAGCTATGGGCCCATCTGGATGAAATATTTGACAAACAGAATGAAGGGATTGGTCCAAACACTTTCGAGAGCAAGCAAAGTGATGCATTCTCCCTCCTTGATGATCTCATTTTTCATGAATCAGTATCAAAAATATCTCATATTGAAGTTGTCCACAAAGAAGAAGAACTTGCAGATTCTACACTCATGCTCCAAATTTCTTCTATTTTGAATTTTGTGCCAGCTCACACTCTAGATATTGCAGAAGGTCCTAAATCCTCTCTTGCACCAGAGTCTATTGGTTTGCATCATGATCTATTGAATGTTTCGGAGGTCAAATCAGGAATTTGAGGTAATGGATTCGCTCTGCTTGATCACTCACCTCTTATTTACTACTATATGATCATTATTCCATGCTTTCAGAAGGTTATTGAAGAATATGGCCATTGCCATTTGCTTGGGATAATTTCTCATGCACATCATGGTTTTGATCTCACCCCTGCTGGTTCAAATAAGATCTCAAGAAACCATTGCCATTCGCTTGGGATAATTTCTCATGCACTTAATGGTTTTGATCTCACCTCTAATGGTTCAAAGGAGATCTCAAGAAACCATGATTCAAGTCTTGGATCTAATTTGGATTCTAAGAAATTACTACTTGGGATAATTTCGCATGCATATGATGGTTTTGATATCACCCCTGCTGGTTCAAAGGAGATCTCAAGAAACCATTTATGAAGTCTAGGAGCTGATTTGGATTCCAAGCAATCATTATTATTTGATGGTTCTTTTTGGCATAATCTCACCCATGATGGTTCGAAGGAGAAGACAAAAGACTATCTGCACATTAATAGATTTGATCCCACCTCAGCTGAGTCGAATCACAGGTTCAAGGATCATCCCCATACTTTTGGATTTGTTCTCATCACATTCGATCTGAAGAGCAAGTACAAGCACATGCCTTTTGAGCATGATCCACTTCTTCCCAAGAAGAATATACCTCCAGACATATGACCAAGCATCACACCTACTTGAGTTTGGAGCATTTATTTTTATGTGTGCCTTATAGTCTATTTTGAGGGGGGGTATTTTTCCCATGAGGTTTTTCCCATTTCCTTGGTTTATTGAATGTTATTATTCATTGTTTTGGGTGACCTTTGGTCTTAGTTACCAGGGCCCAGGATGGATTAAGGGGGGGTAATAGGATATTCCTATACTCCATCCTAGTCCTACTAGCATTTTCATCCTTTGCATTTTCAGCCATGCATGGAATTTTAGGGTTTGCATGCATTATTTAGGGTTTGCATGTATTTTCATGCATCCCAGTCATCAGTCTCAGCACCTAGTCCTCAGTTAGCTAGCCCCCAAAGCTTCTTTCCACTCAGTGTTAGCCCTCCTAGAGCTTAGTGTGCCCTCCTTTCACCTACTGCATGAGAAAGGCACCCTTCTTCACCTACCAGTCCAGTTGTCTTCAGTTTACACTCAGTTACACTTAGTTACACTCAGTTACACTCAATCACACTTAGTTACACCTACCAGACTCAGTTTGACTGATGGTTGACAATTACTTGAGCATTAATGACTCCACTAATGATAATGAAGACTTCCAGTTGTGCTCCAATAACACCAGTTGTGCTCCAATGACACTCCAGTGATATTTTGATCACTCCATGAAGGAAAATTCGAATTGCCACCTTAGGCATTAGAATTCCTCATGCATTGTATTATTTATTTGTCCATTTGTGATTAATGAATTAGTGTGTGTGAAGTTATTTGCTTCTATCCGAGTTCTATTGTATTATTATTCTGTTGCTCATTTTACTGCATTGACCACTCTTAATCTTATTCCTAAATTCTTTCATTGTGACGTATACATCAACTCTTAGATCTGTTGTGAGGATTTTCACATGGTATCAGATCCATTGCAGGGACAATATCTCTTTTCTACAGGTGTTCTACAAGGAGATTTGAGTGAATTTACTCAAAATTACAAAAAGTTTTGCATGAAAGATCTCAAGAGCATTCGCTCCTGTGCATGCAAAGCTTAAAAATACTTCCAATACCACTCCATAAGCTTGAGTTTCTACATAAATCCTCATCCTAATGGCATAGTTGAAGATCTTAGAGAAGCCTGTGAACGACCAATCAAAGCAGGGGAATCCTTTAGATTACTACGTGATCTTGCCGCAGCTTCTCAAGCTCAAGGCCACATTGCATATTCCATCACAGACTACAATTGAGCCATGGCTACAACCTTTTCCTTTTTAAAGAACATGTAGAGGTTTTCAGCATCTATGTAGAGGTTTTCATTGTAAGTATTTATGAGGGGAGGTTTGGAGAGTTAACACTCTTGGGCTGCAAAACTTTGAAACTAGCATTGATTAAAGAGAGTAAATCCATTAGTAGAAAAAAACACTTGTCGGGAAAGCGCTTCTGAAACATACGTCAAGCACAAGGTCAATCTAGATAAGTAAGAGTGGTTCCCCCCTCTTGCTTATTTAGTGTGACATGAGCTTATTGAAGGGATTCTATGTTCAGTGACAAATCCTCAGGGTGACATCATTATTTCTAGAGTTCCCAGTTATGAGAGTTTTCCTCCACTTACAATTGTTCCGCCCGACTGTTGATTGTGAAGTGGTAACTTTAGTGGCCATTCCTAGGATATCACATAGGCTATTGTGAGTGGGAAACACTTGCAATACCTAAGACAGACTTTGGAAATTTTACTCCTTGGGAGGGTGATTGGTTAGGAACCAACACTTTCACCCCTGGCGATTAAAGTTTATTGTAACAATTTCTCATACCTTCGCTACTAGCAATTGTTTGAGGCTTGAGATCCCTCAACAGCTACTAGTTTCAGAAGGCCCTCTAATCCAGTTTTTCACTGAGCTTCGATTCTTTGGAAGAGTAAGTTTACTTGCTTGAAATCTCTAGGGAATTTTTATTGTGTGGAAACTTTTTGTTTTTTGAGTCTAGACCTCCTTAGGATTGTTTGATTCAAACTATCATTTTAAACACATCCTTTAATCAACTTCTTATAAGTGGCTACTCTCTCGATCCGCTAGTCACGGCGACAGTGAGGCGATTCACCAGAAATTGAAGGCCCTGCTACATTTTAGAGATAGACACAAAAACCACATCGTAATGACTTGGAAACGAAGCTGATTTTAAACTCAATTAATATTACTCGAGAAGAACAACATCAAATCAACACTAAGAATTCATCGTCACATCACAAACTGAATACATACATAGTTGATGATCTTACTCTAGTTGAAATTGAAACATTGAAACATCACACACATGCTCATGTAATTTCACCTTTGATGAGTCTTTCAGAATCAGTTGCACTTACTATCCGTGAGTCACTGGGTGATATCAAACATCTTTTTGAAAATTTGAATGACATGCAAAATTCAACAAGTGACCCTATGGCTTCATTAGGAGAACAAGGGACTACATCGTTGCAACATCCAACAGTTGCTATAAGTGTCAATACTTCCAATTTGGACCTTACAACAATCCCAACGGTTAGTATACTTATTAGTAGCGCAAGTTCAACCAGCACTTGAGTGCCAGTTGGTACAGTTTCGGGTTTCAATCCCGGAAGAACATCCACTTCGTCTACAGGAATCCCTATTGAAGGGTATGCCTTGCCAAACATTGGTTTTCCATATGATTCGGCTAATCAGAGTCAACACACATAAGGAGTAAACCAGAATCCTCATGGTATACAAAACACTTATCCAAATTCTACTTTCTGGGGAAACCCTTCACCATGGAATGGTAATATTCCTGGCGGAAGCAATGCACCATGGAACATGTATTCCAATTGGGGCTATGTTGCTCAGATTAGTGGAAATTCCCTAGGGGGTTATCCTCCAACTTATCCTAGCATAATGCCTAGCGGAAATCCACCTATCAACCCCATTCCTCCATGGAGTGGGGAGGTTTTAGGAAGTATCCACTCTTCTTGAGGCCCACCTTTGTAAGGAGGAAATCAACCTTGGAATGCTTATCCAAACCAAGGAAACAATGACTGGTGTGGTCCAGTTCCAACTAGTAACCAATCTAATTAGGGCCCACCCCCGCAAGGGGGAAATCCACCCATGTGTCCCAACCAACAATGGAGTGGTAATGTTCCACCAAGTAACCAATCTCAATGGAACATACCCCTGCAAGGGGGCAATCCACCCATTAATCCTATCCCTCCATGGAGTGGTAATGTTTTACCAAATAACCAACCTTATTGGAACATACCTCCGCAAGGGGGCAATCCATACATGCAACCTAGTTCACAATGGACTGGGAAACATCCGGGCAATAACCAATCCTTTTGGATGCAACCTACGCAAGGAGGTAACCCCTCTTGGAATGATTTTCAAGCCCAAAAACCACATCAATGGAGTGCTTAGGTTCTAGAAAGAAACCAACCCTTTTTAGGCCTAACCCCACAAGGGGGCAATCCAACCATTAACCCCATTCCGGTATGGAGTGGTTAGGTTCTAGAAAATAACCAATCTTTTTGGAACCAACCTACAAGACCTGTGTTTGATCCAGCTAGGCTGCCACATGAACCTCATGTCAATGGTGTGACGGATTCCATCAACCATCTTGAACAAATTACCCCACATCCGGGACAAGTTTCTATTTAGAATCCACAACCCACAGCTGGCCAGGAAATGCAGGAACCTTCCAATGCTTCCAACAATTCTAACATCCCCATAGTCTCATCCATAGACCTTAGAGGAAAGAAGAAGAAGTACAAGAGTAAGTGAGATGCTAACTCTGGGAACGAAGATGCACCACCTATGCTTCAATGTGGTGGGAAACAACAACCCACTATTTTGACACTAGCACCCCTGCTAGGGGGAAACCATCCACCCCCCCGCAATGGGGCAATGATCCTAATGCCAATATCTTCATGTGTGATCCTGAGATGAACATACAAACAAGACTTGATTCTTATGATGTCTCTCCTAGTACATCGGATCAATCAGTATCACAGCCAAGTGGTTATCTCTACATTGAGAAACTATCCATAGACTTAGTACCATACCCCCCCAAAGGTGGTCTACATAGAACAATACATAATCCTAAGACATGAGCTGCTCAGAACGGTAATGTTCTTGAGGACCTAGCTCAAGTACCATGTGCCATGTCGGCCTTGGAGGTATTGCAATATCATTCTGCGCAAAGAAAGGAAGTATTGTCTACCATTGGTGATGTTGATCCATCCGATGAGACTTTGATCACATCAGACATAGACCATTCAATATGTAGGATCCTTCTCGAAGTTGCTTTTCAGATTAAAGTAACAACTCATGATAAGAACATCTGTCTAACTATAGTAGATGAAGGGACCTCAACTTGTGTAATGTCATTTCCATGTTGGCAAACATTTGGATCACCTCTATCTGTCGTAGAAGTTTCAAACCAAGCTACTCAAATAGCTTCGGCATATTCAGATCAAAATCTTCCCTTGATGGAAGAATATGATCTCGTTACTTGGCCCGTTTGGGATGTAATATCTCCCAACTCACATAACTTCTTGGATTACATTTTATCATCAAATGAAGATATCCCTTAAGTTGTAAAAATTTGGTTGTACCCACCTAAGGAGATCTTTTGTGGGGCCACTGGGAGCATACTTGATATAAATCTACCCAAGTATAGGAGCATGATCTGCATGTTCCTTGATCTTATCTGGTATATTTGGAAATTTGCATATAGGTTTAGGCCATCCCTTTGTGAAGATGCATTTGAACCTTTTGCAACCCAAACGTACCATAGGGTTGAACCTTTTGGAAACTGGTGGGTTAGCCCTTCATATCTATATTTTCCACCATTCCGATAGCAGATCTTACTAAACATGGGACACCCTAGTCAGCACCCCCTTTCCATTTTGGTGCCCAGGCTGAATTATTCTCATAGGCCTGGAAGCCCTATTAGTCCCATCATGACTTGGAGTTTGAAACCACATATTTCTCTTTCATTGATTTTTGACCATATCCTGATGGGATCCCAATTTTTTGTCATTTTACATAAGCTTGTGTTAAAATATCCACTTGAACATCCTTGCAAACTGCTTCGTTGCTTATTGCTTATGTTGCTTATTTTCCTTTGCAGTCACTTTCTGTTACAAGATGCCTATAAACCATAGCTTCTATACATTTGACCCATACCGATGGAGGAAACATCTATAAGAGTGTATATAACTAGCTCAGCCCCTGCTTGTAATATGGATCTTTTCCTTAGCCTGACCCATGCCCTTGACATTTAGGTGCATGCCCTTGAGACACTCATTTCCTCTAATGTATCATAGCATGCTTTATTCTTTTTTCAAGCTAATAAATGAAAAAGGTTAAAAAAAATTGGAAAACACTAAAATGCAAAAAGGGAGAGACTTGAATCACTTCATATTACATCATTGAAGAAATGAAAAACAGCCAGTCCTAGTCACCCTTGAACACAACACATAATATTGTATCCACTGTCAGTACACCATATACATTTGCCTTAGGAAACTGTATCAGTATTTTGAATAGATCTCCACCGATGGGTTATCCTTCCCGTCACTAATGGAGCTTTCGTTAATGCATCTGGCATTAGCGGATTTCATTAAGGTCGGTTACTCAAAGCCCTATGTTTCCAAGTGTCCATTCTGCATCATGTTATGTGTTCAAGGGAAGTCCAAACCGAGTCGGCCATTCCTCAAATATTCCTTACTAATCATGTCGGCCTTCCTTATGTCAGTATACAGTGTTGGATCTTGCAATTCTACCAAATTCTACCATACTATTGATCTTTGTTTCATATTGGTTGATGTGGGATGCATCTATTCCCTCCTTCCGATGGATCTATTCCTATCGACATCAAATCATTATCTACGACATGGATCTAGAAACACAAGAGTACCTTGGATCTTGCAGTGATTAGTGGCAGGTTTCCTCACAAATGATAGTGGGTATACATCAATGACCCCTGATTGTTTGATTCTAAAAGTGTTCGACTTCAGAACATCTATTCACACTTGCTAGTTTGTAATCAGTACCTTAGAGTCCATCATCATTATTGGTGGGTCTCTTCGCATCTGTTAATGGTATACATCAATGACCGGTAATCAAATGGTGTTTTATTATTCTTGACATCAGATCACTTATTCGCATGATATAAACTCGTACTATCATCGATTTGTATTGAAGACCTTGGGAAAAATAGTTGTATCACTCATCGATGAACTTCCTGAGCTTCGCAAGATTAGATTGCCATGTCAGAAGTTCAATAAATACTTTGTTCTCGCACTCATCAAAGTGCATGTTTAAACTTTTGAAAAATTTGCTTTTGACATGGATCCACCGTGTATTGTTTGTGGACATGCTTGTTTACTGTTGAGCATGGGTATGCCCACCTCAGGAAGATATTATATATTTGAGAAATTGTTATGTTTTGTAGGTGTGATCCTCAATCCTGCGCTTTTGAACTTTCCTTCCCTTATCCATGCTTTCAATGATAAAGAGTATCAGTATACCGAGTACAAATTTCAGTAATGTATTTCATCCCTTAGCTCTGCTTCGGACCTCACACATTAGGGGGCATTTTGTGTAGGGTTGTGTCTACACTAGTTCAACTATTTTACTAAGAAGTGGTGAGTTCCTACGTCATAAATGAAAAGATTATAACAATTTATCACTAAGATCTACATTCATTCATCAATCAAGATAAGCAAACTTAAGATCTAAAACTATTTGAGAATTAAAATCATACATGATAAGCAAATTTCAAACTCTCAAATGGTAGAAACTTGAATCAATTCATATTATACCAATGAAGAAGTACATCCTTACCATGGACCTAGGTGTGAATCCCTCCTCCATTGCCATGAGATTCCCTTCCTTCACCCTTGCTTTTGAAGAATTTGAGCTTTTCTCCTTCCTTCAGAATCTCCTCAGCATGCCTTTGCTTTCTTCATCTCCCTTTACCATGCCCCAAATCCTTTCTTATATAGCATTGGGAAATGGGCCTTAGGATCATTTTTTGAGTGTGGGATAATCCCCTTTCATGATCTTAGATAATTTTCACTTAAAAACCCCTTTTTCCATAGTTTTTAGGCTTTTTGCACCACTTAGAATGATTTTAAGCACAATTAATGCATTTTAATGCATTTCTCATAGAGGATTCATATCTGAATGAAATTGTGTCATGTCCTCCTACTGTGGGTGCATGGTAAACATATGCTTCATCTGTCACATGACTAAGGGTGTCAATTTGATTGTTAACAGAACCACAAAGGATAGATGTCTTCAGCAGCTACTCCTCCTCCACTTGTGCGCACTCCTCTCTCTCAACTATGCCAGTCGGATGAGTGAGTGAATGAGTGAAATGAGAGAGACATACTATCTAATTATACAACAACTTAACCTGCCTTTAACCCTAACTGGGATGACTTCCTAAGGAAGTCTAATAACCCATCCCACATGACTCATACAGGGCTGACCCCACCAAGGTGGTCTAATAACCCATCAAATATAAGTTACGACACTTACAATGTAACTTGCGACATTTGCAAATACAAATGATGACACTTCTTATTGGAGAAATAATACATCTCCATCACGAATACAATAAAGTACAAATGTAATACATAGGAGAATATCTTCTGAAGTTTCAAATACATCAACACTCCCTCTTAACTAGGAAGGTATTCTCTTGACACAGGTCATCAATACATATAGGCACAAGTCTTCAATATTGGAGCTGGATCATCATCACTGGATCACTGGAGTATCATCATCATTGATGTTGTAGTTGTCATATCGTTCACTGGTGCTATCTCTCAATTCTTCTCGTCATAGGAAATTCTACAGAGCCAGCCCTTTTTCATGCTGGATGTAGGTCTAGCCTCCTGTAGGTCTTAATCATCTCTGTGAGCAGTCCATCCTGTGGAATTCTTAGGGATGATTATGTGCGTCAACAAAACCTTGAAAGAGCATCCCATGATAGATTACGAGCTTATTGCTCAACCTATCGGATCTCCCAGGACTTTTACAGGTGACCTCCAAAAAAAATTAAAAGAGTGTCTTGCGACCTGCAAGATCTCTAAAGATCATCCCAGGACTTTTACGTGACTAGCACAACCTGTCTGGATCTCCAGGACTGATTACATGTGGTCTCCACAAAACCTTAAAAGAGTGTCTTGCATCCGGCAAGATCTCTAAAGAGCATCCCAGGACTTTTACGTTCCTGACACAACCTGTCCAGATCTCCAAGACTGATTACATGAGATCTCACAAAACCTTAAAAGAGCATCTTGCAACCTGCAAGATCTCTAAAGAGCATCCCAAAACTTTTACGTTCCTAGCACAACCTGTCCGGATCTTCAGGGATGATTACATGCTTCTACACAACCTATCCACGGCCACAGAGTATCATCCTGATACTCATGATCACATTGATCATATTCGCATGGAGCATCATCCTGATGCTCATGATCATACTGATCATCATTATACAGTGCATCATCCTGATGCACATCATCATCACATGATCATCTTGATCATCATCATAGCATCATCACATGATCATCCTGGTCATCATCATATCAATATCATAATGCATATCATCATCACATGATCATCCTGATCATCATCATAGCATCATCCTGATGCATATCATCACACATGATCATCCTGATCATCATCGTATCGAACATCATCCGGAGCATCATCCCGATGATCATCACACAACACTTACATCCACACCCATGGGAAGGATCCTCCTACCACCATGCTTGGAATGGCTCCCGCAAGTGTGTCTCATCACTTCCTCCTTGAAGTATCTTCTATCTGAAGAACACCAAGCCTCTCTCTGAAGTACTCAAACTTCACTCTGGCTAGTGGTTTGGTCAACACATCTGCAATATGCTCATCTGTTGCAACATACTGGAGATTCACTCCTCCTCTCTGCACCATATCCCTGATATAGTGATACTTGATCTCGATGTGCTTTGACTTGTCATGGAACAGTGGGTTCTTAGACAACTTCACACAACTCTGGTTGTCACAGAAGATACAAGTAGCATCGAACTAGAGATCAAACAAATCAGATAGTAGCTTCCTTAACCATACTGCCTTGGAACTGGCCGAACAAGCTACGACATACTCTGCTTTGGCTATACTTAGTGCTACGTAGGATTGCTTCCTGCTAAACCAAGAGATCACACCTGATCCTATACTGAACCAGCACCCCGAAGTGCTCTTCCTATTTGCAGCACTGCCTACCCAATTTGAATCAACATAACCCTGCAGGTTAAAATTTTGATTCGCATCATACTTGAGCCCATAATCAGTCGTACCCTTCAGGTACCTCAGAATATGCTTTGCAACAATTAGGTGAACATCTCTAGGATATGTCAAGAATTGGCTCAAGGTGTTCACCAGAAATCAAATATATGGTCTTGTGTTCGTCAATTACATCAAGGACCCAATCATCCGACGATACATTGTTGCATCAACTGACTCTGATAAAGCATCACTCAATAGCTTCAGGTTCGATGCCATAGGTGTGGCCATGGCCTTGTAGTCCATCATCTCGAACCGCTTCAGGATCTCTACTGCATACTTCCCTTGTCCAAAAATGATTCCATCTGCACTTTGCCACACCTCCATACCTAGAAAGTAATGCATCATACCTAAGTCCTTCATTTTGAACTCGGCAACAAGTTTCCTCTTCGTGTCGACAATCAATCTATCCTCACCTATCACAAATAGGTCATCCACATACAGTAGGAGTATCACTAGATTTCCTTCCTCAACCTTGTAGTAAAGGTTGGAATCCGCTTTACTCTTGGTAAAGCCCAAACAGGTCAAGAAGCTGTCTATCCTGCCATACCATGTCCTAGGTGCTTGCTTCAAGCCATACAAGGCTTTCTTTAACTTGCACATATATGACTCCATGTCATCTGTCTCAAAACCGAGTGGCTGTTCCACATACAATTCCTCTTTGACTACACCATTAAAGAAATCTTTCTTGATGTTGTCAGATTTTCTCCCTACGGATAGGTAGATATCCCCTTGGGATTAGAAAATGCCCCTAGTTTCCTACCCAAGACAGAGATGAAAGAAATAGACACTATAGTCCTCCTAGATCTAGCTCACACATCAACTAACAAGTTATGGAAATACAAATCAAGTAGATGGCGTACCTTACTTTGATGGTTGTCCTTGCTGCTCCTAAGTTGCTCTAGCTCTAGCCTTTGATTATGGACTTATGAACCTATTCACAAAGGAAATACAACACCTTCTCCAAAGCAATATATGTATAAACAAAGATCTAACTATAAAAAAATAGACAATTCCATGCATTCATCATTAAAGACATGAAAATGAGAGGAATAGGCTAAGTTATATTAATGATAAGAAAGCCAAAAGAAGCTGATTACAATGTTATACCTTGATGTCCAAAGTAGCAACACCTCCTTCCAAGCTCTCCAACATCACCCTTGCAAGACTCATAGGATCATAGGTTTAGTGTTTCCAAGATCATCCCCCATAGCTCATGGATGGCTCGCTTTAAGTAGGATTTGGGAGGCCAACCACTAAGAGGAGATTATGGATCTAAGTGAATAATATGTGGATCAATGATCTAAACCATGCCAAGGAGGGAATGTGAGATGGTATTCGAAGGGGTACCTTATCCCAAGAAAATCTCCATGAGATCCAAGATCCAAAATCAAAGGGATACACCTAAACCAAAACTACCGCTCCCCTATAACTAAGCAAAGCACGGTAGTACCGCTCCCCCATAGGCATGCAGCACGCGGTAGTTTCACACTACCGCTCCCCCATAGGCATGCAGGGTGCGGTAGTTCCAGAAGACTTAATTTTTGGAGGTGGTTAATTTTGGTTTCGACCCCTTGCTGTTATACCTCCATATTTCACAGTGTCGCATCTTCCCAATTAAAAACATTTGATGACACTTTCCCTACTGCTGAAAACACCCAGAAGGGAAAAGTAATGAATGACCCATAAAGACAAACCTGTCATGTCACCTGACAAACCCAATTGAGACCCATCTACCAACACTACCGTGTTATGCTCTCCTGCTGCTGCGCGGTAGTCCCCACTACCGCTCTATGCTCTTTCACTGCTGCGCGGTACTACTGCGTTATGCTCACTTTCAGGGGTGTGGTAGTCCTCTTTTAGCGCTTTTCCATGGCTTGTGGGATCTTGATATTCGAGAGATTTTTTAGGATTGGCATCTCTGATTCGATCCTAACTCACCTTCTCAGACTAGTGGGTATGATCCACTAAACACTCCCGATATCCATTCTTCTCTCTTGTTGGTTAATCCTCATACACACTATATGAGAGAGACCTTCCATGAGCAAAGGGGGAGGAATCTTTGAGATATCAAACCTATGGTCTTATATCTTTGTGGAGATAACTAGAGGAGAAAGCACTTGGATCTGGGAGTTGGCTTGGACATCAAGCAACCATTGTAAGTAACTTCAAGGTTGCAATAAAACATAACTTGTCTTGTTTCCCAAATTGTGTGTATGATCTTGTTTTAGTCATATGATTTGTTTCTGTTATAGATTTAGATTCTAACATATATTTCAAGTTGCTAGAAGATTGTATGTGCTTGTACCTTGGTTCATTCTAACAGGTTCATTCGCGAGGACTTGAGGATTGGAGCAACAATTAGGGCGAGCGATTAAATCAAAGGTCAATCAGATCTCTTCCATCTCTTCCAACAATATGATCTTGAAGCATTTTTTTGAATCTAGGAATTCAAGGTAGCATTTGTTATCTTTTTGTCTTAGTTTAGAGTCAGTTAAGTCTACTTTAACCTAAGAGAGTTTCTACCTATCCGTAGGGAGAAATATCTACAACAAAAACTGGCGACTCCGCTGGTTTGATCCCCATTTGACTGATTTACTCCACTTTCAGTCAGTCTTGATTGTGATTCTTCTTTCTCTTCAAACCAGTACTAAATTTTGGTCTCTTTGACCTCTATTCACCCCTCCTCTCTACATCTTTTCTCCCTCTGTGATTGTTATACCTCAATATTACACATTATGCATTAGTGTCGCATCCTTGTACTAGCGACCTAAACGACAATTTCCCTTAAAGATCATCTGAACATCCAGAGTGAAAACCATTGACTGAATACTGAAAGCAAAACCTTTTTTTTTGCCATCTTCCAGCCCAACTTAGCCCTGTTTGTGAGCACTGCCGCTCCTTGCACATCTACAAGGGCGCGGTAGTTAGCACTACCGCGCTTTGCTCCTTCTCTGGGGCGCGGTACTACCGCGTTATGCTCAGTTATAGGGGCGCGGTAGTCTGAAATTAGCCTTTTTGCCTTGGATTTTGGGATTTCGACCTTCGAGGAGATTTTGTTGGGATTACTACCTTTGGTTCGATCCTAACTCCTTCTTTGTTTAGCTGGCCTGATCCACTAAACCCTCCATAGATCCACACTTCTCTCTTGTTGGTTAGCCTTCTCATGTGCTATAAGAGAGAAGCTTTCCATGAGCCAAAAGGAGGACTTTTGGGGCATCAAACCTATGATCTTGCAGCCTTGTGGAGATAGCTAGAGGAAGCACTTGGAGCTGGAGGATTAGCTTGGACATCAAGCAACCTTTGTAAGCACTCTTCAAGTTGATAATAAAGATAACTTGTCTTGTTTTCCCAAATCATTTGTGTTAATTCTGTTTTAATGATATGATTTGTATCTTTCATAGATTTAGATCCTAACTCATGTTTTCAGATTGCTAGAGAATAGTACATGCTTGTGTTTTGGTTCCATTGTTAACAGGTTTACTTGTGAGGACTTGGAGCTTGGAGCAAATATCAAAGACAAGCGTTTGGACATAAAGTCAGTTAAATTCCTTCTATTCTCTCCAGCATTTTAATTCTGAGATGTTTGTTAGATCTAGGGATTCAAGGTTGCATTTGTTTTGTCTGTTCTTAGCCTAGAGTTAGTTAAAGTCTACTTTAGCCTAAGGGAATTTTGACTTATCCGTAGGGCAGAATTCCACATAACAAGAATGGCGACTCCACTGGGGATTTGAATCCATTTTCTTTGCTTGTGAAGTTTGCTTTCAATTTCACTCATTGATTGTAAGAATTGGGTTCTTTCACCTTCATTCACTTCCCTGCTCTCTGCATTAGACTCCTGTTACAGATCAGTAAGTCCTCTGGGTTGGCGAACCCTTGAAAAAGTCAAGATCTTTTCTCAAAATTCCGCCTCTTTCCCTGTTCACACAGTGCCGCGCCCTCATAACCATTTACAGCGCGGTACTTACACAGTGCCGCGACCTAGGCCTTAATACCAGAGCGACAGTTGCACAGTGCCGGGCTTCAGTCAGGCTATAGACCGCGGTAGTTCCTGGAAAGTGTGTTTATTTGGTTTGTTTGGTTATTTTTGGGTCTTTTCGAGATTTGGATCCATGTTGGCCCTTTGAGTCAATACTAGTGTTTTGCTTGCATTTCTAAGCGAAATGGGTTCTATTTTTGAAAAAAAAATCCCCCCTCATGGCCGGGGGGGCCATGAATCGTGCATCCTTTAGTCGTTTTGACCCATATTAAGGTTTTGAGATCATTTTTTTTGGTTTGGTGTGCTTGGCGTGTTTGGATTGCTTGGCATCTTATTTCCTTTACATCCTATCTAATGATTGTTTGAAAAGACTGATTCCTTGCCTCCGCTTTAGTTCAAAGAGAAGCTTGATTTTGTCGTTCTTTTACCATATTCATGAAATTGAAACACTAAAGTATTCTTCTTGCTTTAATTTAATCATTTGATATTCTTGGTATTACATTCATGAAAAGAAGAAATACTTGTTTCATATTTATGTGCATTTGAGTTAGACAAAATTATTAGATTCTTCTCTTTGTCTTACATTTGATTGGAAGCATTTGTAGAATCTTTCTTTCCGTAGCTTGGATGTGTCTTTTTCAAGTGTAAAAGATAGGAAATGAATTAGAATCATTACATTTGGTGTTCATATGAAGAAATTTTTCATTACTTTGGGTTAGTTTTGGGTACATATTTTACTTCTTTCTATCATTTTGAAAAGAAACAAAATTGCATGTGCATTGGGTTGTGCATATTGGGAACGGAAAGAATTCTTCCTTACTTTAGCTAGTATTCATCGAAGAGAAAGGCTCATTTCGATTCATCTTCATTTGCATGGTTTGGGTCGTCATAACACCATCAAGTTGCACTTCCATAACCCGATTGAGTAAGACAGCCACTAAAATTAATCTCCCTAATTAAACCAACTTTAACCTCACTTGAGGAAATCAAAAGAATTTGGTAGTTAGGTAGGATACCGGGGATAGGCATCAAAATAATTCCCCCTTGTCACTTTCATCTGAGACATAGTCGTTGTCTTTAGGGAACTAAAATCCTCTAGTACTTATTGACACGGTCACAGCTAGTTTGTGGAGGGGCCTCCTGATTGTTTCCAACTTTCAGGGGTTAAACGGCCGCGAGATTGAGAACCGGACGAACTCTGTGGAATACCGCACTCCACTTAGCCCTAAGGCAACATCGATCGCTGTCTTCTTCGGAAGGCTGAAGTGCCCAAAACCTTTTCCGACGTGTCATGAACGAGGTGGCTTAGTATCTATTCTACTAGGGCTCTTTTACCTAGGATCCCTTTCGGTAGAGGGATATCCTTCTTATATCGGTCTCTCATGTTGTATTGTTCGACTTGGATTTCATCACCTTGCGAAGGATACAATTTGTTGAGGTCTCCAGCTCTTAGTTAGGAGGTTTTGCTTGCTATCTTGTAGAGGGTCTTTTTCTTTGTAGGGCTTCTTGTTGGCATTCTGGCCGTTTTGTTGTACAGCTCGCTTACTTTGGCAGCGGCCTCAGTATAGTTTTTTGAGCTTGCTCTTTTTGGCCTGTGAGCCTTGTCTTTTCCTAGCTCCCCTTTCGCACGCTCGGTTGCCTGAGGGTTTTTGAGTTCTTTTTAACAAGACTTCGTCCACATCACTTAGTTTTGTTTCATGGAGAATCTACCTCCATGCACCCATGCTCCTTCTGGGACTACCAATCCGGGGACCCCTTTTCAAGGGGCACCTTTTACTTTTCCTCCAGTTGGAGATATTGGTCCTCCCTTTATTGCCACGTTAAATCTTCCTGGATTAACCATAGGATTACCGGTATGGTTATTCAATCCGGTAATTCCGATTGCGCCCAATGTTTCGAATGTTAACTCTCCACCACGAGAGAGTCAATCCCAAACTAATCCTTCTCCTTCTTCATCGGATGAATCTTCTTCCGTTCCTTCTTCCTCGCCTGACGAAAGCAATAGTGTTAGTAATCAGGTGGATAAGAAGAAGAAGAAAAGGAAAGTTAAGAAGAAGAACGATAAAAAAGAGACCAAGCGTAAACCAGTTACCTCTAATGGTACTCATTCTACGAAAACACCCCGTAAGCCCAAGTTCCCTTGCAAACTTTGTAAGGGTGATCACCTTCTCAAGGATTGTCCTGATCTTTCCCGTGTGTCAGAAGTGTGGTCTAAAAACCCCAAACCAATCGTATCGTCGACCTCTGACCATCATGTCGATGGCACCCCCTCAACCAGTGACCCCTTGGTGAAGGGTCGTAAGGGTAAAGTCCTATATCCCTGTTTGATATGCAAGGGTATGCACCGTACTTTCCTTTATCCAAGCATGGATGAAGCCTCGCGGTGGTTGGAAGATATTACTAGTTCTCAACTGGTGCCTCCAACAGACCATGGTAAACTATCCCTCGACCCCCCGCTGGTTGACCAAGTGATCAATTCAGTTTCATCTGCAATTGATCCCACTCTCCCTTCCGAGAGTGAAGTGATTGAGTCGCTGTCATCCCCACTTGATCCCGCTCTTTCATCGGAGAAAGTCCAGACTGAAGCAGTCACCTTGACACAATCTTTGTCTCATTCTTATCTTCCAAGAGAGAGTGAATTGGAAACCACTGATGTTTTCCTTATCGGTTCAGAATGTCCTCGGCAAGGGGAAACCCTGTCCGTTTCTGCGAGACCCCCTCCAAGCACTGAGGTTATTTCC
The DNA here is from genome assembly GCA_027924585.1 of Larix kaempferi. Lineage (NCBI taxonomy): Eukaryota > Viridiplantae > Streptophyta > Pinopsida > Pinales > Pinaceae > Larix > Larix kaempferi. The sequence goes on along the minus strand of BSBM01000687.1, from coordinate 12,217,158 downwards.
TTTGATTGGAATGGTCTAACAGAATCTCGTCTTCCTTCGAGTGTTCCTTTTCAAATATCTGTAGGAGTTTCCGATAAAGAAATTTTTCGTACGATAGTTGATGAAGGAGCTTCTGTTAGTATTCTATCCTCAACTGCTTGGCAAGCCTTAGGTTCTCCTCGGCTTGTGCCCGTCACTGATCAGATACTGGCTTTCAACAGAAGGCCTACTGGACCTTTAGGGTCCCTTCCTCAGTTACCTATCACTTTGGGAGGGAAAACTGTCTGTATTGATGTTATGGTCGTCCAAGGTCCCTTAGATTTTAATCTACTCCTTGGACGCGATTACGTCCATGCCATGAAGGCTGTAGTGTCCTCACTCTTCCGAGTGATGTATTTTCCCCATCATGGGAATGTTGTGACCATCGATCAGCTTTCCTTTGTGACGCCCACTCATCGCATGACTCCTAGTCACCAGACTTCCCTAAATATTCCACATGTTTTAGTGGTTTCTTCCCCCTAGGGGGGGGCATCACTTGGAGCAAAGTTCTATTCTGGTGTCAAGCTCGTTAAAAAATGAAACCATCATCCCAAGCATAGTTTACTCTTGGTTTTAAGCTTGTGTAAAAATGAAACCAACCATCACTTGGAGCAAAGTTCTATTCTGGTGTCAAGCTCGTTAAAAAATGAAACCATCATTTCAAGCATAGTTTACTTTTGGTTTTAAGCTTGTGTAAAAATGAAACCAACCATCATTCCAAGCATAGTTTACTTTTGGTTTTAAGCTTGTGTAAAAATGAAACCAACCATCATTTCAAGCATAGTTTACTCTTGGTTTTAAGCTTGTGTAAAAATGAAACCAACCATCACTAAGGAGCATGGTTCCCTTTCTATGTCAAGCTCGTTAAAAAATGAAATAGATTCCTACGAGCATAGTTTATTCTTTGTTTCAAGCTCGTTAAAAAATGAAACCGACCCTCAAGCACAGTTTACCGTTGGTTTTGAGCTTGCGTAAAAACGAAACCAATCCCAAGCATAGTTTACATTCGGTTTCAAGCTTGCGTAAAAATGAAACTACCCTCAAGCACAGTTTACTTTTGGTTTTAAGCTTGTGTAAAAACGAAACCAAATCCCAAGCATAGTTTACGTTCGGTTTCAAGCTTGCGTAAAAATGAAATTACCTTCGAGCATAATTTCTTTCTGTTTTAAGCTCCTTAAAAAATAAAAAGGACCCTTTCAAGCATTGTTATTATCTATTTCAAGCTTGTGTAAAAATGAAATAGATCTCCCTTCCATTTGTTCGAGTCTCTCGCGTGAGTTAGGATTGGAACCTTCATTTCATCTGCCTGGGTCACTTGGTCCTGGTTCTCCCTACCCCCCTGGCGAACACATTCAGATTAGTAGCCAGGATTTTTTGGGTAAGGAAGAAGAGTAGTCAGACGAAACGAAGCTTGGGGGGCATGTTTAGCCTTTAGCAATCATGCTGGGGGCATTTACCAACCTCTGGTCATCATGTTGGGAGGGAACCCATCAATGGGCCTTAACCATGAGCAGAGTTTACTTTTGGCTTCAAGCTCATTAAAAAATGAAACCAGTAGTCTGAGCAAAGTTCTACTCTTGTGTCAAGCTCGTTAAAAAATGAAACATGTCCTTTCCCTTTGAGTCGAGTCTCCTCGTAGACTTAGTACCTGAACCTTCTTTTCACTCGCCTATACCTTAGGTGAATGAAATGAATCTTGGGGGCATGTCTTCAACCTCTGGAAGTTACGTTGAAGTCAACTCGATCACCTCTCCACATCAGGTTGGAGCTAAGTCACTTACTTCTAGCAATCATGCTGGGGGGCATGTACCAACCTTTGGATTTCATGACGGGAAGAAGTTCACCATTGGGAACATTTTCGAGCATACTTTCCTTTTTAGGTTTTGAGCTCATTAAACCATGAAAATTATTTTGAGCATAGTTCATTTTCTGTTACAAGCTCGTTAAAAAATGAAGCAGACATCATGAGCATTCTTCCAACCTATCTTCGAGCTCGTTAAAAACAGTAAGATGGTGTTTGAGCTTACTTTTCACTTTTTTCGTGCTCTGGTTAAAACATGAAAAGTGGTTTGAGCTTACTTTTTCCTTTTTCGTGCTCTGGATCCAAACATGAAAAAGATTCCGAGTGCTTTTGATACCATTATCGTGCTCGTTAAACAAATTGGAGTAAAAAGGTGTGTCTAACGAGTATAGGTTTATCACTTTATCCGGCCTCGCTAGACTATGTACGGAAAAGGAACTGTGCCGAGTTTACTTTTCCTTTGTCGTACTCGGTCATCAACCATGACAAAGTTGTACATGGAGTCCATAGTTAAGCTCTTTTCAGACTCCCTAAAATTGAAAAGATTGCCAAGTGATCTTGACTCTTTCACACTTGTAAAAGTATTTGAAAGGTCGTCTATTCGGTGATAGGTTACCCCTTTTTCGGCCCGTCTAGACTATTTACGAGAAAGGTATACTCCAGCCAATCATGACTGGAAGAGTCCTCTCCCGCGTGGTTTTACCCTTTTTCGGGCGATGAGGCTAACTTTACGAAAAAGGACTGTTGGAGTCTTCTTTAGTTCTTTTCAGACTCTCTAAACATGAAATGACAACCGAGTTTTCCTTCCTTGGACTCGTAAAATCAAACATCGAAGGGCCCACTTTGGGACGAACCCCTCCTTTCTCAGGTTCGAAAAACATGTGAGATTGGACTCATCTATGAGATGAGATATATCGAGCATCTGTTATCCTCCTCAAGCTCGTTAAAAAACAAAGAGGTACTCGTCCATCATGTCGGGGGAAAATGGGAAAATGAGTCAAGTTTACCTTGTTGGCAGCTTGTGAGTCGTCACCTTTGAACATGGCATGCATCCTCACCTTGTCTGTTTTGGGTAGTCAGTCTTGCTGATAGTGTCATCATTATGATCATGCGTCCTCATTATTGCTATGAGTTCACACTTTCTGTGGTTCTGTCTGTTCAAGTAATCCCTGCTGCCAAGCTCTGTTTCATGCCGTTATATGTTCAAAGGGTTATTACCTTGAGTCCACCTCCACTTTATGTCAAACCTTCCCTTTGTGTCAGTACATATTCTATTGTTTCATCGGTTCATCTTATCTCTCGTTCTGATTTCGTGTCGATGATGTGGGAAACATCATGGCCCACCTTCGACGAGTCTATTCCTGTCGACACCAAATCACTATCCAGGAATTAGGCTTAGGAGTCAACCACTAGTACCTTGGTACCTGCATGCCTCAATGGCAGGTTTCCTCGTATTCAATAGTAGGTTTTCATCAATGACCTCTGATTGAATGATCTCTCGGATGCTCGACATCAACTCCTTTATTCGCATTTCGTTGAGATGTACTATAGATACCTTGGGGATCATCGTCATCATTGGTGATTTCCCTCGCATTTGTTAACGGTTCACATCATTGACCGGTAATCAAATGGTTTCTACCATGTTCGACTTCAACACCTTGTAATCACATGGCTAGATTCGTATCGTTTGTGATCGGGTAGAAGACCCTGGACACCCTTTTGTATTTTGATTACGTCCAGGTTGCAATGGAGATTTCCTCTGTATTGTCACACAGATCCACTTTTGTATTGGTCGTGGCTGTGTCATTACTGTCTCATGGATCTACGCTTGTTCATAGTAGCCATGGTTTGTCTACAGTCTATATCATCTCAGTACTCATGGATCTGCAATGTATTGGTCGGCAGCCATGCTTTGAGTCATTTGTTTCCGAGCATGGGAATGCCCGCCTCGGTGGTATATCTGACATTTTTGTTTCTATTTTTCAGCTCCTTGTTGCTCTCCTCGATGCTATCTCCGAACCATATTTGTAAAGTCTTTCGGCCATCAGTCTCTTCTGACCTCACACTTTAGGGGGCATCTGTTATACCTCAATATTACACATTATGCATTAGTGTCGCATCCTTGTACTAGCGACCTAAACGACAATTTCCCTTAAAGATCATCTGAACATCCAGAGTGAAAACCATTGACTGAATACTGAAAGCAAAACCTTTTTTTTTGCCATCTTCCAGCCCAACTTAGCCCTGTTTGTGAGCACTGCCGCTCCTTGCACATCTACAAGGGCGCGGTAGTTAGCACTACCGCGCTTTGCTCCTTCTCTGGGGCGCGGTACTACCGCGTTATGCTCAGTTATAGGGGCGCGGTAGTCTGAAATTAGCCTTTTTGCCTTGGATTTTGGGATTTCGACCTTCGAGGAGATTTTGTTGGGATTACTACCTTTGGTTCGATCCTAACTCCTTCTTTGTTTAGCTGGCCTGATCCACTAAACCCTCCATAGATCCACACTTCTCTCTTGTTGGTTAGCCTTCTCATGTGCTATAAGAGAGAAGCTTTCCATGAGCCAAAAGGAGGACTTTTGGGGCATCAAACCTATGATCTTGCAGCCTTGTGGAGATAGCTAGAGGAAGCACTTGGAGCTGGAGGATTAGCTTGGACATCAAGCAACCTTTGTAAGCACTCTTCAAGTTGATAATAAAGATAACTTGTCTTGTTTTCCCAAATCATTTGTGTTAATTCTGTTTTAATGATATGATTTGTATCTTTCATAGATTTAGATCCTAACTCATGTTTTCAGATTGCTAGAGAATAGTACATGCTTGTGTTTTGGTTCCATTGTTAACAGGTTTACTTGTGAGGACTTGGAGCTTGGAGCAAATATCAAAGACAAGCGTTTGGACATAAGGTCAGTTAAATTCCTTCTATTCTCTCCAGCATTTTAATTCTGAGATGTTTGTTAGATCTAGGGATTCAAGGTTGCATTTGTTTTGTCTGTTCTTAGCCTAGAGTTAGTTAAAGTCTACTTTAGCCTAAGGGAATTTTGACTTATCCGTAGGGCAGAATTCCACATAACAGTGATCAATGAGTCCTTTGGGTCTACAACACCCCTAAAAAAATTCAAATTTTTTTCAAAAGTTGCGCTTTTTTCCACCCTTAGCAGCAGTACCGCGCCCCCATTACTACTTACAGAGCAGTAGTACCGTGTACCCAGTGCTTTTACCAGTGCGGTAGTGTACCAGTATCGCGTCTCAGCCAGTAGAAGACACGTGGTAGTGTCTGCATTTTTTTAATTTTTCTCTTTCTTGTTTGGTTTCCTAGGTCATTTTTTGATCTTCTCTACCTTAGATTGGTGTTTCCTGTTGCTTACTAGCATCCTGTCCATTGCACAGTCATTTGTGGTTTGTTTTCCTCTTGGTGTGAGCTTGATTATTTTTGTTGAGTTAGTGGCATTATTTACATATTTGGTCACCCCTTCCGATCGATTGCATTGGCTTGATCCATTCATCATAGCCAAATTTTTACTACTGTCCTCTTTCACTGGATTGTGTATTTTTCATAATCACATTGTTCTTATAAATATTATATTTTCCATTATCATCATTAAAATTTATATTGGAAATAGTCATTTGTGAACATTTGTGTTGCTTTGGTTGAAACGATCTAGTCATATTATTGCGCATTAGGAAGTGAACCATTCAATTTGCCACATAAATTCTCATTTTGAAGCATTATAGTTGTAGATAAGTGAAATCTAAAAGAGTGTTTATTTTAGTTTGGCTTTACCTAGAAAAAGAAAACAAAAAGTTTGTTTTGAAGTGGTTTTTCATTGTTTGTGAAAGTCTCATGCATTTATGATCAAAGAACTCTCTCTTTCGCATAGCTAGTTTTCATCCAATACAAGGCTCATTTCAATTCATTCTCACCTACATGGTTTGGGTCGTCACAACATCACCAAGTTTCACATCCATTTACTTGATTGAGTAATACAACCACTAAAATTAATCTCCCTAACTAAACCAACATTAACCTCACTTGAGGAAATCAAAAGAATTTGGTAGTTAGGTAGGACACCGGGGATAGGCATCCAAATAATTCCCCCTTGTCATTATCATATGAGACATAGTTGTTGTCCTCTAGGAAACTAAAATCCTCTAGTATTTGTTGACATGGTCATACACCAGTTTGTGGAGGGGCCTCCTGTTGTTTCAGGGGTTAAACCGCAGCGAGATCGAGAACCGGACAGACTCTTTGGAATTCCGCACTCCACTGATCCCTAAGGAAACATCGATCATTGTCTTCCTTGTGTTATACGGCCACCATACTGATAATACAAGGGTGATAAGGAAAAAGTGCCAAAAACCTTTTCCAATGTGTCATGAACGAGGTAGATTAGTGACTTTTCTACTAGGGCTCTTTTACCCAGGATCCCTTTTGGTAGAGGGATATCCTTCTCTTATTGGTCTCTCATGTTGTATTGTTCGACTTGTATTTCATCACCTTGCGAAGGATACAACTTTTTGAGGTCTCCAGCTCTTAGTTAGGAGGTTTTGCTTGTTATCTCATCTTCATAGAGGGTCATTTTTTCTTTAGTGATTGGTTGTTGGAATTCTGGCCATTGTTTTTCTCAGCTCGCCTACTACCACACCGGTCTCAGTATAGTTTTTAGAGCTTGCTTTTTGGCCTGAGAGCCTTGCTTTTTCTAGCTCCCCTTTTGTACACTCGACTGCATTAGGGTTTTTGAGTTCTTTGTTACAAGACTGCCCCTGGATTTTGTATATCTACCATTATGTCAGAACCACCACAGAGATCACGAAGAGTACAGGGACGAAGCCCACCACCACCACCATAGACCTCTGGTCCACCTACATCATGTATCCCTACCCCTCCTGGCCACGGTGTCGGCCGAGGGAACACTCCATCGCCGATACGCACTACATATTCAATTCCACCTGTAACTGTTACTCATAGTATGGTCTCAGAACCCCTTGCAGTTTCTGCAACCACTGATACACCTGAGAATCCCACTGTCACTTCACCCACTGTTATTCCAGATATACCTGCCATAGTGTACAACACTACAGTGGCTAAAACTAATATTGCCCAAGATACTAGACCGAAGGCCATCATCCTCCCCGACGTCAACACTACCCTTCCACCAGAGACTTTCTACGATGTTACGGAAGGATCTGTTGGAACCACTGAAGGATCCAACCAAGATATATCCGAATTGATTTGAGTCCTGGGCAGATACATTGAAGTTATCGAAGAAACCCAACTTCCTGATACACTTTTTGAACCTAACTATGGCTTTATCACTTCCCAGGAAGAACCTCTGCCTGCTACTACTGCACCATCCAGTGTTCATCCACAGGAAACCAGTTCTTCCAACAACATACCTCGTATGGTATCCCTCCATAATCTCCCTTCGGGACACGAGATCATGGCCTCGATCTTGTCTAGCATGGTTAGTCTAGCTAACTCCCCTTTAGCGTCGACACAGTTTAAACATGATACAGAGCAAATGCTCTCGACGGCTTCTAGATATCCCCCTACTACCCGTCCTCCCAACTATCGGGCTCCCAACATTCCGTCTAGCACGGAGTTTTATCACTCCTATGCAGATGGTTCTGGACCTTCAGATATCACTTTACCTCTGTTCCCTCCGGACCCCGAAAACCCTTTCTAGGATACAAACCCAGACCCAGTCCTCGATGGTCCTCCTATTGTTGAAGATGCTATGGACGAAACCCCTGACACCCCTCGGTTAAATTTCCCACATTTACTACCGTCACGTATGTTTGGCGCACATTCTATGAGGGATAACCCAGTATTTTCTCTGTCCCTGCCCGTCACATATGGAAGACCCCCTCCACAAATTGACACCTTTGGTGCCGTTGGCCAATTGACACTATCTCATCTTTCTAATGTCAGAAGAACACCAAGTCATACCGCTGGATCATCCATACTGACCGGAGGTTCACCTTCGGCCACTATCTACACCATTTCAAGAGGTGGAGAACCGACTGTTGCGACTGCTAATCCCAACAACCAACCCCCTCCTGGCGGGCCATCAACCCAGCCTACAGGAGGCCAAACCTTTGTTGGGAACCCTGCTCCTAGTCACCAACCACCTCCCATAGGGGCATCAACCTAGCCTACTGGAGGACAACCCTTTGTTGGGAACCCCATTCCTAGTCACCAACTTCCTCCCATAAGACCATCCAACCCACCCGCTAGAGGGAAACCTACTGGTACCATCCAACAACCCTCCCAACCAGCAGCATCTGCTCAGTTCATTATGTACAACACACCTGGCAGTAGAGAACCCTATACCGGTTTCCCAACTAGACCTCATCTTCAACATCCCTCGTCAGGCACGCTTCCTTCTTGGGGATCTCAAATCCCACAGAGCGGGGGGTACTCATTTTTTGGAAACTGGAACCCAACTGGGGGGGAACCTCAAATTCCCACCAACTTGAATTCCAACATCCCCTACCATTTGGCTACAACAACTCCATGGAACCCATCTCTTCAATTCCCACCTCTTCATCAAGGTGGAACACATATTCCATGGACACCACTATTACCGCCACCCCCCAACCCTGCTACGAGAAACCCTCGACTTACTCAAAGTAGTGGTAACATTCCTGGGACCCAACAACCCCAGGGAACCATTCCCCAACAAGGAGCATCAACCATTCCTGGGACCCAGCAACCCCAAGGTACAATACCCACCATCCCCACTCAGCAGAACGTTCAACAACCGGTTACCACTCTGATTCCCACTCAAGTAATGACTTCCAACGCACAACCGGTTAACCAGATGGCCTATTACCCCCAGAACTTCCAGCAGTACCCTGCGGGAAACATGTATGGGTACAACACGCAGCAATATGCTGTGCAGGGCCCCCCAGGTTTCTCTGCACCATACAGTTATTACTCATACCCGCAGACCAATTGTCAACTTCCCTTTTTGTCCACGCTATATTTACCTGATTTGTCGAGGCTCATTAACGATCCTATATGGCATGAACCTCACTGGCCACCTATTCCAACCAAAATTCCATCGGACATTCCTAAGTTCGATGCCAAGCCCGGGGAAGACCCCAAGAACCATGTGATGACCTTCCATCTTTGGTGTTCATCCAACTCATTGATGGATGACTCCATTCAACTACGGCTCTTCTAGAGCACGCTTATCGGCATGACAACAAAATGGTACATCGAGCTAGCACAACACTCCTTTCATGATTTTAACACCTTGGCTATGCAGTTTCTGACCCATTTCCAACTCCCCATCCGGTATGAGACTGGAACAGAACTGTTAACCTCGTTGCATCAAACCACTTCTACACATATCTCAGATCACATCCATGAGTGGCGTCGACGCCGTAGGCTAATCAAGGCACCCATTCTGGATCAGCTACTTGCTGATTGGTTCACAAAGTCATTCTTGCCTCCCACAGCCAGAGACATTGCTATGCGCAGGCCGATCATGGAGGAACAAGCCATCTCGGCTGCCCAGTACATGGATTTGGTATATACCCAATCCGACACTTTACATGAACTTATTCCCCACGCCACCTGCATCACTACTGATCCAACTAAGCCTACTACTGAACCCCCTATCGATGGTATTGTTAGTTCAGTCACGGCCTAGCCTACTATCAAACCGATGGGGAAGCAAACTCCTGCATCCCCCACTCCACCCCAGGCTGCTCCAAACGTTTCTACTTCTCCTACTATCTCCTCTGAAGTGAATGCAGTTCAATCTACGTCACAACCATCCGGAGGAAAGAAGAAGAACAATCATGGCAAAGCCAAGAAAACTTCTAACCAGTAGGAGAATCCCAAGCCATAACCCACCCACAACGACCCGAAACCACGTCGGAAGGCTAAGTTTTCCTACCTGATTTGTCAAGACTATCACTACATGTATGACTGTCCCTACAAGGATGAATTCAACAAATTCGTTAAAGGATCCTCTCGTCCGGCAGTGTTAACTGACCATTTCCCTCAGCAGCAATAGCAGATGGTTTCCCAAGAAACCCCACAAGGGGGCAACCCAAACAACCCACCTCGTGGAGAGATGTCCGCAAACCGTGAAATCATGATGACGAGTAATGAAGAGATTCACATAACCACTCGTTCAAAGACTTATGAAAACCCCCCAAGTTCAAACAAACAGTCAGAGATAGCCAAAGGCAAGTCTCCTATTGAAGATCCTTCTCCTACTCCTCCCCCTTATGGCCATCCCCACATCGAGAGACCGCTGACGGACACAGTGCTACGCCCACCCAACGGCACCATACGAAAGGCGACATTTAATCCCAATGCGTGAGCTGCCCAAAATTACAACATTGTTGAGGATTTAGCTCAAGCACCATGCGCCATGTCGACTCTCGAGGTTCTCCAACACTACCCTACGCAGCGCAGAACCTTACTTTCAGCATTGGGGGTAGTAGACCCGGATACTTCAAACACTATCATGTTTAACTTGGAGTATGTCAAACCTCGGCTTTCCCACTAGTTAGCCTTCCAGGTTCATACAAAAATCCGTGGAAACAACATCCATCGCACTATCTTAGATGAAGGTGCCTCCACGTCAATTATGTCTTTCAACTATTGGAGAGCCTTAGGCTCACCCGAAGTCACATCATCTCCCACTACTCTCAGAGCATTTGACGGACACGATTTTCAACCTTATGGACTCATTCCTATGATTGGTGTTGAACTAGGGGGAAAAACAGTATCTGTACACATCGAAGTCATGGATGCACCATTAGATTACAATCTTCTACTTGGTCGGAACTGGTTTTACGCCATGAACGCCATAGCATCTACTGTATTTCAAATCGTGCAATTTCCTCATGAATGGAAAATCGTCACCATATATCAGCTAGACTACTGTATCCCAGACTCTCATCCAAACTCCGCTAACACCGTCCCATTATTGGATCAACCTTGGTACCCTTTCCAAGACGTTGACGTTGGTCTTATGAAGGATTCTTCCCTTATTAGAGTTTTCCCAGAGCTGGGGTCCCCCATTCAGCTAGTCAACATGATATCATCAAACATCACCGCCATCGATGATTCTTGGGTGATACCGAGTCGTATTGAGATTGAAAACTACGGCAACTCCATGCCATTAAATGGGAACCTCGCAGCGTATGAAGCGATCTCGTCAGCCACCGATTGGGTCGATTCTTCCACCCATCACACAGTGGCGCAGCTCTCGTCTGAGACCCATTCATCCACACCACTTATCGATCCTCTCACATTGATTTTTCCCACTGACGAATCAATTATGGAGGTTATGTGCGGTGATGAACCACCATGGGGTAATTTCCATCATCGATCTTCTTTCCCCACCATCCAGACAATTGAGCCCGATACAAAATCCAACACTTCACTTGGAATGGTTCAAACCAAGTTTCCCACTTTGCTCAATGAGGTATTTTCCGAAGGAAACTTGGCCAACGTTATGGAAACCACTCCCATCGACATTTCAGTGAAGCTTGGTGTCGTGGAAAATGTTCATATTGGCAAGACATGCACTCCCACCGAAATGGAGTTCTACACTGCCTACTTTAAAACTTTTCACGACGTTTTTTCCTGGAGTTGTGAAGAAATGCCAGGAATAGAGCTGTCTATCATGGTCCACGAGATTCCAACCTTTCCTGGCGCCCGACCTGTTCGACAGAAACTCCGACCCGTCCATCCCCGTAAGGCAGCCGTTATCAAAGCAGAAGTTGAAAAACTTTTGCGTGCTAGTTTTATCTATCCTGTCCCATTGACGGAATGGGTATCTAATATCGTTCCCGTAGCCAATAAATAGGGTATGATTAGAGTCCGTGTTGATTACCATGACTTGAACAAAGCTTGTCCAAAGGACAACTACCCAACTCCATTCATCGACCAAATCATCGATAACTACGCCGAGAGTGTCATCTTTTCATTTATGGATGGCTTTTTCAACTATAATCAGATCGAGATACTCCCAGCGGACCAGCATAAAACAACCTTTATCTGCCCATGGGGAATCTTTGCATATCGAAAGCTACCTTTCGCCCTAAAAAATGTCGGGGCTACTTTCCAACAGGCGATGTCATACGCATTTCACGATATCAAACATATTGCAGAGCTGTATCTTGATTACCTTCCCACTCATTCTCAAACCAGAGAAGATCATCCTGATAACTTAGGCGCCGTCTTTGCAAGGTGTCGTCGCTACAATATTCGTTTGAATCCGCACAAATGTGTCTTTTGCATTGAAGCCAAATTTTTTTTAGGATTCATAATCTCCAAAAGAGGCATACGATTGGACCCTGTGAAGGTAGAATCTATTTTAGCCATGCCTTCCCCCACGAACATACCAGAACTTCAAAGTTTGCAAGGGCATGCAAACTTTCTATGCCGTTTTATTTGCAATTTCGCCAATATAACAAAAGGCTATATGAGGCTTCTAAAGAAGAACACCCCCTTTTTATGGGATGACAAAGCCCAACGCTCCTTTAATCATCTAAAGGCATCCTTAATTAAAGATCCTGTGATTCAACCCCCCAACTACACACGAGATTACATTCTTTATCTCGCAGCTTCGATTTCCACCATTGGTATGGTGTTAGTCCAAGAAGATACTAACGGCATAGAACATGTGGTATACTATCTTAGCAAGAGTCTTGACTCCGAAACTCGATACTCACATGTTGAAAAACTGGCTCTGGCAACAGTCCTTGCTATCCAAAGGTTTCGTCATTACATTCTGCTCCGCCAGACCACTGTCATAGCGGATTTCAATCCAATGTACTATATCCTCACATGTCATGTACTTGGGGGCAAATATACCCATTGGACTGTCATTCTACAAGAGTTTGACTTGGAATTTTCCAAAGCCAAATCCAAGAAATTTTTGGTCTTTGCCGAGTTGATTTGTAACCTATCCCGTGCTACTGAGCAACCTTAGCCCATTGATTCTCTTCCAGATGAATCGTTGTTCCTCATTAGCACGTCCGACCCATGGTACAGGGATATTTTACTATATCTCCAAACCCAACGTTTCCGCCCCGACATCAACCGCAATGAACGTCAAAGTATCTGACACCATACCAAATAATATCTTATCATCAATGACACCCTCTACCGTTGTGGTGTTGATACTGTTCTTCGACGCTATTTAACTTTAGATGAGGCTGAACACATGCTTAATGACTTCCACACTAGAGCATGTGGTCGTAATTTCTTTGGGATGGCTACGACCCAGAAGATATTACGAGCGGGATATTTCTGGCCCTCGATTTTCAAAGACTACATTGAAACGGTCAAGAAATGTCCACCCTGTCAATTCTTTCATAGTAAGACATGCTTGCATCCTGCTCCACTCCATCCTGTTATTGCCGTCAGCCCCTTTTCCAAATGGGGCATAGATTTTATGCATTGTAAGCCCACTTCAGCAGGGGGGCATAGCTATGTCATAGTAGCTATCGACTATTTCACAAAATGGCCTGAAGTGATGCCTACTTATGCTGAAGACGACAAAACAACAACACAGTTCATATTCAACCACATAATATCTAGGTTTGGTGTCCCACAATCCATCATGACCGATCATGGCTCCCACTTCAGGAACCATATGATTGAAGAATTGAGCGCCAAGTTGGGTTTTCGTTATGAAAAATCAACCCCGTACTACCAACAGGCTAATGGCCAAGACGAAGCCATTAACAAAAACCTAAAACACATGATTCAATGAATTGTGGGTACTCATAAGTCCAATTGGCACTCATCTCTTTTTTTAGCATTATGGGCATACCGAACCTCAGTGAAAAGTGCTACCGGGTTCACACCATTCCAACTGGTGTATGGCCCGAAAGCCATCTTACCGATTGAATGTGAAATCCCGTCACTTAAGATAGCCATAGAGCTACTCCCCAATACCACTTCTGAAGAAGAACGGTTTCTATACCTAGCCAAGCTAGATGAAACTCGCCGAGACGCTGCTTTAGCCAACGAAGCCTGTAAAAAATGCATCAAAGCACAATATGACAAATCCATTCAACCTCAGGTTTTCAACAAAGGTGACCTCGTACTTACATATGACCAAATGCATGACAAACTTGGAAAAGGAAAGATAGAGTCCATGTGGTACGGCCCCTTCATTATAAAATGTGTTTTAGAGAAAGGAGCCTATGAGCTTGTCGATTGTGACGGCACACCGTTGGCACGGCCTCGCAACGGGCTGTACCTCAAACGTTTCTACGCGTAGGTTCATCCTGCGCGAGACACTTTTTGTACATAATGTACCTAGTTTGTTTTCACTTATATTTTTGTATGCACGCACGGATCTCATGTATCCATACTTATCTTGACTTGTGCTTTTATGCGCAGATGTCTGCCCACTACGGATTCACCGACGGTGCGAGCCGACACACCCGGAACCTTGCTTCCGTAGCATGGGTAATTTATTCTCCCACTAGTGAGTTGTTATCTTCAGGATCCAATTGTTTGGGTTCCGCAACCAACAATATTGCAGAGTACCATGCAGTCATTGGACTCTTGACAGAGGTTGCTTCCCTTGGAATTGACTCCGTATCAGTCTTTCTAGACTCCCAACTCGTGGTTTCCCATTTGAATCGTATCTACGCAGTCTGCGATCCTATATTACTTCACTTATTTCGAAGGGTACACCTCTTGGAATGATCTTTTAATTATATTTCATATCAACACATACCAAGGGAATTCAATTATGTAGCTGAATCATTAGCTAATTACATTTTGGATTGGCATCTAGCCCATACATAAAAATACATCATAAAATGAACACACAAGTCATTGTAAATAAATAGATCATAAAGGTAGGTCCATGTATATATATCACTGCATATAAAAATGTCTTTCTCAAAAATACATAAAGTTTGTGTTCAAAAGAAAAAATTTGGGATCCAATCCCATACAAAAATTTGGCCCTCAAAGCCTACATATCGTGTACATGCCGCAAAAAGTAGAATACTGCTATCTAAGGAGACCTAGGAGATCTATCATGATCCTCCTTAAATTCCTCGTGCCGCTGATGGTAACAAAATATGGCTCTGACCACCCTATGGAGAAGAAGACCAATACATCTAGGCACACCTACAGTATGCCGTTGAATATGTAGAGGAACATCATCCATCCTCATAGCTAGAACCCCGTGGGTTAAACTTGTAGGTTCCGCTCTATGTCTTGAACCCCTCCTGCCTCTTCTTCCTCTTCTTCTTTCTCCCTCCAAAGAAACTCGGTTCTTGACAACGCCTCGTCGTAATGATGAGTATCCTACAGGTCTCTGTGTTCCACGATCTGCGACATGCACATATACATATATTAAAATCTTTTTTACACATTCTAAAAATAAAAAAAACAATTAAAAATCATATATTCAAAAAATTAAAAAAAAATAAAATACATTAATGAAGGTCATACCTGAATTATCCCAATCCTCATCCTCGAGCAGTGCCAAGTCTATGTCCTCGCGAAAGTCCACCCTTGCATAGGGGTAGTCATCGATCATCACAATTTGTTCCTCGATCCATGAGAACAAGTCCTCACCAAAAGCCAAACACTGCGGCCCTCCAAGCCGTTCTGCATACTCACTCCATCGATCCATCCGTGGCTCGGTAGGTGGTTGGGCGGGCATGGTCACCTGCGGATGCAACAGTGGAACCCTCTCCAAGAAGAAGGTGACCAAAATGCTCCCGTACCCAAACTGAGATTTCTCTCCAATCCTACACTTGTTCACTTGCTCCTTGAGGTTAGTCAATACTGCTTCACACCAATTGAATAGTGTCAGTTCCATGCAATCCACAACAAGATTCATTTGTGTACGAGATGCCTCGTGGGGACCCATACTCCCTGCTGCACGTGTGATGGTAAACAACATGGGTTTTAAAGGAAGTTCTACAATATCCTTAATGACCACCTTACCGCTTTTCTTCCCCGAACCTTGACGACAATAACGAGCAATCAAAGCATCAGTGCTCGCCTCCGAGGCCGTGAAACCTGTAAAACTCACCCGAGCCCCTCTCTTTGAGAGACCCGTGAGGAAATAAATGTCCTCGATTTCAATCTCGAGGGTGTGTTCTCCAACTCGAAAAGCTTGAATATCAGGGTCCCACATTTGCATAATGTGGGTGAGAAATTTTGCTTGCTTGCAGATACCTTTTGTTTTGAAGAATTTCAATAACCCACATTCCCACAGTGCAGTCAAGGTCTCTTGGTCGTCTTCAGCCAATAAGTCATCCACTTCATGCTCCCTTTCTTTCCAGCTAACCATTTTTCCCCAAACAAATTGCAAACACCTGCAAAAGTCACAAGAATCATTCATTGATAAATTAATAACTTGATCTAGGGAAAAAATTGAGAAAAAATCAATTTGTCTTCTTTAAGATTTGTTGATGTATATGTAACTTCGGAATGTATTTCATCTATATATTTTATATATATTTATTGTACCCTTATAAGAGATGTGTTATTCCTCTATAAGGAAGTGTCATCATGTGGATTGACAAGTGTCGCAAGTGTGTGTACTTGCCGATGGGTTATTAGTGTTGGTAGAATTTTTCCCTACGGATAAGTCAAAATTCTCTTAACTTAAAGCAGATTCCTAACTGACTCTAAGGTAAGAACAAAACAAAACAAATGCTACCTTGAAATTCCTGAACTAACTTTCACAACAAGATTACATGCATTTAGAAACAATGAAAGATATGACTCACCTTTCAATCTGACGTTTGTCCCGCTTCTATCTCTTGATCCAAAAGCTCCAATATAGAACCTGTTGAAATCAAACAAAGAACAAGCATACAAGCTTCCAAATACCTTGAAGTAAATATTAGATTCAAATCTAGACTAGATACATTCCATGTCAAGAACTTATGCAATACACATGAAATGGGAAAAAATAGACAAGTTATCTTTATTACAAACTTGAAGAATGCTTACAAAGGTTGCTTGATGTCCAAGCCAATCCTCCAGCTCCAAGTGCTTCCTCCTCTAGCTATCTCCACAATGTTGCAAGATCATAAGTTTGGTACTTCTAAGAGTCCTCCTCCTTTCCCATGGAATACCTCTCTTTTATAGTGTATGGTAGGGTTAACCAACAAGAGAGATGGGTGGATCTTGGGAGAACTTAGTGGATCAGGGTTTCTAATCACAGAAAATGAGTTAGGATCGAATCAGGGACCCCAATACTCCAATATCTCTCGAAAATCCAAAATCCCACAAGCCATGGCAAAAAGGCTATAAAAAGAGTACCGTTCCCAGTAATCTGAGCATAACGCGGTAGTACCGCGTGTCAGGGACAAAGCATAACACGGTACTACGGACTACCGTGCACCTATAACTGAGCAAGGCGCGGTACTTAGGGTAAATAAAGTCTCAGCTGGGTTAATTCTTGACAGGGTGGATTTACCTTCAAGGATTAATCATCTTCTGGGTGGTTCAAGCAGTAGGGGAAGTGTCGTCAGCACTTTTTATGGTGGAGATGTGACACTGTGGAATATGGAGGTATAACAGATGCCCCCTAAAGTGTGAGGTCAGAAGGGATTGATGGCCGAAAGACTTTACAAATATTGTGCAGAGATAGCATCGAGGAAAGCGACAAGGAGATGAAACATAAACAAGGTGTTAGACATACCACCGAGGCGGGCATCCCCATGCTCAGAAACAAATGACTCAAAGCATGGCTGTCGACCAATACATTGCAGATCCATGAGTACTGAGATGATATAGACTGTGGACAGATCATGGCTACTATGAACAAGCGTAGATCCATGAGACAGTAATAACACAGCCACGACTAATACAAAAAGTGGATCTGTGTGACAATACAAAGGACATATCCATCACAACCTGGACGTAATCAAGATACAAAGGTGCGCCCAGGGTCTTCTACCCGATCGCAAATGATACGAATCTAGCCATGTGATTACAAAGTGTTGAAGTTGAACATGGTAGAAACCATTTGATTACCGGTCAATGATGTGAACCGTTAACAAATGTGAGGGAAATCACCAATGATGACGAGGATCCCCAAGGTATCTGAAGCACATCTCAACGAAATGCGAATAGATGAGTTGATGTCGAGCATTCGAGAGATTGTTCGATCAGAGATCAGTGATGTAAACCTACTATCAAACACGAGGAAACCTGCCATTGAGGCATGCAGGTACCAAGGTACTAATGGTTGATCTCTAAGTCTAATTCCCGGATAGTGATTTGGAGTCGACGGGAATAGACTTGTCGAAGGTGGGCCATAATGTTTCCCACATCATCGACACGAAATCCGAATGAAAGATGGTATAAGATAATGAGACAATGGAGTATGTACTGACACAGCGGAGGTCTGACACAATGAACGACTTTGAACACTGCAACCCTTTGAACATGTAACAGCATGTAATAGGACTTGGCACCAGGGATTATTGTAAGCAGAGGATAGACACCAAATGAGTAGGCTCGTGGCCAGGGAGATGAATCGGGATGATGACCATAACTTAGTGAAAAATATATACCCAATATAGACAAGGGACAGACACATGCCATGTTCAAAGGTAACGACTGACAAGCTGCCAAAAACAAACTCGACTTGTTCCCCATATTCCCCCGACATGATAGACGAGTACCTCTTTGTTGTTTTTCAAGCTTGAAGAGGATAACAGATGCTCGGTGTATCTCATCTCATAGATGAGTCCAATCTCACATGTTTTACGAACCTGAGAAAGGAGGGGTTTGTCCCAAAGTGGGTCCTTCAATGTTAAATTTTAACGAGTCCAAGGAAGGAAAACTCGGTAGTTTTTCATATTTAGAGAGCTTGAAAAAATTAAAGGAAGCTCCACGATGTACTTTTTCATAAATTTAGTCCCTCGATCCCGAAAAAGTGTAAAACAATTCTCGAGAGAACTCTCACAGTCAAGATTGACTGAGGTATACCTTTCTCGTAAATAGTCTAGACGGGCCGAAAAAGGGGTAACCTATCACTGAATAGATGACCTTTCAAATACTTTTACAAGTGTGAAAGAGTCAAGATCAGTTGGCAATCTTTTCAATTTTAGGGAATCTGAAAAGAGCTTAATTATGGACTCCAATGGTCTTTTTCGTAATTTTTTAATTATTCTGGTCCTAAAAGAGAATAAAATACAACCAGGATAATACTTTCCTCATCATTTTAACGAGTATGAGTAAAGCTGACCGAACTCGACACCATTTACTTGAGCTTTACAAGCACGACACGGGTGTAAAAGCGCTTGGAATCTTTTTCAAGTTTTAATCCAGAGCACGAAAAAGATAAATTAGGCTCGAAATGAAGGTCAAACGCCAGTGTGAAATATATCGCTTTTTAAAGGAGATCCTGTCCATAAAGTGCTCATAAAACCAGATATTAGTAATGTGAAATGGGTTTCATTTTAACCATATAAAATAATAAGTAAAAAATAGGTGAAAAAGCTATAAAAGGATGGTTAAAAATAGAAAGTTACCATTTCATTTGTGTTTTTACCCAAAGAGATTTTACCCATTTGAGGAGCAAAAACTTCAAGGATCCATATCGGGAGTTTCAGGACACCATTTCAACAACCGTCTGTGCTAGGTAAGGGCTCTCAAGCTTCTCTTTCATTTGATGTAGGAACAATTTGCTTTCAGTAAGAAAAATGAATTTTTTGGGCAAGCCCTATTGGGCAAAAGTCGCCCTTCACAGTACCAAGCGGGGGCAATATCGGGAAATGCGATACTGTTTGAAAGTACCGCGCAGTGTCTTTAAACCGAAACGCGGTACTGTGCAGTACCGCGCGGTAAGATCTGCCCCAGGCGCGATGAAGGTGAAATTTAAGATGAAAAAATCGATTTTTCTCAAATTTTTTGCTGAAACCAAGTTGTTAAATGATTACTAAATGTTTCCCCTGACCTTTTGCAGGATTTTGCAATTTGTTTGGGTCAAAATGGTCAGTTGGAAAGAAAGAGAGCACGAAGTAGATGATTTGGCGGCTGAAAATGACCTACCGACCGTGACCGCGTTGCGGGAGTGTGGCTTGTTGAAATTTTTCAAGACCAAAGGAATTCGTCAGCAAGCCAAACTTCTTACCCATCTTATTCAATTGTGGGACCCTGACATTCAAGCTTTCCGAGTGGGAGAGCATGTCCTCAAAATTCAACTTGAGGATATTTATTTCCTCACGGGCCTCTCGAAAAGAGGGGCCCGGGTGAACTTTACTGGATACACAGCCTCAGAGACGAGCACAGATGCTCTGATTGCTCGGTATTGTCGTCAGGGTTCGAGTAAGAAAAGCGGCAAAGTGGTCATAAAAGATGTTATAGAACTCCCTGTAAAAATCGTACTGTTCACCATCACACGTGCAGCAGGGAGCACGGGTCCCCATCAGGCATCCCGTACACAGATGAACCTTGCAGTGGATTGTATGGCGGGAACAATATTTAACTGGTGTGAGGCGGTGTTGACCAATCTCAAAAAACAAGTGCACAAGTGTAGGGTTGGAGAGAATTCCCAATTTGGTTATGGGAGTATCCTAGTCACCTTCTTTTTGGCGAGGGTGCCATTACTGCGTCCACAGATAGCTATGCCCCGCCGTCCACCTACCGAGCCATGGATGGCTCGATGGAGTGATTATGCAGGACGTCTCGGGGGACCTCAGCGCTTGGCTTTTGGTGAGGATTTCTTCTCCTGGCTCGAGGAGCAGATAGTGATGATCGATGACTACCCCTATGCAGGGGTGGACTTCCGCGAGGACATCGACTTGGCATTGCCAGAGGATGAAGATTGGGACAACTCAGGTATGACCTTCATGGATATATATTTTTTCCTTTTTGAATATATAATTTTTATTGTTTTTTAGAATGTGTAAAAGACTTCTAATGTATGTTCGTATGCTTGTCGCAGATCGTGGACCACAGAGACCGGCTGGGTACTCGCCATTACGTCACGGTGGTGTTGATCGCCAAGTTGTTCCTGATGAGGAGGAGGACGAAGACGAAGCAGGAGGCGTTCGGGATATAGAAAGGAACTTACAGGGCTTAACTTATGGTATCCCTGCTATGAGGATGGATGACGTCCCTTTGCATCTCCAGCGGCACACTGTAGGTGTGCCTAGTCGTATTGGTCGACTTCTTCGTACGGTGGCTCGAGCTATAGTGTGTTATCACCAGCAGCGTGAGGAATCTGACGAGGGACATGATAGATCTCCCAGATCTTCTTAGATGGTCTTTTTTGTCTTTTGCGGCATGTATACGATATGTAGGCATTGAGAGCCAAATTTTTGTATGGGACTTGGTCCCAAATTTTTTCTTTGACACAAACTCTATGTATTTTGAAAAACACTCTTATATATAGTGATATGGACCTATTTTCATGATCTATTTATTTACAATGACTTGTGCATTCTATTTTTTATGATGTGTTTATGTATGGGTAAGATGCCAATCCAAAATGTAATTAGCCAATGAATCAGCTATACAATTGAATTCTCTCGGTACGTGTTGATATGAAATGAAATTAAAAGATCGTTCAAAGAGGCGTACCCTCCGAAATAAATGAAGTAGGATAGGATCACGAACTGTGTAAACACGGTTCAGATGAGAAACCACGAGCTGGGAGTCTAAAAAGACTGATAGGGAGTCAATTCCGAGTGAAGCAACCTCCGTCAAGAGACCAATAACTGCATGGTACTCTGCGATATTGTTGGTTGCAGGACCTAAACAATTGGCTCCTGAAGAAATCAACTTTCCAGTGGGAGAATAGATTACCCGTGCTGCGGAAGCAAGATTCCAGGTATGTCGGCTTGCACCGTCGGCGAATACGAAGTAGGCAGACATCTGCGCATAAAATCACAAGTCAAAGTAAGAGTGGATACATGAGGTCCACGTGCACACCAAAAAATGAGTAAAAGCAAACTAAGTACATTATGTACAACAAGTAACCCGCATAGGGAAACCTTACGCGTAGAAGCGTTTGAGGTATAGCCCATTGCGGGGCCGTGCCAATGGCATACCATCACAATCGATTAGTTCATAGGCTCCTTTTTCCAAGACACGTTTTATAACAAAGGGGCCGTACCACATAGATTCTAGTTTTCCTTTTCCGATCTTATCGTGCATTTGATCATATGTAAGTATGAGGTCACCTTCATTGAAGATCCGAGGTTGAACGGATTTGTCATATTGAGCTTTGACGCATTTTTTATGAGCTTCATTAGCTAAAGCAGCGTCGCGGCGGGTTTCATCTAGCTTAGCTAGGTATAGAAACCATTCCTCTTCGGAAGTGGTGTGGGGAAGTAGCTCTATGGCTATCTTAAGTGATGGAATTTCACATTCAATCGGAAAAATGGCTTCTAGGCCATACACCAGTTGGAATGGCGTAAACCCAGTAGCACTTTTCACTGAGGTTCGGTATGCCCATAGCGCTGAGAATAGAGCTGAGTGCCAGTTGGATTTCTGGGTACCCACAATACGCTGAATCATTCGTTTCAGGACTTTGTTAATGGCTTCAACTTGGCCATTAGCTTGTGGGTAATACGGGGTTGAGTTTTCATGGCGAAAACCCAGCTTGGCACTTAGTTCTTCAATCATATGGTTCCTGAAATGGGAGCCATGATCGGTTACAATGGATTGTGGGACACCGAATCTAGCTATAATATGATTAAATATGAATTGCACTGCTGTTTTGCCGTCCTCAGCATACGTAGGCATCGCTTCAGCCCATTTTGTGAAATAGTCGACAAATACTATGACATAGCTATGCCCCCCAGCTGAAGTGGGCTTACAGTGCATGAAATCTATGCCCCATTTGGAAAAAGGGCCGACGGAAATAACAGGATGGAGTGGATCAGGGTGCGAGCGTGCTTTACTATGAAAGAATTGACATGGCGGACACTTCTTGACTGTTTCAATGCAGTCTTTGAAAATTGAGGGCCAGAAGTATCCTGCTCGCAGTATTTTCTGGGTCATAGCCATCCCAGAGAGATGACCACCACATTCTCCAGCGTGGCAGTCATTAAGAACACGTTCCACCTCATCTAAGGTCAAACAGCGTCGAAGTACGGTGTCGACACCACGTCGATAAAGAGTATCGCTGACTATGATGTAGTATTTTGCGTGATGTCAGATGCGTCGACGTTCGTCGCGAGTGAGGTCGGGGCGGAAGCGTTGGGTTTGGAGATATAATAGAATATCCCCGTACCATGGATCAGACGTGCTAATGAGGAACAATGATTCATCAGGAAGAGAATCGATGGGCTTGGATTGCTCGGTAGCACGGGGCAAGGTACAAATCAACTCTGCAAAGACCAAAGACTTCTTAGACTTGGCTTTGACAAATTCCAAGTCAAACTCTTGAAGGATCACGATTCAACGAGAATATTTTCCCCCAAGCACTTGACGTGTGAGGATATAATACATTGGATTGAAATCGGCTATAATAGTGGTCCGGTGGAGTAGAATGTAATGACGGAATCTCTGGACAGCAAATACTGTTGCCAGAGCCAGTTTTTCAAAATGTGAATAACGAGTTTCAGAGTCGAGAAGACTCTTACTAAGATAGTATACCACATGTTCTATGCCGTTGTGGTCTTCCTGGAATAGCACCATACCGATGGTGGAAGTCGAAGCTGCGAGATAAAGAATGTAATCCTGTGTGTAATCGGGGGGTTGGATCAAAGGATCTTTGGTTAAGGTTGCCTTTAGATTGTCAAAGGAGCGTTGGGCTTCATCATCCCAGATAAAGGGAACGTTCTTCTTGAGAAGCCTCATATAGCCTTTTGTTATCTCGGAAAGATTGCAGATGAAACGACGTAGAAAATTTGCATGCCCTTGCAAACATTGAAGTTCTGGAATATTGGTGGGGGAAGGCAAGGCTAAGATAGCTTCTACCTTCGCAGGATCTAAACATATCCCGCTTTTGGAGACTATGAAGCCCAACAGTTTTCTGGATTCTACACAAAAGACGCACTTATGCGGATTCAAACGTATATTGTAGCGACGGCACCTTTCGAAAATGGCACTTAAGTGGTCAGGATGGTTTTCCCGGGTCCGAGAGTGAGCGGGAAGGTCATCAAGATATGGTTCTACAATATGTTTGATGTTGTGAAATGCGTAGGACATCGCCCGTTGGAAAGTTGCCCCGACATTTTTAAGGCCAAAAGGTAACTTCCGATATGCGAAAATCCCCCAAGGGTAGATAAAGGTTGTTTTGTGCTGGTCGGCTGGGAGGATATCGATCTAAGTATAGCCAGAAAAGCCATCCATAAATGAAAAGATGACACTCCTGGCACAGTTATCGATGATCTGGTCGATGAACGGAGTTGGGTAGTTGTCCTTTAGACAAGCTTTGTTCAAGTCGCAATAATCGACACAGACTCTGATCGTTCCTTGTTTCTTGGCTACGGGAACGATGTTGGATACCCATTCTGTCAATGGGACAGGATAGATGAAACCAGCACGCAAAAGTTTTTCAACTTCTGCTTTAATAGTGGCTGCCTTACGAGGATGGACAGGCCGAATTTTCTGCCGAACAAGTCGGGTGCCAGGGAATGTTGGAATTTTGTGGACCACAATCGAGGGGTCTATTCCTGGCATTTCTTCATAAATCCAAGCAAAAACATCGCGGAAGGTTTTGAAGTAGGCACTATAGAACTCCATTTCGAGGGGAGTACATGTTTTGCCGATATGTACGTTTTCCACGATACCAGGCTTCATTGAAATATCAATGGGAGTGGTTGCCATAAGGTTAGCCAAGTTTCCTTTGGAAAATACCTCATCAAGGGAAGTGGGGAACTTGGTTTGGACCATCCCAAGTGAAGTACTGGGTTTTGTGTCGGGATCAAGTGTCTGAATGGTGGGGAATGAAGATCGATGATGAAAATCTCCCCATGGTGGCTCATCACCGCACATAAACTCCATAATTGATTCGTCAGTGGGAAAAATCAAATTGAGAGGATCGATAAGTGGTGGGTATGGATGAGTCTCAGATGAGAGTTGTGCCACGGAATGATGGGTAGGACAGTCGACCCAATCTGTGGCTGATTGGATCGCTTCATATGCTGCGAGGTTTCTGTTCAAAGGCATAGAGTTGCCGTAGTCTTCAATCTGAGAGGGACTCGGAATCACCCATGAATCATTGGAAGTGGTGACATTCGATGAAATCATGTTGACTGGTTGAACATGGGTTCCCAGCTCTGGAAAAACTTCGATAAGGGATGAATCCTTCATGAGACCAACACCGATGTCTTGGAACCGGTATCGAGGTTGATCCAATAACGGGACGGTGTTCGCGGAGTTTGGATGGGAGTCTGGGATACAGTAATCAAGTTGATCAATAGTGAGAATTTTCCCTTCATGAGGAAATTGTAGAATCCAGAAGACTGTAGATGCTATGGCGGTCATGGCGTAAAACCAGTTTCGTCCAAGTAGGAGATTGTAATCCAATGGTGCATCTACGACTTCAATGTGTACGGATACTGTTTTGCCCCCCAGTTCAACACCAATTGAGGAAATGAGTCCATAAGGTTGAAAACCGTGTCCATCAAATGCCCTGAGAGTAGTGGGAGAAGACGTGACTTTGGGTGAGCCTAAGGCTCTCCAGCAGTTCAAAGACATGATCGACGTGGAAGCACCTTCATCTAACACAGTGCAATGGATGATATTTCCACGGATTTTTGTATGAACCTGAAAGGCTAACTGGTGAGAAAGCCGAGGTTTGGCATGCTCCAAGTTAAACATAATGGAGTTTGAAGTATCTGGGTCCATTGCCCCCAGTGCTGAAAGTAAGGTTCTACGCTGCGTGGGGTAGTGTTGAAGAACCTCGAGAGTCGACATGGCGCAAGGTGCTTGAGCTAGATCCTCAACAATATTGTAATTTTGGGCAGCTCACGCATTGGGATTAAATGTCGCCTTTCATATGGTGCCCTTGGGTGGGCATAGCACTGTGTCCGTAAGCGGTCTCTCGATATGGAGATGGCCGGTAGGGGGGGAATAGGAGTCGGATCTTCAACGGGATATTTTCCTTTGGCTATCTCTGATTGTTTGTTTGAACTTGGAGGATTGTCATACGTCTTTGAACGAGTGGTGATATGAATCTCCTTGTTACTCGTCATCAGGATTTCGCGATTCGTGGACGTCTCTCCGTGGGTAGGGTTGGTCGGGTTGCCCCCTTGTGGGGTTTCTTGGGAAACCATCTACTGTTGCTGTTGAGGGAAAGGGTCAGTTACAACTTCCGAGCGAGAGGATCCTTTAACAAATTTGTTGACTTCGTCCTTGTAGGGACAGTCATGTGTGTAGTGATCGTCTTGACAAATTAGGCAGGGAAACTTAGCCTTTCGACGTGGTTTCTGGTCATTGTGGGTGGGTTGTGGATTGGGGTTCTCCTGCTGGTTTTTCTTGGGTTTACCATGATTATTTTTCTTCTTTCCCCTGGATGGTTGTGACGTAGATTGAACTGCGTTCACTTCGGAGGAAATAGTAAGAGAAGTAGTGGTTTTTTAAGCAGCCTGAGGTAAAGCGGGGGAAGCAGAAGCTTGTTGTCCCGTCGAGTTGGTGGTAGGATGGGTCTTGACTGAACCGACAATACCGTCAATGGGGGGTTTAGTGGTAGGTTTCGTTGGATCAGTGTTAACGCGGGTGGCATGTGGAAGAAGTTCATGTAAAGTACCGGATTGAGTGTATACCAAATCCATGTACTGGGATGCCGAGATGGATTGTTCTTCTGTAACCAGTCCACGCATAGCGATATCTCTGGCTATGGGAGGCAAAAAGGATTTCGTGAACCAATCAGCGAGTAGCTAATCTGGAATGGGTGCCTTAATTAGCCTACGACGTCGTCGCCACTCATGGATGTGATCCGAAATGTGTGTAGAAGTGGTTTGACACAATGAGGTTAACAGTTCTATTCCAGTCTCATACCGAATGGGAAGCTGGAAATGGGTCAGAAACTGCATAGCCAAGGTGTTGAAATCACGGAAAGAGTGTTGTGGCAGCTCGATGTACCATTTTGCTGCTATGCCGGTAAGCGTACGTTGGAAGAGTCGTAGTCGAATGGAATCATCCATCAAGGAGTTGGATGAACACCAAAGATGGAAGGTCATCACGTGGTTCTTGGGGTCTTCCCCGGGCTTAGCATCGAACTTAGGAATGTCCGATGGTAGTTTGGCTGGAATGGGTGGCCAGTGAGGTTCATGCCATATAGGATCATTAATAAGCCTCGACAAATCAGGTAATTCAAGTGTGGCCAAAAAGGGAAGTTGACGGTTAGTCTGGGGGTATGAGTAATAACCGTGTGGTGCAGAGAAACCTGGGGGGCCCTGCATAGCATACTGTTGCATGTTATACCCATATGTGTTTCCCAGGGGGTACTGCTGGAAATTCTGTGGGTAGTAAGCCATCTGGTTAACCAGTTGATTGTAAGTAACTGGTTGGTGGGTGTTCTGCTGAGTGGGTATGGTACCCTAGGGTTGCGGAAACCCAGGAATGGTTGCTGCTCCTGGTTGGGGAAAAGTTCCTTGGAATTGTTGTGGTCCAGAAATGTTACCACTGTATTGAGTAAGTGGAGGGTTTCCCATAGCAGGGTTGGGGGGTGGCTGCGACGGTGGTGTCCATGGAATGCTCATTCCTCCTTGAGGAGCGAGTGGAAATTGAAGGGATGGGTTCCATGGAGTTGTCACAGCTGAAGGATAAGGGAAGCCAGAATTCAAGTTGGGGGGAATCTGAGATTTCCCCCCAGCTTGGTTCCAGTTTCCAAAAAGTGAGTAACCCCCACTCTGTGGGATTTGAGGGTCCCAAGAAGGAAGCATACCTGACGGGGGTTGTTGAGGATGAGGCCCGGTTGGAACATCGGAATAACGTTTCCCGCTGCCAGGTGTGTTGTACATACCATACTGAGCAGATGTTGCTGGTTGGGTGGGTTGTTGGATGGAGCCAATGGGTTGTCCTCCAGCAGATGGGTTGGATGGCCCTATAGGAGGAGGTTGTTGACTAAAAACGGGGTTCCCAACAAAGGGTTGTCCTCCAACTAGTTGGGTTGATGGCCCACCAGGGGGAGTTTGAATGTTGGAGTTGGGGACCACTGCAGTTGGTTGTCCACCTCCTAAGATAGTGTAAATAGTGGCCGAAGGTGATGCTCCGGTCAAAATGGAAGATCCAGCAGTATGACTTGGTGTTCTTCCGTCGCTATCCAAATATGATAGTGTGCATTGGCCAACGGTGCCAAAAGTACCGATTTGCGGAGGGGGTCTTCCATATCTGACAGGCGAGGACGGAGAAAAAACTGGGTTATCCCTCATAGAATGTGCGCCAAAAATAGGTGATGGCAGCAAATGTGGGGAGTTTAAACCAGGGGTATTGGAGTCGTCCATAGCGTGTTCAATGATAGGAGGACCGTCGAAAACTGGGTCCGAGTTCATGTCCTAAAAAGGGTTTTGGGGATCCAGCGGGAACCTAGGTATAGTAACGTCCGAAGGTCCAGAGCCGTCTACATAGGAGTGACGAAACTCTATGCTAGACGGGATGTTGGGAGCCCGACAGTCAGAAGGACTAGTAACGGGGGGATATCTAGACGTTGTCGAGAGAATTTGCTCTGTGTCATGTTTAAACCGTGCCGATGCTAACGGGGAATTTGCTAGACTAACCATACTAGACTGGATGGAAGCCATGATTTCATGTCCCGAAGGGAGGTTGGGGAGAGATATAGTACGAGGTACGTTGCTAGAAGAACTAGTTTCCTGCAGATGAATACTGGGTGACATAGTAATAACAGGCGGAAGCTCCGCCTGGGAAGTGATGAAGCCATAATCATGTTGAAAAGGTGTGTCAGGAAGTCGAGTATCTTCAATAACTTTGACGTACCCACCTGGGACTGAAATCAAGCTAGGTATATCCTGGTCGGACCCTTCGGTGGTGCCAACAGATCCATCTGTGTCATCGTGAAAAGTGTCTGATGGACGGGAGGTGTTGACATCAGGTAGGAGGATGACCTCTGGTCTAGTATTTTGGTTTGTACTAGATTCAGCCGCTGTAATAGTGTCCACTGTGGAAGATATATCTGGAATAACAGTGGGTGAAGTGACAGTGGAAATATCAGACATGCTAGTAGTTGCAAAAGCTGCAAGAGATTCTGAGACTGTGCTGTGAGTAACAGTTACAGGCAGAACTAATGATGTAGTATGTATCGGTGGTGGAATGTTCCCTCGACCAGCACCGCGGCTAGGAGGAGCGTGAATGCCTGATGCAGGTGGATCGGAGGTCCATGGCGGTGGCGGTGGTGGAGGGATTTTGCCCTGTACTCATCGTGATCTTCGTGGTTGTTCTGACATGATGACAGGAAAATTAAAATCGAGGGCAGTTTCGTAACAAAGAACTCAAAAACTCTAATGCAGCTAAGTGTGCAGAAGAGGAGCTATAAAAAGCAAGGCTCGCAGGCCAAAAAAGCAATCTCTAAAATCTATACTGAGACCGGTGTCTCAATAAGCGAGCTGATAAAAAGAATGGCCAGAATGCCAACAAGCAGTCCCTAAAAAGAAAAATGACCCTCTACAAAGATGAGATAACAAGCAAACTCCTAACTAAGAGCTGGAGACCTCAACAAGCTATATCCTTCGCAAGGTGATGAAATCCAAGTCGAACAATACAACGTGAGAGACCGCTATGAGAAGGATATCCCTCTACCAAAAGGGATCCTGGGTAAAAGATCCCTAGTAGAATAGTTACTAAGCTACCTCGTTCATGACACGTTGGAAAAGGTTTTGGGCACTTCATCCTTCCGAGGAAGACAATGATCGATGTTGCCTTAGGGCTAAGTGGAGTGCGGCATTCCAAAGAGTCCGTCCGGTTCTCAATCTCGCGGCCGTTTAACCCCTGAAAGTTAAAAACAATCAGGAGGCCCCTCCACAAACTAGCTGTGACCGTGTCAATAAATACTAGAGGATTTTAGTTCCCTAGAAGACAACAACTATGTCTCAGATGAAAATGACAAGGGGGAATTATTTTGATGCCTATCCCGGTGTCCTACCTAACTACCAAATTCTTTTGATTTCCTCAAGTGAGGTTAATGTTGGTTTAATTAGGGAGATTAATTTTAGTGGTTGTCTTACTCAATCGGGTAAATGGACGTGAAACTTGATGGTGTTATGATGACCCAAACCATGCAAATGAGAATGAATCAAAATAAACCTTGTCTTCGATGAAATCTAGCTATAGAAGAGAGAGAGTTCTTCGATCGTAAATGCATAAAATTTCTCACAAGCAATTAAAAAACCAAAGCAAAAGATTTTTCTTTTCTTTTTGTAAACAAAGCCAAACTGAAATAAACACTCTTTTTAATTCACTGATCCTACAATCTAAAATGCTTCAAATATGAGAATTTCTGTGGCAGATTTCAATGGTTAACTTCCTAATGCACAACGATGCTACTAGACCATTTTAATCAAAATAACACAATTGTTTTCCAATAATATCTTTCAGTATGAATTTTAATAAAAGTAATGGAAACAATGTGACTGTAAAAGCTACACAATTCAGTAATAGAGAACAATGGTGATGGTCTGGCTGTGATGGGAAGATCAAACCAATGCACTCAAAATGAAGGGGTGACCCTATGTGCCAAAAATGCCACTAATTCACACAACAATCAAGCTCACAACAAGGAAATAAACACACCACACAGACTATAAAATGACCAAGATGATAACAGGCAACAGCAAACACTACCTAAGGCAGAGAAAGATCAAAAAGTGACTCAGGAAACCAAGTAGGGAGAATATTTTTTACAGTATGCAGACACTACCGCATGGAAAAATGAGGCTATAGCGTGGTACTGCTAAACTACCTCTCTGGTACTAACTCAGGAAACACGGTACTATCACGCTGTAATCGGTACAGAGGGCGCGGTATTGTGGCAAAGTGTGAAAAAGTGCAACTTTTGAAAAGGAAGATGCAATTTTCAGGGTTGCTGCAAACCCAAGGGACTCAGTGATCACACAAGGAGAAAAAAAATATAGAGAGGAGGGGTGAATAAAGGTCAAAATGACCAAAATTCAAAACTGGTTTGAAGTGCAATAAAAGAAATCACAATCAAAAGATGGATGACAGTGAACTAAATCAATCAAACAAAAATCAAACCAGCAGAGTCGCCATTCTTCTGGGTAGAATTTTTCCCTATGGATAAGTCAAAATTCTCTTAACTTAAAGCAGATTCCTAACTGACTCTAAGGTAAGAACAAAACAAAACAAATGCTACCTTGAAATTCCTGAACTAACTTTCACAACAAGATTACATGCATTCAGAAACAATGAAAGATATGACTCACCTTTCAATCTCACGTTTGTCCCGCTTCTAGCTCTTGATCCAAAAGCTCCAATGTAGAACCTGTTGAAATCAAACAAAGAACAAGCATACAAGCTTCCAAATACCTTGAAGTAAAGATTAGATTCAAATCTAGACTAGATACATTCCATGTCAAGAACTTATGCAATACACATGAAATGGAAAAAACAAGACAAGTTATCTTTATTACAAACTTGAAGAATGCTTACAAAGGTTGCTTGATGTCCAAGCCAATCCTCCAGCTCCAAGTGCTTCCTCCTCTAGCTATCTCCACAATGCTGCAAGATCATAAGTTTGGTACTTCTAAGAGTCCTCCTCCTTTCCCATGGAATACCTCTCTTTTATAGTGTATGGTAGGGTTAACCAACAAGAGAGATGGGTGGATCTTGGGAGAACTTAGTGGATCAGGGTTTCTAATCACAGAAAATGAGTTAGGATCAAATCAGGGACCCCAATCCTCCAATATCTATCGAAAATCCAAAATCCCACAAGCCATGGAAAAAAGGCTATAAAAAGAGTACCGCGTCGAGTAATCTGAGCATAACGCGGTAGTACCGCGTGTCAGGGACAAAGCATAACACGGTAGTACGGACTACCGTGCACCTATAACTCAGCAAGGCGTAGTACTTAGGGTAAATAAAGTCCCAGCTGGGTTAATTCTTGATAGGGTGGATTTACCTTCAAGGATTACTCATCTTCTGGGTGGTTCAAGCAGTAGGGGAAGTGTCGTCAGCTCTTTTTGTGGTGGAGATGCGACACTGTGGAATATGGAGGTATAACAATTAGACCACCATGTGTGGGCTTGGCCCTGAAATATATATTATATTGTGGATGTATCTAGATAGACAAGTCGGCCCCATAGTGTAACTTGGCAAACAGGTTAAGTATAAATAGAGATCGGGAGATCTCTATTTGGATCACTCAGAAAGTTATATCTCTCTCACTCAAAAAGTGGTGCACTAGTGAGGAGGATGATCATCTGCTCTAGGAGACTATCTCAAGTGTATTTTGGTTGTACTTTGGTTGATCCATTTCTCTCTCTATCTCTAAGGAAGTTGTGGTGTTTTTCACCTTAGGGTTTTTCCCACGGAAACTCTATGTCTCTTGTCTCTCATGATTTTGATTCTTGTGATGCTTGTCATGCTTATTGTGATTGTTATGCATTGATATATTGTATATGTTATTCTCTTAGTAAAGATCCAATAGTATTGTAAAATTAATGCTCAAATTTTAACATGGTATCAGAGCTAACCTGAGAAGAAGACATTTTGCAGTGATGGAAACTTGAGTTTCTTATTTATTTGATTTCTCTCCATAGTTTTTGGAAAATTAGTATAGTATATTGACTCTACTCATCAAGGAGAATCTATCTGTCCAATTAGAATTCAATTATGAGCATTTTCAGATTTAGCCCTAAAAATTAGGGTTTCCACAAAAATAGGAATTTCTGAAATCTAAAGACATAGCTGGAAGCTCCTTGCAAACATCAAAGTTTAGAGCTTTGGATCGAGATTGTTGGCTGGGTAGATCTCCGAGAAACTTAGACCCTAATTCAGGGCTCTCCCTAGTGAACCCAGGAGGACAAAAAGGCAAATCTGAAGGGTAAAGCTTTGCTGATCTCAAATTCTGAATACACCAGGCTGATCAGCTCATCAAGGCGCATATTTCTATCCTTTCAGAAAGTTGAAAATCACATTTTCAATTTTTAGGGTTTTTTCGACAAACCCTAATCCAGGACCAGATCCAGTTTTCAGCATTTCAGGTGGTAAGACCTAAATCTTTTCTATTTCCATTTGAAGTACTCTTTAAGATGTCTCACCACACCAAGCTTGAGGATACGCTTGAAGGGGCTGATAACTTCCGAGCTTGGAAGTATAGGATTGGGTTAATCCTGGAAGAGAATGAGTTGGACTCATATATAAAAGAAGACATCCCTATCCCAGAGGATGAAGAGGCTAAGGTGTTGCATAAGAAGAACTTGGTCAAGGCAAAGAGAATCATTGTTTATTCTATCAAAGACCATCTCATACCCCATGTGTCTTCTCTAAAGACACCCAAGGCTATGTTTGACTCTTTGACCAAGCTATTTGAAGGAAAGAACATAAATCAGAAGATGACCCTATAGAATCAATTGAAAGGGGTCAAGACGTCGAATGGAGAAACCATTCTATCCTATTTCTCCAAGGTCTCTCAAATCAAGGAACAACTTGAAGCTGTAGATGAAATGGTGGAGAATGGTGAAATTGTTATGACTACTTTGAATGTCCTACCTAGGTCATGGGACTCTTTTATCCAGGGAATCTGTGCCAGAAAGAAGTTAATCTCCTTCAGCAGATTATGGGAAGAATGTTCTCAAGAAGAAGCAAGGCTTGTGGCAAGAGAAGAGAAGATGGGAAATTAAGATCACGCTCTCATAGCTCACACTAAGAAGGGCAAGTTCAAGAGGGAGCCATCCCATCACAAGAAGAAATATTCTCATCATTTTCACAAAGACAAGAAAGATCTAAGGTGTTTCACTTGTAATGAGAAGGGTCACTTTGCTTCAGAATGTCCCAAGAACAAAAGGGACAAACACAACAACAACAAATCCAGCAAGAAGAAGAAGGGTAACAAAAGAAGGTACCATGCTCATGCTGCTGAAGATGATGAACCTCGAAAGAAGAAGGCTACGACAGAAAGTGATGATAGTAATAATGACTCATCAAGTGAAGAAGAGTATGTTCTAATCTCTGATCTCACAGGTACTATCTCTCATGGTTGTAATGATTGGTTAATTGATAGTGGGGCTTCCAAACACATGACTGGGTTTAAGGAATCTTTTGTGAATCTATCTGAACATGAATCACCCCATAAGGTGAAACTTGGGGATGATTATCAATACCCAATCAAAGGAAGTGGTAAAGCCTCCTACAACATAGATTCTGGAAAATCTTTGAAGATGAAAGAAGTCCTTTATGTACCTAGGCTCAAGAAGAACTTACTCTCCATCTCTACATTGGATGCAAAAGGTATGAGGGTTGCATTTGTGGATGGCCAAGTCCTAATGTGGCCAAAGAGAAAGACCATAGATAATACAGTTGTGATTGGAGAGCAAGAGGGAGGTTTGTATAAATTAAAAGGACAACCTGAACATGCCATCGTGCATGAATCCATGGAGCCAAGTGAACTTTGGCATAGACGACTTGCTCATATGCACTATAGGGCACTTCCAATTGCAAGCAAGGCTGTAGAGGGTCTTCCTGAAATCAAGACCAAACATGAAGGTGTTTGCAAAGGATGTGCAAAAGGTAAGAATATTAAGAAGGCTTTCCCAAGCAGTGAAAGCAAGGCAAAAGACATCCTGGAAATCATCCACTCAGATGTATGTGGTCCTATGTCATCCAGTTCTCTAAGTGGGTATGTTTACTATGTCTCATTTATTGATGACTTCTCCAGGAAGACTTGGGTATACTTCTTAAAGAACAAAGATGAGGTGTTTGATAAGTTCAAGGAATTCAAAAACTTGATGGAGAATCAAACTGAAAAGAAGATCAAAACATTCAGATCCGACAATGGTGGAGAATTCACCTCAGGTGACTTCAAGAAGCTTTGTAGTGATTCAGGGATTAAGAGGGAGTTGACTGCTCCTTATAATCCTCAATAGAATGGAGTTGCAGAAAGGAAGAACAGAACAATCATGGAAGCAGCAAGGGCAATGCTGCATGACCAGGATCTACCTATGCATCTATGGGCATAAGCAACTAGAACAGCCGTATATGTGTAGAACAAAACACCCCACAATATATTGGACAACAAGACACCAGAAGAGGTCTTTTTTGGTAAGAAACCTGAAGTCAGCCATCTCAGAATATTTGGTTGTCCAGTATACACTCATGTCCCAAAAGAAAAGAGGACCAAACTAGATCCTTCAGGAAAGAAGGGTATCTTTGTGGGTTACAGTGAAATCTCGAAGGCTTACAGAATATACTTTCCAGGGTTCAAGAAGATTGATGTCAGTAGGGATGTAACATTTCATGAAAACTCAGCATTCATCAAATCAAGGAAGGCACCTATCGAAGTTTATGAAGAACCTAAGGAAACTAGATTTCAAGACACTACCATGACTGAAGCAATTCCAGAAGTTGTTCGTGAGTTTGAAGATCCACAAGAACCTGTAGATCCACCCCGTGAGGATAACTCTCAGAAGAGGAAACCTACATGGGCTAGAGAGCTCATTCAAGATGCAGAAATATTTGGCATTCCAGAAGAAGAACACAGAGCAAAGAAGAGAACCAGATCACATACCAGCTATGTTGCTTTACTCTGTGACATTATGAACAAAGAACCTTCCAGTTATGAAGAAGCAGCGTAAAAGAAAGAATGGAAGGATGCTATGGTTGAGGAATACCAATCAATAATGAAAAATGATGTTTGGGATGTTGTCCCAAGACCTAAAGAGAAGTTTGTTGTGACTTCCAAATGGATCTACAAAATCAAGCATGCTGCATATGGCAGTGTAGAGAAATACAAAGCAAGATTCGTAGCTCGTGGCTTCTCTCAGAAAGAGGGAATAGATTATGAAGAAAATTTTGCACCTGTAGCCAGGTATACTTCCATCAGAATAGTACTTGCCCTGGCTGCAGCAATGAAATGGAAAATACACCAGATGGATGTCAAGACTGCTTTCTTGAATGGTGTAGTTGAATAGGAAGTATATGTGGAGCAGCCACTCGGTTGTGAAATACATGACAGGGAGTCATATGTGTGCAGGTTGAAGAAATCCTTGTGTGGCTTGAAACAAGCTCCCAGAACCTGGTATGGTAGGATGGACAGTTTCCTATCTAGTTTGGGCTTTACCAAGAGTAAAGAGGATTCCAACCTGTACTACAAGGTTAAGGAAGGGAATCCTGTGATTCTACTCCTATATGTGGATGACTTATTTGTAACATGAGATGATAGACTGATTGCAGATACTAAGAGGAAGCTTGTTGTTGAGTTCGATATGAAAGATTTGGGAATGATGCATTATTTCCTAGGTATGGAGGTGTGGTAGAGTGCAGGTGGGATCTTCCTTGGTCAAGGGAAGTACACAGTAGATATCCTAAAGAGATTCGGGATGATGGATTGCAAGGCCATGGCCACACCTATGGAATCGAATCTGAAGCTTATATGTGATACTTCATCTAAGCCGGTTGATGTCTCTATGTATCGTCATATGATTGGGTCCTTGATGTACCTGACGAACACGAGACCGAATATTTGCTTTGTTGTGAACACATTGAGCCATTTCCTGATGGATCCGACGAGTGTTCACTTAGTTGCTGTAAAGCATGTCCTGAGGTACCTGAAGGGTACAGTGGATTATGGGCTCAAGTCTGAAGCAAATCAAAAGTTTAACCTGTAGGGTTATGTTGATTCAGATTGGGCTGGTAGTGTTGCAGATAGGAAGAGCACATCTGGGTGCTGCTTCAGTATGGGATCAGGTGTGATCTCTTGGTTCAGCAGGAAGCAGTCCTGTGTAGCACTGAGTACAGTTGAGGTAGAGTATGTTGCAGCATGTTCAGCTAGTTGTGAGGCAGTATGGCTACAGAAGCTATTGTCTGAGTTATTTGATCTCCCATTGGATGCTACTGGTATATTCTGCGATAACAAGAGTTGTGTGAAGATGTTTGAGAACCCAGTGTTTCATGACAGGTCGAAGCACATAGAGATCAAATATCACTATATCAGGGATATGGTGCAGAGAGGAGCTGTGAAGCTCCTGTATGTTGTGATAGACGAGCAGATTGTAGATGTGCTGATGAAGCCACTAGCCAGGGTGAAGTTCGAGTACTTCAAGGAGAGGCTTGGTGTTCTTCAGATCGAGGACACTTCAAGGAAGAAGTGATGGACACATTTGCTGAAGCCATTCCAAGCATGTTGGAAGGAGGATCCTTCACATGGCTGTGGATGTAAGCGCTGGATGATGAGCATCAGGATGATGTTCTAGTTTCTGCTTTGTATGATCAGTTGGATCATTTATATGTATATGTATGTACGCATCATGTTGGATGTTGGATATGATCAGTTGGATCATTTATATGTATGTACGCATCATGTTGGATGCTGGATATGATTAGCTGGATCATTTATATGTATATCGCATCATGTTGGATGCTGGATATGATCAGTTGGATCATTTGTATGTATTTTGTATATGCATCATGTTGGATGCTTAGACCATGTATCTGTATATGTATCAGGTGGATACATTGTATGATCAGGTAGATCATGTATGGATACATTGTGTGGATCATGTATCTATGTATCAGGTGGATACACTGTGTATGGTGATATGTATCAGGTAGATACTTGGTATGCATCAGGTAGATGCATTGTATGATCAGGTTGATCATGATGATGAGCTTCAGGATGTTGCTCCAGATGATATGTACCAGGATGGTACAGTGATGATGATCAGTATGATCATGGGCATTAGGATGATGCCTCATGCGATGATGATTCATTGGATCATGAGTATTAGGTTGATACTTGGAGGTCAGAGATGATATGTGGCAGGTTGTGCAAATAGCATGTAATCAGTCCTGGGAGATCTTGTCGATCGTGCTGCGACACATAAATGTTCCTGGGGTACTCTTTCCAGTATTGCTATGTAGTATGTAATCAGTCCTCAGATATCCGATAGGTTGAGCTGTGTGCTCGTAATTAGTCCTGGGATGAGGTATTACTACGGAGACATGTAGTCAGTCTTGGAGATCCGAGAGGTTGAGCTGTGTGCTCGTAATTAGTCCTGGGATTATCTTTAGAGATCTTGCCGGTCGTGCTGCAACACATAAATGTTCCTGGGATACTCTTTAAAGGTTTTGTCTATCCACATGTAATCAGTCCTGGAGATCCAATAGGTTGAGCTATGTGCTCATAATAAGTCTTGGGATGCTCTTTAGAGATCTTGCTGGTCGTGCTGCGGCACATAAATGTTCCTGGGATGCTCTTTAAAGGTATTGTGGAGGAGATGCATGTAATCAGTCCTGGGAGATCTTGTCGGTCGTGCTTAGGCACATAAATGTTCCTGGGATACTCCTTCCGGTATTGCATCTGCACATAAAATTTGTCCTGAGAGGCCACCTCTATCAGACCGTTCGCATAGATGATGAAGACCTACAGGTGGTGGGCCTACATCCAGTATGAAAAAGGAATGGCTCTGTAGAACTTCCTATGATGAGTAGAGTCAGAGATTGGTTGAGATAGCAGCATTAGTGACGATGATGATGACGATGATCCCGAGAAGAAGACTTGTCTAGCAGAACTGTGTCGAGAAATACCTTCCTAGTTAAGAGGGAGTGTTGATGTATATGTAACTTCGGAATGTATTTCATCTATGTATTTTATATATATTTATTGTACCCTTATAAGAGATGTGTTATTCCTCTATAAGGAAGTGTCGTCATGTGGATTGACAAGTGTTGCAAGTGTGTGTACTTGCCGATGGGTTATTAGACCACCATGTGTGGGGTCGGCCCTGAAATATATATTATATTGTGGATATATCTAGATAGACAAGTCGGCCCCATAGTGTAACTGGGAAAATAGGTTAAGTATAAATAGAGATCGGGAGATCTCTATTTGGATCACTCGGAAAGTTATATCTCTCTCACTCAGAAAGTGGCGTACTAGTGAGGATGAGGATCATCTGCTCTAGGAGACTATCTCAAGTGTATTTTGGTTGTACTTTGGTTGAGCCATTGCTCTCTCTATCTCTGAGGAAGTTGTGGGGTTTTTCACCTTAGGCTTTTCCCCACGGAAACTCTGTGTCTCTTGTCTCTCATGCTTTTGATTCTTGTGATGCTTGTCATGCTTATTGTGATTGTTATGCATTGATATACTGCATATGTTATTCTCTCAGTAAAGATCCAAGAGTATTGTAAAATTAATGCTCAAATTTTAACAAGATTCGCCACTACCGTGCCTGGGGGAAACTTGACAACGCGGTACCTTACAGTACCGTGCCTCTATTTATCACTACAGCACGACACTGTCATTCAGTACCACGCTTCCCGATACAGAGAGCGCATGGTACTATGAAGGGTGAAAAAAGCTCATTAGGGCCTGCCTAAAAATTCATTTTTCCTTACTAAAATCAAATTTTTAACCTATGAAATGAAAGAGGGGCTTGAAAACTCTTACCTGGCACAGACGGCTGTTGAAACGGTGCTCCGGATCTCCATATATGAACTCTTGAAGGTTTTTCTCTTCAATGGGTGAAATTTCCTCTTTGGGAAAATGCACACATGAAATGGTAACTTTCCATATTTACCTCTTCCTTATATAACTTTTTGACTTACTCATTATTTTATCTGGTTAAATTAAAACCCATTTCACATTGCTAATATCTGTTTCCATGAGCCTTTTTTGACAGGGTCTCCTTTAAAAATGTTCACACTAGCGTTCATTTATTTATTTGACCTTCATTTTGAGCCTACTTTATCTTTTTCGTGCTCTGGATTAAAACTTGAAAAAGATTCCAAGCGCTTTTCACACCCATGTCGTGCTTGTCAAACTCAAGAAACGGTGTCGAGCTTAGTCAACTTTACTCGTGCTTGTTAAACAATGAGGAAAGTATTATTTTGGTTGTATTTTATTCTTCTTTCGGACCAGAATAATTAAAAAATTATGAAAAAGACCATTGGAGTTCTTTTTAAGCCCTTTTCAAGACTCCCTCGTTTCGAAAAGATTGCCAAGTGATCTTGTCTCTCACACTTGTAAAAGTATTTGAAAGGTTGTCTATTCGGTGATAGGTTACCCCTTTTTCGGCCCGTCTAAACTATTTACGAGAAAGGTCTACCTCAGTCAATTTTTGATTGGGAGAGTTCTCTCGGGAATTGTTTTACACTTTTTCGGGATCGAGGGACTAAATTTATGAAAAAGTATGCTTTGGAGCCTTCTTTAAGTTTTTCAGGCTCTCTAAACGTGAAAAACTACCGAGTTTTCCTTCCTTGGACTCGTTAAAATTTGACATCGAAGGACCCACTTTGGGATGAACCCCTCCATTCTCAGGTTTGTAAAACATGTGAGATCGGACGCATCTATAAGATGAGCTACACCGAGCATCTGTTATCCTCTTCAAGCTCGTAAAAAAACAAAGAGGTACTCATCCATCATGTTGGGGGAAAATGGGAAACAAGTCAAGTTTATTTTGTTGGCAGCTTGTCAGTCGTCACCTTTGAGCATGGCATGTGTCTGTCCCTTGTCTATTTTTGGGTATCTATTCTTCCTGAGTTATGGTCATCATTCTGAGTCGTCTCTCTGGACATGAGCCTACTCGTTCGGTGTCTATCCTTTGCTATCAATAATCCCTGCTGCCAGGTCCTGCTTCATGTCGTTATATGTTCAAAGGGTTACATCATTCAAAGTCATTTATTGTGTCAGACTTCTGTTGTGTCAGTACAGGTCCTATTGTTTCATCATTCCATAGTATCTTTCGTTTTGGTTTCTTGTCGATGATGTGGGAATCATTATGGCCCACCTTCGACGAGTCTATTCCCATCAACGCCAAATCACTATCTGGGAATTGGACTTAGGAATCAACCACTAGTACCTTGGTACCTGCATGCCTCAATGGTAGGTCTCCTTGTGTTTGATAATAGGTTTACATCATTGGCCTCTGATCGAACGATCTCTCGAATGCTCGACATCAACTCATTCATTCGCATTTCATTGAGTTGTACTATAGATACCTTGGGGATCATCGTCATCATTGGTGATTTCCCTCGCATTTGTTAACGGTTCACATCACTGACCGGTAATCAAATG
Organism: Larix kaempferi; assembly: GCA_027924585.1. Taxonomy (NCBI): domain Eukaryota; kingdom Viridiplantae; phylum Streptophyta; class Pinopsida; order Pinales; family Pinaceae; genus Larix; species Larix kaempferi. The sequence goes on along the minus strand of BSBM01000687.1, from coordinate 12,176,202 downwards.
GTTTCTACCATGTTCGACTTCAACACCTTGTAATCATATGGCTAGATTTGTATCATTTGCGATTAAGTAGAAGACCCTGGACACACCTTTGTACTTTGATTATGTCCAGGTTGTGATAGAATCTCTCTTGTATTGTCACACATATCCACTTTTGTATTGGTCATGGCTGTGTCATTACTGTCTCATGGATCTATGCTTGTTCATAGTAGCCATGATTTGTTTAGAGTCTCTATCATCTCAGTACTCATGGATCTGCAATGTATTGGTCGACAGCCATGCTTTGAGTCAATTGTTTCCGAGCATGGGAATGCCCGCCTCGGTGGTATATCTGACATTTTGTTTCTGTTTCAGCTCCTCGATGCTATCTCTGCACAGTATTTGTCAATTCTTTCGGCCATCAGTCTCTTCTGACCTCACACTTTAGGGGTCATATGTTATACCTCCATATTTCACAGTGTCACATCTTCCCAATTAAAAACATTTGACAACACTTCCCCTGCTGCTGAAAACACCCAAAAGGGAAAAGTAATGAATGACCCATAAAGACAAACCTGTCATGTCACCAGACAAACCCAACTAAGACCCATCTACCAACACTACCGCGTTATGCTCTCCTGTTTCTGCGCAGTAGTCCCCACTACCGCTCTATGCTCTTTCACTGTTGCGTGGTACTATCGCGTTATGCTCACTTTCAGGGGCGCGGTAGTCCTTTTTTAGCCCTTTTTCCATGGCTTGTGGGATCTTGATATTCGAGAGATTTTTTAGGATTGGCATCTCTGATTGAATCCTAACTCACCTTCTCAGATTACTGGGTCTAATCCACTAAACACTCCCAAGATCCATTCTTCTCTCTTGTTGGTTAATCCTCCTACACACTATAAGAGAGAGACCTTCCATGAGAAAAGGGGAAGGACTCTTTGAGATATCAAACCTATGTTCTTAGATCTTTGTGGAGATAGCTAGAGGAGAAAGCACTTGGAGCTGGGAGTTGGCTTGGATATGAAGCAACCATTGTAAGTAACTTCAAGTTTGCAATAAAACATAGCTTGTCTTGTTTCCCAAATTGTGTGTATGATCTTGTTTTGAGTCATATGATTTGTTTCTGTTATAGATTTAGATTCTAACATATATTTCAAGTTCCTAGAAGATTGTATGTGCTTGTACCTTGGTTCATTCGCGAGGACTTGAGGATTGGAGCAACAATTAGGGTGAGTGATTAAATAAAAGGTCAGTCAGATCTCTTCCATCTCTTCCAACAATATGATCTTGAAGGATTTGTTTGATTCTAGGAATTCAAGGTAGCATTTTTTATCTTTTTATCTTAGTTTAGAGTCAGTTAAGTCTACTTTAACCTAAGAGAGTTTCTACCTATCCGTAGGGAGAAATATCTACAACAAAAACTTGCTTGTTGAACTTTCTTCCAAGTGTGACTAGGGAAGGTCCACACATTAGAATGAAGGGTCCTAACACCCTTGGGAGGCATAACCATCATGTTTTCCATGGTGGTGAAACATATATATTCTCACTTACACATGGTGTGGCAATTTGAGGTATAACAGATGCCCCCTAAAGTGTGAGGTCAGAAGGAATCTGATAGCTGAAACACTTCACAAATAATAAGTCTGCAAGGATATCTGAAGGAGAGTTGGAGAAGACCTGCAAGCAAATATCGACAATATGTCTAACGAACTCGAGGCGGGCACACCGATGCTCGAAAAAACTAACTGAAAGAATAGCTGCCAACCAATACATTGCAGATCCATGATAGTACTGACTTAACAATGACTGGATACAAATCATGGCTACTAGACTACAAGCGTAGATCCATTATAAGACAATGACACAGCCACGACCAGTACAAGAGTGGATTTGTGTGGCAGTATAGTAACGAGGTCACCAACATAATATATATGTGGGAACCTACTCACAAAAATCTCCATCGCAACTTGGATGTGCTAAAAATACTTCAGAACCATCTAGGGTCTTCTACTCGATCCAAAATCGATATAAATCTAACCATGTGATTACAAGGTGCTGAAGTCGAACATGGTAGAAACCACTTGGTTACCAGTCAGTGATTCGAACCGTTAACAAGTGTGAGGGAAATCACCAATGACGAAAATGAGTCCCAAGGTATCAAATGATCTCGTGGATGTTCGATGTTAACTCATCTATTCACATTTCGTCGAGATGATCCTATGAGTCTTGCAAGGGTGATGTTGGAGAGCTTGGAAGAAGGTGCTGCTACTTTGGACATCAAGGTATAAAATTGTAATCAGCTTCTTATGGCTTTCTTATCATTAATATAACTTAGCCTATTCCTCTCATTTTCATGTCTTTAATGATGAATGCATGGAATTGTCTATGTTTTGATAGTTAGATCTTTGTTTATACATATATTGATTTGGAGAAGGTGTTGTATTTCCTTTGTGAACAGGTTCATAAGTCCATAATCGAAGGCTCGAGCTAGAGCAACTTAGGAGCAGCAAGGACAACCATCAAAGCAATGTACGCCATCTACTTGCTTTGTATTTCCATAGCTTGTTAGCTGATGTGTGAGCTAGATCTAGGAGGACTATAGTGTCTATTTGTTTCATCTATGTCTTCGGTAGGCCACTAGGGGCCTTTTCTAATCCCCAGGGAATATCTACCCATCTGTAGGGAGAAAATCTCACAATAGAAACTGGCGACTCTACTGGGGATTATAGGTTTAGTGTTTCGAAGATCATCCCCCATAGCTCATGGACGGCTTTCCTTAAGTAGGATTTGGGAGACCAACCACTAAGAGGAGATTATGGATCTAAGTGAATAATATCTGGATCAAGGATCTAAACCATGCCAAGGAAGGAATGTGAGATGGTATTCGAAGGGGTACCTTATCCCAAGAAAATCTCCATGAGATCCAAGATCCAAAATCAAAGGTATAAGCCAAAACCAAAACTACCGCTTCCCTTTAACTAAGCAAAGCGCGGTAGTACCCCTTCCCCATAGGCATGCAACATGCGGTAGTTTGACACTACCACTCCCCCATAGGCATGCAGGGAACGGTAGTTCCAGAAGACCTAATTTTTGGAGGTGGTTAATGTGGGTTTCGACCCCTTTCTTGTTGGACTTTCTTCCAAGTGTGACTAGGGAAGGCGCCAACATTAGAATGAAGGGTCCTAGCACCCTCAGGAGCCATAAGCATCATGTTTTCCATGGCGGTGAAACATATATATTCTCACTTACCCTCAGGGAACATAAGCATCATGTTTTACATGGCGTGGCAATTTGAGGTATAACAGATGCCCCCTAACGTGTGAGGTCAGAAGGAATCTGATGGCCGAAACACTTTACAAATAATAAGTCTGCAACTATATCTGAAGGATAGTTGGAGAAGAGCTGCAAGCGAATATCGACAATATGTCTAACGAACTCGTGGCATGCACACCCATGCTCGGAACAACTGACTGAAAGCATGGCTGCCGACCAATACAATGCCGATCGATGATAGAATTGACTTAACAATGACTGGAGACAAATCATGGCTACTAAACTACAAGCTTAGATCCATGATAAGACAATGACACAGCCACGACGTACAAGAGTGGATCTGTGTGACAGTACATCAATGAGGTCACCAACATAATAAATATGTGGGAACCTACTCAAAAAAATCTCCATCGCAACTTGGATGTGCTAAAAAGACTTCAGAACCATCCAGGGTCTTCTACTCGATCCCAAATCGATACGAATCTAACCATGTGATTACAAGGTGTTGAAGTCGAACATGGTAGAAACCACTTGGTTACGGGTCAATGACTGGAACCGTTAACAAGTGTGAGGGAAGTCACCAATGACGAAAATGACTCCGAAGGTATCAAATGATCTCGCAGATTGTAATGTCCCCAGCTTGACCCTATTGCATTAATATTGTAAATGATGTAAATATTTTTATTTAGTCATGGTGAGGAGCTCAAGGCCAAGGCCCCGCCATTGACTTATCGTTCTATGTATCGGCAATTAGAATGGATGCATAGAGTTCTTGTGCTAGCAGTGCACAATGTAAAATCGGACATCATGTAAATATGCAATTTTAATGAAAAACCCACAACTAGCTACGCAATGCAACAAAGAGATGGGGGCATGATCTTTACAAGGAATAGGGAGGGAAAATAACCAAACCCTTGAGCCATGGTGTTAAGCCATTTCATTGAGGAAACCCATGAACTCTCAACTACCCATTTGGTCTCATGCACCCCATCATTTAATTCTTCCAAGAATTGGTTGAGACAATTAATGCCTTGGGATGGGAGAGGTATGGCTGTCAATTTTCATGTATGGGCAAGACAACAACTTGGGGAATCGAGTTTTGGTTTGCTGGGAAAGAAAACCCCCATGAAATTGTGCCAAAAGCCATTCTTCACGGATGGCATTCATCCTCCCACGCAGTCTGAGCTTGTTGGGGTTTTATCCTTCACGTTTTTCACCATTTCCTACATTATCCCATGTCTGCAAACTCGTTTTGGTTAGCTCAGTTGCTGGGAGAAGAGAGCCATGATTTTTGGGGTTATGGAGGCCGTTTCTTCCCACGAAATGCCCATGAGCATTGTCTGAAAACGATTCTGCTTTCTTGGGGTTGATTTCCCACTTCCTCCTTTTCGTTTTTGGTTGCCCACGTTTTTCTGGAACTGGTAGAAACCCACTGTTGGGAACTTCACTGTATAAGCGTTTTTCTCATGCCCAACACATATGCTTTTGATGTTATATGCATCCATCTCTTAACAGCCTGAAAAACCCAACTGCTGATTGGCTTGGCTGATTCTAGTATACCTTTGGCTATGCGAGAGCCTGCTTTCCCCTTTTTCCTTGTGGAGATCATACCCAGCTCGGGGGTGGCAGTGGTGCTGAGAGATTGAGGAGCACACTGGCCTACGGTTGGGTGGAACATTGCAGAAGCGTAGCTGGTTGCTCAGGGGCTACTTGGTTTAAGATAAGTATTTTCATTTGATGGTTTGATATGGCTTAATTGAGGAATGACATGAAAATCTGGAATGTATGATGAATGTGAAATTAATATTACTTCCGTTGTGTTTTTCTTGTATTATACATTTCCATATGTTAGCTGAATGCTTACTTAGTAAGTACATGGGCTAGATGCCCGGTTTTAGCATCATGATCCTCTCTATCATGCTGGTAAGATAGGAGGGGACATTACACGGATGTTCGACGTCAACTCATCTATTCACATTTCGTCGAGATGATCCTATGAGTCTTGCAAGGGTGATGTTGGAGAGCTTGGAAGGAGGTGCTGCTACTTTGGACATCCAGGTATAACATTGTAATCAGCTTCTTTTGTCTTTCTTATCATTAATATAACTTAGCCTATTCCTCTCATTTTCATGTCTTTAATGATGAATGCATGGAATTGTCTATGTTTTCATAGTTAGATCTTTGTTTATACATATATTGCTTTGGAGAAGGTGTTGCATTTCCTTTGTGAACAGGTTCATAAGTCCATAATCAAAGGCTCAAGCTGGAGCAACTTAGGAGAAGCAAGGAAAACCATCAAAGCAAGGTACACCATCTACTTGCTTTGTATTTTCGTAGCTTGTTAGCTGATGTGTGAACTAGATCTAGGAGGACTATAATGTCTATTTGTTTCATCTCTGCCTTGGGTAGGCAACTAGGGGCCTTTTATAATCCCAAGGGGATATCCACCCATCCATAGGGAGAAAATCTCACAACAGAAACTCGCGACTCCGTTGGGGATCATAGGTTTAGTGTTTTCAAGATCATCCCCCATAGCTCATGGATGGCTCTCTTTAAGTAGGATTTGGGAGGCCAACCACTAAGAGGAGATTATGGATCTAAGTGAATAATATTTTGATAAGGGATCTAAACCATGCCAAGGAGGGAATGTGAGATGGTATTCAAAGGGGTACGTTATCCCAAGAAAATCTCCATGAGATCGAAGATGCAAAATCAAAGGGATAAGCCTAATCCAAAACTACCGCTCCCGTATAACTAAGCAAAGCGCGGTAGTACCGCTCCCCCATAGGCATGCAGCATGTGGTAGTTTGACACTACTGCTCCCCCATAGGCATGCAGGACGCGGTAGTTCCAAAAGGCTTAATTTTTTGAGGTGGTTAATGTGGGTTTCGACCCCTTACTTGTTGGACTTTCTTCCAAGTGTGACTAGGGAAGGTACCAACATTAGAATGAAGGGTCCTAACACCCTCAGGAGGCATAAGCATCATGTTTTCCATGGCAATGAAACATGTATATTCTCAATTACACATGGTGTGGAAATTTGAGTAATAACAGATGCCCCCTAAAGTGTGAGGTCAGAAGGAATCTGATGGTCGAAACACTTTACAAATAATAAGTCTGCAACGATATCTGAAGGAGAGTTGGAGAAGAGCTGCAAGCGAATATCGACAATATGTCTAACGAACTCGAGGCATGCACACCCATGCTCGGAACAACTGACTGAAAGCATGGCTGCCGATCAATACAATTCAGATCCATGATAGTACTAACTTAACAATGATTGGAGACAAGTCATGGCTACTAGACTACAAGCGTAGATCCATGATAATACAATGACACAACGACGACTAGTACAAGAGTGGATCTATGTGATAGTAAATCAATGAGGTCAGCAACATAATATATATGTGGGAACCTACTATAAAAAATCTCCATCAAAAGTTGGATGTGCTAAAAAGACTTCAGAACCATCCAGGGTCTTCTACTCGATCCCAAATCGATACGAATCTAACCATGTGATTACAAGGTGTTGAAGTCGAACATGGTAGAAACTAGTTGTTCATCGGTCAATGATTGGAACCGTTAACAAGTGCGAGGGAAATCACCAATGATGAAAATGACTCCGAAGGTATCAAATGATCTCGCGGATATTTGACGTCAACTCATCTATTCACATTTCGTAGAGATGATCCTGAGTCTTGCAAGGGTGATGGTTGAGAGCTTGGATGGAGGTGCTGCTACTTTGGACATCAAGGTATAACATTGTAGTTAGCTTCTTTTGGATTTATTATCATTAATATAACTTAGCCTATTCCTCTCATTTTCATGTCTTTAATGATTAATGCATGGAATTGTCTATGTTTTGATAGTTAGATATTTGTTTATGCATATATTGCTTTGGAGAAGGAGTTTTATATCCTTTGTGAACAGTTTCATAAGTCCATATTCAAAGGCTCGAGCTGGAGCAACTTAGGAGCAGCAAGGTACGCCATCTACTTGCTTGGTATTTCCATAGCTTGTCCGCTGATGTATGAACTAGATCTAGGAGGACTATAGTGTCTATTTGTTTCATCTCTGTCTTGGGTAGGAAAATAGGGGCCTTTTGTAATCCCAAGGGGATATCTACCCATTTGTGGGGAGAAAATCTCACAACAGAAATTGGCGACTCCACTAGGGATCATAGGTTTAGTGTTTCCAAGATCATCCCCCATAGCTCATATATGGCTCTCTTTAATTAGGATTTGGGAGGCCAACCACTAGGAGGAGATTATGGATCTAAGTGAATAATATGTGGATCAAGGATCTACACCATGCCAAGGAGGGAATGTGAGATGGTATTCGAAGGGGTACCTTATCCCATGAAAATCTCCATGAGATCCAAGATCCAAAATCAAAGGGATAATCCTAAACCAAAACTACCGCTCCCCTATAACTAAGCAAAGCACGGTAGTACCGCTCCTCCATAGGCATGCAGCATGCGGTAGTTTGACACTACCGCTCCCCCGTAGGCATGCAGGGCGCGGTAGTTCCAAAAGAATTAGTTTATTGAGGTGGTTAATGTGGGTTTCGACCCCTTGCTTGTTGGACTTTCTTCCAAGTGTGACTAGGGAAGGTGCAAACATTAAAATGAAGGGTCCTAACACCCTCAGGAGGCATAAGCATCATGTTTTCCATGGTGGTGAAACATGTATATTCTCACTTACACATGGCGTGGAAATTTGAGGTATAACAGATGCCCCCTAAAGTGTGAGTTCAGAAGGAATCTGATGGCCGAAACACTTTACAAATAATAAGTCTACGAGGATATCTGAAGGAGAGTTGGAGAAGAGATGCAAGTGAATATCGACAGTATGTCTAATGAACTCGAGGCGGGCACACCCATGCTCGAAACAACTAACTTAAAGTATGGTTTCCGACCAATACATTGCAGATCCAAGATAGTATTGACTTAACAATGACTGGAGACACATCATGGCTACTAGACTACAAGCGTAGATCCATCATAAGACAATGACACAACCACGACCAGTACAAGAGTGGATCTATGTGAATTACATCAATGATGTCACGAACATAAGATATATGTGGGAACCTACTCAAAGAAATCTCCATTGTAACCTGGATGTGCTAAAAAGACTTCGGAACCATCCAGGGTCTTCTACTCAATCCCAAATCGATACGAATCTAACCATCTGATTACAAGGTGTTGAAGTCGAACATGGTAGAAACCACTTGGTTACCGGTCAATGATTGGAATCATTAACAAGTGCGAGGGAAGTCACCAATGACGAAAATGACTCCCAAGGTATCAAATTATCTTGCGGATGTTCGACGGCAACTCATCTATTTATGTTTCGTCAAGATGATCCTATGATTCTTGCAAGGGTGATGTTGGAGAGCTTGGAAGGATGTGTTGCTACTTTGGACATCAAGGTATAACATTGTAATCAGCTTCTTTTGGCTTTCTTATCATTAATATAACTTAGCCTATTCCTCTCATTTTCATGTCTTTAATGATGAATGCATGGAATTGTCTATGTTTTGATAGTTAGATCTTTGTTTATACATATATTCCTTTGGAGAACGTGTTGTATTTCCTTTGTGAACAGGTCCACAAGTCCATAATCAAAGGCTTGTGCTGGAGCAATTTAGGAGAAGCAAGGACAACCATCAAGGAAAGGTACGCCATCTACTTGCTTTGTATTTCCATAGCTTGTTAGATGATGTGTGAGCTAGATCTAGGAGGACTATAGTGTCTATTTGTTTCATCTCTGTCTTGGCTAGGAAACTAGGGGCCTTTTCTAATCCAAAAGGGATATCCACCCATCCGTACGGATAAAATCTCTCAACATAAACTGGCGACTCCTATGGCGATCATAGGTTTAGTGTTTCCAAGATCATCCCCCATAGCTCATGGATGGATCTCTTTAAGTAGGATTTGGGAGGCCAACCACTAAGAGGAGATTATGGATCTAAGTGAATAATATGTGGCTCAAGGATCTAAACCATGCCAAGGAGGGAATGTGAGATGGTATTCGAAGGGGTACCTTATCCCAAGAAAATCTCCATGATATCCACGATCCAAAATCAAAGGGATAAGCGTAAACCAAAACTACCGCTCCCCTATAGGCATACAGTACGCGGTAGTTTGACACTACCGCTCGTCGATAGGCATGGACGGCGTGGTAGTTCCAGAAGACTTAATTTTTTGAGGTGGTTAATGTGGGTTTCGAGCCCTTGCTTGTTGGAATTTCTTCCAAGTGTGACTAGGGAAGGTGCCAACATTAGAATGAAGGGTCCTGACACCCTCAACAGGAATAAGCATCATGTTTTCCATGTCGGTGAAACGTGTATATTCCCACTTACACATGGCGTGGGAATTTGAGGTATAACAGGTGCCCCCTAAAGTGTGAGGTCAGAAGGAATCTGATGGCCGAAACACTTTACAAATAATAAGCCGACAAGGATATCTGAAGGAGAGTTGGAGAAGAGTTGCAAGAAAATATTGACAATATGTCTAACGAACTCGAGGCGGGCACACCCATACTCGGAACAACTGACTGAAAGCATGGCTGCCAACCAATACATTATAGATCCATGATAGTACTGACTTAACAATGGCAGTAGACAAATCATGGCTACTAGAATACAAGCGTAGATCCATGATAAGAAAATGACACAGCTACGACCAGTACAAAAGTGGATCTGTGTGACATTACATCAATGAGATCACCAACATAATATATATGTGGGAACCTACTCAAAAAAATCTCCGTCATAAGCTGGATGTGCTAAAAAGACTTTAGAACCATCTAGGGTCTTCTACTTGATCCCAAATCGATACGAATCTAACCATGTGATTACAAGGTGTTGAAGTCGAACATGGTAGAAACCAGTTGTTCATCGGTCAATGATTGGAACCGTTAACAAGTGCGAGGGAGATCACCAATGACGAAAATGACTCCGAAGGTATCAAATGATCTCGCAGATGTTCGACGTCAACTCATCTATTCACATTTCATAGAGATGATCCTATGAGTCTTGCAAGGGTGATGGTTGAGAGCTTGGAAGGAGGTGCTGCTACTTTGGACATAAAGGTATAACATTGTAGTTAGCTTCTTTTGGCTTTATTATCATTAATATAACTTAGCCTATTCCTCTCATTTTCATGTCTTTAATGATGAATGCATGGAATTGTCTATGTTTTGATAGTTAGATCTCTGTTTATACATATATTGCTCTGGAGAAAGGTGTTGTATTTCTTTTGTGAACAGGTTCAAAAGTCCATAATCAAAGGCTCGAGCTGGAGCAACTTAGGAACAGCAAGGACAACCATCAAAGCAAGGTACGCCATCTACTTGCTTTGTTTTTCCATAGCTTGTTAGCTGATGTGTGAGCTAGATCTAGGAGGACTATAGTGTCTATTTGTTTCATCTCTGTATTGGGTAGGCAACTAGGGGCCTTTTCTAATCCCAAGGGGATATCTACCTATCCGTAGGGAGAAAATCTCACAACAGAAACTAGCGACTCTGTTGGGGATCATAGGTTTAGTGTTTCCAAGATCATCCCCCATAGCTCATGGATGGCTCTCTTTAAGTAGGATTTGGGAGGCCAACCACTAGGAGGAGATTATGGATCTAAGTGAATGATATCTGGATCAAGGATCTAAACCATGCCAAAGAGGGAATGTGAGATGATATTCGAAGGGGTACCTTATCCCATGAAAATCTCCATGAGATCCAAGATCCAAAATCAAAGGGATAGGACTAAACCAAAACTACCGCTCCCTTGTAACTAAGCAAAGCGCAGTAGTATCGCTCCCCTGTAGGCGTGCAGGGCGCGGTATTTCCAGAAGAGTTATTTTTGGAGGTGGTTAATGTGGGTTTCGACCCCTTGCATGTTGGAATTTCTTCCAAGTGTGACTTGGGAAGGTGCTAACCTTAGAATGAAGGGTGCTAAAACCCTCAGGAGGCATAAGCATCATGCTTTCCATGGTGGTGAAACAGGTATATTCTCACTTACACATGGCATGGAAATTTGAGGTATAATAGATGCCCCCTAAAGTGTGAGGTCGGAAGGAATTTGATGGACGAAACACTTTACAAATAATAAGTCTGCAAGGATATCTGAAGGAGAGTTGGAGAAGACCTGCAAGCAAATATCGACAATATGTCTAATGAACGCGAGGCGGGCATACCCATGCTCGGAAAAATGGAATGAAAGCATGGCTACCGACCAATATACTGTAGATCCATGATAGCAGTGACTTAACAATGATTGGAGACAAATCATGGCTACTAGACTAAGAGCGTAGATCCATGATAAGACAATGACACAGCCATGACGAGTACAAGAATGGATATGTGTGGCAGTACATCAATGAGGTCACCAACATAATATATCTGTGGGAACCTACTCAAAAAATCTCCACCGCAACCTGGATGTGCTAAAAAGACTTCAGAACCATCCAGGGTCTTCTATTCGATCCCAAATCGATACGAATCTAACCATGTGATTACAAGGTGTTGAAGTCGAACGTGGTAGAAACCACTTGGTTACCGGTCAATGATTGGAACCGTTAACAAGTGCGAGGGAAATCACCAATGACGAAAATGACTCCCAAGGTATCAAATGATTTCGTGGATGTTTGACGTCAACTCATCTATTCACATTTCGTCGAGATGATCCTATGCGTCTTGCAAGGGTGATGTTGGAGAGCTTGGAAGGAGGTGCTGCTACTTTGGACATCAAGGTATAGCATTGTAATTAGCTTCTTTTGGATTTATTATCATTAATATAACTTAGCCTATTCCTCTCATTTTCATGTCTTTAATGATGAATGCATGGAATTGTCTATGTTTTGATAGTTAGATCTTTGTTTATACATATATTGCTTTGGAGAAAGGTGTTGTATTTCCTTTGTGAACAGGTTCATAAGTCCATAATCAAAGGCTCGACCTGGAGCAACTTAGGAGCAGCAAGGACAACCATCAAAGCAAGGTACGCCATCAACTTGCTTTGTATTCCATAGCTTGTCAGCTGATGTGTGAGCTAGATCTAGGAGGACTATAGTGTCTATTTGTTTCATCTCTGTCTTGGGCAGGCAACTAGGGGCCTTTTCTAATCCCAAAAGGATATCTACCCATCCGTAGGGAGAAAATATCACAACAGAAACTGGCGACTCCATTGGGGATCATAGGTTTAGTGTTTCCAATATCATCCCCCATAGCTCATGGATCGCTCTCTTTAAGTAGGATTTGGGAGGCCAACCACTAGGAGGAGATTATGGATCTAAGTGAATAATATGTGGATCAAGGATTTAAACCATGCCAAGGAGGGAATGTGAGATGGTATTCGAAGGGGTACCTTATACCAAGAAAATATCCATGAGATCCAAGATCCAAAATCAAAGGGATAAGCCTAAACCAAAACTACCACTCGCCTATAACTAAGCAAAGCGCGGTAGTACCGCTCCCCCATAGGCATGCAGCACGGGGTAGTTTGATAGTACCACTCCCCCATAGGCATGAAGGGCGCGGTAGTTCAAGAAGACTTAATTTTTTGAGGTGGTTAATGTGGGTTTCGACCCCTTTCTTGTTGGACTTTCTTCCAAGTGTGACTAGGGAAGGTGCCAACATTAGAATGAAGGGTCCTAACACCCTTAGGAGGCATAAGCATCATGTTTTCCATGGTGGTGAAACATGTATATTCTCACTTACACATGGCGTTGTAATTTGAGGTATAACAGATGCCCCCTAAAGTGTGAGGTCAGCAGGAATCTGATGGCCGAAACACTTTACAAATAATAAGTCTGCAAGGATATCTGAAGGAGAGTTGGAGAAGAGATGCAAGCAAATATAGACAATATGTCTAACGAACTCGAGGTGGGCACATCCATGCTCGGAACAACTGATTGAAAGCATGGTTTGCGACCAATACACTGCAGATCCATGATAGTACTGACTTAACATTGACTGGAGACAAATCATGGCTACTAGACTGCAAGCATAGATCCATGATAAGACAATGACATAGCCATGACCAGTACAAGAGTGGATCTGTGTGACAGTACATCAGTGAGGTCACCAACATAATATATATGTGGGAACATACTCAAAAAAATCTCCATCGCAACCTGGATGTGCTAAAAAGAATTCAGAACCATTCAGGGTCTTCTACTCGATCCCAAATCGATACGAATCTAACCATGTGATTACAAGGTGTTGAAGTCGAACGTGGTAGAAACCACTTGGTTACCGGTCAATGATTGGAACCGTTAACAAGTGCGAGGGAAATCACCAATGACGAAAATGACTCCCAAGGTATCAAATGATTTCGCGGATGTTCGACGTCAACTCATCTATTCACATTTCGTCGAGATGATCCTATGCGTCTTGCAAGGGTGATGTTGGAGAGCTTGGAAGGAGGTGCTGCTACTTTGGACATCAAGGTATACCATTGTAATCAGCTTCTTTTGGCTTTCTTATCATTAATATAACTTAGCCTATTCCTCTCATTTTCATGTCTTTAATGATGAATGCATGGGATTGTCTATGTTTTGATAGTTAGATCTTTGTTTATACATATATTGCTTTGCAGAAAGGTGTTGTAATTCCTTTGTGAACAGGTTCATCAGTCCAAAATCAAAGACTCGAGCTGGAGAAACTTAGGAGCAGCAAGGACATCCATCAAAGCAAGGTACGCCATCTACTTTCCTTGTATTTCCATAGCTTGTCAGCTGATGTGTGAGCTAGATCTAGGAGGACTATAGTGTCTATTTGTTTCATCTCTTTCTTGGGTAGGCAACTAGGGGCCTTTTGTAATCCCAAGGGGATATCTACCGATCTGTAGGGAGAAAATATCATAACAGAAACTGGCAACTCCGCTGGGGAGCATAGGTTTAGTGTTTCCAAGATCATCCACCATAGCTCATGGATGGCTCTCTTTAAGTAGGATTTGGGAGGCCAACCACTAGGAAGAGATTATGGTTCTAAGAGAATAATATGTGGATCAAGGATCTAAACCATGCCAAGGAGGGAATGTGAGATGGTATTCGAAGGAGTTCCTTATCCCAAGAAAATCTCCATGAGATCCAAGATCCAAAATCAAAGGGATAAGCCTAAACCAAAACTACTGCTCCCCTATAACTAAGAAAAGCGCGGTAGTACCACTTCCCCATAGGCATGCAACACGAGGTAGTTTGACACTACCACTCCCCCATAGGCATGAAGGGTGCGGTAGTTCCATAAGACTTAATTTTTGGAGGTGGTTAATGTGGGTTTCGACCCCTTGCTTGTTGGACTTTCTTCCAAGTGTGACTAGGGAAGGTGCCAACATTAGAATGAAGGGTCCTAACACCCTCAAGAGGCATAAGCATCATGTTTTTCATGGCGGTGAAACACGTATATTCTCACTTACACATGGTGTGGCAATTTGACGTATAAGAGATGCCCCCTAAAGTGTGAGGTCAGAAGGAATCTGAGGGCCGAAACACTTTACAAATAATAAGTCTGCATGGATATCTGAAGGAGAGCTGGAGAAGAGCTACAAGCAAATATCGACAATATGTCTAACGAACTCGAGGCGGGCACACCCATGCTCGGAACAACTAACTGAAAGCATGGCTGCCGACCAATACACTGTAGATCCATGATAGCACTTACTTAACAATGAGTGGAGATGAATCATGGCTACTAGACTACAAGCGTAGATCCATGATAGGACAATGACACAGCCACGACTAGTACAAGAGTGGATCTATGTGACAGTACATCTGTGAGGTCACCAACGTAATATATATGTGGGAACCTACTCAAAAAAATCTCAATCGCAACTTGGTTGTGCTAAAAAGACGTCAAAACCATCCAGGGTCTTCTCTTCGATCTGAAATCGATACAAATCTAACCATGTGATTACAAGGTGTTGAAGTCGAACATGGTAGAAACCACTTGGTTACGTGTCAAGGATTGGAACCGTTAACAAGTGCGAGGGAAATCACCAATGACGAAAATGAGTCCCAAGGTATCAAATGATCTCGCGGATGTTCGACGTCAAATCATCTATTCAAATTTCTTCGAGATGATCCTATGCGTCTTGCAAGGGTGATGTTTGAGAGTTTGGAAGGAGGTGCTGCTACTTTGGACATCAAGGTATAGCATTGTAATCAGCTTCTTCTGGCTTTCTTATCATTAATATAACTTAGCCTATTCCTGTCATTTTCATGTCTTTAATGATGAATGCAGGGAATTGTCTATGTTTTGATAGTTAGATCTTTGTTTATACATATATTGCTTTGGAGAAAGGTGTTGTATTTCATTTGTGAACAGGTTCATAAGTCCATAATCAAAGGCTCGAGCTGGAGCAACTTAGGAGAAGTAAGGACAACCATCAAAGCAAGGTACGCCATCTACTTTCTTTGGATTTCCATAGCTTGTCAGCTGATGTGTGAGCTAGATCTAGGAGGACTATAGTGTCTATTTGTTGCATCTCTGTCTTGTGTAGGCACCTAGGGGAATTTTCTAATCCCAAGGGGTTATCTACCCATCCTTAGGGAGAAAATATCATAACAGAAACTGGCGACTCTGTTGGGGAGCATAGGTTTAGTGTTTCCAAGATCATCCCCCATAGCTCATGGATGGCTCTATTTAAGTAGGATTTGGGAGGCCAACCACTAGGAGGAGATTATGGATCTAAGTGAATCATATGTGGATCAAGGATCTAAACCATGACACGGAGGGAATGTGAGATGGTATTCGAAGGGGTACCTTATACCAAGAAAATATCCATGAGATCCAAGATCCAAAATCAAAGGGTTAAGCCTAAACGAAAACTACCGCTCCCCTATAACTAAGCAAAGTGCGCTAGTACCGCTCCCCCATAGGCATGCAGTATGCGGTAGTTTGAAACTACCGCCCCCCATAGGAATGCAGGGTGCGGTAGTTCTAGAAGACCCTTATATTTATAGGTGGTTAATGTGGGTTTCGACCACTTGCTTGTTGGACTTTCTTCCAAGTGTGACTAGGGAAGGTGCCAACATTAGAATGAAGGGTCCTAACAACCTCAGGAAGCATAAGGTTCATGTTTTCCATGACGCTGAAACATGTATATTATCACTTAGACATGGCATGGAAATTTGAGGTATAACAGATGCCCCCTAAAGTGTGAGGTCAGAAGGAATCTGATGGCCAAAACACTTTACAAATAATAAGTCTACAAGGATATCTAAAGGAGAGTTGGAGAAGAGCTGCAAGGAAATAATGACAATATGTCTAACGAACTCGAGGCGGGCACACCCATGCTCAGAACAACTGACTGATAGCATGGCTGCCGACCAATACACTGCAGATCCATGACAGTATTGACTTAACAATGACGGGAGACAAATCATGGCTACTAGACAACAAGCGTAGATCCATGATAAGACAATGACACAACCACGACCAGTACAAGAGTGGATATGTGTGATAGTAGATCAGTGAGGTCACCAACATAATATATATGTTGGAACCTACTCACAAAAATCTCCATCGCAACCTGGATGTGCTAAAAATACTTCAGAACCATCCAGGGTCTTCTACTCGATCCCAAATCGATACGAATCTAACCATGTGATTACAAGGTGTTGAAGTCGAACATGGTAGAAACCACTTGGTTACCGGTCAATGATTGGAACCGTTAACAAGTGCAAGGGAAATCACCAATGACGAAAATGAGTCCCAAGGTATCAAATGATCTCGCGGATGTTCGACGTCAACTCATCTTTTCACATTTCGTCGAGATGATCCTATGCGTCTTGCAAGGGTGATGTTGGAGAGCTTGGAAGAAGGTGTTGCTACTTTGGACATCAAGGTATACAATTGTAATCAGCTTCTTTTGGCTTTCTTATCATTAATATAACTTAGCGTATTCCTCTCATTTTCATGTCTTTAATGATGAATGCATGGAATTGTCTATGTTTTGATTGTTAGATATTTGTTTATACATATATTGCTTTGGAGAAAGGTGTTGTATTTCCTTTGTGAACAGGTTCATAAGTCCATAATCAAAGGATCGAGCTGGAGCAACTTAGGAGCAGCAAGGACAACTATCAAAGCAAGGTACGCCATATACTTTCTTTGTATTTCCATAGCTTGTCAGCTGATGTGTGAGCTATATCGAGGAGGACTATAGTGTCTATTTGTTTCATCTCTGTCTTGGGTAGGAAACTAGGGGCCTTTTCTAATCCCAAGGGGATATCTACCCATCCGTAGGGAGAAAATATCATAACAGAAACTGGCAACTCCATTGGGGAGCATAGGTTTAGTGTTTCCAAGATCATCCCCCATAGCTCATGGATGGATCTCTTTAACGAGGATTTGGGAGGCCAACCACTAGGAGGAGATTATAGATCTAAGTGAATAATATGTGGATCAATGATCTAAATCATACCAAGGAGGGAATGTGAGATGGTATTCGAAGGGGCACCTTATCCCAAGAAAATCTCCATGAGATCCAAGATCCAAAATCAAAGGGATAAGCCTAAACAAAAACTACCGCTCCCCTATAACTAAGCAAAGCGCGGTAGTACTGCTCCCCCATAGGCATGTAGCATGCTGTAGTTTGACACTACCTCCCCCCATAGGAATGCGAGGCATGGTAGTTCCAAAGGACTTAATATTTATAGGTGGTTAATGTGTTTTCGACCCCTTGCTTGTTGGAATTTCTTCCAAGTGTGACTAGGGAAGGTGCCAACATTAGAATGAAGGGTCCTAACACCGTTAGGAGGCATAAGGATCATGTTTTCCATGGCAGTGAAACATGTATATTCTCACTTACACATGGAGTGGCAATTTGAGGTATAACAGATGCCCCCTGAAGTGTGAGGTCAGAAGGAATTTGATGGCTGAAACACTTTACAAATAATAAGTTTACAAGGATATCTAAAGGAGAGTTGGAGAAGAGCTGGAAGCAAATATCGACAATATGTCTAACGAACTCGAGGCGGGCATACCCATGCTCGGAACAACTGACTGAAAGCATGGCTGCCGACCAATACACTGCAGATCCATGATAGTACTGACTTAACAATGACTAGAGACAAATCATGGCTACTAGACTACAAGCATAGATCCATGATAAGACAATGACACATCCACGACCATTACGAGAGTGGATATGTGTGACAATACATCAATGAGGTCACCAATATAATATATATGTTGGAACCTACTCAAAAAAATATCCATCGCAACCTGGATTTCCTAAAAAGACTTCAGAACCATCTAGGGTCTTCTACTCGATCACAAATCGATACGAATCTAACCATGTGATTACAATGTGTTGAAGTCGAACATGGTAGAAACCACTTGGTTACCAGTCAATGATTGGAACCATTAACAAGTGCGAGGGAAATCACCAATGACGAAAATGAGTCCCAAGGTATCAAATGATCTTGCGGATGTTCGACGTCAACTCATCTATTCACATTTTGTCGAGATGATCCTATGAGTCTTGCAAGGGTGATGTTGGAGAGCTTGTAAGGAGGTGCTGCTACTTTGGACATCAAGGTATAACATTGTAATCAACTTCTTTTGGCTTTCTTATCATTAATATAACTTAGCCTATTCCTCTCATTTTCATGTCTTTAATGATGAATGCATGGAATTGTCTATGTTTTGATAGTTAGATCTTTGTTTATACCTATATTGGTTTGGAGAAAGGTGTTGTATTTCCTTTGTGAATAGGTTCATAAGTCCATAATAAAAGGATCGAGATGGAGCAACTTAGGAGCAGCAAGGACAACCATCAAAGCAAGGTTCGCCATCTACTTGCTTTGTACTTCCATAGCTTGTCAGCTGATGTGTGAGCTAGATCTAGGAGGACTATAGTGTCTATTTGTTTCATCTCTGTATTGGGTAGGCAACTAGGGGCCTTTTGTAATCCCAAGGGGATAGCTACCCATCCGTAGGGAGAAAATATCACAACATAAACTGGCGACTCCACTAGGGATCATAGGTTTAGTGTTTCCAAGATCATCCCCCATAGCTCATGGATGACTCTCTTTAAGTAGGATTTGGGAGGCCAACCACTAGGAGGAGATTATGGATCTATGTGAATAATATGTGGATCAAGGATCTAAACCATGCCAAGGAGGGAATGTGAGATGGTATTCGAAGGGGTACCTTATCCCAAGAAAATATCCATGAGATCCAAGATCCAAAATCAAAGGGATAATCCTAAACCAAAACTACCACTCCCCAATAACTAAGCAAAGCACGGTAGTACCGCTCCCCCATAGGCATGCAGCATGCGGTAGTTTGACACTACCGCTCCCCCATAGGCATGAAGGGCGCGGTAGTTCCAGAAGACTTAATTTTTGGAGGTGGTTAATGTGGGTTTTGACCCCTTGCTTGTTGGACTTTCTTCCAAGTGTGACTAGGGAAGGTGCCAACATTAGAATGAAGGGTCCAAACACCCTCAGGAGTTATAAGCATCATGTTTTCCATGGCGGTGAAACATGTATATTCTCACTTACACATGGAGTGGCAATTTGAGGTATAAAATGATCGTGTTCTTGAAGTGCTCTTTTTCTCTACAGATGATCAAGTTGCAGACATCTTCACCAAGTCTCTTACATAAGCGAAGTTTTCTAAACTTCGATCTATTTTAGGAGTTCAGGAACTTGTCATTAAGGGGGATAGGCTCTAATGCCTCCTTCCTTCTCCTAATAGTGTCACTTTTGTAAATCCTTAAATCCTATCCAAAGTTGTTCTTAAGGGGGGATGTTAGGATATTTAGACACTTAGGAGTTAGTTAAGATTAACTTGTGCAATATATCCATTAGGGATAGTGTATTTCTTTAGTATGCATTAGTATGCATTTGTAAATACTTAATCCGACGGTCATGATATGTTCCCTACATAGAGTGATCCGATGGCTCAACTTCTCTTAGATCATACCTAACCTTGATCTATGGCTTAACACCCGATTGGTCCATGATATCTATTTAAAGAGCATGGAGGGTCATTGTTTAGTTGATCGATAATGAGAAGCTCATTTGTAACTTTCTTTCCTTGCATAATAAATTGTCTCGTAGGAGCTATTTGGCCGGGGCCATGGAGTGTTTCCCTCAAGAGGGTTTAAACCACGTCAAAACATCGGTGTGTTGATCTATGATCTGTTTGTGTGAAGTGGTTTCTCTTGGTGTTCGGTCCTTTGGTAGTACTCTGTGTACCCGAAAACTGTGCAAGAGATAGGATCCTAGTGAGCAATAGAAAAAGCCAATCTGAGGGAGAGAAGGTCAGGGATGACCTCTGAAAACCAAACAGGAAAAGAAAAATAAAAAAATGCAGGCACTACTGCGTGGTGACTACAGGATGATACGCGGTACTGGTACACTACTGCATGGGAAAGAGTGGACTAGGTGCGGTACTACCGCTCTGTAGGTACGTATAAGGGCGTGGTACTGCAACTGAGGGTGGAAAAAAGTGTAACTTTTGAAAAAAAATTGAATTTTCCAGGGGTGTTGCAGGCCCAGGGGACTCACTGATCACAGAGGGATAAAAGATGTAGAGAGGAGGGGTGAATAGAGGTCAAAAAGACCAAAATCCAGGACTGGTTTGAAAATAAAGAAGAATCACAATCAAGAATGGATGAAAGTGAAATAAATCGATCAAATGGGGTTCAAACCAGCGGAGTCGCCAGTTTTTGTTGTAGATATTTCTCCCTACGGATAGGTAGAAACTCTCTTAGGTTAAAGTAGACTTGACTGACTTCAAACTAAGACAAAAAGATAACAAATACTACCTTGAATTCCTAGATTCAAACAGATGCTTCAAGATTATACTGCTGAAAGAAATGGAAGAGGTTTAACTGACCTTTGATTTAATCGCTCGTCTTAGTTATTGGTCTAATCCTCAATTCCTCGCGAATGAACCTGTTAAAATGAATCAAAGTACAAGCATACACAATCCTTCTAGCAACTTGAAATATATGTCAGAGTCCAAATCTATAATAGAAACAAAATCATGTAATTGAAACAACATCAACACACATAATTTGGGAAACAAGACAAGTTATATTTTATTTGCAAACTTGAAGTTACTTACAACGGTTGCTTGATGTCCAAGCCAACTCTCAGCTCCAAGTGCTTTCTCCTCTAGATATCTCCACAAATATCTAAGACCATAGGTTTGATATCTCAAAGAGTCCTCCCCTTTTCTCATAAAAGGCTTCTCTCTTATAGTGTGTAGAAGGATTAACCAACAAGAGAGAAGAATGGATCTTGGGAGTGTTTAGTGGATCAGACTCACTAATCTGAGAAGGTGAGTTAGGATCGAATCAGATATGTCAATCCTCAAAAATCTCTCAAAGATCAAGATCCCACAAGCCATGGAAAAAGGGCTAAAAAAGGACTACCGTGCCCCTGAAGCTGAGCATAACGCAGTAGTACCGCGCAGCAAGGAAATAGCATAGCGCGGTAGTGGGGACTACCACGCAGCAGTAAGAATGCAGCACACGGTAGTCTTGGTAGATGAGGTCTCAGTTGGGTTTGTCAGGTGACACGAAGGGTTTGTCTTTATGGTTCATTCATTACTTTTCTCTTCTGGGTGTTTTCAGTAGCAGGGGAAGTGTCGTCAAATGTTTTTATTGTGAATATGTGACACTGTGAAATATGGAGGTATAACATTATGCTTGGGGTTATCTTCCCTCTCTAGGGTTATTTTTCCCTGGTGCTAGTTTATTCTCTTTATTGCAGTGATAGGTTCGTGTTGGTTGTTTCCATGGGAAACTCTCTCTTGTTAATCTCAACAACTAGTTGCGACCTCAAGATTATTTAGCTTAGAGCTAAATCTAATTTTTCTTTTGTTAAATAGAGCATCTCGAATTTTATATCTAATCACCTCACATTGGAATTTCAACATATGATGAATGGTGGAAAGCAAGTGGCATTGTAATATTGGCAGTTAGAGTAGAGTCTTTACTTGAATGCAATACATAATACTTTTATTATTTAAAGGTAGGTTGGTATGTTCATCTCAAGTTCCTCCAACACCAACAAGGTGGATTCTTCTGGTTTTCCTTCAAACAACTCTTCCTTATATTACTGAAAGGATTAGGTAAAGTTTCTTTACTATGAGTTTCATGAAGAAATTCTGATGTTTACTCTTTATTTCCATTTAGTGGTTTAGAAATTAGACTGAAGTTCACTCTTTATTTCCATTTAGTGGTTTACAAACTAGACCACCTGCTTGCAGATCATATCATTCGGCCACTCAAGCTAAACCACCAGGTATAGAAGGTTAGGCATGATGGAAGATGCTCATTGATGTGTTGAGAAAATGGTTAAGAAGCAGTTGATACTTGATGGAGTCACCTTCACCACTCTTATAGATGGATACTGCAAAGCTAGAAACACAAATGAGGATACAAAACTATTAATTGAAATGGTGAAAAGGGGCTATAACCCATATTTTGTGACTTACAATGCACTAATTAATGGGTACTACAAAGAAGGAAAAATGAAAAATGCCCATGAGTTGTTTCAAGAGATACAAGAAAGGGGTTTTGTCCCAAATGAGGTCACATATAGCACTCTTATTTATGGGTACTGCAAGGTTATCAATATTGTAGAAGCAATGGAAATATTTGATGAAATGTTACAGAAGTAATGTGTACCCAATGAAGTGGCATACCATGCATTTATTACTGGACTTTGCAAGGCGATAACTATTTAGTCGTAAAATTTGGAAGACATTCCTCAAAAGAAATCGGGAGCCATATTCTATTAAATGTTGAAAGAAAGCTACGATCATAAGACTGCAGCATACAATACAGTTATCGTTACTCTTTGTCTTAGAAAAAAAAAAACAAATGGATTTTACATTGAAAGAAAAAGAAATGTTTCTAAAAGGTTTTATGCTAGATGGGGTTACATATGTTGCATTGTTGCGTGATCTTTATTAAGAAGACAAAATAAATGATGTGGATAAGATTTTGAGAGGAGCATTATAGAAAAATATGATACCTATTGTACATAGGTCCTCCATTCTATTTGATCTATATTTTGGTGAATGCACACCTTCTAAAGCCACATTACTTCTAAATGAAAATTCAAAAAGAAAATATGGACAAAGAATTATTTTCAATGTCCTTGAAAGGGAAGGTGCAACTAAAGGAACTGAGTAAATGAACTACAAACCTTATGTTTCATACTCGAAAGTATTTACCAAAGATAACCTTTAAAGGTGAAGGACTCAACCACATGTGAATTTCATAATGTTTTAAATTGAGATGGTGAACCTTAGGGATCAAATGTAACATTCTTATTAGGCACCCACACTCTCATTGTGGCATGGGAATTATGGACTAGTTAGGTTCTGAATTTTTATCACCACAGTATATGCCCAAGGAAAAATGATCGAGTCAACATGTTGATGAAATGGGATGCTTGAAACAATAGTACTTGTGGGTTTCCTAAATTAAATTTGTGTAATTTTTCATATCATCACCAAGTTCATAAGGGAGTTCTACCACACTAACCTAACAAGCCTTTTCTAACATTATTTTCAAACAAGGTAAAGGGATGAAAGGATTAGGTATATCATGACTCATTTGACATTGATAGAACTTCAAAAAATACATTAAATGTGTTTGATTGGATACTAATGAGGTTATGAAACATATTATCTTATATTTATAGGATCCTGAGATTAGTTCAATCTATCATGTTCTTAGATCTCAAATGAGGTCTCTTTCCAACGTATTTGATCAGTATTAGAGGATAAAAGGGATTTGTATGCATAATATCTCCCCTCTTCCATGTGGAGGACATTCCTCTTATGGTTTACGTTATGAGAGGAAATTGACCAAAGATAGAAGCAAGAGATTTACAAAGAGAAAGCTATAATTTGCTTGATTGAAAATAACCCCGCTTAAACTCTATTTGAGTACAAACAAGGAAGAAAAAGTAATAGTCTATTCTCAGGAATGGCCTATTTGGTGTAAATCATTTTAAAATATTCTTTCAAAAGGATTATTTTGGAAATGTTGCATCAAAATTTGAGGGTGAAACAACTTCATCAACAAATCAATGTATCTAGCCTGCTGAAATTGTTGACACCATTGTGTTGGTGGCAATGTTATCCTTGCAGTTTGTGTTTTAGAGTAAGAAAATTTGTGAGGTGACACCTTCAACAACCATCCAAATATATTCTTGTACAAGCTTAAATTAGAAATTTCAAACATCATTTTAAACTCAAGTAACCGTAATATCTTATTAGAAAAAGATGATAAGTAGAATATTAACTCAGTTTAATGCTTTAATTCATTTTGTTTGTTGTCCTTATGTCTAACTGAATAGGTAGGAATCAACACAAAAACTTATCTATTGTTTATGGGAATGGGACCAATGTACCTTCAAGGGCCTACTTTAGTCTCAACATTTTTTCATAATTAATAGCAACATTTATCCAAAATGGGGAAAGAACCAAAATAGAGGAGCATAGTTGAAAGTGGATAAGTGAACAGGAGGGAAGAATAAAGGTTACTTCCACCATCCCACCCACACAACTCCTGCCACAAGCTTTACTAATGTTTCTCTAACATGTCAGAAAGGCATGCTGATGCGAAGGATAAGTGAGAATATTGAGTAGCAAGCCCAAGAACCTATGGAATATAGTATAGCCTTTCTTTTGGAAGGTGAATCGGTTTGTGGTGATGGGATTCCTAGATAGAAGTTGGTGGAAGTTGGTATTGTGAAACATGCTTTCCTCATAGGCTGAAATGGAATGGATATGATTGCAAGTAGATTTTCATGGTTTCCAACCATGTCAGATTATGTTTATGGATGGATCATTACTTGGGGTGTGTTAACCCCCTATTTAAATCGCTTATCCAAGGGGTAAATTTTGAGTCCATTTCAAGTCAACAGCAAACTTGAGCATAGTTTGAGTAGTTCTAGACATTTATCAGTATTATTAATAATTGTATTTTCCTCTTGAGAAGTTGGGAAGAGATCATTTCAGTTCTAGACAACTTGTGTGATGATTCCATGGAGCAATAGGAAACCCTAAGAATTGATTTTGGGAAGTTAAGAGGCATATACAATGGATCTAATCGGCCCTTTAGGAAAAAATATTGATCAGTATCTCGTTGTTTGAGGGTTTATTTCTTGCAGTTCATGGTTCATCGTTGTAGAGTTATTTGTAGTATACAATTCTGGGCACTGGAATCTACCGGGAGATACACCAACTTGATATTGTGATGAGCTTGAGCCTAAAAGGATGGAATAATTTGTGGAATAATTTTTGGAATGAGTAATGGCTTGCAATGTGTTTTGGAAGAAATAATTATATTCTTATTCCTTCTAACATTTTATGATGATAAGCATATACAAAAAATTTATCATGTTTGTGAGACATACTTCTTGTTGTTCGCTACATGTTGAGTTAGTTGTGGCGATTGAACAATTTCATTTTTGTCCATTTTGTAGTTGTATTTTCACAAATTGATTATATTTTTTGTCATTTATTTGATGCTAATGTTCTCGATGTAAGATCGATGTATTTACAATATGCATCATGGGATAGGAAAGAAGGAACTTAGTAATGCCTTGACATGGGTTTTGTAATGCATAATTATATTCGTATTCCTTCTAACATTTTATGATGGTAAGCATATACAATTTTTTTCTCATTTCTGTGAGACATACTTCTTGTTGTTGGCTACATGATGAGTTAGTTGTGGCCATTGAACAGTTCCATTTTTTTCATTTATGTAGTTATTTTTTCTCAAATTGATGATTGATTCTAGTGGTAGTTCTTGTACTATAAGAGTAAAACTAAGTCGGGCTACTAGATTCCATGATAGGTCCAACCCTAGTTGAGAAAAAAATACATGGAATTATTGATGGGAGTAACTTTCTCTCTTCCTGTTAATGTAAAATCTCTGAAATACTAGTTTAATCCAGGATCCAAGATTACATTTGTTTCATTTTTGTCTTAGTTTAGAGCTAGCTTAATCTACTTTATCTTAAGAGAATTTCTCTTTATCCAAAGGGAGAAATATATACAACAAAAACCTAGATGACACTCCCAAAAACTGGCAACTCCGCTGGTTTGAACCATGTTTGATTGAGTTCTTTCACTTTCAGTTATTCTTGATTGTGATTTTTCTCTTCCTTCAAACAAATAGTGGATTTCGGTCTTTTTTGACCTCCATTCACCCCCCTTCTCTCTGCATTAGCTCTCTACTTCTGATCATTGAATCCTCTGGGTCTGCAGACCCTTGAAAAGTCCAAAACTTTTCTCAAAGTAGTGCCCTCTCCATCCTTTTCAGTAGTACCGCGCCCCCATAACTACCTACAGAGCGGTAGTACCGCGCCCTTTACATTATCTGGAGAGCGGTAGTGTACCAGTACCGCGCCTGGAGTTATGGACTGCATGCGGTAGTCTCTGTATTTTTTTGTTTATCCTACCCTATTTGGTTCCTACAGGTATTTTTTGACCTTCTCTGCCACTGGATTGATTTTTCTATTGCTTCTTAACATCCTGCAACTTGCTTAACCACAACATCGAACTTCCACTTTATTGTGTAAATCCTTGTAGACATTTTTTATGAAATTTGGGTTTACGGTCATCAATTATCATCATATTTACTTCTTTACTACCAATTTCTCATTGTCTACATACCCTATCATTGTTTAGCCAGTTGCAAGTCTCTTTGGTTCGTTTGTAGTTTTTGGTTTGAGCTTGAATTCTTTGAGTCAATGGCATCATTTGCATCTTGACTACCGCTTCATCATTTTTGCATTAGCTTGATCCTTTCAGTATAATCAAGTTGTTGTCACCATTTTCTTTCCCTTGATTATATCATTCTTAAGATTACATCGTTCTTACAAGTATTATCTTTCCCATTACTGTTATGAAAATCATATTGGAAATCATCTTTTGAGAACATTGTTTTCCTTTTAGTTGAAAAGATCCAGTTATACTTTTGCACATTAGGAAGTGAATCAGTTAACTCTGTTTGCCACATAAATTCTCATTTTGAAGCATAATTGTTGTAGATCAGTTACATTTGAAAGTAGTGTTTGTTTCAGTTTGGCTTATTTGAAAAGAAACAAAAAAAATAAATTGTTTGAAGTGGTTTTCTTTTCATTCCTTTGAAAAAGTCATGCATTATGATCGAAGAACTCTTTCCTTACTCTAGCTAGATTTCATCGAATAAAAGGCTCATTTCAATTCATTCTGATTTGCATGGTTTGGGTCGTCACAACATCATCAAGTTTCACGTCCATTTACCCGATTGAGTATTACAACCACTAAAACTCACACCCCCTAACTCAACACATCATAACCTCACTTGCGGAGAAAAATAATTTGTTGGTTAGGTAGGACACCAGGGATAGGCATCCAAATAATTTCCCCTTGTTATTATCATCTGAGACATAGTTTTTTTCCTCTAGGGTACCAAAATCCTCTAGTATTTGTTGACACGGTCATACACCAGTTTGTGGAGGGGTCTCCTATTGTTTTAGGGGTTAAACCACCGTGAGATTGAGAACCGAACGGACTCTGTGGAATTCCGCACTCCACTTAGATCTAAGGCAACATCGATCATTGTATTCCTTGTATTCTCCAGCCACCATACCGGTGATACAAGGCTGATAATGCAGAAGCACCGAAAACCTTTTCCAACGTGTCATGAAGGAGGTAGCTCAGTGACTTTTCTGCTAGGGCTCTTTTACCCAGGATCCCTTTCGATACAGGGATATCCTTCCATTATTGGTCTCTCATGTTGTATTGTTCGACTTGGATTTCATCACCTTACGAAGGATACAACTTCTTGAGGTCTCCAGCCCCTAGTTAGGAGGTTTTTCTTGCTATCTCATCTTCATAGAGGGTCATTCTTCTTTTTTTTGGTGATTGCTTGTTGGCATTCTGACCATTTTTGTTTTCAGCTTGCTTACTGACACTGGTCTCAGTATAGTTTTTAGATCTTTCTTTTTTGGCCCGCGAGACTTGATTTTTCTAGCTCCCCTTTTGCACACTTGGCTGCATTAGGGTTTTTGAGTTCTTTTTTACGAGACTGTCCCCGGAACTTGTATTCCTGACATTATGTCCGAACCACAGAGATCATGAAGAGTATAGGGACAAATCCCACCACCACCACCACAGACTTCTGGTCCACCTACATCGCGTATTCCCACCCCTCCTGACCGCGGTACTGGCCGAGGGAATGTTCCACCGCCTATCCACACTACATCTTCAGTTTCGCCTATAACTGTTACTCATAGTACGGTCTCAAAACCCCTTGCAGTTTCTACAACTAGTAATACACCTCAGATTCCAACTGTCATATCACCCACTGTTATTCCAGATATATCTGCCACAGTGGAAAACATTGCAATGCCTGAAGTTAGTACTGCCCAAGATACTAGACTGGAGGCTATCATCCTCTCAGATGTTAGCACTAGCCTTCCACTAGATACTTTCTACGATTTTTCAGAAGGATCTATTGGAACCATCGAAGGATCTGACAAAGATGTGTCCGACCTGATTGCAGTCCTGGACGGATATGTCGAAATTATTGAAGAAACCGAACTCCCTAATACACCTTTTGAACCTGAGTATGAATTTCTTGCTTCCCAGGTGGAACCTCCGCCTGCCCTCACTATGCCATCAGGTGGTCACCGTCTGGAAATTGATTCTTCTAGCAACCTACCTCGTACGGTATCCCTCCCCGATCTTCCTTCGGGACACAAAATCATGGCGTCGATACAATCTAGTATGGTTAGTCTAGCTAACTCCCCTTTAGCGTTGGAACAGTTTAAACGTGATATAGAGAAAATGCTCTCAACGGCTTCTAGATATCCCTCTGCTACCCATCCTCCTGACTATCGAGCTCCCAACATTCCATCTAGCACAGAGTTTCATCACTCTTATGCAGATGGCTCTGGACCTTCAGATTTTGCTTCACCTCATGTATTTTCAGATCCCGAACTAGGATCAGCTCACATTTTTAACCCCACACTAGATACAAATCCGGGCCAAGCCCTCGACGGTCCCCTTACTTTTCAAGATCCTATGGACATGACTCCTGATACCCCTCGGTTAAATTCCCCACATTTGTTACCGTCAAGTATGTTTGACGTATCTTCCAGGGACCCACCACTTATGAGGGATAACCCAGTATTCTCTTTGTCCCCACTTGTAACGTATGGAAGACCCCCTCCACAAATCGGCACCTTTGGCACCATTGGCCAGTCGACACTATCTCACCTTTCTAGTGTTGGACGAACATCAACTCATACCGCTAGATCATCCATGTTGACCGGAGGTTCATCTTCAGCCACCATTTACACCTTTCAGGAGGTGGACAACCGACTATTGGAATCACTAATCCAAACAACCAACACCCTCTTGGCGAAACATCAACCCAGCCTACAGGAGGACAACCATTTCCTAGGAATGCTGCTCCTAGTCACCAACCCCCTCCCATAGGACCATCCAATCCACCTACTGGAGGGAAACCCCTTGGTACCATTTAAAACGGGGCGATTCAACCAACACCTCCATCCTTCCCACTGGCTCAACAAGGTCCTTTACTTGGAGGATTCCCACTCGTTAACACCCCCACTTGCACCATTCAACAACCCCCTCAATCAGCAGCTTTTGCTAAGTTAGGCATGTATAATACACCCAGCAGCGGACAACCTTATGCCGGTATTCCAACCGGACCTCATCCTCAACATCCCTTGTCAGGCATGCTTCATTCTTGGGGATCTCAAATCCCACAGAGCGGGGGATACTCATTGTTCAGAAACTAGAACCAAGCTGGGGGGAAACCTCTCATTCCCCCCAATTTGAACTCCGGTTTTCACTACCCTTCAACCGCAACTACTCCATGGAACCCATCCCTACAACCTCCACGTCTTTATCAAGGTGGAACCCATATTCCATGGATGCCATTCTTGCAGCCACCTGCTAACCCTGGTATGGGAAATCCCCCACCCACTCAAGGTAGTGGTAACATTCCTAGGACCCAACAACCCCAGGGAACCATACCCCAACAAGGAGCAGCAAATATTCCTGGGACACAATAACCCCAGGTTACGGTACCCGCCATCCCCACTCAGCTGAACATCCAACAACCGATTACCACTGTGATTCCCAATTAGACAATAAATCCCCTGACTTTGAACACACAACTGGTTAACCAGATGGTCTACTACCCCCAAAAATTCTAGCAGTACCCTGCGGGAAACATGTATGGTTACAACACACAGCAGTATGCTTTGTAGGGCTCCTCAGGCATCCCTGCGTCGTACAATTACTACTCATACCCTTATCCCAATCGTCAACTTCCTTTCTTGGCCACGCTAGACTTACCTGATTTGTCGAAGCTCATCAATGATCCTATATGGCATGAACCTCACTGGCCACCCATCCTAGCCAAACTCCCATCGGACATTCCTAAGTTCGATGACAAGCCCGGGGAAGACCCGAAGAACCACGTGATGACCTTCCATCTTTGGTGTTCATCGAACTCATTGATGGACGACTCCATTCGGTTACGGCTCTTCCAACGCACGCTTACCAGTACGGCGGAAAAATGGTATATCGAGCTGCCTAAACACTCCTTTCATGACTTTAATACCTTGGCTATGCAGTTTCTGACTCACTTCCAGCTCCCCATCTGGTACGAGACTGGAACAGAACTGTTAACCTCACTACGTCAAACCACTTCTATGCACATCTTGGACCATATCCATGAGTGGCGTCGATGCCGTAGGTTAATCAAGGCACCCATTCCGGACCAGTTACTCACTGATTGGTTCACGAAGTCATTATTGCCTCCCATTGACAAGGGTATTGCCATGCACAGGCCGGTCATAGAGGAATAAGCCATTTCTTCTACTCAATACATGGATTTGGAATATACCCAATACAGAACTCTCTACGAGCTTCTTCCCCATTCTACCCGCATTACTACTGATCCAACTAAGCCTGCCACTGAACCCCCTATCGACGGCATCATCGGTTAAGTCAAGACCCAGCCTGCTACTAAACTGACAGGGCAACAAGCTCCTGCTTCCCCCACTCCACCCAACGCTGTTCCAAAAGCTTCTACTTCTCCTGCTCTCTCCTCCGAGGTGAACGCAGTTCAATCTACGTCATAACCATTCAGAGGAAAGAAGAAGAACAATCATGGAAAATCCAAGAAAACTTCTAACCAGCAGGAGAACCCCAAACCACGTCGGAAAGCAAAGTTTCCCTGCCTCATTTTCCAAGAGGATCACTATACATGTGACTGTCCCGACAAGGATGAAGTCAATAAATTTGTCAAAGGATCCTCCCACCTGGTAGTATTAACCGGTCCTTTCCCTCATTAGCAGCAGCAGATGGTTTCCCACAATCCCTCGCAAGGGGGAAGTCCGAACAACCCACCTCGCGGAGAGACATCCGCAAATCGTGAAATCCTGATGACGAGTAATGAAGATATTCACATAACCACTCGTTCAAAGAAGTACGATAATCCCCAAATTCAATCAAACAACCAGAGATAGCCAAAGGCAAGTCTCATGTTGAAGATCCTCCCCTCATACCTCCCCCCAACAGTCATCTCCATATTGAGAGACTGCCTATAGACACAGTGCTACGCCCACCTAAAGGCACCATCTGAAAGGAAACATTCAATCCTAACGCGCGATCTGCCCAAAATTACAACATTGTTGAGGACTTAGCTCAAGCACCATGTGCCATGTCGACTCTCGAGGTTCTCCAACACTGCCCTATGCAGTACAGAACCTTACTTTCATCACTGGAGGCAGTAGACCAGTATACTTCAAACACCATCATGTTTAACTTGGAGTATGTCAAACCTCGGCTTTCCCATCAGTTAGCCTTCCAGATTCATACAAAAATCCATGGAAACAACATCCATCGCACTGTTTTAGACGAGGGTGCTTCCACGTCGATTATGTCTTTGAATTGTTGGAGAGCCTTAGGCTCACCCAAAGTCACAACTTCTCCTACTACTCTTAGAGGACTTGACGGACATGGTTTTCAGGCCTACGGACTCATTCCTACGATCGACATTGAACTGGGGGGCAAAATAGTATCTATACACATCGAAGTCATAGATGCGCCATTAGACTACAATCTCCTACTTGGTTGGAATTGGTTCTACGCCATGACTGCCATAGCATCTACCGTCTTTCGACTTGTACAATTTCCTCATGAAGGGAAGATTGTCACCATAGACCAGTTAGATTACTGTATCCCAGACTCTCATTCGAATGCCGCCAACACTGTCCCATTATTGGATCAACCCTGGTACCATTTTCAAGACGTTGGCATTGGTCTTATGAAGGATACCTCCCTTATCAGAGTTTTCCCAGAGCTCGTATCCCCCGTACAGCTTGTCAACATGATATCATCAAGTATCACCCCATTCAATGATTCTTGGATGATAACGAGTCCTACCGACATTGAAAACTACGGTGACTCCATGTAGTTAAACAGGAACCTCACAACATAGGAGGCGATCCAGTCAGCCACCGATTGGGTTGATCCTACTACCCATCACATAATGGCACAGCTCTCGTCTGAGGCTCGTTCATCCTCACCACTTATCGATCCTCTCACATTGATTTTTCCTACTGACGAATCAATCATGGAGGTTATGTGCAGTGATGAACCACCCTAGGGAGATTTCAATCATCGATCTTCTTTCCCCACTATCCAGGTGATTGAGCTAGATACTAAATCCAGCACTTCACTTGGAATGGTCCATACCAAGTTTCCCATTTCATTCGATGAAATATTTTCCAAAGGGAACTTGGCCAATCTAATGGCGACCACTCCCATCGACATTTCAGTGAAGCCTGGTGTCGTGGAAAACATTCATATTGGCAAGACATGTACTCCCACCCAAATGGAGTTCTACAGTGCCTACTTTAAAACTTTCCACGACATTTTCGAGTGGAGTTATGAAGAGATGCCAGGAATAGATCCTTCTATCGTGGTCCACGAGATCCCAACCTTTCCTGGTGCCCAACCTGTTTGGCCGAAAATCCGACTCGTCCACCCCCATAAGGAAGCCGCTATCAAAGCCAAAGTCGAAAAACTTTTGCGTGTTGGTTTTATTTATCCTGTCCCACTAACAGAATGGGTATCTAACATCGTTCCCGTAGCCAAGAAACAGGGTACGATTAGAGTCCGTGTCGATTACCGTGACTTGAACAAAGCTTTTCCAAAGGACAACTACCCAACTCCGTTCATCGACCAGATCATCGATAACTATGTCGGGAGTGTCATCTTTTCATTTATGGATGGTTTTTCTCACTATAATCAGATCGAGATACTCCCAACGCACCAGCATAAAACAACCTTTATATGCCCATGGGGAATCTTTGCATATCGAAAGTTACCTTTCGGCCTAAAAAATGATGGGGAAACTTTCCAATGGGCAATGTCGTACGCATTTCACGATATCAAACATATTGCAGAACCGTATCTTAATGACCTTCCCGCTCATTCTCAAACTAGAAGATCATCCTAATCACTTAGGCGCTGTCTTTGCAAGGTGTCGTCGTTACAACATTCATTTGAACCCGCATAAATGCATATTTTACGTTGAAGACAGGAAACTTTTGGGATTCATAATCTCGAAAGATGGTATACGATTGGACCCCGCGAAGGTAGAAGCTATCTTAACCCTGCCTTCCCCCATGAACATACCAGAACTTCAAAGTTTGCAAGGGAAGCCAAACTTTCTACGCCGTTTCATCTGCAATTTTTCCAAGATAACAACAGGCTATATGAGGCTTCTAAAGAAGAAAACCCCCTTCTTTTGGGACGACGAAGCCCAACGGTCCTTTAATAATCTGAAGGCATCCTTAACTAAAGATCCTGTGATTCAACCCCCCAATTAGACATGGGATTACATTTTATATCTCGCAGCTTCGATTTCCACCATTGGCATGGTGTTAGTCCAAGAAGATACCAACGGCATGGAACATGTAGTATATTATCTTTGTAAGAGTCTTCTTGACTCCGAAACTCGCTACTCACATGTTGAAAAGCTGGCTCTGGCAATAGTCTTCGTGTTGATGTATATGTAACTTCAGAATGTATTTCATCTGTGTATTTTATATATATATTTATTGTACCCTTATAAGAGATGTGTCATTCCTCTATAAGGAAGTGTCGTCATGTGGATTGACAAGTGTCGCAAGTGTGTGTACTTTCCGATGGGTTATTAGACCACCATGTGGGGTCGGCCCTGAATTATATATATTATAATGTGGATGTACCTAGCTAGACAAGTCAGCCCCATAAGGTCATTGGGCAAAAAGGTTAGTATAAATAGAGATCGGAGATCTCTATTTTACTCACTCGAAAAAGTAACTTACTCTCACTCAGAAAGTGGCGAACTAGTGAGGAGGAGGATCATCTGCTACTAGGAGACTATCTCAGTGTATTTTTGTTGTATTTTGGTTGAGCCATTGCTCTCTCTAACTCTGAGGAAGTTGTGGGTTTTTTCACCTTAGGATTTTCCCCGCGGAAACTTTGTGTCTCTTGTCTCTTATGATTTTGATTCTTGTGATGCTTGTCATATTGTGATTGTCATGCATTGATATACTGTATATGTTATTCTCTCAGCAAAGATCCTAGAGTATTGTAAATTGATGCTCAAAATTTAACATGGTATCAGAGCTTACCTGAGAAGAAGACATTTTGCAGTGACGGAAGCTTGAGTTCCTTGTTTATTGGGTTTCTATCCACAGATTTTTGAAAATAACTATAGTAGATTGACTCTACTCATCAAGGCACATCTATCTATCCAATCAGAATTCAATTCCCAGCATTTTCAGATTTGGCCCTAAAAATTAGGGTTTCCACAAAAAATAGGAATTTCTGGAATCTGAAGGCACAGCTGGAAGCTCCTTGCAAAAATCGAAGTTTAGAGCTTTAGATCGAGATTTTTGGCGGGGTAGATCTCCGGGAAACTCAAACCCTAATTCAAGGCTCTCCCGAGTGAACTCGAGAGGACAAAAAGGTAATTTTGAAGGGAAAAACTTTGCTGATCTCAAATTCTGAATACACCAGGATGATCAGCTCATCAAGGTGCATCTTTCTATCCTTTCAGAAATTTGAAATTCACATTTTGAATTTTTAGGGTTTTTCCGACAAAGCCTAATCCGAGACCAGATCCAGTTTTCAACATTTCAAGTGGTAAGACCTAAATATTTTCTATTTCCATTTGAAGTACTCTTTAAGATGTCTCTCCGGGATGATAACTTCCGAGCCTGGAAGTATAGGATTGGGTTAATCCTGGAAGAAAATGAGTTGGACTCATATGTGAAAGAAGAAATCCCTATCCCAGAGGATGAAGAGGCCAAGGTATTGCATAAGAAGAACTTGGTCAAGGCAAAGAGAATCATTGTTGATTCTATCAAAGACCATCTCATACCCCATGTGTCTTCTCTTAAGACACCCAAGGAGATGTTTGAATATTTGACCAAGCTATTTGAAGGAAAGAACATAAATCAGAAGATGAGCCTGCGGAACCAATTGAAAGGAGTAAAGTTTTAGAATGGAGAAACCATTCAATCTTATTTTTCAAGGGTATCCCAAATCAAGGAACAACTAGAAGCAGTGGATGAAATGGTGGAGAATGGTCAAGTGGTGATGACCACTCTAAATGGCCTACCTAGGTCATGGGATTCCTTCATTCAAGGAATTTGTGCAAGGAAGAAGTTGATCTCCTTCAATAGATTGCGGGAAGAATGCTCTCATGAAGAAGATAGACTTATTGCTCGTGAGGAAAATATGGGAGGTGAAGATCAAGCTCTTGTAGCTCACACCAAAAGAAGCAAAACCAAGAAGGAGCACTCTCGCCACAATAGATCCTATCAAAAGAGTAAGAAGGACCTAAGATGCTTCACATGCAATGAGAAGGGTCACTTTGCTCCAGATTGTCCCAAGAACAAAAGGGATAATAACAACAACTCTAGTAAGAAGAAGAAGGGCAGCAAGAGAAGGTTTCATGCTCATGCTGCAGAAGATGATGAACCCCCAAAGAAGAAGGCTAGGGCAGAAAGTGATAGTGATGATGACTCATCAAGTGAAGAAGAGTATGTTCTGATCTCTGCTCTCACAGGTACTATCTCCCATGGTTGTAATGATTGGTTAATTGATAGTGGGGCTTCCAAACACATGACTGGGTTTAAGGAATCTTTTGTGAACCTATCTGAGCATAAATCACCCCATAAGGTGAAACTTGGGGATGATTATCAATACCCAATCAAAGGAAGTGGTGAAGCCTCCTACAACCTAGATTCTGAAAAATATTTGAAGATGAAAGAAGTCCTTTATGTACCTGGGCTCAAGAAGAACTTACTCTCCATCTCTTCATTGGATGCAAAAGCTATGAGGGTTGCATTTGTGGATGGCCAAGTCCTAATGTGGCCAAAGGGAAAGAACATAGATGATGCAGTAGTGACTGGAGAGCAAGAGGGAGGTTTGTATAAATTGAAGGGACAACCTGAACATGCTATGGTGCATGAATCCATGGAACCAAGTGAACTTTGGCATAGAATACTTACTCATATGATCTATAGAGCACTTCCAATTGCAAGCAAAGTAGTAGAGGTTCTTCCTGAAGTCAATACCAAACATGAAGGTGTTTGCCAAGGATGTGCAAAAGGTAAGAACATTAAGAAGGCTTTCCCAAGCAATGAAAGCAAGGCAAAAGACATCCTGGAAATCATCCACTCAGATGTATGTGGTCCTATGTCATCCAGTTCCCTGAGTGGGTATGTTTACTATGTCTCATTTATTGATGTCTTCTCCAGGAAGACTTGGGTATACTTCTTGAAGAGAAAAGATGAGGTGTTTGATAAATTCAAGGAATTCAAAACCTTGATGGAGAATCAAACTGACAAGAAGATCAAAACATTCAGATCCGACAATGGTGGAGAATTCACCTCAAGTGACTTCAAGAAGCTTTGTAGTGATTCAGGTATTAAGAGGGAGTTGACTGCTCCGTATAATCCTCAACAAAATGGAGTTGCAGAAAGGAAGAACAGAACTATCATGGAAGCAGCAAGGGCAATGCTGCATGACCAGGATCTACCTATGCATCTGTGGGCAGAAGCAGCTAGAACAGTTATATATGTGCAGAACAGAACACCCCACAAGATATTGGACAACAAGACACCAGAAGAGGTCTTTTCTGGTAAGAAACCTGAAGTCAGTCATCTCAGAATATTTGGTTGTCCAGTATACACTCATGTCCCAAAGGAAAAGAGGAATAAACTAGATCCTTCAGGAAAGAAGGGTATCTTTGTGGGTTACAATGAAAGCTCGAAGGCTTACAGAATATACTTTCCAGGGTTCAAGAAGATTGATGTCAGTCGGGATGTAACATTTGATGAAAACTCAGCATTCATCAAATCAAGGAAGGCACCTATCGAAGTTTATGAAGAACCTAAGGAAACCAGATTTCAACACACTACCATGACTGAAGTAGTTCCAAAAGTTGTTAGTGAGTTTGAAGATCCACAAGAACCTGTAGATCCACCCCGTGAGGATAACTCTCACAAGAGGAAACCTGCATGGGCTAGAGAGCTCATTCAAGATGCAGAAAGATTTGGCATTTCAGAAGAAGAACACAGAGCAAAGAAGAGAACCAGATCACATACCAGCTATGTTGCTTTACCCTGCGACATTATGAACAAAGATCCTTCTAGTTATGAAGAAGCAGCGGAAAAGAAAGAATGGAAGGATGCCATGGTTGAGGAATACCAATCAATAATGAAGAATGATGTTTGGGATGTTGTCCCAAGACCTAAAGATAAGTTTGTTGTGACTTCCAAATGGATCTACAAAATCAAGCATGCTGCAGATGGCAGTGTAGAGAAATACAAGGCAAGATTCATAGCTTGTGGCTTCTCTCAGAAAGAGGGAATAGATTATGAAGAAACTTTTGCACCTGTAGCCAGGTATACTTCCATCAGAACAGTACTTTCCCTGGCTGCAGCAATGAGATGGAAAATACACCAAATGGATGTCAAGACTGCTTTCTTGAATGGTGCAGTTGAAGAGGAAGTATATGTGGAACAACCACTCAGTTTTGAAATACATGACAGGGAGTCATATGTGTGCAGATTGAAGAAAGCCTTGTATGGCTTGAAGCAAGCTCCCAGAACTTGGTATGGTAGGATGGACAGTTTCCTATCTAGTTTGGGCTTTACCAAGAGTAAAGCGGATTCCAACCTTTACTACAAGGTTGAGGAAGGGAATCCTGTGATTCTACTCCTGTATGTGGATGACTTATTTGCAACAGGAGATGACAGACTGATTGCAGATACTAAGAGGAATCTTGCTGCTGAATTCGATATGAAATATTTGGGAATGATGCACTATTTTCTAGGTATGGAGGTGTGGCAGAGTGTAGGTGGGATTTTCCTTGGTCAAGGGAAGTACACAATAGATATCCTGAAGAGATTTGGGATGATGGATTGCAAGGCCATGGCCACACCTATGGCATCAAATATGAAGCTTCTATGTGATGCTTCATCTGAGCCAGTTGATGTCTCTATGTATCGTCAGATGATTGGGTCCTTGATGTACCTGACGAACATGAGACTAGACATTTGCTTTGTTGTGAACACATTGAGTCAGTTCCTGACAGATCCGAGGAGTGTTCACCTGGTTGCTGTAAAGCATGTTCTGAGGTACCTGAAGGGTACAGTGGATTATGGGCTCAAGTATGAGGCGAATCAAAAGTTTAAGCTGTAGGGTTATGTTGATTCAGATTGGGATGGCAGTGCTGCAGATAGGAAGAGTACATCTAGGTGTTGCTTCAGTATGGGATCAGGTGTGATCTCTTGGTTTAGTAGGAAGTAATCCTGCGTAGCACTGAGTAGAGCTGAGGCAGAGTATGTTGCAGCTTGTTCAGCTAGTTGTGAGGCAGTATGGCTACGGAAGCTACTGTCGGAGTTATTTGATCTCCCATTGGATGCTACTGGTATCTTCTATGATAACCAGAGTTGTGTCAAGCTGTCCAAGAATCCAGTGTTTCATGACAAGTCGAAACACATAGAGATCAAATATCACTATATCAGGGATATGGTGCAGAGAGGAGCTGTGAAGCTCCTGTATGTTGCGATGGACAAGCAGATTGCAGATGTGCTGATGAAGCCACTAGCCAGGGTGAAGTTCGAGTACTTCAGAGAGAGGCTTGGAATTCTTCAAATCGAGGACACTTCGAGGAAGAAGTGATGGACACATTTGCTGAAGCCATTCCAACATGTTGGAAGGAGGATCCTTCACATGGCTGTGGATGTAAGCACTAAATGATGAGCATCAGGATGATGTTCTGGTTTCTAGTGGATATGATCAGTTGGATCATTTTTATGTATGTATGTATGCATCATGTTGGATGCTGGATATGATCAGTTGGATCATTTATAGGTATGTACGCATCATGTTGGATGTTGGATATGATCAGCTGGATCATTTATATGTATGTACGCATCATGTTGGATGTTGGATATGATCAGTTGGATCATGTGTATGTATTTTTGTATATGGATCATGTTGGATGCTTGGACCATGTATATGTATATGTATCAGGTGGATACACTGTATGATCAGGTGGATCATGTATGGTGATATGTATCATGTATTTGTATTTGTATCAGGTGGATACATTGTATGATCAGGTGGATCATGTATGATGATATGTATCAGGTAGATACTTGGTATGCATCAGGTAGATGCATTGTATGATCAGGATGATCATGGATGACGAGCTTCAGGATGTTGCTCCAGATGACATGCAGCAGGATGTTGCAGTGATGATGATCAGGATGATCATGTGTACATCAGGATGATGTATGGTGAGTATCAGGTTGATACTCTATGGCCGTGGATCAGGTTGTGCAGATGAGCATATAATTCGTTGCCCTAGGAGATTTGTAGATAGTCTTTCGAGGTTTTTCCTATGGCATGTAATTTGGTGCCCTGGGATATCTGGAAAATGCTCTTTCGAGGTTTTGCTCTGGGAGGACATATAATTCGTTGCCCTGGGAGATCTGCAGATAGTCTTACGAGGTTTTTCCTATGGCATGTAATCCGTTGCCCTGGGATATCTGGCAGATGCTCTTTCGAGGTTTTGTCCTATGGCATATAATCTGTCCCTGGGAGATCCAATAGGTTGGGCTGTGTGCCCGTAATAAGTCCTGGGATGCTCTTGCGAGGTTTTTCCATGACCACATGTAATTCGTGCCTTGAGAGATCCTATAGGTAGAGCTGTGTGCTCGTAACAGCCTGGGATGCTCTTACAAGGTTTTGTGGTGACCACATGTAATTCGTGCCTTGGGAGATCCTATAGGTAGAGCTGCGTGCTCGTAACATCCTGGGATGCTCTTGCGAGGTTTTGTGGTGAGGTCACATATAATATGGGCCTGGGAGATCCTATAGGTAGAGCCGTGTGCTCGTAACATCCTGGGATGCTCTTTCGAGGTTTTGTGACGCATGTAATAAGTCCTGAGGATTCCACAGTATGGCCAGTGATGACAAAGACCTGCAGGTGGTGGGCCTACATCCAGTATGAAAAAGGACTGGCTCTATAGAACTTCCTATGACAAGTAGAGTCAGAGATTAGTTGAGATAGCAGCAACAGTGATGATGACGATGATCCCGAGAAGAAGACTTGTCTAGCAAATCTGTGTCGAGAAATACCTTCCTAGTTAAGAGGGAGTGTTGATGTATATGTAACTTCAGAATGTATTTCATCTGTGTATTTTATATATATATTTATTGTACCCTTATAAGAGATGTGTCATT
This sequence comes from Larix kaempferi, assembly GCA_027924585.1. Classification (NCBI taxonomy): domain Eukaryota; kingdom Viridiplantae; phylum Streptophyta; class Pinopsida; order Pinales; family Pinaceae; genus Larix; species Larix kaempferi. Next base: position 12,135,106 of record BSBM01000687.1, on the reverse strand, counting down.
CCTCTATAAGGAAGTGTCGTCATGTGGATTGACAAGTGTCGCAAGTGTGTGTACTTGCCGATGGGTTATTAGACCACCATGTGGGGTCGGCCCTGAATTATATATATTATAATGTGGATGTACCTAGCTAGACTAGTCGGCCCCATAAGGTCACTGGGAAAAAAGGTTAGTATAAATAGAGATCGAAGATCTCTATTTTACTCACTCAAAAAAGTAACTCACTCTCACTCAGAAAGTGGCGCACTAGTGAGGAGGAGGATCATCTGCTACTAGGAGACTATCTCAGTGTATTTTGGTTGTATTTTGGTTGAGACATTGCTCTCTCTATCTCTGAGGAAATTGTGGGGTTTTTCACCTTAGGGTTTTCCCCATGGAAACTCTGTGTCTCTTGTCTCTTATGCTTTTGATTCTTGTGATGCTTGTCATATTGTGATTGTCATGCATTGATATACTGTATATGTTATTCTCTCAGCAAAGATCCTAGAGTATTGTAAATTAATGCTCAAAATTTAACACTTCGTTGTCTAGAGGTTCCACCACTACATTCTGCTCCGCCAGACCACTGTCATAGCAGATTTCAATCCAATGTACTATATCCTCACATGCCAAGTGCTTGGGGGAAAATATTCCCGTTGGATTGTTATCCTACAAGAGTTTGACTTGGAATTTTCCAAAGCCGAATCCAAGAAATCTTTGGTCTTTGCAGAGTTGATATGTAATTTGCCCCATGCTACTGAGCAACCTGAGCCCATCGATTCTCTCCCCAATGAATCATTGTTCCTCATCAGCACGTCCGATCTATGGTACAGGGATATCCTACTATATCTCCAAACCGAGCGTTTTCACACCGACCTCAACCGTGATGAACGTCGACGTATCCGACACCATGCCAAGTACTACCTTATAATTAACGATACCCTTTACCGTCGTGGTGTTGATACCATTTTTTGACGTTGTTTAACTTTAGATGAGGCTGAACACATTCTTAATGACTGCCACGCTGGAGCATGTGCTAGTCATCTCTTTGGGATGGCTACGGCCCAGAAGATACTACGAGTGGGATACTTCTAGCCCTCAATTTTCAAGGATTGCATTGAAAAGGTCAAGAAATTTCCACCCTGCCAATTCTTCCACAATAAAACACGCTTGCATCCCGCTCCACTTCATCCTGTAGTTGTTGTCAGCCCCTTTCCCAAAGGGGGTATAGATTTCACGCACTATAAGCCTACTTCATCCAGGGGGCATAGCTATGCCATAGTAGCTGTGGATTATTTCACCAAATGGACTGAAGCGATGCCTACTTATGTTGAGGATGGTAAAACAGCCGCATAGTTCATATTCAACCACATCATAGCTAGGTTTGGAGTTCCACATTCCATCGTGATCGATCATGGGTCCCACTTCAGTTACCATATGATTGAAGAACTGAGCGCCAAGTTGGGTTTTCATCATGAAAACTCAATCCCATACTACCCACAGGTCAATGTCCAAGTCGAAGCCATCAATAAGGTTTTGAAATGCATGATTCAACGCATGGTGGGTACCCATATGTCCAATTGGCACTCAACTCTCTTTTCACCATTATGGGCATACCGAACCTCAATAAAAAGCACTACCGAGTTCACACCATTCCAACTGGTGTATGGCCTGGAAGCCATTCTACCAATTGAATGTGAAATCCAGTCACTCAAGATAGCCATAGAGCTACTTCCCAATAACACTTCCGAAGAGGAACGATTTCTATACCTAGCCAAGCTAGATGAAACCCGCCGAGACACTGCTTTAGCCAATGAAGCTCATAAAAAATGCATCAAAGCATAGTACGACAAATCTGTTCAACCTTGGATTTTCAATGAAGGTGACCTCGTACTTACATATGACCAGATGCATGACAAACTTGGAAAAGGAAAGCTAGAGTCTATGTGCTACAGCCCCTTCATTGTAAAACGTGTATTGGAGAAAGGAGCCTACGAAACCCATCAACTGTGACGGCACACCGTTGGCACGGCCCCACAACGGGCTATACCTAAAACGTTTCTACGTGTAGGTTTATCCTGCGTGAGATATTTGTTGTACATAATGTACTTAGTTGGTGTTCATTTTTTTTTTGTGTGTGTATGCATGGATCTTATCTCATATATCCCTACTTACCTCGACTTGTGGTTCTATGCGCAGATGTCTGCCTACTACGGATTCGTTGATGGTGCAAGCCGACACACCCAGAATCTTGCTTCCGCAGCTTGGGTAATCTATTATCCTATTGGCAAGTTGCTATCTTCAGGAGGCACTTGCTTGGGCCCCGCAACCAACAATATTGCAGAGTACCACGCAGTAATTGGACTCTTAACTGAGGTTGCTTCCTTGGAATCGACTCCTTGTCAGTATTTTTAGACTCCCAACTCGTGGTGTCCCATTTGAACCGCATCTACTCTATCTGCGATCCTATTTTGCTTCTCTTATTTCGAAGGGTACGCCTCTTGGAACGATCTTGTAATTATATTTCATATCAACATATACCAAGGGAATTCAATTGTGTAGTTGACTCACTCGCTAACTACATTTTGGATTGGCATCTAGCCCATACATAAAAAGTGCATCATAAAATAAACACGCAAGTAATTGTAAATAGATAAATCACAGAAATAGGTCCATATATATATCATCTCATAAGAAAGTGTTTTTCTAAATCCATAAAGTTTGTGTTTAAAAAACAAAATTTGGGATCTAATCCCATACAAAACATTGGCTCTCAAATCCTACATATCATGTACATGCTGCAAAAAGATAAAGTACTACTATCTAAGGAGATATAGGAGATCTATCATGAGCCTCCTCAGATTCTGCATGCCGCTGATGGTAGCAAACTATAGCTCTAGCCACCCTACGGAGGAGTAGGCTAATACATCTAGGCACACCCACGGTATGCCACTGAAGGTCCAGAGGAACATCATCCATCCTCATAGCTGGGATTCCGAGGGTCAAACCCTCTAGGTTACACTCTATATCACGGACCCCTCCTGCTTCTTCCACGTCCTCTTCCTCTTCTTCCTCCTTCGAAGCAACCCATTACTCAATACCTCCTCGGCGTAATGGCGAATAGCCTGCAAGTCTCCTTGGTCCACGATATGCGACATACACATGTACATACTTTAGGTCTTTTCGCACATTCCAAAAACAACTAAAAATTACATACTCAAAAAATTGGAAAAACATTAATGAAGGTCATACCTTAGTCATCCCAATCCTCGTCGTCGGGCAATGCCAAGTCAATATCCTCGTGGAAGTCTGCCCCTACATAGGGGTAGTCTTCGATCATCACGATCTGCTCCTCAAGCTATGAGAAGAAGTCCTCGCCAAAGGCTAAATGTTGTGGCCCCCCAAGTCGTCCTGCATACTCACTCCATTGACCCATCCATGGCTCGGTGACAAGGCAGATAGGCATGATCAACTGTGGACGCAACAACGAGACCCTCTCTAAGAAGAAGGTGACCAAGATGCTCCCATAACCAAATTGGTGGTTCTCTCTCCTTGAGGTTGGTTAATACCCCTTCGCACTAGTTGAACAGTGTTGGTGCTAAACACTCCAGGGCAAGATTCATTTGTGTGCGAGATGCCTAATGAGGACTCGTTCTACCAGCCGCACGGGTGATGGTAAGCAACACAGTTTTCAATGGAATCTCTACAACATCCTTAATGACCACTTTCCCACTTTTCTTCCCTAAACCTTGACGACAGTAACGAGCGATCAAAACATCAGTGCTCGTCTCCGAAGCCTTGAACCCTGTTAAGCTCACTCGGGCCCCTCTCTTTGAGAGACCAGTGAGAAAATAGATATCCTCGATCTCAATCTCAAGGGTATTCTCTCCAACTCGAAAAGCTTGAATGTCAGGGTCACACATTTGTATGATGTGAGTGAGAAGTTTGGGTTGCTGACGGATACCTTTGGTCTTGAAGAATTTTAATAACCCACAGTTCCGCAATGCAATTAGGGTATTTTGGTCATTTTCAGCCAATAGATCATCATTTTCATGCTCCCTCTCTTTCCATCCAACCATTTTGCCTTAAATGAAGTATAAAATCCTACAAAAGATCAAAAGAAACGTTCATGAGCAAAATGGTACCTTGATCTCAATCCAAAAAATGAAGAAAACCAATTATTTTTCCCTCTTTTTGCCACTACTACGCCTGGAATCCAACTGAGCATGCGGTACGAGGAACTATCGTGCCCCCATGTGACCCCACTGATCGGTACTACCGCACTTCCTGATACAGTAAGCCCGCGGTAGTTACAAAGGCGAAAAGAGCCCCATAGGGCTTCCTAAAAAACTGGAAAATCTTAACTGAAATCAAGTTTTTAAGTCATAAATTGAAAGAGAAGATTGAAAACTCTTACCTGGTGCAAATGAATGTCGAAATGATGCCTCGAATATTCAGATATGGACACTTGAAGTTTTTCCCTTCAATGGATGAAATTCGTCTATGAGCAAAATAACAAAGGTGAAATGGTAACTTTTCATTTTTACTACTGGCTTTTATAAGTCACATATTCATTTTTGCTCATTATTTTATTCTTTTAGGTTAAAACTCTATTTCACATTACTAATGACTTTTTGAGGTTTCACGATTCTTTTTTTGACAGGATCTTCCTTAATCGTTCACAATGGCATTTTCCTACTTATTTGACCTTCATTAGAGCCAACTTTATCTTTTTGTGCTCTGGATTAAAACTTGAAAAATATTCCAAGCACCTTCCACACCCGTGTCATGCTTGTCAAACTCAAGAAAATGGTGTCGAGCTTAGTTGACTTTACTCATGCTCGTAAAACGATGAGGAAAGTATTATTTCGGTTTTATTTTATTCTTTTTTTGGGCCGAAATGATTTCAATTTACGAAAAAGACCATCGGAGTTCTCTTTAAGCTCTTTTCAGATTCCCATGTTTCGAAAAGATTGCCAAGTGCACTTGTCTCTTTCACACTTGTAAAATTATTTGAAAGGTTGTCTATTCGGTGATAGGTTACCCCTTTTTCGGCCCATCTAGACTAATTACGAGAAAGGTATACCTCAGTCAACTTTTTGACTGGGAGAGTTCTCTTGGGAATCGTTTTACACTTTTTCGGGACTAAGAGACTAAATTTATGAAAAAGTACATCCTGGAGCCTTCTTTAAGTTTTTCAGGCTCTCTAAACGCGAAAAACGACCGACTTTTTCCTTCTTTGGACTCGTTAAAATTTAACATCGAAGGACCCACTTTGGGAGGAACCCCTCCTTTCTCAGGTTCATAAAACATGTGAGATCAGACTCGTCTATGAGATGAGCTAACTCGAGCATCTGTTATCCTCCTCAAGCTCGTAAAACAATAAAGAGGTACTCGTCCATCATGTCGAGGGAAATTGGGAAATGAGTCAAGTTAACTTTATTGGTAGCTTGTCAGTCATCACCTTTGAACATGGCATGCATCTGTCCCTTGTCTACTTTTGGGTATTTATTTATTCCTGCTGAGTTATGGTCATCATCTCAAGTCATCTCTCTAGCCACGAGATTACTCGTACTATGCCTACCGTCTACTATCAATAATCCCTACTGCCAAGTTCTGCTTCATGTCGTTATATGTTCAAAGGGTTTTCTTTTTTCCAAGTCATCTATCATGTCAAGCCTACCGCTGTGTCAGTACATGTTCCGTTGTTCCATTGTTTCACACTATCTCTCATTCCTATTTCGTGTCGATGATGTGGGAATCATCATGGACCACCTTCGACGAGTCTGTCCCTGTTGACGCCAAATCACTATCCATGGATTAGGCTTAGAAGTCAACCACTAGTACCTTGGTACCTGTATGCCTCAATGGCAGGTTTCCTTGTATTCAATAGTAGGTTTACATCATCGACCTCTAATTGAATGATCTCTCGGATGCTCGGCATCAACTCTTTTATTCACATTTCGTTGAGATGTACTATAGATACCTTGGGAATCATCGTCATCATTAGTGTTTTTCCTCGCATTTGTTAATGGTTCACATCATTGATCGGTAATCAAATGGTTTCTACCATGTTCGACTTCAACACCTTGTAACGACATGGTTAGATTCGTATCGCTTGCGATCGAGTAGAAGACCCTGGACGCCTTTTGTATTTTGATTACATCAATGTTGAGATGGAGATCTCATTTGTATTGTTACATAGATCCACTTATGTATTGGTCATGGCTGTGTCATTACTGCCTCATGGGTCTACACTTGTTCATAGTAGCCATGATTTGTCTACAGTCTATATCATCTCAGTACTCACGGATCTACAATGTATTGGTCGGCAACCATGCTTTGAGTCAATTGTTTCCAAGCATAGGAATGCCTGCCTCGGTGGTATATATGACACTTTGTTCTTGTTTCAGATCCTTCTTGCTCCGCTCGATGCTATCTCTGCACAGTATCTATAAAGTCTTTCCGCCATCAGTCTCTTCTGACCTCACACTTTAGGGGTCATCTGTTATACCTCAATGTTACACTTGATAACCTAGACTAAACTACATCCTACTGATAAACAACCACAACAGAAGACCAGTGACTGAACACTGAAGACACTCTTTTCTTGCCACCTGCCAACCCAATTTTCCCTTATTTGCAAGCACTACCGCACCTTGCATACCTACTGGGGCGTGGTAGTCCATACTACATCGTTTTGCTCCTTCTCTGGGGCGCGGTACTACCGCGTTATGCTCACTCTTAGGGGCACGGTAGTCCAGTTATAGCCTTTTTTCCAAGGACTTTGGGATCTTAATCTTCGAGAGATTTTGTTGGGATTGCTACCTTTGATTCGATCCTAACTCCTTCTTTGTTTAGCTGGCCTGATCCACTAAACACTCCATAGATCCACGCTTCTCTCTTGTTGGTTAATCTCCCCACATGGTATAAGAGAGAGACCTTCCATGAGCCAAGGGGAAGACTTTTGGGGTGCATCAAACCTAAGATCGCGAACCTTTTGTGGAGATAGCTAGAGGTGGAAGCATTTGGAGCTGGAGGATTGGCTTGGACATCAAGCAACCTTTGTAAGCACTTTTCAAGCTTCTTAATAATATAACTTTCCTTGTTTCCTAATTCGTGTGTATTGATTATGTTTCAGTTTCATGAATTATATCTATATAGATTTGGAATTTAACTTGTAATTCAAAGACATTGGAAGATTGCATGTGCTTTTATATTGCTTTGTCTCCACAGGTCTATTGCGAAGATTCTGAGATCAAAACTACAAGCAGGACAAATGCTGAGAATGGAGGTGAGTTACTTTCTCTCTTCCTCTTAATGTAAAATCTATGAAATACTAGTTTAATGCAGGATCCAAGATTACATTTGTCTCATTTTGGTCTTAGTTTAGAGCTAGCTTAATCTACTTTATCTTAAGAGAATTTCTCTTTATCCATAGGGAGAAATATCTACAACAAAAACTGGCAACTCCGCTTGTTTGAACCCTATTTGATTGAGTTCTTTAACTTTTAGTTATTCTTGATTGTGATTTTTCTCTTCCTTCAAACCAGTGGTGGATTTCGGTCTTTTTTTACCTCCATTCACCCCCCTTTCCTCTGCATTAGCTCTCTACTTTTGATCATTGACTCTTCTGGGTCTGCACACCCTTGAAAAGTCCAAAACTTTTCTCAAAGTAGCGCCCTCTCCATCCTTTTCAGCAATACCGTGCCCCCATAACTACCTACAGAGTGGTAGTACCGCACCCTTTACACTATCTGGAGAGCGGTAGTGTACCAGTACCGCGCCTGGAGTTATGGACTGCACGCGGTAGTCTCTGTATTTTTTTGTTTATCCTACCCTGTTTGGTTCCTATGGGTCTTTTTTGACCTTCTCTACCACAGGATTGATTTCTCTATTGCTCCTTAACATCCTACAACTTGCTTAACCACAACATCGAACTTCCACTTTATTGTGTAAAGCCTTGTAGACATTTTTTAAAAACTTTCGGTTTACGGTCATCAATTATCATCATATTTACTTCTTTACTCCCAATTGCTCATTGTCTACATACCCTATCACTGTTTAGCCAGTTGCAAGTCTCTTTGGTTTGTTTGTAGTTTTTGGTTTGAGCTTGAATTCTTTGATTCAATGGCATCATTTGCATCTTGACCACCCCTTCATCATTTTTGCATTAGCTTGATTCTTTCAGTATAATCAAGTTGTTGTCACCATTTTCTTTCCCTTGATTATATCATTCTTAAGATTACACCGTTCTTACAAGTATTATATTTTCCATTATTGTTATCAAAATCATATTGGAAATCATCTTTTGAGAACATTGTTTTCGTTTTAGTTGAAAAGATCCAGTTATACTTTTGCACATTAGGAAGTGAATTAGTTATATCTGTTTGCCACATAAATTCTCATTTTGAAGCATCATTGTTGTAGATCAGTTACATTTGAAAGTAGTGTTTGTTTCAGTTTGCCTTATTTGGAAAGAAACAAAAAAAAAAATTGTTTGAAGTGGTTTTATTTTCATTCCTTTGAAAAAGTCATGCATTATGATCAAATAACTCTTTCCTTACTCTAGCTAGATTTCATGGAATAAAAGGCTCATTTTGATTCATTCTCATTTGCATGGTTTGGGTCGTCACAACATCATCAAGTTTCATGTCCATTTACCCGATTGAGTAATACAACCACTAAAATTTACACCCCCTAACTCAACACATCATAACCTCACTTGAGGAGAAAAAGAACTTGTTAGTTAGGTAGGACACCAGGGATAGGCATCCAAATAATTCCTCCTTGTCATTATCATCCGAGACATAGTTTTTGTCCTCTAGGGTACAAAAATCCTCTAGTATTTGTTGACACGTTCATACACCAGTTTGTGGAGGGGTCTCCTGTTGTTTCAGGGGTTAAACCACTGCAAGATCGAGAACCGGACGGACTCCGTGGAATGCTGCACTCCACTTATCCCTAAGGAAGCATCAATCATTGTCTTCCTTGTATTCCTCGGCCACCATACTGGTGATACAAGGCTGATAAGGCAGAAGCACCAAAAACCTTTTCCAACATGTCATGAACGAGGTAGCGTAGTGACTTTTCTGCTAGGGCTCTTTTACCCAGGATCCTTTTCGGTAGAGGGATATCCTTAAATTGTTGGTCTCTCACATTGTATTATTTGACTTGGATTTCATCACCTTGCAAAGGATACAACTTGTTGAGGTCTCCAGCCCTTAGTTAGGAGGTTTTGCTTGCTATCTCATCTTCATAGAGGGTCATTCTGGTTTTTTTAGTGATTGCTTGTTGGAATTCTGGCCATTTTTGTTTTCAGCTTGCTTACTATGACGCCGGTCTCAGTATAGTTTTAGAGCTCGCTTTTTTGGCCTACGAGCCTTGCTTTTTATAGCTCCCCTTTTGCACACTCGGCTGCATTAGGGTTTTTGAGTTCTCTTTTACAAGACTGTCCTCGGAACTTGTATTCCTACCATTATGTCCGAACCATGGAGATCATGAAGAATACAGGGTCGAATCCCACCACCACCACCATGGACTTCTGGTCGACCTACATCGCATATTCTCGCCCCACCCGGCCGCAATGCTGACCGAGGAAATGTTCCACCACCTCTCCACACTACATCTTTAGTTCTGCTTGTAACTCTTACTCACAGTACGATCTCAGAACCCCTTGCAGTTTCTACAACTAGTAATACACCTGAGATTCTGACTGCACTTCACCCACTGTTATTCCTGATATATCTACCACAGTGGACAACATTGCAATGCCTGAAGTTAGTACTCCCCAATATACTAGACCGGAGGCTATCATCCTCCTAGATGTTAGCACTACCCTTCCACCAGATACTTTCTACGATGTTCCGGAAGGATCTGTTGGAACCATCGAAGGATCTGACGAAAATATGTCCGACCTGATTGCAATCCCGGATGGATACGTCGAAATTATTGAAGAAACCAAACTCCCTAATACACCTTTTGAACCTGACTATGACTTTCTTGCTTCCTAGGTGGAACCTCCACCTACCATCACTATGCCTTCAGGTTTTCACCCTCTGGAAACCGGTTCTTCTAGCAACATACCTCGTATGGTATCCCTCCCCAATCTCCCTTCGGGACACAAAATCATGGCGTCGACACAATCTAGTATGGTTAGTCTAGCTAACTCCCCTTTAGCGTCAGAACAATTTAAACGTGATACAGATCAAATGCTCTCAACGGCTTCTAGACATCCCCATGCTACCCGTCCTCCTGACTACCGAGCTCCCAACGTTCCATCTAGCACAAGGTTTCATCACTCTTATGCCAATGGCTCTGGACCTTCAGATTTTGCTTCACCTCATGTATTTCCAGATCCTGAACTAGGATCAACTTGCATTTTTAACCCCACACGAGATACAAATCTAGGCCAAGCCCTCGACGGTCCCCCTACTTTTCAAGACCCTATGGACGTGACTCCTAATACCCCTAAGTTAAATTCCCCACATTTGTTGCCGTAAAGTATGTTTGACGTATCTTCCAGGGACCCACCACTTATGAGGGATAACCCTGTATTCTCTCTGTCCCCACTTGTAACGTATAGAAGACCCCCTCGACAAATAGGCACCTTTGGTGCCATTGGCCAGTCGACACTATCTCACCTTTCTAGTGTCGGATGAACATCAAGTCATACCGCTGGATCATCCATGTTGACCGGAGGTTCATCTTCGACCACCATCTACACCATTTTAGGAGGTGGAAAACCGACTATTGGAACCACTAATCCCAACAACCAACCCCCTCTTGGCGGACCATCAACCTAGTCTACAGGAGGACAACCATTTTCTGGGAACGCTGCACCTAGTCACCAACCCCCTCCCATAGAACCATCCAATCCACCTACTAGAGGGAAACCCCTTTGTACCATTCAAAGTGGGGTGATTCAACCAACACCTCCATCCTTCCCACCGGCTCAACAAGGCCCTTTACCTGGAGGATTCCCACTCATTAACGCCCCCACTAGCACCATTCAACAACCCCCTCAACCAGCAGCTTTTGCTGAGTTAGGCATGTATAATACACCTGGAAGCGGACAACCTTATGCCGTTATTCCAACTGGACCTCATCCCCAACATCCCTCATCAGGCATGCTTCCTTCTTGGGGATCTCAAATCCCACAAAGCGGGGGATACTTGTTGTTTGGAAACTGGAAGCTGGGGGGCGACCTGTCATTGCCCCCAATTTGCACTTTGGTTTTCACTACCCTTCGGCCGCAACTACTCCATGAAACCCATCCCTACAATCTACACCTCTTTATCAAGGTGGAACCCATATTCCATGGACGCCATTCTTGCAGCCACCCCCTAACCCTGGTATGGGAAATCCCCCACCAACTCAAGGTAGTGGTAACATTCTTGGGACCCAGCAAACCTAGGGAACCATACCCCAACAAGGAGCAACAAATATTCCTCGGACACAACAACCCCAGGTTATGGTACCCTCCATCCCCACTCAGCAGAATGTCCAACAACCAATTACCACTGTGATTCCCAGTCAAACAATAAATCCCATGACTTCAAACACACAACCAGTTAACCAGATGGTCTACTACCCCCAGAAATTCCAGCAGTACACTGTGGGAAACATGTATGGGTACAAAACGCAGCAGTATGTTGTGTAGGGCCCCTCAGGAATCCCTGCGCCGTACAATTACTACTCATACCCACAGCCCAATCGTCAACTTCCTTTCTTGGCCACGCTAGACTTACCTAATTTGTAGAAGCTCATCAACGATCGTATATGGCATAAACCTCACTATCCACCCATCCCAGCCAAAATCCCATCGGACATTCCTAAGTTCGATGCCAAGCCTGGGGAAGACCCTAAGAATGACGTGATGACCTTCCATCTTTGGTGTTCATCCAAATCATTGATGGACGAATCCATTCAGTTACGGCTCTTCCAGCGCACGCTTACCGGTAGAATGGAAAAATGGTATATCAAACTACCTCAACACTCCTTTCATGACTTTAATACCTTGGCTATGCAGTTCCTGACTCACTTCCAGCTCCCCATCCGGTACGAGACTGGAACAGAACTGTTAACCTCACTACGTAAAACCACTTCTACGCACATCTCGGACCATATCCATGAGTGGCGTCGACGCCGTAGGTTAATCAAGGAACCCATTCCGGACCAATTAGTCGTTGATTGGTTCATGAAGTCATTCTTGCCTCCCATTGCCAAGGATATTGCCATGCGCAGGCTAGTAAGAGAGGAACAAGCCATTTCTTCTGCTCAGTACATGGATTTGGTATATACCCAATCCGGAACTCTACACGAGCTTCTTCCCCATGCCACCCACATTACTATTGATCCAACTAAGCGTGCCACTGAACCCCCTATTGACGGCATCGTCGGTTCAATCAAGACCCAGCCTGCTACTAAATCGACGAGGCAACAAGCTCCTACTTCCCCCACTCCACCCCAGGCTATTCCAAAAGGTTCTACTTCTCCTACTCTCTCCTCCGAGGTGAACGTAGTTCAATCTACGTCACAACCATCTGGAGGAAAGAAGAAGAACAATCATGGAAAATCCAAGAAAAAATCTAACCAGCAGGAGAACCCCTAGCCACAACCCAGTCACAATGACCCCAAACCACGTCGCAAAGCAAAGGTTCCCTGCCTCATTTTCCAAGAGGATCACTATACACGTTACTGTCCCTACAAGGATGAAGTCAATAAATTTTTCAAAGGATCCTCCTACCCAACAGTATTAACCGATCCTTTCCCTCAGCTGCAACAGCAGATGGTTTCCCATGATCCCCTGCAAGGGGGAAATCCGAACAACCCACCTCACGGAGAGACATCCGCAAATCGCAAAATCCTGATGACGAGTAATGAAGAGATTCACATAACCACTCATTTGAAGACTTACGACAATCCCCCAAGTTCAAACAAACAACCAAAGACAGCCAAAGGCAAGTCTCCTATTGAAGATCCTCCTCTCATACCTCCCCCCAAAGGTCATCTCCATATCAAGAGACCTCCTACAGACACAGTGCTACACAGACCTAAAGGCACCATCCGAAATGCGACATTCAATCCTAACACGCGAGCTGCCCAAAATTACAACATTGTTGAGGACTTATCTCAAGCACCATGTGCCATGTCGACTCTCGAGGTTCTCCAACACTGCCCTATGCAGCGCAGAACCTTACTTTCAGCATTGGGGGCAGTAGACCTAGATACTTCAAACACCATCATGTTTAACTTGGAGTATGTCAAACCTCGGCTTTCCCATCAGTTGGCCTTCCAAGTTCATACAAAAATCCATGGAAACAACATCCATTGCACTGTTTTAGAAAAGGGTGCTTCCACGTCGATTATGTCTTTGAATTGTTGGAGAGGCTTAGGCTCACCCGAAGTCACAACTTCTTCTACTACTCTCAAGGCATTTAACGGACACGATTTTCAGCCCTACGGACTCATTCCTGCGATCGGCGTTGAATTGGGGGGGAAAATAGTATCTATACACATCGAAGTCGTAGATGCACCATTAGATTACAATCTCCTACTTGGCCAAAATTGGTTCTACGCCATGACCGCCATAGCATATACCATCTTTCAACTCGTACAATTTCCTCATGAAGGGAAGATTGTCACCATACACTAGTTAGATTACTGTATCCCAAACTCTCATTTGAACTCCTCCAACACTGTCCCATTATTGGATCAGCCCTGGTACCATTTTCAAGATGTTGGCGTTGGTCTTATGAAGGATTCCTCCCTTCTTGGAGTTTTCCCAGAGCTCGGATCCCTCGTACAGCCCGTCAACATGATAGCATCAAGTATCACCCCATTCAATGATTCTTGGATGATACCAAGTCCTTCCGATATTGAAAACTACGACGACTCCATGCCGTTAAGCAGGAACCTCGCAACATATGAGGCGATCCAGTTAGCCACCGATTGGGTCGATCCTACTACCAATCACACAGTGGCACAGCTCTCGTCTGAGGCTCGTTCATCCTCACCACTTATCGATCCTCTCACATTGATTTTTCCTACTGACAAATCAATCATGGAGGTTATGTGTGGTGATGAACCACCTTGGGGAGATTTCCATCATCGATCTTCTTTCCCCACTATCCAGGCGATTGAGCGAGATACTAAATCAAGCACTTCACTTGGAATGGTCCAAACCAAGTTTCCCATTTCATTCGATGAAATATTTTCCAAAGGGAACTTGGCCAATCTCATGGCGACCACTCCCATCAACATTTCAGTGAATCCTGGCGTCGTGGAAAACATTCATATTGGCAAGACATGTACTCCCACCAAAATGTAGTTCTACAGTGCCTACTTTAAAAATTTCCGTGACGTTTTCGCTTCGAGATATGAAGAGATGCGAGGAATAGATCCTTCTATCATGGTCCACGAGATCCTGACCTTTCCTGGCCCCCGACCTGTTCGGTAGAAACTCTGACCCATCCACCATAGTAAGGAAGCTGCTATCAAAGCCAAAGTCGAAAACCTTTTGCATGTTGGTTTTATCTATCATGTCCCGCTAACAGAATGGGTATCTAACATCGTTCTCGTAGCCAAGAAACAAGGTACGATTAGAGTCTGTGTCGATTACCATGACTTGAACAAAGCTTTCCAAAGCACAACTACCCAACTCCGTTCATCGACCAGATCATCGATAACTACGCCGGCAGTGTCATCTTTTCATTTATGGATGGCTTTTTCGGCTATAATCAGATCGAGATACTCCCAACGGACCAGCATAAAATAGCCTTTATATTCCCATGGGGAATCTTTGCATATCGAAAGTTACCTTTCGGCCTAAAAAATGTCGGGGGAAACTTTCCAATAGGCGATGTCGTACGCATTTCACGATATCAAACATATTGCAGAACTGTATCTTGATGACCTTCTCGCTCATTCTCCAACTTGAGAAGATCATCTTGATCACTTAGGCACCATCTTTGCAAGGTGTCGTCGTTACAACATTCATTTGAACCCGCATAAATGCATCTTTTGTGTTGAAGCCGGAAAAATTTTGGTATTCATAATCTCCAAAGATGGTATATGATTGGATCCCGCAAAGGTAGAAGCTATCTTAACCCTTCCTTCCCCCATGAACATACCAAAAGTTCAAAGTTTGCAAGGGCACGCAAACTTTCTACGCCATTTCATCTGCAATTTTTCCGAGATAACAAAAGGCTATATGAGGCTTCTAAAGAAGAACACCCCCTTCTTTTGGGACGCCGAAGCCCATCACTCCTTTAATAATTTGAAGGCAGCCTTAACTAAAGATCATGTGATTCAACACCCCAATTACACACAGGATTACATTTTATATCTCGCAGCTTCGATTTCCACAATTGGCATGGTGTTAGTCCAAGAAGATACCAACGGCATGGAACATGTAGTATATTATCTTAGTAAGAGTCTTCTTGACTCCGAAACTCGCTACTCACATGTTGAAAAGCTGGCTTTGGCAACAGTCTTCGTTGTCCAGAGGTTCCGCCACTACTTTATGCTCTGCCAGACCACTGTCATAGCGGATTTCAATCCAATGTACTATATCCTCACACGCCAAGTGCTTGGGGGAAAATATTCCTGTTGGATTGTTATCCTACAAGAGTTTGACATGGAATTTTCCAAAGCCAAATCCAAGAAATCTTTGGTCTTTGCAAAGTTGATATGTAATTCGCCCCATGCTACTGAGCAACCTGAGCCCATCGATTCTCTCCCTGATGAATCGTTGTTCCTCACTAGCACGTCTGATCCATGGTACGGGGATATCCTACTATATCTCCAAACCTAGTGTTTTCGCCCTACCTCAACCGTGACGAACGTTGACGTATCCGACACCACGCCAAGTACTACCTTATAATTAACGATACCCTTTATCGTCGTGGTGTTGATACCATTTTTTGACGTTGTTTAACTTCAGACTAGGCTGAACACGTTTTTAATGACTACCATGTTGGAGCATGTGGTGGTCATCTCTCTGGGATTGCTACGGCCCAGAAGATACTACGAGCGGGATACTTCTGGCCCTCGATTTTCAAGGACTACATTGAAACGGTCAAGAAATGTCCACCATGCCAATTCTTCCACAGTAAAACACGCTCGCATCCCGCTCCACTTCATCCTGTAGTTGCTGTCGGCCACTTTACCAAAAGGGGTATAGATTTCACACACTGTAAGCCTGCTTCAGCCGGGGGGGCATAGCTATGTCATAGTAGCTATGGATTATTTTACCAAATGGGTTGAAGCGATCCCTACTTATGCTGAGGATGGTAAAATATCCACACAGTTCATATTCAACCACATGATAGCTAGGTTTGGAGTCCCACAATCCATCGTGACTAATCATGGATCCCACTTCAGGAACCGTATGATTGAAGAATTGAGCGCCAAGTTGGGTTTTCATCATGAAAAATCAACCCCATACTACCCACAGGCCAATGGCCAAGTCGAAGCCATCAACAAGGTTTTGAAACGCATGATTCAACGCATGGTGGATACTACCCATATGTCCAATTGCCACTCAGCTCTCTTTTCGGCCTTATGGGCATATCGAACCTCAGTAAAAAGCGCTACCAGATTCACACCATTCCAATTGGTGTATGGCGTGGAAGCCATTCTACCAATTGAATGTGAAATCCCGTCACTCAAGATAGCCATAGAGCTACTTCCTAATACCACTTCCGAAGAGGAACAGTTTCTATACCTAGCCAAGCTAGATGAAACCTGCCGAGACGCTGCTTTAGCCAATGAAGCTCATAAAAAATGCGTCAAAGCACAGTACGACAAATCCATTCAACCTCATATTTTCAATGAAGGTGACCTCATACTTACATATGACCAAATGCATGACAAACTTGGAAAAGGAAAGCTAGAATCTATGTGGTATGGCCCCTTCATTGTAAAACGTGTATTGGAGAAAGGAGCCTACGAACTTGTTGACTGTGACGGCACACTCTTGGCATGGCCCCACAGCGGCTATACCTAAAACGTTTCTATGCGTAGGTTTATCCTGCGTGAGATATTTGTTGTACATAATGTACTTAGTTGGTTTTCATTTTCTTCTTTTGTGTGTGTATGCATGGATCTTATCTCATATATCATTACTTACCTCGACTTGTGCTTCTATGCGCAGATGTCTTCCTACTACGGATTCGCTGATGGTGCAAGACGACACACTCGGAATCTTGCTTCCGCAGCTTGGGTAATCTATTATCCTACTGGTGATTTGCTATCTTGAGGAGGCACTTGCTTGGGCCCCGCAACCAACAATATTGAAGAGTACCACGTAGTCATTGGACTCTTAACCGAGGTTGCTTCCCTTGGAATCGACTCCTTGTCAGTCTTTTTAGAATCCCAACTCATGGTGTCCCATTTGAACCGCATATACTCTATCCGTGATCTATTTTGCTTCACTTATTTCGAAGGGTACGCCTCTTGGAAGGATCTTTTAATTATATTTCATTTCAACACATACCAAGTGAATTCAATTGTGTAGCTGACTCATTAGCTAACTACATTTTGGATTGGCATCTAGCCCATACATAAAAAGTGCATCATAAAATAAACACGCAAGTCATTGTAAATAGATAAATTACAGAAATAGGTCCATATATATATATCATCACATATGAAAGTGTTTTTCTGAATACATAAAGTTTGTGTTTAGAAAACAAAATTTGGGATCTAATCCCATACAAAAAATTGGCTCTCAAAGCCTACATATCGTGTACATGCCGCAAAAAGATAAAGTACTACTATCTAAGGAGATCTAGGATATCTATCATGAGCCTCCTCAGATTCTGCATGCCATTGATGGTAGCAAACTATAGCTCTAGCCACCCTATAGAGGAGTAGGCCAATACGTCTAGGCACACCCACGGTATGTCGTTGAAGGTCCAAAGGAACATCATCCATCCTCATAGATGGGACTCCAAGGGTCAAACCCTGTAGATTCCGGTCTATATCATGGACCCCTCCTGCTTCTTCCATGTCCTCTTCCTCTTCGTCCTCCTCCGAAGCAACCCGATACTCAATACCACCTCGACGTAACGGCGAATAGCCTGCGAGTCTCCTTGGTCCACGATCTGTGACATACACATGTACATACTTTAGGTCTTTTTGCACATTACAAAAACAACTAAAAATTACATACTCAAAAAATTGGAAAAACATTAATGAAGGTCATACCTGATTCATCCCAATCCTTGTTGTTGGACAATGCCAAGTCAATATCCTTGTAGAAGTCCACCCCTGCATAGGGGTAGTCCTCGATCATGACGATTTTCTCCTCGAGCCATGAGAAGAAGTCCTTGCCAAAGGCTAAACGTTGTGGCCCCTCAAGTCATCCTGCATACTCACTCCATCGACCCATCCGTGGCTCGGTGACAGGGCGGATAGGCATGGTTAGTTGTGGACACAACAATGGCACCCTCTCTAAGAAGAAGGTGACCAATATGCTCCCATAACCAAATTGGCAGTTCTCTCCATTCCTACACTTGGTTATTTGCTCCTTAAGGTTGGTTGATACCACTTCGCACCAGTTGAACAGTGTTGGTGCTAAACACTCCACGGAAAGATTCATTTGTGTGTGAGATTCCTGATGAGGACTCGTGCTACAAGCTGCACGGGTGATGGTCTACAACACATTTTTCATTGGAAGGTCTATAACATCCTTAATGACCACTTTCCTGCTTTTCTTCCCAGAACCTTGATGACAGTAACGAGCGATCAAAACATCGGTGCTCGTCTCCGAAGCCTTGAACCCTGTTAAGTTCTCTCAGGCACCTCTCTTTGAGAGACCAGTGAGAAAATAGATATCCTCAAGCTCAATCTCAAGGGTATGCTCTCCAACTCGAAAAGCTTGAATGTCGGGGTCCCACATTTGTTTGATGTGAGTGAGAAGTTTGGGTAGATGACGGATACCTTTGGTCTTGAATAATTTTAATAACCCACAGTTCCGCAATGCAGTTAGGGTATTTTGGTAATTTTCAGCCAATAGATCATCATTTTCATGCTCCCTCTCTTTCCATCGAACCATTTTGCCTCAAATGAAGTATAAACTCTTGCAAAAAATGAAAAGAAACGTTCATGAGAAAAATGGTACCTTGATCTCAGTCCAAAAAATGATGTAAACCAATTATTTTTTCCCTCTTTCTCTTTCCGCCACTACCGCGCCTGGAATCCAACTAAGCACGTGGTACAAGGTACTACTCTGCCCCCATGGTACAAGGTACTACTCTGCCCCCATGTGACCCCATAGAGCGGTACTACCGCGCTTCCTGACACAGTAAGCCCGCGGTAGTTACAGAGGCAAAAAGAGCCCCATAGGGCTTCCTCAAAAACTGGAAAATCTTAACTAAAATCAAGTTTTTAAGTCATAAATTGAAAGAGAAGCTTGAAATCTCTTACCTGGCGCAAACGAATGTCGAAATAATGCCTCGAATCTTCAGATATGGACACATGAATTTTTTCCCTTCAATGGATGAAATTCCTCTATGAGCAAAACAACCAAGGTGAAATGGTAACTTTTCATTTTTACTCCTTTCTTTTATAAGTCACATATTCATTTTTGCTCATTATTTTATTCTTTTAGGTTAAAACTCTTTTTCACATTAGTAATGACTTTTTGAGGTTTCACAAGTCTTTTTTTGAAAGGAACTTCCTTAATCGTTCACACTGGCGTTTTCCTTCTTATTTGACCTTCATTAGAGTCAACTTTATCTTTTTCGTGCTCTGGATTAAACTTGAAAAAGATTCCAAGTGCCTTCCACACCTGTGTCGTGCTTGTCAAACTCAAGAAAACGGTGTCGATCTTAGTCGACTTTACTCGTGCTTGTAAAACGATGAGGAAATTATTATTTCGGTTTTCTTTTATTCTTTTTTCGGGCTGAAATGATTTCAATTTACGAAAAAGACCATCAGAGTTCTCTTTAAGCTCTTTTCAGACTCCCATGTTTCAAAAAGATTGCCAAGTGCACTTGTCTATTTCACACTTGTAAAAGTATTTGAAAGGTCCTCTATTCGGTGATAGGTTACCCCTTTTTCGGCCCGTCTAAACTAGTTACGAGAAAGGTATACCTCAGTCAACTTTTGATTGGGAGAGTTCTTCTTGGGAATCGTCTTACACTTTTTCGGGACTGAGAGACTAAATTTATGAAAAAGTACATCCCAAAGCCTTCTTTAAGTTTTTCAGGCTCTCTAAACGTGAAAAACTGCCAATTTTTTCCTTCTTTGGACTCGTTAAAATTTAACATCAAAGGACCCACTTTGGGATGAACCCCTCATTTCTTAGGTTCGTAAAACATGTGAGATCAGACTCATCTATGAGATGAGCTAAATTGAGCATCTGTTATCCTCCTCAATCTCGTAAAACAACAAAGAGGTACTCGTCTATCATG
Organism: Larix kaempferi; assembly: GCA_027924585.1. Taxonomy (NCBI): domain Eukaryota; kingdom Viridiplantae; phylum Streptophyta; class Pinopsida; order Pinales; family Pinaceae; genus Larix; species Larix kaempferi. The sequence goes on along the minus strand of BSBM01000687.1, from coordinate 12,114,707 downwards.
TTGGGGGGAATTGGGAAATGAGTCAAGTTTAATTTATTGGCAGCTTGTCAGTCGTCACCTTTGAACATGGCATGCGTCTGTCCCTTGTCTACTTTTGGGTATTTATTTATTCCTGCTGAGTTATGGTCATCATCTTGAGTCATCTCTCTAGCCACGAGCTAACTCGTCCTATGCCTACCCTCTACTATCTATAATCCCTGCTGCCAAGTTCTGCTTCATGCTGTTATATGTTCAAAGGGTTTTCTTTTTTCCAAGTCATTTGTCATGTCAAGCCTACCACTGTGTCAGTACATGTTTCGTTGTTCCATTGTTTCACACTATCTCTCATTCTGATTTTGTCTCGATGATGTGGGAATCATCATGGCCCACCTTCGACGAGTCTATCCCTATCGACGCCAAATCACTATCCAGGGATTAGGCTTAGAATTCAACCACTAGTACCTTGGTACCTACATGCATCAATGGCAGGTTTCCTCGTATTCAACAGTAGGTTTACATCATCGACCTATGATTGAATGATCTCTCGGATGCTCAACATCAACTCCTTTATTGACATTTCGTTGAGATGTACTATAGATACCTTGGGAATCATCGTCATCATTGGTGATTTTCCTCGCATTTGTTAATGGTTCACATCATTGACCGGTAATCAAATGGTTTCTACCATGTTCGACTTCAACACCTTGTAATCACATGGCTAGATTCGTATCGCTTGCGATCGAGTAGAAGACCCTAGATTCCTTTTGTATTTTGATTACGTCCAGGTTGCGATGGAGATTTCATTTGTATTGTTACACAAATCCACTTATGTATTGGTCATGGCTGTGTCATTACTATCTCATGGATCTACGCTTGTTCATAGTAGCCATGATTTGTCTACAGTCTATATCATCTTAGTACTGATGGGTCTGCAATGTATTGGTCGGTAGCCATGCTTTGAGTCAATTGTTTCCAAGCATGGGAATGCCGGCCTCGGTGGTATATCTAACACTTTGTTCATGTTTCAGCTCCTTCTTGCTCCCCTCGATGCTCTCTCCGCACAGTATTTGTAAAGTCTTTTGGCCATCAGTCTCTTCTGACCTCACACTTTAGGGGGCATCTGTTATACCTCAATGTTACACTTGATAACCTAGACGACACTCCCTCCTACTGATAAACACCCAGAACAGAAGACCAGTGACTGAACACTAAAGACAAACTCTTTTCTTGCCATCTGCCAACCCAAGTTTCCCTTATTTGCAAGCACTACTGTGCCTTGCATACCTACTGGGGAAAAGTAGTCCGTACTGCCACGTTTTTCTCCTTCTCTAGGGTGCGATACTACTATGTTATGCTCACTCTTAGGGGCACGATAGTCCAGTTATAGCCTTTTTGCCATGTACTTTGGGATCTCAACCTTCGAGAGATTTTGTTGGGATTGCTGCCTTTGATTCGATCCTAACTCCTTCTTTGTTTAGCTGGCCTGATCCACTAAACACTCCATAGATACACGCTTCTCTCTTGTTGGTTAACCTCCCCACATGCTATAAGAGAGAGACCTTCCATGAGCCAAGGGTAGTACTTTTGGGGGGAATCAAACCTATGATCACAAATCTTTTGTGGAGATAGCTAGAGGTGGAAGCATTTGGAGCTGGAGGATTGGCTTGGACATCAAGCAGCCTTTGTAAGCACTTTTCAAGCTTCTTAATAATATAACTTGCCTTGTTTCCTAATTCGTGTGTATTGATTATGTTTAAGTTTCATGAATTATATCTATATAGATTTGGAATTTAACTTGTAATTCAAAGACATTGGAAGATTGCATGTGCTTGTATATTGCTTTCTCTCCACAGGTCTATCGCGAAGATTCTGAGATCAAAACTACAAGCAAGACAAATGTTGAGAATGGAGGTGAGTTACTTTCTCTCTTCCTCTTAATGTAAAATATCTGAAATACTAGTTTAATCCAGGATCCAAGATTACATTTGTTTCACTTTTGTCTTAGTTTAGAGCTAGCTTAATCTACTTTATCTTAAGAGAATTTCTCTTTATCCGTAGGGATAAATATCTACAACAAGGTCCAACCCTAGTTGAGAACAAAATACATGGAATTATGGAAAGGTATTAGATTATTCATAGTTGTAAGTTTTGGGTGATTTTATTACATATGGTTCTAGCTGTTTGACACTACATGTGACATACCCTAATGGCACAACATTTTGATTGACTATATTGTCATTATTGTTAGATTTCGGTTTTATACTTTATAAGATGATTGTTTTCTTACCTTATTACTCTCTCGCATTTAGGGTGGTGATATCTCATGCAGTTCATGCTACTAGTTTGACCTGCAATTACTCGCCAGTCCCACTCTTTGCTTTTGGTAATTTCTAGAGAACTGTAGGTTATTATTTCTTTCTTTCTTTTCTATATTTATTTTATTAACTATGTGTCCATGCAAATTTATTTCCCATCCCATTGGACATCTTCCTATGAAAATTATTAAGGGTACAATCTATTTAGTATTAAGTTATAGGAATTTCTAGTGTATGGTATACTCTACAAACTTTTGATGTAAAGGTTGCCGAAATTTTTTTCTCGTGATTCCTAAGGTTTTTCACAATATGCCAATGTGGAAATCACAAATTGTTTCCATTTTATTTTACCAACTTTGGAGGATCAAGAAGCATGCTCAGTGGTAGTAGCATGTGTTTTAGAAGTCATTAAATCTATATAGCCCAGTTGCCAAGTATGTCCCTCAGTTGGATGAAGGACATAGTGGGTGGTTATAACATGCATTAGGAAATAATTTGCATGTTGGTGTGCCCCTTCTCTCTGAATAAGTATTTTCATGTCATTTCTATACAAAATTATTATATTCTAAGGGAAGGTCAAAGTGTTCTTGAAAGGCATGATAGTGTGATTTATATGCAGGTAAAAGTATTTGGTTCGTTGGAGACAGGGCTCTATTTTCCTTCCAGTGACATCAATGTAAGTATCACAATTTTCATTTAATGGATTTTTATAGAAGTTTCATGTTTGTCATTATTTCTATCATAATTGCATAGATGAAGGAAGATTGTTTGTGTGATTCAGACAGTGGCAATGACTTATTCTTGCCTCATAATAGTGTCTTGTGAAAGAATGTATGCTTGTATGTTATGCTTTATTGTCTTATTCTTGTCAACACAAAACAACAAAACAAACAATTGGTAATCAGGGTTCTTAGAACCAATTTTATCAGAATCAAGCGAGTTGACCCCAAAAACCAGAACTAGTAAAGAAGGTAGACACAAAACTAGTTGACCAAAATAGATAAAAATATTCAAATTTCACATCATTTACATACAAGTAACATAGTTGGGATCATGTTTCTATCCAACTAACAAGTAACTATGCTACTTATCCCACTTGTTTAGTAAAAGATTCGCCAATAATTTACAAATTTTTATAATTTAACGAAAGTTTTAGAATTTAGAATTTACAAAGTTTTAAGGTCTAATTCTTTGAAGGGTGCTATCTCAATGGAAGAGCACCTACTTTAAAAGTAGGAGGCTGATGTTTCGATTCCATCGTGCCCCAATATTCATAGGGAATGGTGACAATTGCTATTTTTTATATATGAAATGGTGACGGTCAATGAACATCGCCATATATATGCATCAATAGTGAGGTCCTTAAAGGTCCATCACCATAAATCATTGTTCTTCATAAATGGTGATGGTCACTATCTTCCTGCATTAAAATCATTATCCGTGACATACCTTGAATGTCACCACATCACCTATACTTTTGGTGAAGCGGCCTTTTGAGACATTCAATTTTTGGTGACAAAGGCTCTTTTGACCATCACCAATGACCTTATGGCAACATTTTTCAACCCTCACCAAAATATGCAATGGTGACATTGAGCGAATGTTACCATAACAATAGTGAGGGCCATTAAAGGTCCATCACCATAAATCACAGTTGTTCATATGAAATGGTGATGGTCACGATCCGTTATTATAGTCATTATTTGTGATGGAACTTGAATGTCACCACATCACCTATAATTTTGGTGACGAGGCCTTTGGTGGCATTCAATTTTTGGTGACGAACACTCTTTTGACCCTCACTAATGAGCTTATGGTGACCTTTTTTGACCCTCACCAATGACATTTTTTGTTGTAGTGAATGCCAGGATCCCATTGCTTGTTTTTCATTACCATGGAAAGGAATAATTCTGCAGTCCAAATGTTAGGAAAAAGAATGTGTGGATCCCACTGACCCCACTGCAAGTATCTATATGGAAGTGTCAAAAGTGAAAATTTTCCATCCCATGGAATGCAAGGATTCCATTGTACAATCTGCATCTTTCCAAGCATTAGTAAAAACCAGAAATTTTCGTCATTATGTAAAATGCAAGCGAAGATGGAAACAACATGCCACCAAACAACAAGATCATATTTAAATAAGAAACTTGGTAACTGTGAAAGCCCCATCAAAATATGCAACTCTCCAATGTAGGGCTGAATCAAAGGAAGACTATACATCACCAAATATCCCTTCAAAGAGGGAGGCCAAAATTCAATAAGATTTTCATTTCCCACTAAAGGGTTCTTATGTGAACAATGCACACCAGAAGCAAAGGTTTTATCCATGAATCTCAAATGACAAGGGTGAGGATCCCATGTCCTATAATGTTGCTCCAAAAGAGAGTAGGTTATATCAAAATCATCCATGTGTATGCCTTCCCCAAATAAAGAGATCTCATGATCTCTATGGAACCCAACAGGTGCTTCCCTCTTCATCCAATGGCCCAACCCTCTTCCATTGATCCAAGGGTGCAAGACTCCATCAAATGACCCACACGTTGAAGATAAGTGTAGATATAATTCCTTCTTGTCAAAAGAGGCTGGAAAAACAACCATGGGATGCCTCAACTGCTACTGGGAAGGGAACATATCATCTGTATCAATTATAGGAGCCTGCTTGTCCTCATGTGGCACAAAAAGGAAGAATCCCTTTACCCAATTTACATCCCTATGTGTGTTGGATTCCATAGGTGTGTGGAATGAAGGATAGTGACCCAACTCTTGTAAATAATCATTCATATTAAATGTGGTTGGCTCAATCAAGGTGAGAACATGTACCTCTTCCAAAACTGTTGATGTATATGTAACTTCAGAATGTATTTCATATATGTATATTGTACTCCTATAGAGATGGTATTATTCCTCTATACGGAAGTGTCGTCATTTATATTGTAAGTGTCGTAACTTATACTTGATGGGTTATTACACCACCTTGTTGGGGTCGGCCCTGTATAAGTCGTGTGGGTCAAAGGGTTATTAGACCACCATATTGGGGGTCGGCCATGTGAGTCAAAGGGTTATTAGACCACCCTATTGGGGGTCGGCCCAGTCAGCATTATGTTATGTGGTTAAGTTAAGGCTGACCTAGTAAAGGTTATTAGGCAAGTCAAGTCAAGTATAAATAGAGTGCGGTAAGCACTCTATTTCATCATTCTATTCTCTCACACACTCTTTGGAGAGTGGTGCACTTGTGGAGGAGGAGAAGCTATTGCTAGGAGATGTCTATCTCTTATGCTTGGGTTGTATCATTGCTCTATCTATCTCTGAGGAAGTTATTGGGGTTTTTCACCTTTATGGTTTTCCCCAAGTAAACTTTGTGTCTCTTGTGTGCTTGCATTATTGTGTCCATGATTGATATGCTGTAGATATGCTGTACATGTTATTCTCTCAGTTAAGACCCTAGATCAGATTGAAGTAAATTCTGAAAAACTAACAAAAACCATGCAAATCCCTCCTAGAGGAATCTCATAATCTCTCTGGAGATGAACAGGTGCTTGGTCTTCAGTTTTCTGGTCTTCCAACTCATCAATCACATGCAAATCAGACTGTACTTCATGTACCACCATCACATGAAGTTCTATTTTTGCATCATGTATGCAATCAGCCATATTAGAATGACTGTCTCCAATGTAGGGACTGAACTGTGATTCTTGCAACTTCTCATGTAGTTGCTCAACATACTGCTCAGATTCCTGAAGGGCTCTATGAGTATTCTTCAAAGAATTCTGGGTGGATTCCAAATCAAGGTTGAGCTTGCCAATATTTTCTTAATCCTTCAAGGTTGTGCCATGACACAACTATGCAAGCTCGAGTAAAAGATCTCTATCAAAAAGAAGCTAAGAAAAATTTCCTCCTAGGATTCCTATTGCTTCCCAAATGTGCACAAAATCTTCAACAGAGGGTTACTCATCCATTGATGCAGTTCTCCAACAACCGTGTTAGATAAAAGCATAAATTTCATGGAGGTTTTCCACAGCCTCCTTGATATTTAGCTCACTCATTTTCAATGGCCCAATCATGGAAAGAAGGTTTTGTTGGTGAAACTCATCTTCTGCTTCTTGCAATTCAATCTCCTTTTATTCATGAACCCCAATATTGGAGGACTCAACCAATCCAATCTTCCCACTAGAAGTGGCTTCCATCCGGGGCTGCAGAAAATGCATACAAAAATCAGAATTGTGTCCATACCTTTGTGCCCAATTTTCCTCCTCGTGTGACAGTCTTATGTTAGCAGGATTCTTCTCCAAATTTTTTGATTCACACCCCACTGATGTGTGCTTGTTTTCTGCTTCCTGATGAAGCTCAAGAGGTGACTGTAAATATGATTCATGTTCATAATTTGGATAGGATCCAAAATATGTCTTACCACTACTGAAAACATCATCATCCCTTGTAATGATTTTGAGATCACCAACAAAGAAACTAGGAGTGATTTCACCTTCCACATTGCCAACAACCAGATGTTGGACTCCTAGATATTCAGGTGGGCATGGACCTTCTTCATCTTCTTCCTATGAACGATTTGGTAACTCATAAAACTTATGGCTTCTGCAAATAGGATGATTTATATTTGCAGGATCTTACTCATGGTATGATGGCTGTGATGAAAAATCATATTTATGATCATACCTATGACTAGTACTTTCTCCTTTATGAATTGATGTCTTAGGGCATAGATTGGAAGAGCTATTTGATTATTCTCACTGCTGCAACATGTGCTTCATTTATTGGAACATATTATCAAAAGTAAGGGAATCCACCCTCTTTTCTTTGATCATCCTATCTACCACAAGTTCATAGTAATCTCGAAAAGATAAGAGATCTCGGATCTCTTCCTTTAAGGCATATTATTCCATGAGATACTGGAATGATCCCTTCATCTTCTTTCCACGTGAAACTTTTCCATCCCATTTAGAAAAAGGTATATCAAATCCTATGTCCTCTTCAAACATATGGTCAGAAAAGTAATCTTCTTCAAACCTTTGCAAACAACAATCTCCAACAAATAACATTTCCTCTTCTTCATATGCCTCAAAATCTTCCTCAATCACTGGTAGGAGCCTCATACTGCACTTTTGAAGATTTGTTCTGTACTATTATTCAAAAGTGAGCTTATTTCTTTCCAAAGGGGTGGCGGAAAGTGCTATGATACCGCTATAATATCCTAGCCAAAATATATTGGAATATCAACTCAAAAGTGTCAATTTTAATTCATATTTTTACTAGTAAGATTGAGACAATTTATTGTAAATTGAACAATGACAATTCCGACCGCTAGAAACCCAAACCCAAGGATGATAGGGGAACCTTTAGGTTCTTATTTTTGTATGGGACAGTTTGCAGCAGAAAAATTTGACACAGGTAAAAAAAATTATGTATCCTTTTTACAAAGCATGGAGACCATTTATGTTTCGAGCATCCGCTACCGCCGAAGTCTACCACAACACTTTTGGGTGCATCCGCATATACAAACTAGATTAGGGTCAAGGTAGATAATATTGGATGAACTAAGAATTTTTGGAGATCATATGGTGTCAAGAAATAGAAAGGAACAACAAATGACAAAGGAATTAAGATTTGGGGAGTTGTTACTGCAGTTTGGAATAATAGGTTGGATTTCCTATTTTCCTTACCAACAACTGAATGAACTTCTCTAATTAGTGTTATGAAGATGTAATATGATTAATTATTATCCAAGTAACTCACATAAACTTACATAATTGAATTTGAGTTCATATAATATATTTAACAGGAAAAACAGTAAAACTAGCTAGTTGGATTCCCTGACTAGTTCGACTTCTAGTGGACCCAATAATTGTATGACCTGAACTAAATTGCATTCTAAAACTTGGTATGGATTAATTATTACCTTAATGGCCTATATAACTTTACATGATGACATTTTTCTTTATATAACTCATTTTACAACCTTTTTGGTAAAACTAGTCAAAATGTCTTGTCTAATGAGCATAGGTAGGAAAATGACTTAATTACTTGCAGAATTTGAAAGGAATATTTATGAATAATATTAAGGATGGTTTATAATAGAATAAACATAATCTTACAGATATTTGTGCAGCACCAAAATGACTCTAAGGGTCTTAGTAACCTCCAACATGAACCATGTCTTAGTTGCATGAAAGAAAGCTCCATTGGTTGGAGTCTGGAATACATAGTCAAGGTAGGTTACGAGTAGCATGAGCGGACTTGCTGTAACTTCAGTGAGAAGATATGGAATCCTCCTCCATCATGGCATAATTCGAATCATCACAGGTTGATTCCAATAGACAATTAGAGAAAAGCAAGAAGATAGAAGTGTGAAATTTAGTTCACACTAAGATATGATCAATAAATTACAACTCTCACAAGTAATTCTCACACAGCAAGTCAAGAACACTGAAAAAAAGTCACATATGATGCCAACATAATTACTGTCATGAATAATAATACATCATCCAACCTTGGGCATGTAAATGGATTTAAATATATAACATTACATCAGAGATTCAAATGCATAAGGATTCCATTCGAATCCTCACAAAAGCAAGCTTACCAAAAATATGCAAAACCCCCCTAGGTGGAAAGTGTGTGTTCCAAGTCACCACAAAGGCTCATGAATTTCTGATTTGGTGATCAGATAGTGATGTGGGATGAAAAAACATGCTAAATTTATAATATGGAAGGAAGAAACATCATGGAGTGTGATTTGGCTAGAAATCAGTAAAACTAGTCAACTAGCTTTTCACCTTTCACCAAAAAGAGGTAAAAAACAGTAAAAAACAGTAAGGCGCCTTTCATTCCAGGATTGGACAAAATATTATCCAGAATATTCAAAAATTCACCCAAGTGACTTAGGATTCTTTTGTTCCACACCAGGAAGACTTGTGGTCCACACAAAGATGCCTTGTGCTCCACACATTGATTATTTTAGCCAATTAGCTAGTCTAACACCTAGGAATTAATTAAGAATAATTAGTAATGTTATCCTAAGGTATTAAATGAAATGAGTGGGTTTAAATATTCCAACAAGAAGGTTGATGCAGGAGAGGTTCCTTCTTCAATATTTTGGGAGTCTTAATATTTATGAATAATATTAAGGATGGTTTATAATAGAATAAACATAATCTTACAGATATTTGTGCAGCACCAAAATGGCTCTAAGGGTCTTAGTAACCTCCAGCATGAACCATGTCTTAGTTGCATGAAAGAAAGCTCCATTGGTTGGAGTCTAGAGTACATAGTCAAGGTAAGTTTCGAGCAGCATGAGTGGACCTGCTGTAACTTCAGTGAGAAGATACGGAATCCTCCTCCATCATGGCATAATTCGAATCATCACAGGTTGATTCCAATAGAGAATTAGAGAGAAGAAAGAAGATAGAAGTGTGAAATTTAGTTCACACTAAGATATGATCAATAAATTACAACTCTCACAAGTAATTCTCACACAACAAGTCAAGAACACTGAAAAAAAGTCACATATGATGCCAACATAATTACTGTCATGAATAATAATACATCATCCAACCTTGGGAAAGTAAATGTATTTAAATATATAACATTACATCAGAGATTCGAATGCATAAGGATTCCATTCGAATCCTCACAAAAATAGGCTTACCAAAATCATGCGAAAACCCCCTAGGTGGAAACTATGTGTTCCAAGTAACCACAAAGGCTCACGAATTTATGATTTAGTGATCAAATAGTGATGTGGGATGAAAACACATGCTAAATCTAGAATATGGAAGGAAGAAACATCATGGAGTGTGAGTTGGCTAAAAATCAGTAAAACTAGTCAACTAGCTTTTCACCTTTCACCAAAAAGAGGTAAAAAGCAGTAAAAAGTAGTAAGGCACCTTTCATTCCAGAATTGGACAAAATATTATCTAGAATATTCATAAATGCACTCAAGTGACTGAGGATGGTTTTGGTCCACACCAAGAAGACTTGTGGTCCACACAAAGATGGCTTGTGGTCCACATATTGATTATTTTAGCCAACTAGCTACTATAACACCTAGGAATTAATTACAAATAATTAATAATGCTATCCTTAGGTATTAAATGACATGAGTGGGTTTAAATATTCCAACACCCCCCCATAATCCTAAATTTATGTGCTAAAAATCAGAAATAAAGATAGGGCCCAGTAACAAGGCAAGGTCACTGTGTAACAATACTTCCTTGCCCACAAAACAAGGAAAGAAGGAAAACCTTATGGGAAAAACCTCCCCTAAAAAATGGACATATCAAAATTGAAAGATTGTTGATCAATCCTTCACTCCACCACATGTTCAACCATCCCAAGTAGTGACCTAAGATAGATGAAATTCTTCTCAGTAAAATCTTTAGTGAAGATGTCTGCAAATTGCTCAACTGTTGGGAAATACTACAAATCAATGATCTGGTCATGCACTAAACTCTTGATATAGTGCATATGGATCTCAATATGCTTGGTCCTATGTATTTGTACTAGATCACTTGAGATCCTTATAGCACTCTGATTGTCACAAAATATGACATTGGAGTACTAAAGGAAATCTCAAACTCTGAAAGAATACCATGCAACCACACACACTGAGTAGCATCATTCACTGCTCCTCTGTACTAGGACTCTGCTGAAGATAGTGCAATTGCATTTTGTTTCTTGATAGACCAGCAAACAGGACCACCTCCAAGCATGAATACAAATCCATATGTGGATTTTCTGTCAAGGCTATCACCAGCCCAATCTGAGTCAATAAAGCCAAGAAGATCTAGGATAGAATCTGCAACATAGTGAATCCCATTAGTCTTGGTTCCTTGCAGATAATGCAAGATTATTTTCACAGCCCTCCAATGGAGCTCATGTGGCTACTCCATTTACCTTGATTCCACACTCGCGGCATATGCAAGATCAGGTCGAGTATGAGTCAATCATAACAAGCTTCCAACAAGCTTCCTATACAAGGTGTTGTCAACCAAAGGTGTAGATTCTGCTTCTTCAAGTCTAAATATTGAGAGGAAATGTGTCACGTCCCCACCGACCCACCTGGCCACTAGAGACCCTAATCCATTTTTTTTTCTCCCAAAACATCGATTGAGTGCCCATACACACAATGAGGAGAGTTCAGATCCGTAATCCGCAACCCGCAGCTGCGAACCCGAAACCTTCATTCTGCAACAGCAAATCCCGCAATATGCATCCCGCAATCTGCAACCTGCAATTGAGGATGCGGTAATACAGAATTCCAACTTTCGCAGGTGGTCACTCTCACAACCCACAACCCGCAATTCTGGGTCCCGAAATCTGCATCGAGAAATCTGCAACCCGCAATTGTGGATGAAGAATTGTGGAATCCCCAAACATGCAATCATGAACTTGACGATCCCGCAACCCAAAACAGTTGATCCCGCAACCCGCATCCCGTAATTGCGAGTGCGGAATTGCGAAGTCCCAAAACGCATACTTTTGAACTAGGAGATCCCGCAACCTGCAATCCGCAATTGCAGAACCATGCATGCGGAACCCTTCCTTTGTAAGGGCAACTTCATCAAATCTTCTAAGGGGCATAACCCCTTCCTTCATCATCCAAATGGGGCGAGGCTGGTACCGTTGGAAAGATATTGGAGAGCTCTATCCAATAGTAGAGTCCCTTGATCAGGTGAAGTATATAACCTTCCCATTTTCTTCTCTGAATTTTTGTCTATATCTCCACCTAGACACATCCAACCTGCTACCTGCCAAGATCTTCCCTTCCATCTAACCCACAGAGGTTTCTGAAACCACTTCCAGGTCTTCCCTTCCCTCCTCAGGAATCAGGTGTAAGTATACATCTCCTTCACAGGGTTATTTATGCATACACATTCCTCTCCAAATAATGAAACTCTATCATTCATTAAAACATGTAAAATGCATTAACAGATTTAATCAACACCTCTATCATTACAAGAATTACAAGGCATTAAACTCATGAAATATAAGATATACATACAACAGTGAACTCAACCTCTTACTCAGGCTTGTTCATGACTTCATGTCAATCCCATTCATACACATACATTCCACAGTTCCATAATTATACACAGCATTCATCACAAAACAATGAAACACGATCATTTACTATAACATAAATACTTATCTTTCAATTCCGAAGCAACTGGCTAAGTGAGAGCAACGTTCCACCCAACCTTATATCTCTATCCAGCCTATACTATTTCAGCTGAGAGATCACCCCCGAGCTGGGAAGTGTATCCACTAAGGAGGGCTAACAGGTTCTCTCACAGTCAAGGCTCCATTCTCATACTAAACAAGTTTGTAGTTGGGTTTATCAAGCATTCTAGGGAACCTACCCATGTGTTATAGGTCAAATATGCACTTCTCCATCTATAATCACATTGTTATGTTGTTCACACAACAGGACACTAAGGATTGAAGAGTTAGGTTGACCTGGATGATTTATTGACTGAAGCTACTCTCTTCAATTGAGAAACTTAGTATTTCTACTGATTTCATGAGATGAATGCTACTATCTGGGCAATAAACCAGCGTACACCTTGGAGATGAACGCTACTTTCCTTAAGGAAAACTAGTGTACACAAATAATAATGTTGCAAATGCTTGTTGTAAAGCACAAAAGTTGCTTACTGTACGCCACTCTGGTTATATGAAACCCATGTACATCTTAAGATGAAGTCAAAAAATATATTAAGATTATGAATTGGGATTAGTTGAAGTTGGTTCTGCAACTTCCCCAACCTCCCAATTCAACCACCTCTCGAATCCAACTGCCTACCTTGTCCCATAAATACAAGGAGGATCCATGAGAGAGGTACCTAGAAGAAAGGATTGAAGTGCGGTTACACTGGAGGAATTCCCAACTCATTGTGAAGAGCAGGAGCCAAGGACTCGGTTGCAGAAGCATCTTGACACGTCAGGTATAATTGTATTGATTCATGTTTCTTTGACAATAAAAAGGTGGAAATACCCTTCCTATCCCAAATTGAATGTCTATTGGATTGTATGTTCATTTGGATTAGTATCTAATTATTTTTGTTGTTTCATTGCTTTCAATATTCATCATATTTATATAGTCAAGATACGCTGAGGAAGGTTTCCTTTGTGTTGTAGGTTCATCATAGGAAAGGATCAAGCGGAATACCAAGCGAAAGCTAGGACTAGCCGTCGATTAAAGGTACATCTTTCGATACCTTGATCTATTTCATTTGTAGGAACTAAATGAAATATAATGAATGTATTTACCTACCAACCCCACCCAAGTTGGTAGTGTCTCTCCTCACTATAAGGTTTAAACCCTGAACTACAGACTGGCGACTCTACTGGGGAGTAACCGGTAGTTTTTATGCTCTAGGAGACCTAGTTTAGGGTTTCTTCCAGTCCATTTTTCAGTTTTTGATTCTTTGAGAGGTATTATAGGTCTTTGTTAGTTGTTCCTTACTGCTTGATTCATCTCATTCCACTACTGCAAAGCCCTTTTGTTTGGTTCTGATCCTTGTACGGTGGTTTATCCTACATACAATAGCATTTTTTACCTGATGAAAGTTGCTTTGTGCACTACACAGTAGCGTTTTTGTCCTAGTATATGCTGGTTTATACACTGCACAGTAGTGTATTTTCCTGTAACTTTTAGTTCTCGGTTAGGGTTTGACTTCCAGTTTGTTTGGGTTCACTCCTAGCCTATTGCTTTGCCTCCTTGACTGATCCCTGAGACTTTCATGTCTCGTTTGAGTCTTGTTGGCCTCCCTTGAGTCTTTTAGTTTGATTTTTCTTTCTTGAGTACTTGTTTAAGTGTCTTTACTGCTTTCTAGCACTTTTTGAAGTTCGTGCACTATTCTCTTTTGGACATAGCTACATAATTTTACCCTAGTTGCTTGTTGTAGTCATATAGACCCGCATTTTTAACGTTTGTTGTCTGTGGAAACGTTTGCACACTTTCACTGTGTCTTATCCTTCCCATTAGGGTTTGACCTCAAGTTTGAGTCCTTAGGGTTGCTTTCAAAAGGTTGCTTGGTTTAGATACTTTCTGATTGTTTTGTCAGTTCAGTCCAAGTGAGTCAAATCTTTCTAGTTATTTTTCTTTTGAGTCCGTGTGTTAGTACGGTCATTCTTGGTTTGCTTTCCTACTTTTTTGCTTGGCTCAGTGTTTTATTAGGGTTTTGATGCTTAGGAGAAACCTTTTTTAGGTCTACCTTTCCGCTACGAGCGTCTCTTCCCCTGTTTCTTTTACACTTTGTTTCCAAGCCTAAAGTTTTTTCTTTTTGAAACAACTTGGTAGTTTGAGTCTTCCTCGAATCTTTTGATTCGTTTGTTTTGAGCCATTTAGGTGTTTGTCTTACGCACACTTTACATTTAGATCTTACTTGCTCTTGTACAAGTTCTCTTTCTTTTACAATTATCAGAAAAGACAAAAATTGTCTAAGTAGCTTAGTAGTAAGGTCTTTCAGTATTTTAAGGTAGCATAGTTTGCTTTGAAATATTAAAAGAAAATACAAAAAGAAGTTTGATTTTAGATTTTCCTAGTTTTCGATTTTTGAAAGAATATAAACGGAAAAGAGAAAAGTTTTGTGAATTTGAAAGCATTACTTTACATGCACCTTACTCTCATACAAACCATTCCACACACCGCACTACAACCATTGAGTAACAAGTATCCCTTAAAAAGAAATATTAGTAAAATTTACTAGCAACATTTTTCTTTTTAGGTATACACATCATCAACTAGCTTAGGATAGAGTTTTGGATTTAAATCACCTTAAAATATCTGAAAATGGCTTCATTACTCAACAATTGTAGTACGACTATCTTTTAGGTAAATCCGTCTCTATCAAATAGTCCTGGGATGCTCTACTCAAACCAGAGTTAAGCACGAGGCCATGGGCGATTGGAACTGTTGAAGATATCCCCTCACTTTCCTCTCAACCATAAACTAGAGTTGATTCATGTATGGGTGTCTTTTCGGACTTCGGGCTTTGCTACCTTGCCCATGCTTTTCGACTAGGATGACAACTGTCCCCCAAGGTTATTTCGTATTGATGGTAGCCTTAGTATCAGACCTTTAGGGCTCTACACAAGTAGAGTGGGCGGTTATTCCCACTTCACCTCAGACAGACGTGGAAGGTAACCCTTTGGTAGTAATCCTGGGAGGGCGGTTTGGTGATTCAAACGCTTACACCCAAAGGACCTATAGAGGATGCCACATAATTGACCGTCGATACTTTGTTAATCTGTTCTGGGCCCTAATCATCCTAGAATTTCTTCCGAGAGTATTTTCCGTTGTTTTCCTGGTTTGATTACTTAGAAAAAATTTTAGTGGTATGTTGTTTTCTCCTTAGTTGTAGTGGCCATTATGTTTTTACTTAGTCTACTTTTTTATAGTTGTGGAGGAACAACATCTTCGTCGGTCTCGGAGGTTGCAAAACCTTCCTCCACCCATTGTGGAGCCTCCATTGCCACCACAACGTTGGAGGAAAAAATCCCATGGTTCTTTTGAACTTACGGGCGACATAGAAGTTCTTGGTGAACCACAATCTAGAACCCCAGATCGACATGTCTTTGATACTGTCGAGGTTGAGGACCTAACTTCTAGAGAGTTCAATACTCCTTTCAACCCTCCTCTTACTGGACCAAATGGTCCGCTTCTAGTACCTGTAGGTTTTCAACAACCTGACTATAGTGCTTACTTGTTTACACCGGGTTATACTATGACTAACCTAGGAGTCGAGCAGGGAGTTCCACAAAATCCCACAACTTCTATGGATGAAAGGATTGTTAATCCTTATTTCACAAACACTTCTACCCTGAGTTCGTCGCAGACTGCTTCTGCTTCAACTCCATCCTTTAGTTTCAATGTTGGTACTCTAGGCATGCTAAGCTCATCAGATTCGAAATCTACCTCAGTTTCCACCCCCACTTTTGGACCAAACAATGTCCCTTTGTCAGGGATACCAGCAGTGAATTTCACTTAGTCTTCTGCTACACAATAGTTTCAGGGCGTAACTCAAGCTATGGCTTCCACTTCCACTGTAGGATCGATTCCCTCTACATCTATGCCTATCATGGGTACCATGACTGCACCATCCATTACAACCACACCTGGTTTAAGCCCCTATGTAGGTTACAATGTGAATCCATTGAATATACCTGCAGGGAGTATGCCTTTCTCTTTGTTTTCTGGAGGAGGGGGTAATATGTTTAACCAACAGTATGGCGGGGCTAACACCCAGCCACAATGGACAAACACATAGGGATTTAATCTGCTTTCTTTTTGGTGGAACAATTTCAATCCTTTTGTTTCACAACCGATGGATGGGGGCAACACCAACCAACAATACACGAATCAGGTAGTGGGTGGTTCCCAATACCAAGTTCCAGCCTATCAAATGCCATCGGCTCAACCCCCTTTACTGTTTCTGGAAACTTTGAACTTGCCAAATCTTTCAAAGCTTACAAATGACCCCGTGCATCATGACTCTGCATGGCCACCCATTCCCAATAAGTTTCCCTCAGACATACCAAAGTTTGAAGGTAAGACCGGTGAGGACCCCGGTGACCATGTTACGACATTTCATCTCTGGTTCTCCTCAAATTCATTGAATTATGATTCCATAAGGTTAAGGCTCTTCCAAAGAACCTTGACAAGTGTCGCAGCCAAGTGGTATATCGAATTTCCTGCAGCTTCCTATGGAACCTTTCGGGATCTTGATATTGTTTTCCTGAACCGCTTTCAACTTCCCGTCAGGTACGATGTCGGCACAGACCTTCTGTCGATCTTTCAACAGAACAGAGCGACTCATCTATCTGATCATATTCAGGAGTGGTGAAGGCGAAAGAGGCTCAGCAAAGCCAACATCCCCCCATCATTCTTATTAGAATGATACCTTAAATATCTTCTTCCTTATATTTCTAAGGAAGTTTCCATGTTAGGTGTGTCCTTCGAAGAGGAAGCCATTTTGAGAACCCAGCAGCTGGACTTGGTATATGCTCAGTCTGGGATTTTATACGAAATTATTCCTGATGCGGCGAGGTCTAATATAGACTTAGGTAAACCTAAACCTGGACCACATTTTGATAGCATTGTGGGTTCAGTCAACTCTGCAGCGTTTGATGCCTTAACAAAGTAGGTTCACGCCTTGTCAGTCAAACAGTTTGTTGCATAAGAAACTTCTAATGCATCCTCCCCTTCAACTACAAAATCTGTACAACAGGTGCAGACAAACCAAAAGGGATCTCGGCATCCCAACAACAAAAGAGAGGGAAAGAAAGGGGAGGGAAACCAACAAAAGCCCAAAAACACACAAAATGCTGAGGAGGGTAAAAGGGAAAAAAGGAAGGCTAAGTTCCCTTGCAAGCTATGTCAAGAGGACCACCTTACCCATCAATGCCCTCTAACGAAAGAATCCCAGAAGCTGATCCGTGAGAAGAAACCCGTTGTCTTAAAAGATCCTTTTCCTCATGGACAGAGTTCAGCTTCTGGCAGCTCTAGTGCTAGGGGTACCACTCGTGCCACCTCATCTGACCAGGAATTCGTTAACATGGTTAATTCAGATGCTCTTTTGCAAACTAGAGTAAGAAATTATACCCCGAATCTACAGTAGAAGGATGTTACTGAATCCTCTACTCCTCTTCACATACCATTGGAGACGCTGCCAAAGATACTGAAATGTGTCTACAAACGGGCTGTGCACAACCCCAATACGCGGGATTCCCCCAACTACAATGTTGTGGAGGATTTAGCCCAAACCCCTTGTTCCATGTCTACTTTCGAGGTACTGCAAAGTTTCCCATTGCAATGCAGTGCACTCCTTGTAGCAATTGGGAGTGTTGATTCATCAGCCATGCTTGCGCGTTTTGATATGAAAGATATCAAGTACTGGTTGACGTATCATGTTTCTCTCTAGATAGAGGTCATCCATGGTCCCATGACCATTCGACGAGCTATTGTAGATGAGGGCACATCCACGTACGTAATGTCTATTTCTTGCTGGAAGGATTTAAGTGAACCTGAGTTATCTCCCTCTAATACGTTACTAACCGCCTTTGATGGAAGACCTTTTCGTCCACACAGAATCTTACCATCATTTGATGTTGAACTTGTGAGCTTGGCTTAGTATCAGTAGAGGTTGAAGTTCTGGATGCTCCGCTCGATTACAACTTGTTGTTGGGTAGGAGCTGGACATACGCCATGCAGGAAGTGCCATCAGCTATCTTCTGGGTCATAATGTTCCCTCATGAAGGAAAGATCGTCACAGTCTATCAACTTTTGTTTTCCCAAAAAACCAACCAGACATCATAGGATTCAACTATCTTGTTGGTTGATCAGTCTTACCCAGTCACTAAGAGTTTGGGAGTAGGTCTCTATGTGTCATTAATAGGAACTTTTGACCTACCTTATCCCATTAATTTTATTGGTTTTGAAGAATGTTCCTCTCCTGAGAATTCCACGGTCGATTTAACAACAGATCCACGGATTCTCCCTACTGAATCAAAACCAGTTGTGCCTGTATTTGTTGCATAGGTAACCTACTTGGATTCACAAAAAACTGCAAGAGAACATATCATGACTCCGTTGGTCGCTGCAGAGTAAGATATGGACTATGCACCTGCATGGTCATAGGACTCTACCCACTCTCCTGATTGTTTAGACGTGGTTTTTCCTTTTGACGAAATGTTTTTAGAAACTATGATAGGCCTGGACCACTCTCGAGAAAATATACACCCCAGGTCCTATTTACTTCCCATTCTAAACTTAATAGAGAGAGGTGAGTTCTCACTGAGACCCAGTGAAAATTTTGATTGGTCCTCTATCCCTTCCACTTCACAAGCTATTCTTGCCGAAGGGAATAGGGCGAATACATCGAGAACCATCCCGATCAACATTTCCACTGAACCTGGAGTCACGGAAAATATTTTTATTGGAACGGACTGTTATCTTAATGAGATCATTCCGTATACCAATCTTTTGAACGATTTCCGTGACATCTTTTCCTGATCTCATGAAGAGATCCCAGGCATTGACCCTACTTGAAGAAGTACTATGCTTAGGCATCTGTGGTTTTTCAGGTATTTATAGCTCTACATTTTGTAGAGTTAGCTTTGTTTACGGTTGTAGTTACATCTTATGCATTTATTGCTTTTTGTTTCAGATGTCGACTGAACACTTTATACGGTTTGTTGATGGCGCTAGCTGCCACACCCATCAGTTGGCCGCAGCTGCTTGGGTTATTTACTCACCAGCTGGTCAACTGGTGTCTTCGTGAGGGGCTTGTTTAGGTCCCACAATGAACAATGTGGCTGAATATAGTGCAGTCATAGAGTTACTCCGAGATGCTCTGTTTCATGGCATTTCACATTTGGAGGTACGACTCAACTCACAGTTAGTTGTTTTTCAGTTAATGGGTGTTTATCAGGTTAGAGACCCTACTTTGCTACGTCAGTTTCTATGTGTTAAGTTACTTGAGAGATAGTTTGAGTATATCATATATCAACATATTCCAAGGAAATTGAATGCATTAGCTGATTCATTTGCAAACTACATTTTAGATTGGCATTTGCATCATTCACACACATAGTAATTGATGCATAAAACACAATAACACACATGCAAATAACCAATACTGTATATATATATCTGTATCAAAAAATAGTATTAGTGTGGATCATAAGTCTGCCACAAGAGTCATGTCATAAGATACAAATTTGGGCTCGATGAACTCAAAAATATACATAGAATATCCTCTCCTATGGAGAAGGTGGGGCCTCATCTACCTCTGCTACCTCTCAATAGCAAGTGACCAGCCTAGCTACTTTCTGCAGTAACCTAATCCAGGCTGGGGGCACACCAACCACATCCTCCTGCATATCAACCGACATCCGCTCAATCTAATATGTAGGAATATCATGAGTCAACCGACTTATATTCCTCTCTATGGTTCCCAGCGTGGCATCAGCTGCACCCACTTCCACTGGTCTCACGAAAGTATATGGGTGTCCCTCAGGCCATACTGGTCAAACATCCGCATTTGACACTTTGTTTCAGTACTTCAAACTCATCATAAAAATCACATATATAAAATATAAAAATTAAATAATTTTTCAAAAGCATAAACATACCCATATCTCCCCAGGCTTCTCTTGGAGGAAGTATCAGCTCAGGATCATGGCGGAAGTCTATGCCTGCATACGGAAACCACTCAAGAGCTAGAACTTGTCTTTCCCACCAACCCCAGAAGTCATCCTCATGATAACAGAATTTACTCTCGCCACCACCCTGGCGTAGGAAGATCTCACCCCAACAGGCCAGCATTGGCTCACGAGGGTTGATGGGGGGCATTGCCATGCCCAAACTGATAGTAGGAACCCTCTCAAAAAATAAGGTACAAAGTATGCTTCCATACCCAAACTTCTTCATTCTCCCGGTTTTACACCCCGAGAGTTGAATCTTCATGTTCGCCAAAAGACTTGAACACCAGTCATAAACATGCCCTTGTAAGCATTTAATACCTATATGCATATAATGTCTTGAGGAAATATTTTGTGAAGCACTTCCCCCCATTCAGTTGAGAACACTTACAATAAATCGGAGAGGGAAGCTTGCAACAGTTGAGATGAGAACTTGACTACCCCATTTCTCAGTTATTGGTAGGCAGTAAGCATTGACATATTCTTGCACGGACAAGGCACCCACATTGCGAGAGGACCCTTTTAGATTCACTAAGTCTCCCCTCTGAGAGAGACCCGTGATAAAGTAGATTTCATCTATGGTGAGCTCGAATATCTCACCTCGGATATCAAACACCATGGCATTTGTATCCCAGTATTGGACAAGTCTTTCAAGCAAGCGGATTTGTGCCTGCATGTTGACCGTTCTATAAAATTTCAATAATCCACATCTTCGCAGCGTATGAAGGGTTGTTGGGTCTTGTAATGCTTCTTGATCCATGTCCTCATGCTCCCTTTCACGCCATACCAAAACCATCCTTCCAAGCAATAGTCAATTTTTAGTCTTTTTCACATTTTACCCTACTTGCAGGGGTGTACGCTGCTGTTAGTACTGAACAGTCACATTTGAACACTGCTCTCTATGAGCTAAACCAACGCACTTGGCCAATGAATGCTATTTTTCCTCATACACAACAGCGTACAGGAAGAACACGATGTGAACATTGCTCGAAAATTATTTTTGACCATAACAATTGACAAAAAATACATGAAATTGCAAGTTTGGGAGGAATGAACTTACTTGGTGGAAGCGGAAGATCGAATGGTGGTCTGTTTTGGTCGCAATCAATGGAGGAAGATCAAGGTTTTGCTCCAATTTTTCCCTAGAATTTTCAATTGTGATATTTGATTTTCTAATTTGAAACTAGTTATATAAAATCGACTTTAATTTTTACCCACTTTTTGCAAAATTGTATAGTTTCAAGTTGTCCCTAAAATGTTCTATTTAATCACTAATACCTACAAGTTTTGGTGAGTTTAATTTAACCAATATATTTCAAATTTTCACTAGATTTTCAAAGTATTAAACCGGACATGACTTATTTTCTTATTGATAGACCAATATAAGTACCATGTTGTTATTATTATGATGTCATTGAGAAAATTTGTCGATAGTTACTAATGCGATTGTTGAGATCCTATCTTTTGGCAGGTCATGAACCCACGATCCTAGAAGCTGTCTTTTAAGTCATTTTAAGCTCTTGTTTTGACTATTTGAAAAACTAAACAAGATTGTCGAGCAAACTTGGTATTTTCAAGCTCGTTAAAGGAATCGAAGGTCCATCTGCTTAAGTATAAGTTTAACCCATCTTCTTAAGTATAAGTTTAACCCTTTTCCGGACTTTTGCGGATTACTTACGAAAAAGGAATACTCTAGTCATGCGTGGCTAGAAGAGTTCTTCTTCCATTGTTTTACACTTTTTTGGGGGAGGAGACTAACTGTAGGAAAAAGGACCTTTTGGAGCCTTCTTTAGGGTTTTCAACCTCTTGAAACATGAAAACACCAAGCGAGCATTCACCTACTCGGGCTCGATGTGAAATCCATGAGAGGGTATATAGAGGATTGTTTAAGTTTTTCAAACTCTATAAATAGGAAAACACCGGTGGCCATAACCTACTTGGGCTCGATATTAAAATCCACGACTAGGTGTATGGAGGATTATTTAAGTTTTTCTAACTCCTTAAATAAGAAAACACCGGCGAGAAAGAACAGATGTCGGATCGATATTAAAATCCAGAGATCAGTATTATAGAGTATTCTTCTATCTCTTCTTTGAACTCTGTAAGCAATGAAGAAGGTCTTGAGTCTTTCTCCCATGGGCTCGTTAAACGTTTTACATGGTTGGACTTATTGAGTTTTCTTTCTTTCTTGGACTCATTAAAACAACAAGAAGGACATTCATTTACCAAAAAGAATAAGGGATAAGAAGGGTATATCACATATTTTTCAGTTTCAAAGGCAGTTAAGTCAGTCATGTCCTTGAACAAAGCACCTACTTGAGTCTTTCATGTCAGTTGGGGTTTTTAGTTTTTGACCTTAGGGTGAACCTGATCTCCAAGTTTTTACTCCCTCAGTTGGTTATTATTCCAACCATATGGAGGGTCTGTTAATGTCTCCTACATTGCAGGATTATATCACATCCCCTTCATGTTAAAAGCTGCCTAAGTCACTTTGTGTTGTGCTCACTATTCAAGGATACAGCCTATGTCGGCCATTCTACAGTTTACTTTGACTTCATGTGTCGGCCATCCTGGTGTCAGTTTGTTTCATATTGTTACTTGTCCTACTCCACATCATCTCATACCTATTGAGTGTTCCTCGTGTTGGATGATGGAGGATGAATTAATGCCTCCCTTCCAGTGGACTTCTTCCCATCAACTTCGGCTCATTATGCTATGGGAATGAAGTTTAGAGTTTCGGTTAGTACCTTGGGGATTGCAGTCATTAGTGGAAGTTTCCCTTGCTGTTGAATAATGGGAATACATCAATGTCTCTTATTCAACATGTTCTTCAAGTGTTCGACTTCAAGTCCACTTATTCACACTTGTTGGATCATACTAGGTACCTTGGACCCCAATATCATTATCGATGGAAGTCTTCGCGTTTGTTAACAGTATACATCAATGACTGGTAATCAAACGATACCCCCCATGTTAGACCACACCTCATTTATTCACATGGTTAGGGTTTGTACCTTGGGTTAGTTGGATGAAGACCTTGGGACTCTGATAGCATCCCATATTTATGTTATCGCCCAAGCTGTGCAAGACTGAGCCTCACTCATTTTGGCTCTTCATGAGACATAGATCCAGTTTGTTGTTATGGCTATGATCTCTCATTTTGACATGGATCAACGCTTGTATTTCAGTGGCCATGCTATATATACATCTCCTAGTTATGTATCGGATATCATGTTGTATCATGCTACACATCTATATGATGTCAAGATTGTAATTGCTCGCTGATGTTGATCGTTGTTTCAGGTACTTTTGTGACTTGGTTCTGCGGTTTCTTGCTCCTCTTTTGACTTGGAATTATAATGTATTTCGGACATCATTTTCCTCTAACCTCACACATTAGGGGGCATCTGTTATAGGTCAAATATGCACTTCTCTTTCCATGATCACATTGCTCTGTTTATCACACAAAAGGACACTAAGGATTGAAGAGTTAGGTTGACCTGGATGATTTATTGACCGAAACTACTCTCTTCAGCTGAGAAAATTACTGTTTCTATTGATTTCATGAGATGAACACTACTATCTGGGCAGTAAACCAGCATACACCTTGGAGATGAACGCTACTTTCCTCAAGGACAACCAGTGTACACAAATAAAAATGTTGCAAACACTTGTTGTAAAGCACAAAAGTTGCTTACTGTACGCCACTTTGGTTATATGAAACCCCCGTACATCTTAAGATGAAGTAAAAAAATATATTAAGATTACAAATTGGGATTAGTTGAAGTTGGTTCTGCAACTTCCCCAACCTCCCAATTCAACCACCTCTCGAATCCAACTTCCTACCTTGTCCCATAAATACAAGGAGGATCCATGAGAGAGGGACCTAGAAGAAAGGCTTGAAGTGTTGTTACGCTGGAGGTATTCCCAAGTCATTGTGAAGAGCAGGAACTCAGGACTTGGTTGCAGAAGCATCTTGACACGTCAGGTATAATTGTATTGATTCATGTTTCTTTGACAATTAAAAGGTGGAAATACCCTTCCTGTCCCAAATCGAATGTCTATTGGATTGTATGTTCATTTGGATTAGTATCTGATTGTTGTTGATGTTTGATTGCTTTCAATATTCATCATTTTTATATAGTCAAGATACACTAAGGAAGGTTTCCTTTATGTAGCAGGTTCATCATAGCAAAGGATCAAGCGAAAGACCAAGCAAAAGCTAGGACCAGCCATCGATTAAAGTTACATCTTTCGATATCTTGATCTCTTTCATTTGTAGTAACTAAATTCAATATAATGAATGTATTTACCTGTCAACCCCGCCCAAGTTGGTAGTGTCTCTCCTCACTATAAGGTTTAAATCCTGAACAAAACCATGCTAAGCCAACCTACAGTGGTTATCAAGCAATTCAGGGACAACAAGGAAGCCGTTGCTAAGGAATTGAGCTCATCCACAGAGCTACAGGCATCTCAGCACTTAGTTGACCTGGAACCCACAATACCTACCACATCCAACACAAGGAAGACCTACTTCATTGTTACACAGTCCTTCAAGGCATCTTCTCTTCCAGTGATATTCCAGGATGGGCATAGAAAGGTGCAGTAGCTCTCAGCCGACCTGGCACCCACAATACTTACCACATCCAACAAAAGGAAGACCCTTCTTGCTGCTGCACAGTCTCTCATGGTCCTTCCCTTCCAGTTCTATTCCAGGATGGGCATAGAAAGGTCCAGTCACTAGTTCATTGAGACTATATCCTTCACTGGGTTTATCAAGCAACCCAACTCTCTCCCACAGTTCAACAACTAATTCATTACCACAATTGGGGTTTCCTCACGGCCGCTCTGCCAACGCCACTCTGCAAAATCTTCTATCAATGCCACTCCGCCGCTGTAACCAGGGTTTGCACACCAGGTGCTACAGATACCATCTCTCAAGCATTTTCTATCACATGGGAAGCATGAGTAACCTCATATTTCCCTTCGTGGATGGGTTTGGTGCATAAATGAAATACATGAATGAATTCTCTACGAGGGTTGATGGCTCATGGATAGTAAGGGCGTGAGTGGGCCAGTAAGTGAGTGAGGAAAGAATGTATGTATATCTGAATGAATGAATGAATCCTCTTCCCGGATTGTCAAACAGGTTCAGCGAGTTCCCCCAGGCGATTGAGTGTCGTCCTGCACAAGCCATCAGATCCATGCCCTGCCATCCAAAATCGCAGGCATGCTCAATACTCCAGGGACCTCAGTAATTAGGGTTCTCAGCCACCCACTGCAGTTGCATTAATGTCAGCAGGGAGTTCAAACAGGTTCTCAGTCAGATACGTGGCAACATGGGAAACCAATCCCAAACCCCCTCACCTCTCCCTAGTGGATAGACATGGCCCCTTATCATTCGTTGCGTCCTTAGCCAGCTTCTTGGTTATTTTATTCATTCAATAATAATTACATCATTTACATTCCTTCATGGATTAGCATCCCATGAATAATCAACTGTTCAAATACTTGCCTAAGCAAATAACCTTAAACATCCACTAGTGGGGCCTTGGCCTTGAGCTCCACACTAAGGAAAATACACATATTGTATATACACAGTATTTACATTGAAGCCAATACACATCAAGGAAAAAATGGGGTATTAAAACTCCCTTTCCCTTAAATAACACCATCCTCAATGTTCTCAAAACTGAACAAAAATGGGAATGCCTCTTTCATGGCATCCTCCAGCTCCCATGTGGCCTCTTCTGGGCTAAGGTGCTTCCATTGCACCTTTACCAGCCCTATGGCCCAGTTTCAGAGCAAGGTAACCTTCATTTCAAGGATGCATGTAAGCTCCACCTAGAACTCTCCCTCTAGTTCCGCCTGTATCACATGCCAATCAATGATATGATTAGGATCATGTACATATTTCTTAAGGAAAGATATATGAAAAACATTATGAGCTTTCATGTTAGCAGGAAATGCAATTCTATATGCAACTGGCCCTATCATATCAAGGACTTCAAATGACCCACAATATCTTGGTGCCAACTTGGCACAACTTCCCAATTTCATGGGACTCTTCCTGGGTCTCACTCTCAAGTAGACATGATCCTCAATCTGAAATTCCTTGTGCCTTCTCTTCAGATCTGCATAGCTCTTCTGCATGTCCTATGCTTCCTTCAATTTCTGCCTAATCTTAACAACTTCATGTTCCATTTGCTCAATCATTTCTAGTCCAAGCACTACTCTGTTCACTAGGTTATCCCATCTCACTGGAGTTCTACATCCTTTGTCATACAACACTTCAAGGGGACTCATCTTCAATGATGCTTGATGCTCATGTTTGTATGCAAAATCTACCAAGTGTAGGTAATCTTCCCACTTGGATGGTTTATTCATCACATACATCCTTAACATATCTTCAAGGATCTAGTTCACTCTCTCAGTCTGACCATCTGTCTTAGGATGATAAGATGTACTAAACCTCAATTGAGTTCCCAACTCTTGGAACAATCCTTTCCAAAAATTGGAGGTGAACTTTCTATCACGATCAGAAATTATTGTCTTGAGAAATCAATGCAATCTGAATATCTCTCTCATGAAGATATTTGCAATGGCATTAGCCTTATGGGTGGACTTGACTGGAATGAAATGAGATACCTTTGATAGCTTTTCCACTGCCACCATGATTGAATCATGCTTCTTCACTATCATAGGAAATCCTGTTATGAAATCCATAGAAATCACTTCCCACTTCTGTCACATCCCCATTTTGACCCCTTTCGCATTAAATCGTAAATGATGTAAATATTGTTATTTAATCATGGTGAGGAACTCAAGGCCAAGGCCCCACCATTGATTTAGCATTTTATGTATCGGCAATTAAAAATAGATGCATGTGGTTCTTGTGCTAGATAGGCACAATGTAAATTAAGACATCATGTAAATACGAATTTTAATGAAAAACCCACAACTAGCTATGCAATGTGACAAAGAGATGGGGGCATGATTCTACAAGGAATAGGGAGTGAAATTATTCAAACCCTTGAGCCAATGGTGATAAGCCAGATGTCAATGAATAAACCCTCAACTACCCATTCTGACTTATGCACCCAATCATTTAATTCTTCCAGAAATTGGTTGAGGCAGTTAATGCCTTGGGAATGAAGAGGCATGGCAGCCAATTTCGTGCATGGGCAAGCCATCAACCTGGGAAAATGTACTTTTGCTTATGGGGCAAGAAAAAACCCACGAAATGGTGCCCAAAGCCATTATGAACCCATAGTCTTTCCTCTCTCACGCAGTCTGAGCTAGCTGGGCTTTCCCCATCACGTTTTTTACCAATTTCCTACATTTTTCCATAGCTGGGAGCTTGTTTTTGTGTTGCATAGTGGATGGGAGAAAGGGAGTCATGTTTTGGGGGTTTATAGAGGTTTTTTTTCCCCTGAAATGCAGAAAAATGTTTTCTAAAAATGAATTTTCTCTCCCAGGGTTTATTACCCATCTACCAGTTCGTTTTGGTTGCCCACGTTTTTCAGCACTTGTGTTTTGTTGTAGCGTGCATCCATGTGTTGGTTGGAAATTATGAGCAAGAATTAGGAGTGGAAGTGGACCAAAATTGGCTTGATAAACCTAGTGAGGAGGTAACCTCTCAAGACTATCAAAAGGGTTGGTTGCTCTTCTATGCACACCTTGAAGAACACTAGAATGGAAGGTATGGCCTGAGGGACTGTGTATTAGAGAAGGGAATACTTCCTTGTGCCAGGTGTGTAGGTATTGTGGGGACCAAGCTAGATAGATCTTGCAAAGGGTGCCCATATCTATATGGATGATCCCACTAGCTTAGCAATTCTTCCTTCCATTTCCTAACAGCCTGATAAACCCAACTGTAGCTTGGCTTGGCTGATTTGGTGTATCTTTGGGCTATGTGTGAGTCTGTTGTTCCCTGATTCCTTGTAGAGATCATGCCCAGCTCGGGGGGTGGCAGTGTGTTGAGATATTGATGATCACATCTGGCCTATGGTTGGCTGGAACATTGCAGTTGCATAGCCAGTTGCTTGGGACTACTTTGTTATAAGATAAGTATTCTCTTGTGTTAACTTTGCAATTATTTATTTGATGAATATCTTGAATGTATGATGGATGTGTAATTGAAATTACTTCCGTTGTGTTTTCTTATAATTATACATTTCCATATGTATTTTTATTTTATGTGAATGCTTATTCAATAAGTTCATGGGGCTAGATGCCCAGTTTTAGCATCACAATCCTCTCCATCGCACTAGTATGATGGGAGGGGACGTGACAACTTCCACTCTGGAATGGGTAAGGGCTGCTACAATCCTGCTGGATGTTGGTGCTCTGGCTTGACCTGTTGGCACTTCTGACATTTAGCAATGTACTCAGTTATGTCCTTCTTCATACTGTGCCAAAAGTACTGCTTCCTCGCTGCTGTTATAGTCTTTTGATATCCTGGGTGTCTTGAGTATGGTCTTTGGTGTATCTTATCCATCACCAACTTCTTCAAATATGCACTATTTGGAATGTACAATCTGGTGTTTTGATAATTGAGAACATTATCCTCACCTAGCTGATATCTTGCATACTTTCCCTGTATAACATTCTGCTGCAATTTCTCTTTAATCTGGAGATAGACTTCATCATTATCTTGAGCCTCTAAAATTATTTCCTTCAATTTTGATTCACATCTACTTATTGCCGCAATATGGAATTTCCTGCTGAGTGCATCAACAAACTTATTCTCTTTACCTTTGACATGCTTAATCTCCAAATCAAACTCACAAAGAAACTCCATCCATCTAGTTTTCCTTGCATTCAAATTTGGTTGGTCAAACAAGTATTTTAAACTCATATGATCAGTTCTGAGCTCAAATCTCCTTCCCAAAAGCTAATGCCTCCATCTCTTGAGACTGTGAATGACGACTGCTAGCTCTAAGTCATGGGTGGCATATTTCCTTTCATGCTCTTTCAGCTTTCTTGACTCATAACAAATTACAAACCCTTCTTGCATTAGTACTCCACTGAGTCCTTCAATGCAATCATTAGTGCATATCACAAAATCCTTACTCGAATCAACAATCCTCAAAATATGTGCGCTAGTAAGTAGCTCCTTCAATTGCTGGAAACTTCTTTCACATTTTTCAGACCATACAAACTTGATATTCTTCCTCTGCAATGAAGTGATTGGATGGGCTATCTTGGAGAATCCTTCAATGAACCTTCTGTAGTAACCAGCAAGGCCCATAAAAGATCTAACATCTGCTGAACTCCTTGGAGTGGACCAATCCATGATGGCCTCAATATTCTCTGGATCTATTACAATGCCCTCTACTGATATAATATGACCCAAATATTGCACCTTCTCTTGATAGAAGTTACATTTACTTAGCTTAGCATACAGCTGGTGCTCCCTAAGGACTTGTAATACCATCCTCAAATTCTCATCATGCTCTTCTTCATTCTTGAAATACACAAGAATGTCATCGAAGAACACAATCACAAACTTATCCAAATACTTGTTGAAGACACTATTCATGAGACACATGAATGTAGCAGGTGCATTGGTAAGACCAAATGGCACCACGGTAAATTCATAATGACCATACCTAGTACTGAAGGTTGTCTTATGAATGTCTTCTTCCTTAATCCTTACTTGATGGTACCTAGACCTCAAGTCAATCTTTGAAAACACTCTAGCTTCCTTCATTTGATAAAAAAAGTCATCTATCCTTGGAAAGGGATACTTGTCCTTAACTGTCACCTTATTTAGCTGCATGTAATCAATACATACCCTTAATGTTCCATCCTTCTTCTTAACAAACAACACTGGTGCACCACATGGGGATACACTTGGTCTAACATATTTTTTGTCCATTAACTCATGTAGCTGCATGTTCAACTCTACCAATTCTGATGTGCTCATACTATAGGGAGCTTTAGAGATGGGTGCTGCTCCTGGAACAAGATTAATGGAAAAGTTAATGTCTCTCTTGGGTGGCAATCCTGGAACCTCATGTGGAAACACATCCTGGAACTCCTGCAATATCTGGAATTCTTCTACCTTGGGTCCCTTATCCTCTGCTGAATTTGATATGTGTACATCATATAACTAGAAACCCTTTTTATAAAACTTACTTAATTGCAGAGTTGAAATATGCCTCACTGAAACGTGCTTTGGAATCCCTTTAACCAAAATTGGCTTTCCTTCATCATCAAGGAACTCCAATGCTTTCTCATAACAATCCACCTTGGCTCTATGCCTTTCCATCCAATCCATGCCAATCAGAGCATCATATGATCCCAATGGAAATACATTTAGCTCAGCATGTGTGAGGAGTCCATTCAATTCTATAGGACATTCTGTCACTACTTCACTTACCTTTCTTGGTACCGGTGGCCAATTGAACTATCCAATCCTTCTCATGTATTATCTTACCAAGAGAACAAATTCCAACTATCTTAGGAGATACATAACTATGAGTAGACCCTGGGTCAATCAAAACAGAAATAGATTGCTCGTCAATCTTACCTGCAACCTCCACCACTGTTGATTGATGGTCTGCTTGGTGATCATCTAGTGCTGCATAAATTCTAGGTGCTTCTCTTTCCATATCCCCTATTGTAGCTGCACTTCTAACATTGTGCAAGCTCTTGGGGTTCTTCTTTGCAGTTGGGAAATCTCTGAGCATGTGGTTCTCCCCACAACCCCAACACTGAAGTGGTCCTTTTAATACTCTATTAGTTGTTACAGCTGGCTTAAATTCTCTTCTTGCTTGTTGGCCTTGTGGAAATATCCTAGGATGATTTCTAAATGGCGGTTTACACTCACCTTTCTTTCGATCGAACCTTCCCTTGGGTTTACCTTTCCACGTTGGTTTTTCCTCTGCCTTACCTTTATTCTACTCATAGCAATGCTCTACCATTCTGATAGCTTCATCCAGGCTTGGTGGATTTACAAACTCTATCCTATCTCTCTAGCCCTGTGGTAGACTACCAAGGAAGCTTTGAATCTTGACTCTTTCATCCTTGATGTAGTCCGCATACCTCAGCAACTCCAGAAACTCATGAACATGCTCATCCATAGTGTTCTATCCTAGTCTGAGTTCATTGAACTCTTTTCTTTTGCCATCATAATACCTAGCTGATAGGTACTTCTCCTGAAAGTATCTTTGGAATCTACCCTAGATGACTCTTCCTTCACTGATTCCTTTCACTTGCATGAGGTGATCCCACCAAATAGAGGCTCTTCCACTAAGGTTGTAGATAGCAACCTTGTCCTTTTCATTCTCTGAATATTCATGCATTCTGAAGTACTTCTTTATTCCAAGAATCAATGCCTCTGCTTCTTGACCTTCTTTACATTCACCATCAAAAGTGGGAGTCCTTGCCTTCCTAAATTCACCCTGTGGAATACCTCTGGACCTCTTTCTTCCCTTACTCTTACTGGTAGTGCATCTTGGGATCCCTTGAGAACCCTCAGAATCATCTGACCTGCTAGAGGAGAACTTGGGAGAAGGTGTCCTGTGCCTTCTACCCACGGAACCTCTTCTAGGGCTTGGAGTTCTTCTCATGGAATGGCCCCTACACTAACTTTCTGCATTCTTTTCTTCTCATCCTTCATGGCTTGGGTTAGAACCACCGTTAATCCTTTGTTTCAAGTTTGTAAGACTCTGCAAAATGGTTGCATTGAGCTAATGTTGCTCTTCTTGCACTTTCATCATTCACTCATTAAATATAACCGTAGTCTCAGCCAATTTTGGGGGCATCACTTGCTACCTTCTTCCATCAGACTCAGCCTATGTATGGCCTTCTTGCACATTCTCACCCAGTACATCATCTTCTGGCCTAAACGGGTCCTGCGCATCATTCAGAGTAACTATTCTTATGTCGTTTTGTGCATTGCCCTGTGATACAATTCATCTTACCATTGCTACTATCTCTCTGCATATCAAATACATTCTATTAGACATCACAAGCATGCAAATAATCTCTATCATACCCTTTCAAACCAGGAATTATTCATTCGAACAGTTAATCGATCAAACAACTTCATTAAAAATCATGCCATGGGCGCATTTCTCGACCAAAAATTCATGCATGGTCCAGCCCAAAGAGCTCCCAGTGTTGCAACTGAAGCTCTGATACCACTCTGTCACGTCCCCACCAACCCACCTGGCCACTGGAGACCCTAATCCATTTTTTTTCTCCCAAAACATGGACTGAGAGCCCATACACACAGTCAGAAGAGTTCGGATCCCCAATCAACAACCCGCAACCTTCATTCTGCAACAGTAGATCCCGCAATCCACATCCCACAATCCGCAACCCACAATTTTAGATGCGGAAATACAGAATTGCAACTTCCGCAGGAGGTTGCTCCCGCAACCCGCAACCCGCAATTGTGGGTCCTACAATCCGCATCCCGCAATCCGCAACCCGCAATTGCGGATGCAGAATTGCGGAAGCCCCAAACATGCAATCATGAACTTGAAAATCCCATAACCCACAATAGCTGATCCCACAACTCTCATCCCTCAATTGCGGATGTGGAATTGCGGAGTCCCGAAATGCATACTTTTTAAATCGGTGATCGTACAACCCGCAATCCGCAATTGTGGAACCGTGCCTCTGTAAGGGAAACTTCATCAAATATTCTAAGGGGCATAACTCCTTCCTCCAACATCCAAGTAGGGCAAGGTTGGTACCGTTGTAAATCTCTTGGAGAGCTCTATCCAATGGTAGATTCCCCGGATCAGGTGAGGTATCTAACCTTCCCATTTTCTTCTCTGAAGTTCTGTCTATATCTCCACTTAGACACTTCCAACCTGCTACCTGCCAAGATATTCCCTTCCATCTGACCCACAAAGGTTTCTGAAACCACTTCCAGGGGTTCTCTTCCCTCCTCAGGAATCAGGTGTAAGTATACATCTCCTTCACAGGGTTAGTTATGCATACACATTCCTCTCCAAACAGTGAAACACTATCATTCATTATAACATGTAAAATGCATTAACAGATTTAATCAACACCTCTAACATTGCAAGAATTACATGGACTTAAACTCATGAAATCTAAGATATACATACAACAGTGAACTCATCCTCTTACTCGGCATGTTCATAACTTCATGTCAATCCCATTCATACACATACATTCCACAATTCCATAATTATACACGTCATTCATCACAAAATAGTGAAACACCATCATTTACTATAACAAAAATACTTATCTTTCAATTCGGAAGCAACTGGCTAAGTGAGAGAAACGTTCCACCCAACCTTAGATCTCTATCCATCCTATACTATTTGAGCTGAGAGATCACCCCCGAGCTGGGAAGTGTATGCACTAAGGAGCGCTAACAGGTTCTCTCACAGTCAAGGCTCCATTATCATACTAAAACAGTCTGTAGTTGGGTTTATCAAGCATTCCAGGGCATCCACCCATGCTAAGCCAACCTACAGCGGTTATCAAGCAATTATGGGACAACAAGGAAGGCATTTCTAATCCAGTGAGATCATCCACAGACTTGCAAGAATCTCAGCACTAAGTTGAATTGACACCCACAATACCTACAACATCCAACACAAGGAATACCTACTTCACTGTTACACAGTCCTTCAAGGCATCTTCACTTCTAGTTCTATTCCAGGATGGGCATAGAAAGGTCTAGTCGCTCTCAGCCGACCTGGCACCCACAACACCTACCACATCCAACACAAGGAAGACCCTTCTTACTGTTGCATAGTTTGTCATGGTCCTTCCCTTCCAGTGCTATTCCAGGATGGGCATAGAAATGTCCAGTCACTAGTTCATTAAGACTATTGCCTTCATTGGGTTTATCAAGCAACCCAACTCTCTCCCACAGTTCAACAACTAATTCATTACTAGGCTTGGGGTTTCCTCATGGCTGCTTTGCCAATTCCATTGTGCAACATCCTCTATCAACGCCACTCTGCCACTGTAACCAAGGTTTGCACACCGGGTGCCATGGCTACCAACTCTTAGGCCTTTTCTATCACACAAGAAGCACGAGTAACATCATATTTTCCTCCCCAAATGGGTTTGGTGCATACAAGAAATACATGAACAAATTCTCTGCGAGGGTTGATGGCTCGTGGATAGTAAGGGCGTGAGTGGGCCATTAAGTGAGTGAGGAAAGAATGTCTGCATTTCTGAATGAATGAATGAATCCTCTTCCTGGATAGTCAAACAGGTTCAGCGAGTTCCCCCAGGTGTTTGAGTGTCATCCTACCCAAGCGATCAGAGCCATGCCATGCCATACAAAATCGTAAGCATGCTCCATACTCCAGCAGCCTCAGCAATTAGGATTCTCAACCGCCCACTGCAGTTTCATTAATTTCAGCAGGGAGTTCAAACGGGTTCTCATTCAGACACGTGGCAACATGGGAAACCAATTACAAACCCCCTCACCTCTCCCTAGTGGATACACTTGGCCCCTTCTCATTCGTTGCCTCCTTAGTGAGCTTGTTGGTTATTTTATTTATTCAATAATAATTAAAACATTTACATTCCTTCATGGCCTAGCATCCCATGAATAATCAACTGTCTAAATACTTGCCTAAGAAAATAACCTTAAACATCCACTAGTGGGGACTTGGCCTTGATCTCCACACTAGCGAAAATACACATACTGTATATACACAGTATTTACACTGAAGCCAATACACGTCAAGGGAAAAATGGGGTATTGCAAAATGAGTCTTTGAAGGCTTGCAATAAACCATATTGAACTTCTTTAGGAGGTCAGATGCATATTTGGACTAAGATACCTTAGTTCCATTCTTAGTTTGAGAAATCTCAAGCCCCAAAAATTGCTTAAGAATTCCCAAGTCAGTCATGGAAAAAGCTTGATGCAAAGCAATCTTTAATGAAGCAATTTGATCAGTAGAGCTACCTGTGATTAGTAGGTCATCAACATATAACAAAATAATCAGAATTGAACCATCAATCAGCTTCATGTAAACATTAGGATCATATTTGCATCTAGCAAAAGATTGTGACATGAGAAAGTTGTCCATTTTGGCATACCAAGCCCTGGGGGCTTGCTTAAGCCCATATAAGGACTTCCTTAACCTACGCACATATTTAGGATCAGATGTATAGCCTTCTGGATGTTTCATATAAATATCTTCCTCAATATCTCCATGGAGGAAGGCACTTTTGACATCCATGTGATGTACTTCCCACGCTTGGCAGTAAAAATTGCCGGAACTAGTCTTATTGAATCCTTCTGTGCAACTGGTACAAAAGTATCATTATATTCAAGGACATGGACTTGGGAGAATCCCTTTTCCACCATCCTAGCCCTATATTTCACTGTTGCACCATCAGCTGCACACTTGGTCTTGAATAACCACTTACACCTTACCAATTTTCTTCCTGGGGGGAGCTTGACTAGCTCCCATGTCTCATTCTTTTGTAGTGAATGAAACTCTTAATCCATAGCATCCTTCCATATTGGGTCATGTGAGGCTTCCTTATATTTCTGAGGATCAGAATCCACCATAAAATAACATCTCTCAGATAAGTAAGGATCATTCACATTGAGAGGAGTCTCAAATTGTGATCTAGTCCTCCTTGTGTTGTGAGGATTTCCCACTAGTTCACTAGCTACTTGAAGAGTCTTAGCATCCCACTTTGGCCTTGTTGGTGAATTAGGATCTATAATAAAATGGTATTCATCATCAGAAATATCAGAATAAAAAAAAAATCAATTGGAATCTCACTTACATCTTCAGGTGGTGGTGTGGATGGCTCTCAAATTTCAACATTCTGAGAGGGCTCTTCTTCGAATTGAACACTTATTTCAATGAATGATTTTTGAGTAGCCATGTTCAGCAACTTATAGCCTTTGTATTCCTCTGAATAGAAAAAAAAAATACAAGGTTGGATTTGGGGCTGCATAGCCCTCCTCTTCTCAATTGGAATTCTAGCCCAAGCCTTGGAGGCAAAAATCCGAAAATGAGAAATATCAGGTTTGTTCCCAGTCCAAGATTCAAAAGGAGTGATTTATTTGGTATCTTTGTGAGACACTCTATTTTGAATGTATGTGGCACAGTTTATTTCCTCAACCCAAATCCTTGGAGATAAATACTTTTCCTCAAGCATGCATGTGGCCATCTCCTTCAATGATCTGTTCTTCCTCTCAGCAACACCATTCTGTTGAGGTGTGTATGGAACAATGTGTTGCATTTGTATGCCTGAAGAGGCACAAAATTGCTGAAAATCAGATTTGATGTACTCCCCACCATTATCAGATCTAAGTATCTTGATATGTCTTCCAGAATGGTTCTCAACTGAGTCCTTGAAAAGCTTGAACAGATCGAACACTTCAGACTTTAGCTTGATGAAATATATCCAATAGTACCTGGTAAAGTCATATGTGAAGGTAAGGATGTATTTTGCATAGTTAAAATACTCGTGGGGGAATGGACCTGATATGTCACTGTGAATAAACTCCAGGGGTGTTGAGGTTCGCTCATTTTTTTATCTCTCAAATTTATGCTCTAGGTGCTTTCCTAGGATGCAACATTGACAGACACCTTTGGAAAAATTGATATTGGGAAGCCCTATGACCATTTCTTTCTCATGGAGTTGGGAAAGATATTTATAATTTAGGTGACCAAATATTTCATGCCATAATTTGCTTGACTCATTGGCATGGGTTAATAGATCAGAAGGTGAAGGGAATGGCACAAAATGAGAAAACCTATATATTTTTGAGCTATGGTTAGCAGAACCTAAGGAAACAATTTGGCATGTTGACATTTCACAGATTTCAACATAATTAGGTGTGAAGATCACCTTTTTGGGTGATCGTGTGTGAGTCATCTAGTATACTGATAAAAGGTTAACAGCAAGTCCTGGAACATATAAAACATTAGTGAATGTACCAAAATCTAGATCAATGCTTCCTTTACCTTTGCTTGAATTTTCAGAGTCATCACCCAACACAATGTTTGGACCACTGGAAGAATCAAGAGATGATAATATTTCTCTTGTGGAGACCATGTGCCTTGAAGCTCCTGAGACAATGATGAATGAGGTAGGATTTTATGTGCTTGCCATCATTGCATGCACTCGCTCCTTATCTTCAGAATTTCATCCTCCATCCTTCCTCCTTGCGCTCTCAGGAAGAGGAATGTTGGCTTTCTACAGGAGTTGATCCATTTGATCAATGGTTTTCTTCATGCTGCAGATTTCAGGATGAAATCCCCAGCTGTAATAATTTCACTTTTTCTTCTCATTCTTCTTGTTTGGATTTCTCTTGAAATTTGAGGAGTCGTCACAGACTTTCTTCTTGTCCTTCCTTTGATCAGTGGGCTTCTTGAAATTTCCCTTCTTCTTCCATTTCGAACCCTTTAAATCTCCAACATTCAATCAATGATCCTTTGATGGATTTTTTATGGATCCCATAAAGACAAAATTATCTTGTTCCTGTGTAAGAGACTCCATGAATTATGAGAGTGTGGGGCTCTTCCAATTTCGAACTGCCTTCCTTGTGGAGTGGAAGGTCGAAACAAAGACTGAGTAATCAGGGCCAAGCTTGGAGAGAATGGCCAAGATTAATTTCTCATCCTTTTTATAAATTCCACATTTCTTCAACTGTAGAACAAGTGACTTGAATTTTGAGAAGAAATCCTGGAGGCTATCGAAATTATGTGGACTCAATCAAACTAGTTCATTATCCAGTTGGTGGCCTCTTAATTCATCGATCTTGCCAAACAATTCTTGAAGCTTTAGCCAAACTTCATTGGGAGAGGTAATACCATCATGATGGAATATAATATCCATGGATGTAGTGAGACACAGTAAACTATAGGCTTCATCTCTTCGATTATGCCACTTTGATTTCTCAATTGCTGAGGTTGGCTCAGGTTCTGTTGCCATAGTCACCCTCTAGAGGCCTTTGCTTCTCAACATGATCTCCATATGCACTTTCTAGTCAAAATAATTGAATGGAGTAAGGATTATTTGATGTGACTAATCCATGGAATCTCTGAAATAGCTTTTGGAGTGGTTTGGGTGCACCCAAATATGATTTGTTGTGCCCTCGGGGTGATTCAATGCGCCCAGTAGATGACTAAGTGCGCCCTCCTTGAGACTAGTTGGATCCTGCAAGGCAATAAATGGATAAAATAATAGCTTGATAGCTCTTATACCATGTGAAATTTAGTTCACACAAAGATATGATCAATAAATTACAACTCTCACAAGTAATTCTCACACAACAAGTCAAGAGCACTGAAAAACAATCACATATGATACAAACAGAATTAATATCATGAATAATAATACATTAGCCAACCTTGGGCATGTAAATGGATGTAAATATATAAAATTACATCAGGCATTCCAGTGCATAAGGATTCCATTCGAATCCTCACAAAAGCAAGCTTACCAAAAATATGCAAAACCCCCCTAGGTGGAAAGTGTGTGTTCCAAGTCACCACAAAGGCTCACGAATTTCTGATTTAGTGATCAAATAGTGATGTGGGATGAAACAACATGCTAAATTTATAATATGGAAGGAAGAAACATCATGGAGTGTGAGTTGGCTAAAAATAAGTAAAACTAGTCAACTAGCTTTTCACCTTTCACCAAAAAGAGGTAAAAAACAGTAAATAATAGTAAGGCACCTTTCATTCCAGGATTGGACAAAATCTTATCCAGAATATTCAGAAATTCACCCAAGTGACTTAGGATGCTTTTGTTCCACAACAGTAAGACTTGTGGTCCACACAAAGATGGCTTGTGGTCCACACATTGATTATTTTAACCAACTAGCTAGTCTTACACCTAGGAATTAATTAAGAATAATTAATAATGATATCCTAAGGTATTAAATGACATGAGTGGGTTTAAATATTCCAGCAATAAGGTTGATGCAGGAGAGGTTCCTTCTTCAATATTTTGGGAGTCTTCAAGAAATTTTGACACCAAATTGAGATCAGACTTTAATGGTTGCAAGATGATCTTCAATGGCTTTACAATAGTATTCAATACCTCCAAGAGAGAGTGGAAGAGATAATTGAACAATAATGGCTAAGGGGAGCATCACCCAAATCAATTTTTAGGCACATCACTCAACAAGAGAAAATAAAGCTCTCACATACAATTACAAAATGGTCAAAAGATGTGAATTGGAGTTGGAATCATTCTTTTATAGAATTTAGGGTGACCTGCTGAGCAAGTTGAATAGCTTGGTGACTTGTGAGAACCCTTCCACATGTGCCACCCATGAGTGGATATACTTTTCTTGCTTTTTCCTTACAATATTTTCTTTCCTTTAGAAACCGCGCCCCCCTTTGTCTCAAAATGTTTCCTGCTTTGTAAACTAAGCTCACCTTTAGAAATTGTGCCCCCCCTTTGTCTCAAGATGTTTCCTGCTTTGTTAGAGTTTCCTTATTTTGGAAAATTATTCCACCTACCTGCTTTTGATCTATTTCTAAATCCAATAGGTTG
Source organism: Larix kaempferi (assembly GCA_027924585.1). Classification (NCBI taxonomy): domain Eukaryota; kingdom Viridiplantae; phylum Streptophyta; class Pinopsida; order Pinales; family Pinaceae; genus Larix; species Larix kaempferi. The sequence goes on along the minus strand of BSBM01000687.1, from coordinate 12,074,697 downwards.
CTTTAGCCACCTTGCTAATTTCTTGTCCTTAGTTCCAATTTAGCAAGCTTATCCTCATGAGGGTTCCCTCTTGGCCCACTTGCACAATTTTTAGGAATATTTATTTATAAAAATAATTTAAAATTAATTAAATTATATCATATACTATACTTAGGCTAATTTTATTATATGATTACAAAATTGAATAAAATTAATATCCCTAGGGACATATTTGTCCCCTTTATCCATGGGAACTGCCAGAATCAAAATTGGGGACATGACACCTTTGCAGGGTTACCATACCTATGTTCACGATGAAAGTAAGTGAAAAACCATTATTTACATAATATAAATAATATATCATAACATCAAATTCCATAATCAAGAGAAAAGAAAGGCTTATATAAGGGTGATACATTATAACTATAATACAAATAGAGCCTTAACAAAGGAACTCAGTGCATCTATAAACAGAGATGTCATATATATTATGTGAACGATGAGACACATCCATATATAATATTCACGGCATATAAACAGAGCCTTAATACAATAACATTTATATCATGTAAACATGAGGTCAAAACCCCTCAATAAACATCATGTTCATATAAAAATTAATCAAGCTCTGTATAATCATAACGAGCCACTACAAGAATGGTAGTGAGCCTTTTTAACTAGCATAAAGAGCTCATGAGAATACCTTAACAAAGATTTAATAAAAGAATGCATAGTATACAGAGTCACGAGGGCCACGGTTTAATATCGATTGGCATGCAAAAGCATAACTCGAGTTCTTTATACAGAACCATGATATAAATAAATATTTTCTCAAGCAAAGAGGAATTAAGCCAAGGCTAGGGAAACAACCTCACAATCTTATGGCTAGTCTCATAAATGAAGAAGTCTCAACATTACGATTGACACATTTGAATTAAAACAATAACATATAGAGAATGAAATATACAGTGGTTTATCAATATACAGTAAAGAAAAATGACTAATCGACAATTATTGTGTTTCAATACAGAGTTAAAACGCTCGCAGAGATTTGTTGATGATATTATAAATGGGTCAAACACATGGTCATGTTCATGCTGTAATATATCAGGGTTAAAACCCTTACTACGAAACAACAAATAGAAACGTAAATGGAAGTGAATAAACACCATGATAACAATGGATTAAGAGCGCGGAGGCTCTTCTATTAGCAAGAGAATTACTAGGATAAACGATATGCACAGAGTTGTTCAAATTAAAACGCAGAGGTTCTAAGAAAAAATATAGGCCAAAAAATTTATATAAAGAGTCAAGACTCTTAGAACCAAAGAAGGTGTAAAATCCTTGTTTTATATTAATTAAAGAACCACGAAAGAAAAATGATTACAAGGCTTAACATCCTGAGCTATGATAGAGCAGAAAGAATATTGGATGAAAGCATGAAAACGATGGGTCTCCATTTGCGAAGCTTGAGGAAGGGAGTCTTACCCCAGGAGCCCCCTTAAGAATCTTCAACTCTGTATGAGCTTCACTCTTTTAGACGTAACCTGTTAACAATAAGAAGAAATAGTTAATACAAGTAATAAATACTGTAAATTAAAAATATGAAGCTAAGGAGAGCTCAGAGGGAACGATACCTTTGAGATACTTGGGAGAATACTCATGCATCCCATTGAAGCGTAGTTCCAAGCGCATATATGCTAATATCTCTCCAAAAGCATAATAACAAAAGTATAAACTCACAAGACTTTTTTAAATGTATCTCAGAGTAAGGGTTAGCCTGAGCGAGGCTCGAATCCTGCTGAACAATTCAATGTATTATGAGAGAAAGCTTTACCATCAAAGAACACAACAGAATGGGCCATCGTGAAGCTTCGTTGGGGTGTAAACCCTCGATGATTCTTACGAGGATTTTGTACGAATTATTTAGTAGACATGGCCTCCAGCTAAAAATTACACCAAGTGATAGAGATACAAACTGCTAGTTGGTTGGCATATTAAATGCTACGTCAGGTTTGTAATGCCACGTTGTGTTCAACCTCCATGTCAATGGTTTGGTCATTGGGTTTGTTCAACATTAATGTTGCAACCCCTTCAACGTTTAAAATTTAGAACGATTTACCAAGATCACTCTTCAATTATAGTGTGTAATCATTCACATTAATAACTAGAACGATACCTTGGAATGTTATATAATAATGAAACATGGCTCATGCAAAGGAAAGCCCTTTCAACACGAGTTTGGAGACTCGTGGCACACCTACCCAAGACATAGAAGGTTTTAGTGTAACCAAAGTAAGCTCCCTTCGCGAAGCAAAAATGATGAAGATGCCATGTTGCATTCTACAATAAGAATTTGGAAGTAAGATATAAGACATGTTCATAAGATAAGATCGAAATCATAAATAAAGTAAGCAAATTCATAGGGTGAATAATGATATTCATTTGTATGTATATGTTACAATATAAACAAACGGAAAATAAACAGAATGCTAAGTACATTGGGTGATGGTAAGGATGACCATCAGATATAGTAATGTAATCACTGTAAATGCAAGCAATTTGGTAAGTTTGCAATACAATTCATATTCAAACCTGGTTGATGAGAAACATGAATAAATGTTTATGTTGTTGTGCAGGCTATTATGGGCTGATATTTCAACATAATAAATAATGAAATTGTAGCAAATCCAATATTAACTTGATTAAGAATACCTTCTGAATATTAAACATATATAAAAAAATTATGTGCATAAATGAGGATAAATTATTTGGGGTGTTACACTTTACATCAATCTAAGGTATTTTCTAGTTGAACTGAGTTGTTATGGCTAGAAGCAAGTAGATTGGTTCCCATTTTAGAAATGGTAGAGAATGTCTCCTCACAGTCAATCCCTTCCTTTGAGAAAAGCCTCTTTTCAACCAGCCATGCTTTATGCTTGTGAAGTGTCCCATTTTCCTTATACTTGACCTTATAGACCCATTTGCAACCAATGGTTTTGTTATGTAGAGCTAGTTATGTGAGATCCCATGTATGATTCTTCTTTAAAGTTACATGTTCAAATTGCTTGGATTTTATAAATGGTGGATTACCTTTGGTTTCTTCATACTTCATAATCCTGAGGCTCAAAATATTTATGTCATCAAAGTATAATTCATCGTACTTGATGCCTTTCCTCGTTTTGGTCTACATTCCTAACTCATATTGGCGATCTTATCACAATGAGCATCATCATTATAATTCATTGAACCAAATTCCCTATCTCTTTTTGGTCTACCTTCCTAGCTCATTTTAGGTAGCTCATCCCAATGAGCATCATTATAGCTGTTGTACCACCACTTTGACCTTTCCTTTCTCTCATGCTACTACAAAATAACATCGGTTTCCTACTCTAATTTAAGTTATTTCTAGCTTCCTCTTGGCTAAAGAATTCAAGGTAAGCATGTTGAGAGGTGATTACTACCTTTTCCATATTCATTGAACCTATTTTTCTTGCCATATACTCTTCATTTTCAACAAGTTTCAATTATCATTTTTGATGTTATGTCTTTTGGAACAATCTTTCACTTTCATTGGACATGTTTTGTAAGTATTAACATCAATAAACTTATAGGATTTATGGTTCTAATTGTCCCCTATCAGTCTTCTTGTGTACACTTCTATTGTAGACTAGTTGAGAAGATAGAGCTTAGTGAGGCTAAACCTGCTCAGTGTTTGCCACTCCAGATCCTACTTTAAAAAAATTAAGTCTTGATTAATGAGGGCTATGTCAAGAGAGGATCTGTGACCCTGAGAATAGAGTGACAAAGCTATACATAGTCCAATGGGCTAGTGAATTTCCATTCAAACTGAGAATTGACAAACAACCAAGAGGAATCGAGAGACTAACGCATGGGTGCATATATGAGTGGAATGAATTTGAGCATTGTTTTGTTAAATACATTGGTGAGTTGAATTCTAGTAACACCTCAACCATTCCGGTAGCATTACAATGTTTGTTGTAACACTAGTGTTTAAGTTCCAGTTCCAGGACTTATGTTTAATGTTGTCTATGATTATGCGAAAATATTTATCGAACCCAAGTCATTCTCTAGAGGACATTATTTTGTAGGAATTGTGGTTTGAATTTGCACTATTGACTTGGATAGTGAGGAAGGAAAACTCCATCCTCCCATTCAAGCAATTGCATCTTAGTTCACGCTATGTTTCTTCACTAGATCTCCTTAAATTTCTAGGGTTTTCTTGTGATAACCTTCTTGTATTCCTATGCTTATGTCATCCATTTCCATGTTGCTCTTGAACTGATTTTCCATTTCATTTCATTTTAGGATTCTTCTTGCACCTCTCTTTTGTTGGGCTATTATTGTTGATTGTATTAACTAGTCCCTTCATCCTATTTTGGTGTTTACTGGACCAATTCTTAAAGGGTGCTAGATCAATGGAAGAGCACCTTACTTACAAGAAGGAGGTTGGGGGTTTGATTCATCCATACCCTAATGATATTGCAATATTAGTATTTCTAATAAAATATTTTTTATGATGATTTATATTAATGGCTACCGAGGGGGTTTTTAAATTCCCCCATAGCAGTCTATGAGGGGGTTTTTAAACTACCCCCATAGGTTTGTACAAGGGGGGTTCACAATTTCCCCCGTAGGTATGTATGAGGGGGGGTTAGAACCTCCCCCATATGTTTGTAAGTGGGATTTTAAGAGGGGGTTTGTGAACCGCCTCCATAGATTTATCAGGAGTTTCAGGGGGGCTTTTCAAACTGCACTTGTAGGTCTTTATGGGGGGGTTCTAAACCGCCCCCATAGGTTTCTATGGGGGGGGTTGGAAATTCCCCCAAGAGTTTATATGGAGTTTTAGGGGGGGTTTTGAACCACCCCCATAAGTATCTACGGTGTGGGGGGGTTAATTACAACCCCCATTGGTGTCTATCGAAGGGGTTTTGAAATCCCCCCATATATCTCTACCAGGGGGGTTTGCAACTGCCCTTAAATATTTGTGAAAGGGATTCTTAGGAGGGGATTTAAACCACCCCTATAGGTGTCTACGGGGGGTGTTTGGAACCGCCCCCAAAAGTCACTTTTGGGGGTGGTTTAGGTCTCTTCAAAAACCACCCCCAAAATCTTATACTTTTAGCTTTGGTGCCTTTGGGGGAAGTTTTTCCAACACTTCCCCTAAAGCCAAAACTGCCCCCAAAAGTCACTTTTTTGGGTGGAAGACAACCTCCCCTAAAGGGGTAAATTGTTGTATTGTTTGGTTGAAAGTATTGAGAGTGTTTTAATTTACTATTTTTTGACCAAATATTTCTAGAACCTATATGTTGTTGAATATTCCTATTTATAGAAAGGGACTCTATAATGAATTGTAACCATTTGTTAGTTGTTGAATAATACATTGAGCATGCTTTGGAGTGTGGGTTTTTTCTCTTGTTAGTGTTATTATAAGCCGAGGGAAACTCGTTGCCAGATTACAGAAAATTATCAAAGAGAGAATTTGGAGCAGTTAATGGCGCGGGTGGGATTGCATATTGTTAGTCCATAGTGACCGGGTGGCGCAGCTGAAGCTCGGAGTATCAGGTTTTTATAGAATGGCTATAGACAAGTGTGGTCAGGACCCTTAAGCACTTCATGCTTGTTCTGGCCTAGATCGCCCTAACGAAAAATTGCCATGGACGCATGTCAACTTCTCAGATATTGAGGGGCCTTAAGGCAGTTTCCCCAGACCGCTTTGTGGGGAGCCTGAAACCATTAAGACCACTGCGGCTATTTTATAAATCACAAGGCACCAAACAGGGAGGCAGTGCCTGGAGCGGGACGCATTCTTAAAAGTTACATCTTCTTGGCACAGATATTGAAGTGGTCTAGCAAAGGATCGACGGTCACCCAAGTGTCAGGAGGGTGAAGGTGCACAATGTTTATCATGCCCGATTCCTCCCTAAATTAAAACCGCTACTTCCACGTGGAGGTCCTAAGATTGTTCAGGGGGATTGAAGCGGGTTTCCTAAACGACTTTCTGGAAGTCCTGAAAACCACTGGTGGTTTCTGTCTTGTCATCTCCTGCCATCACTTTGAAGTAGTGCCTCCCAGTACTCATTACTATCGCTGTCCCTGTACAAGTTGTAGTCCGCTCTCAACATGCAAAGCCCGAAGGGGTGGTTGTGTAATTATTACACTGGTACAGGCGCATTCATCTAGGATCATTCAAGAAGCACTACAAATACTCCCGCATTGGCATATTTTGTATTTCAAAGCTCCTAAGCCTCACTGGGTCGGAGCGCAGAGCTAGAAATGCACAGATTGGTCAGAACTGACTAATTTAAGATAAAAGATTGGTGTTCTCAATTGTGCATTTCATATCAAGTGGAGGCTCGCAAGGAGTGTTGAGGACTTAGATGAACAATGTCCATGAATAGCCTGCAGACGTGCAATCGTAGAAAATCAGGCGGGAGAAGCTTGAGGTTTCACCCGAGATGTCTAAGGAGAGTTCAACTAATACAGTGGTTAAAAAGGAGATGGGCCTTCTGGATGCAGAAGCACAGAAGGAGGGGATACGCCGGTCCCAGCAAATGATGCTCAAATGGTGAAGTAGTAGTAACTGAGCAGTTTGAACGAAGTGATGAAAGAATGAGTTAGGTCCTGTTCCACAGCTCAGCAGCAAAGGTAAACTTTTGCCCCGTCGAAAACAAGGTCCAAGAGCAAAGGGATTGGATGGGGAAGAAGAGATGGATGATTGAGGTTCTGCAAAGCAAAATGAGATAGCAGTGTGGACGCATCTGCGTTTTCATGAGGCCGTAGATAGTCCAACGACTGCGTAAAATGCTCTTAATAGTTCGGAACGAAGGGAACATCGTTAATACATGCATGTATCAGATAGGTGAGAATTTTGTACGGCTGGACGTACTGCTTTTCCAGCAAAGTGGTCCGGGGTCATAGTCATAGGATAACCAGTAGTATTCCATATGACTGTTATTTGTAACAAACTCGGTTAGAGAGTACAAACATAAGTACTTAAAGTTGTTGGGTTGTAACAAATTGTAACAAGTTCTGTTATATAGTGTAAAGGCTATATATAGCCAAATAGGTAGTAGACAAAGGGTCGGCTCTCTTTTGTAAGAAGTATCACTTCTAATATTTGACAGTTTGATCAATACAAAAAGAAGCATATCATTGCACCATATATTGAAGCTTTTATGGATTCAAAGTTGTAATGTGTACAGTTAGCATCTTCTCTTGTTTTTCATCTCTTCCATGTATATATGATTCATAGATCAGTTCTGAGTTTAATACGAGTGAAGCTGCTTAAATTTATTTCTTCTAAGATGGTTAGTAAGTGAAGTTTTCATGCTAATTGGTCTGGAGTTGATATCCTCATATTATTCAATGGCGGTTCTGTGTTCATTTTGTTAAGACTGTTGAATTCACCTCCTAGGATCAACACATCATTCTTTAGCATAGAATAAAGATTTACTCTCTGCAGTACCTTTATTTTATGCCATTTCGTTTTCCATTTGATACTCAAAGTTTGGTTTCTGGCACATTGAAATACTTCCCATATATTTCAAGATCAAAATTCTACATTATTTTCTGTCAATTGTGATTTTCATTCAATAAAGAATTCAAAATATATTATTGATTCCCAAGCACAGTTCTAAAGGTCCAGCCTTAGAACGTCTCTGGGACTAACATATTTTTTGGCGCCATTGCCGGGGAACACAATCAAGAAGATAAATATTCCCTAGGTATAACGAAAAAATTATATACTCTCAGTTTCATAGTGGATGAAATTGGGTTGCAGGATGTAATCCACTTAGCGACTCCACGATAAGAAAACTTGGCATCTGGATGAAGACATACCCGCCAGAACCCAAGCCATGAAGAATTTGGGGCCCTAGAAGACTTAGTTTCTTGGAGAAATAGGTGTGGGATATTCTAGTCTACTTCACCAAGCTATCAGCGAATTGTCTCCTCCCCTTTGTTTGGCCCTCAATTCCCTCCGTCTAAATTCATTGTCCAAACCCCTGAAAAAGAAATTTTTCCCCAGGATCCTCACACTCCTTGTGATTTTCCTAGTTTTCAAAGAATCCTTGTTGTGAGTGAATAGGTTGCAACTCACACAAATCCACCCAAGTCTTTCATTGCCTCAGAGGCGAAGAACTTAGATCCCAGCCACCTCATGTAAGGAGGCGGAGGCGGAGGGACACCTTATGTAAGGAGGCGGAGGCGGACAACCACCTCCATCACCACCCAGAACACCAAGATGGGTGGCAAGCCGACATGGACCTCAACAATTTACTACGCCTCTTAATGATATGCCTACCCACTACTTGAAATTGCTGCCAAGGTATGATAGCAGCAAAGGAACATCTGACGAGGATCATGTGGACTGATTCCAATATTTCACGGACAATATCCTAATTGAACACAATGATGTTTTTATGCAAATTTTTGCTCAGTCACGGGAAGGAGAAGCCAGAAAATGGTTCAGATCATTACCTAATGCCTCCATCAATACTATGGATATCTTAGAAACCACCTTTGTCAAGAAGTGGGGAGTTAATCGTTACAGTCTCTACTATCTAACGAAATTCTCCACCCTGAAGAAGAGTATCTCAGAAAACGTGGTTGATTTTATGGTAATATTTAACAAGTTGTACTTCAGAATTCTTGAGGACATTCGTCCCACCGAAGCAGCAGCTCGAGTCACTTATGCAGCTGCTTTCCCCTCATATTTTTCCATAACATTAAGGGAAACAATACCAATCTCGCTCAGTGACATGCAGGATGATGCCATAGACTTTGAATGAAATATGAGAGCAGGAGGCAAGATTAAAATGACCATTGATGTTGAATCAAAAGAAAAAGGAAAAGCAAAAGAGGAAGGTGTTTCTTCAGAAATAAGAGACTCTCAGGATGCAGAAATTGATGAGATGACATGCATTATCAAGAATCTGTCAAATAAAGTCACCAGAATGGAATTAGAGGTTAGCAGTCCTAACAGACAGTCACTCGTCCATCCTCCGAATCAATTCAAAAGATCTTTTAATCCGTAGATGGCTTATAGGGAAAAGATGAATGATGAACAACCATTAAGGCCTCCTGTCCGTGAAAAGGAAAATAATATGGTTGGAACTACATCAAAGGAATATTATGAATATTTTGAAGAGAATTTAAATTGGATGGAAGAGGATTCCCACCTCATGCACCTCACTAGAGAATATTATGAGAGTTCACTTTTATATGAAGAAATCGACCCAGATCTTCTTGAATCCCAACAAAATGACCAATTCCTTGATGATCATCCTGCTTTCCACAGCGCTCGTCCAGATAAACCGCAAAGAAAGTACTACTTGAGACCAAAGCCAGAGGCGACAAATAAACAGAGCGGACTTATTCGTAAAAGTTCCCCACGGAATCCGGCTCAAGCGAAGTCTCCTCAAACATCCTCCCTATCCAAAGAAAAAAACCTCCCCAAGGACAAGGAAATCAAGGCCATAATCCCAGAAAGTCCAAGTCATCCAGGCATAAGCCCCCATAAGAGAGTAGAACCAATCCCCAGAGAAGCATCCACCTCTTTCAGCCCAGAGCAAGAACTGAACAAATTAAAGATAGTTGTTCCCTTGACTGAGTTAATAAGAAATCATGTGTACCAGAGCCAGATTGATAAAATGCTACATAGAGCTGAAAGCATCGATCAACAAGATTCCATAAATCTAAATGATGAAGCCCCTGTTTTTCAATGTGGCCCACACATTGATAATAAAGAAGAACCTACTGCACCGTTTTATGTCACCTTGAACGTATATTCATAATTGTATGTTAGATTCCAGAGCATCTCATAATCTAATGCCCAAAGTTATCATGGAGCAGTTGGGACTGGAGATCACTAGGCCATATCATGATCTCTACAGTTTCGATTCAAGAAAGGTAGAATGCATAGGGATGATAAAGGACTTGGTATTCACTCTTTCCCAGATACCGGCCAAAAGTGTAATGATGGATGTGGTGGTAGCATGCGTCACATATATGGCATGCTTCTATCAAGGAGCTAGGCTAAAAAGATGGGAGGAACCATGCAGATGGACATGAAGTATGCTACAATACCTGTTTTTGCTGGAGAGACTAGGTGTTTCTATAGAGAAGCTATGTTTTCCTATGTTATAAGCGACCAAGACAGTCCTATGAATTACCCTATATATCCAGCCGATGAGGACATGGATTGTTACAGGTTATCCTCGAGTGATCCACTTGAAGAAAAGGTCGCACATATTCGGGAAACTAAACGAGCCGCTGAAGAGAGCAGGAACCATGTCTGGAAACTCTTTTTCAATGGGGCATTTGCCAAACAGGAATCTGGAGTAGGTGTGGTATTGTCATCACCATTGGGAGATGAAATCAGTCTGTCTTACAAGCTATATTTTGACACCACCAACAATGTTGATGAATATGAGGCACTCATCCTTGGCCTCTGAGTGACAAGGGATTTAAAAATAACCAAGCTGGCGGTCTTCGGAGACTCTGAACTAGTGGTAAATTAGATTAGAAGTATTTATCAGACTAAGAATCCAAGACTCAGAGCATACCACAATATTGCTTGAGACCTCATTAAGAATTTCTTTGATGCCTTCAACATTACTTTCGTCCACCGGGAAGAAAATCAACAAGGTAATGCATTGGCCATGATGGCGAGTTCCTTCAATCCTCCTAAGAAGACGAAGCTAAATTATGAGGTTGAAATGAGATACCGTCCCTCCATTCCTGACAACATCAAAAGTTGGTAGGTTTTTGAGGATGACCAACAAATTAAACGCTTCTTGCAGCTTGTCAGGGAATTCTCAAATACTGATACAGATGATAATCTTGGGGAGATAGAAGAAGGAAATTCGCAGATAGGGAATGCAAAAAGCTCTTGATTGAGGCAGTCGATAGCTGGCAACAAGATTCTACAGTTAAAGAAAAACTTCATTCTGAAAGGACTGGTTCCACTAGAGCAATTATTTGACAAACATGACATCCCAGTCAAACTAGTAGTACAACCAACTACTGAGGCCGTACAAGAAATTTTGGTACCATGGAAGACCCTAAGTTTGTTAAACTCTCTCAGTCCCTCACAATTAAGCAAAGGAAAAGGTATGAGGAATTGTTCAAATATTATGTAGATGTTTTTGCATCGAAGTATGAAGACCTCAGAACCTATGATACTACCATAATACAACATAGGATTCCCTTAAAACATGATGCTAAGCCAGTAAAGAAAAAATTGAGATAGGTGAACCCTATCTTGTTGCCAGTAATTGAAAAGGAAGTAAGGAAAATTCTTGATGTGAAAATCATCATCCCTCTAAGATATTCAGAATGGGTGGCTAACCTGGTTCAAGTCAGAAAGAAAAATGGTGAAATCCAGCTATGTGTCGGTTTTAGAAATTTGAATAAATGCTCATTGAAGGATAATTGCCCCTTACCCAAAATGGATTATATTCTTCAAAAGTTAGTTGGGTCAACCTGGGTATCTATGATGGATGGATTCTCAGGATATAACCAAATTGCAATGCACCTAGATGATAGGGAAAAGATGGCCTTCACTACACCATGGGGAACTTTTATGTATGATAAAATGTCATTTGGTCTTATGAATGCTGGTGCGACACTCCAAAGCGCCATGGACATAGCATTCATAGGTGAAAATGACAGATTCATCGTTATATATCTAGATGATATGACCGTATTTTCTAAATCTGACAAAGACCATCTTCAGCATCTGAAGCAAACTTTTGAGAAGTGTAGAAAGTATGGCCTGTCTCTCAACCCAAAGAAATCCTTTTTTGCCATGACAGAGGGAAAAATGTTGGGGCATATCAATTCTAAATATGGTGTGAGGATAGACTCAGAAAGAGTGGCGGCTATCAAGCTAATCGAGCTCCCACAAAATAAAAAGGAGGTACAGTCTTTAATTGGTAAAATAATATTTTTACGAAGATTTATTCCTAATTTTGCTGAAATAATGAAAGAAATTACTAGCATGCTGATAAACGATGCTGAGATAAAATGGACCACATCCGCGAGGAACTCTTTTAAACATATAAGGATTCCCTGGGAGAGGCATTGGTTTTGACCAGCCCAGACTATACTAAGGACATCCTAATCTTTTCTTTTGCCTCTGAGGTCACTATCACGGCAGTCCTTGTACAAAAAAATCAAGAAGAGCATGAATAACCAATCGCTTTCTTCAGTCGAGCCCTGAGGGATGCAGAATTGAAATATAACACGATGGAGAAGTAGGCCTATGCACTTGTTAAAGCACTCAAGTCATTCAGGATCTATATTTTTCATTCCAAGATCATCGCTCACGTCCCGAGGACTACCATTAAGGACATCTTGTGCCAACCTGACAGTGAGGCGAGAAGAGGAAAATGGATTTACAAGATCCAGGAATATGATATGGAGATTAAAGCCACCAAGATAGTGAAAGTACAGGGACTAGCTAAACTTCTGGTTGGGTCAAACTATCAAGCCCTTGAGATCAATTTGATCGATCAATTCCTTGATTAGGAAAATGAAAACGATCAGCAAAACCTTCCCGACCAGGTGGCTGAGAAGTTTATTGGGTAAGACTGGTAGAAGCATCTGCGTTTTCGTGAGGCCATAGATAGTCCAACAAGTGCGTAAAAGACTCTTAATAGTTCTGAAGGAAGGGAACATCGTTAATACATGCATGTATCAAACTGGTGAGAATTTTGTCCTACTGGACGTACTGCTTTGCCAGCAAAGTGGTCCCGGTTCATAGTCATAGGATAACCAGTAGTATTCCATATGATTGTTATTTGTAACAAACTCGGTTAGAGAGTACAAAAAGAAGTACTTAAAGCTGTTGGGTTGTAACGAATTGTAACAACTTATGTTACATAGTGTAAAGGCTATATATAGCCAAATAAGTGGTAGCCAAAGGGTCGGCTCTCTTTTGTAAGAAGTATCACTTCTAATATTTGACAATTTGATCAATACAGAAAGAAGAATATCATTGTCATATCTTGAATCTTTTATGGATTCAAATTTTCAATGTGTACAGTTAGTATCTTCTCTTGTTTTTCGTCTCTTCCATGTATGTATGATTCATAGATCAGTTCTAAGTTTAATATGAATGCAGCTGCTTAAATTTATTTCTTCTAAGATGGTTAGTAAGTGAATTTTTCATGCTAATTGGTCTGGAGGTGATATCCTCATATTATTCAGTGGAGGTTCTTTGTTCATTTTGTTAAGACTGTTGAATTCCTCTCCTTGGCTCAACATGTCATTCTTTAACATAGAATAAAGATTTACTCTCTGCAGTACCTTTATTTTATGCCATTCCGTTTTCCATTTGATACTCAAAGTTTGGTTTCTGGCACATTGAAATATTTCCCATATATTTCAAGATCGGAATTCTACATTATTTTCTATCAATTGTGATTTTCATTCAGTAAAGATTTCATAAGATATTATTGATGCCCAGGCACTGTTCTAAAGACAACCTTAGAACATCTCTGGGACTAACATCTCCCAAAAGGGACTTCCCATGAAATCACTATTTAATGGTTGCATGTTTATGTGTTTTTCATTATTCCAAATGGATTTATTTAGTTTTATACATATTCTTCTCTGAGAGGTTACTGTTGGAATCATGTTCTACACCTTTATTTCCTTTCATCTACCTAACCCCTTATTTACTTTCCCCTCAATACATATAAATCCCCCTTCAATATCACATAAGAGGGTCCTCTGTTGAATTTAGATTGTATATACTTCCATACAAATTTGGTCCCTTTCTAATTTGATTTACAATCTCATAACTTGCATCAACAGAAAAAACAAACCCACTATGGGAAACTTCTACAAGGATTGTCCCCTTTTTAGGACATCCTATAATCCCCATCTCCATAGACTAGCTATACCCCACTTTCCTACCATGAAATAAATAGAATAAAGCTCGAGAATCCAAACCTACCACCTCATGCATTCTAATGTCCTTCCCAAGAGCCAACATAACTAGGAAATTTCATTGTTTAACACACTTATTCCTCCTCCTTGTACCCAGTTCCTTACCTCCACCACCATCTTTCACATTCACATCTTGGGATGCTTCACCAATAGTCCTATCACCCGAAGACTGGTTATCCTCACAGTGACTATCAACCAAGATATTTCCTCCATTGTATAGATTGCAATTAATCCCGTTAGGCTTGGCCACCTTTAGTTTACTTGAATCCTCATGCACAATAGGCTCTACATTTGTGAGAAGGAATCTTGAACTAATTTAATAGGAATGTAACTATTAACTGAAGAATTATTGGATAACTAGGCCCATTCCCCATCACACGCCATTAAAACATCCATTCCCAAAATTTCAAACTAACTATGGTTGATTTGACCAAAAGACAAGCCAATTCCTTGGAAATCATCTGAAGATCCCAAATTAAACTCACTTGTTGAATCAACTGGTTCTGAAATCCTCCCCTCCATCAAAACACCACAACCAACAAGTTTGAGTTCGTATAGGATATAACTCGAAGATTTACCCTCCTATACAATACCTTCAACATAATTTCCCATCAAATGAGAAAGGTGAGAGAATGGATACAATCCCACATCTCGTTATAAAATACTATGAAAAATACTTATCATTCCTTCTTTAATTGCGATCCCTCTTCCCTATGCACATAACCCATCCTCTTGTAACATCCCCAAAATTTCACAAAAATTTAAAATTTTTCCAGGTAGCATAAAATGCTACAATCGCTATGCGGAAGTATAATTAATGTTAATTTGTTTATTTAAATGACAGCCTGATGACGACACTTCTTCGATTAGTCATCAATGTTATAAACATGTTACGTCAATTACATGCTATGTTTGTCATAAATTCTTATTGTTCACAAATGATTAAAAGTATGTATTTATGCGGTCATTAACTGTTGGATGTTTTAAATACCATTTTTGTTTTTCTTAATAATTATGTTTACCCCAATGAATGTATACACATCGTCAATTAACTTTATCTTTTATTATGGTACTAGTTTATTCGTAAGTACTAACTGTTTGATTTTCTTGATGATGAAGGGGTCCTAAGGGCACCCCGAGGATTACTTACCTATTTAGCTAACACTCTTGAACTTCTGTCACAGATCACAGGTAAGAGCGATACTTCTTTCCAAGCATTAACGATGTATGTAAAAAGGACTTGTTTTAAACTCCAATTAGCCTCCGATGTTAAAAGTATATAGGATTTAGTTTGTGTAAGTGTAAGACCTACCCTGGCTATGGCCGTATTTAACACACATACATCGTAACTATTTATTGATGTTTGCTCTCGAGTTTTAATTCATATTCAAACATCGTGCTTATGCCATCATTATTTTAATTGTATTATGGTTTGATTTTTATGTGTTCAATTATTGACTATAGCTTTTATATGTACAAGGGCTCATCAACTTATATTATCCAAGCTTTTGTATAACACCCAACCCTACCTTAAGGTTCTATACATTGTGATAAAAACTAAGGGTTAGGAATTTATGCACAATATACTAAATGCTATATGTTATAATCATTAAACGCATTATACCTTATGCTAGATGTTATCACCTTTGTGCACATTATAACTTATGCTAACTGTATTAACCTTTATGCACATTATAACTTATGCTATATGTATTAACCTTTATGCACATTATAAATTATGCTATATGCATAGTATGACTATTGAAAAGGTTCTACGTAATACACTATGTGTTATGACTAATGTGCATCGACATACGTTATGTTTTAAGCATAATGAAGACCATAGTTAAATCTCGATTGATCTCTGTGTTGGTAGTATTACGTGCATTTGGTAGCTATGATACTTAAATGTTATTAAATGAGATCTGGGTGGAATTCCCATTGGCATCCCTTGTGGCAAGGCTTCACGTGAATATTCTTTGTTAACGTGTTAAACCATAGCTACACTATGCACTATCTCGATGAGGCTCTAACCTGGAGCATTCATTTTGTAAAGCAGGTGGGAGGAGAGGCCGACAGGCTCTCGGATTCTTAGGGTTTGTAAAAACTGTTTACAGGCATCTCTCCCGAGGTTCGATACTAAGACTTGTAACTTACATTTTGTCACCCGCGGGCTATATGAGCAGAGCCTTATAGAGTTGTTAACCTTACTGGATTCGATGGTGAATCCGTGCACCTCTAGTGTTGATGTTGAAAGCTTAATATGTCACAGATGTGTTCAAGCGTGCTACGAGAGTTTGTAAGTAATGTCATGGTCAACCAATTTTTGTTTCGTCGAGTGTTTAACATTATCAATGTTTAAGTTTTAAAGTCTAAGCTATTTCAAGGTTTAACCACTTATTTGTTTGATGTTCTAGTAGGTTCTTCCTTAGCATTTGTTTAAGTTTAGCCAGATAGGGATAAGAGCTTAAAAATCCCTGGTAAGCCTCGGTGACTCCCTATGGGAATCTATTGTACTTAGAAAGTTTTGGTGAAGATTTGGCATGATGCCGGTCTTTGTTTGGTTTAGCCGAGATTTCGGTTTTGTTTTAAGCTTTGGTTTTTACAGTCAGTTCTAAGCTTGAAGCTGTATGGCATTTGATACAGGGAGGGTTGAACCCTCAACCTTGTCCTTCGTTGGTTTCTCAACGTTTCCATGGTTATTTTACATGTATAAATGTTATGGTTAATATATATAAGGTTTTAGCCAGAATCAAATGGAGTTTGAAATAGAAATCCTGAGATAATGCTCTCGGCATTCTTCATTATTTGGTGTTAAAGATTTGTTATGTTTGTTACTTATTTTTTAGGGCAAATCCCATCGCTGTTGGTGAATGGTTGTAATGTCTCATTTAAAAAAATTTTGTATACAATGGCCGTAAGGCTAGGTTAAAACCCTACCATAAATGGTTATTGTGTTTATGATTTTCTTAAGGAGATTCTAAGGATTTCGAACCCAAACCTTTTATGTAATTTAAGGTTTATTTTAATGGCGTAAATGTGTTATAAGGGATAAGGGTGAGTCGAGACTCAAACCCTGCACACCTGTGTATTTAACCTATAACTATTTGTGTTTAAAATTTAATAAAAAAAAATATAGATCTGTTGAGTGAACTCTTACGGTTATCGAACCCTAGTCTTTGCATTACTTTCTCGTTTGGAAAGTTATGGTAAATTATTAAAGTAATACTGGTTTGTGGAAAAGAAAACAGGGTCTCCAACCCTAGAATAGTCGATAGACTCTTTTAGAGTGTCGAATACTTAATTAATATTAATGTGTTGTGATTATTAAAACTTCAAATAAAGATATAGTATGATTGAAAGGTCCATGCATAAATATTTATGTGGATAAATATAGTGAATGGAAAATACGATATGATTAGGGTTTTGCAACATCATTGTTTATACTTGAATTGCTTATCTGTATTTATTATAAATGTTCTGATATTGATAAATATAATAATACTGCTTTAATATTTATTATTAAAGTGATAATGTTAAGAGAGTTAGTTGATTCGTAGAATACTATTTCTGTATAAAAATGATATGTTTAAATGTTAAACTGTTGTGAATTATTTATGAACTTTGTCCTATTTTTAATATTTATAAAGTAGGTTTTGTACTAGATGTTTTTATAACACTGAGGTTGGATTTTAAATATAAAATATGTATTTATAAAAGATTATACAGATGCATAAATATTATTAGATTATGTTGCTAAGCATGTGCAGAAAACACCTAGGTTTCCTAGTTAAGTTATGTGATGTTTTACTAAAAAATTAAGATAGTATAAATGTACTGAAATAAAATAGAATTATTTATGAAACTCAATGATTCGAATCTATTCATAGTATATCATTATTCAAATCTATTTTAAATTCATCTTTCCTGTACTAGAGTACGACACTAAATATAGTGTGTGGAAAAATACAGGAAAGCATTTTCTATTATTTCAATCATTGTTTAAACATAAATTTTAACTATCCATTTAGCATTTTAACCTAGCAGATATATGGATTTTCAGAGTAGATAATATTGCAGAAATAAAACATTTAATCACAGTCAAAAGATGTCTAAGATCAAATAGAGAACTCATAACATAACTACATTCATTTCCTTAGTAAATAATTTGGGCATAAAGTAAATAAGCTAACACAATTTGAATCTGGTAACTGTAGAAGAGACAAACAACCAAAGGAGCCCATTCCACCCAACCTTTTCCTGAAGATAGCCAAGATACTTGCCTTAGGACCCTCGAGCCTGTTCACTGAACCATTAGGAGGAAGATGCTGTGTCGAGAAATGGAATAAATTCCTTTGCAACTCAGCAGTAGTACTTGACATTAGTACTTCTGCTTTTAGCAATATTGAACTCAGCAATGTGGTTGCACTAGTTCAGAATGCAGTCTTAACTCACTCAATCCCTTCTAACCTTCCCCTCATCGAATCTCTTGTGCTCTCTTGCCTTTCACAATTCCGCAATTATCACAAGGTAGGAATGAATAGCCTCCTGCTGAATTCAATGGGTAGATAAAGCATGCCTAGGTCTTTTGGTGAGTTGTCTTTAGTTAATGAGCCACCTGCTTAGTTCCACTTTCTTGGGGAACATGACCATACAAATAGCGAATTTGCCCCCTGCAACAGCTAGAAGTGAGTTGAGGATGCTGCCAAGTGTCAGTTTTCTCTCCACCCCAACCCATTCCTCCTAGTGGGTGAGTGAACACTCATTCAACAGTCTCCTTTGGATATTTGTCTCCTCTTTTATTTATAAATAATAAAATATTCAAAGTAATTAATTACAATCATCCTTGACCCCACTTGGTCAATAAACATAAAACTTTACAATAACAAAAAACATAATGTTTTTTCTGACAACATAAAATGTTCAGAATTTGGGTATGTGAAAAGCACCCCCTCTTAAATTCAACATCGTCCTCAATGTTGCTTTGATTCATCATCCTCTAGTTCCTCCTAGAACAGATTTGGTTATGCCACCCGCATATTACTTTCGAACTCCCAAGTTGCTTCATCTGGACTAAGGTGCTTCCATTGCACCTTTACCTGTCCAATGGTACGATTATGAAGCAAAATTTCCCTCTTCTCAAGGATACAATCTGGTTCCACCAAAAAATCTCCTTTTGGTTCCACCTGTACATCATTCCAATTAATCACATCAGTAGCATCATGCACATACTTTTTCAAAAGAGAGATGTGAAATACATTATGTACTTTAATACTTGGTGGCAAGGCCAACTGATATGCCACTGGTCCTACCCTGGAGAGTATTTCAAAAGGTCCACAATACCTTGGTGCTAGTTTAGCACAACTTCCTAACTTTAAGGAGCTCTTTTTGGGTTTTACCTTGAGGAACACATGTTCACCAACCTGAAACCCTTTTTGAGTTCTTTGGAGATCTACATGACTTTTCTATCTATCTTATGCAATTTTCAAATTTCCTTGAACCTGTTTCATGGTTAGTTCCATTTCTTTTAATAACTCAGGTCCTAACATTAACCTATCAACTAGATTACTCCAAGAAATAGGAGTGTTACACTTTCTGCCATACAAAACTTCAAATGGACTGAGTTTCACTGAAGCTTGGTAATGTTATTATAAGAAAATTCAACAAGATGCAAATATTCCTCCCATTTACCTGGCTGATCTCTAACATACATTCTCAATATATCTTCAAGAATCTGATTGACTCTTTTTGTCTGTCCATCCGTTTGTGGATGAAATGTTGTACTGAAATTTAAAGTAGTATCTAAACCTTTAAATAAAGACTTCCAGAAATTTCCTGTAAACTTTGAGTCTCTGTCATAAATTATAACTTTTGGAATCCCATGCAAGCGAAAAATTTGTTTCATAAAAACTTCAGCAATGTTAGCAGCCTTGTAGGTTTTTTTAATAGGTATGAAGTGGGCTAATTTACTAATCTTATCCACAACTACCGTTATGGAATCATTCTATTTCTGATTTTTAGGTAACTCAGTGATAAAATCAATACTAATTATATCCCACTTCCAATCTGGAATAGGAAGTGGCTGCAACAATCTAGCTGGGTGTTGATGTTCAGCCTTTATTTGCTGACACTCTATACACCTAGCAATATATTCAGCTACTTCATTTTTCATAGATGGCCAAAAATAATCTTTCCTCAACATTGTTATCATCTTTTGGTAACCAAGATGCCCTGAGTATGGAATTTTATGCAATTCATTTAAATCAGTAACTTAATTTCAACAACATTAGGCACATAAAGTCTGTTTTTATACAACATTAATCCGCTTTCATCAATTCTGAAATCTGTTATTAAATTTTCAGCATTACCTTCAACAACTTTGTCAATTAATTTTTTATATTTTTCATCCATTATGATTCCTTCCTTAATCTGATTTTCTAGATCAGTTTTATAAGTACTGATTGCTAAAACAAAATTTAGCCTAGCATTTCTGCTTAAGGCATCAGTAACTTTATTTTCTTTACCTTTAATGTGTTGAATCTCGAAATCATATTTGCTAAGGAAAGCTAGCCACCTAGCTTGCCTTGCATTCATATTTGGTTGATCCAACAAATACTTTAAACCCTTATTTTCTGTCATTAATGTAAATTTTCTTCCGATTAAGTGATGACGCCACATGTTTAACGCATGTGTAACGAAAACCACGGTGGCTTCACTAGAAGGCAATATAATATCACATTCATTCATATTGCGGTATTAAATATTCATGAAAAACTAAAAATTATATTGCATATATATTAAGGGGCAAAGGGTTTTTTTTATTTAATGTAACAATACAAAAATACTTTGGGGTCTTTTTTATATGGGTGGGCTGACAAATATCCTCCAAATGGAGATGGCAAGATCACGGTCGGATGAGAAATCAGGTTGAGGCAAGGCTCAAGCTTATTATTACGGAGGGAAATCGCATCTTGAGGCATGCTTGAGGCCAGGGGTTTCGTGGTGAAGTGGGTTACCAATCGATCATAGTCGAGAGACAATGGTCATTGACGGCCAATTGTTACCAATAGCACTCAGCTAGTTGTTACCAATATCCTTGGGAGGCTCTAAGCCTCTAGGGCCTGTTATAGGCCCTTGATAGGCCTTGGGGGCTTGAATGCCAAACCACTCATGCCTATTACAGGCCTTGGAAGGTTTAGTCAGCCTCATAGAGCTTATTATAGGCCTTGGGGGCTTGGATACCTAGCCCACAATAGTCTTAGTCAATGATTGGGGAACTGCAACGTGCAATCTAAATGTTGTACTATGTGCATTGGCTCTAGTGACATACAAGAAGTGATCTCCTATCTCTTCATTAGACCATTAGATGTTGCAAATCATAATGATATGTGGTTGAGTAATTGCATTGTGGGTGAAGTAATGTGCATCCACAATATACATCGAAAGAAGCAAGGTGCATTGTAGAATGCATGTGGGGTCATAAGAGGGGTATCATATCAATATACTAGGTAGAAATATAAAGGGGTATGAAAAATGTTAATGAAAAAATTGATACATACAATATCTAGTGAAAATAGGTTTTTTTTGTAAATTGGGAAGGCATATTGGGAGGGGGATAAAAAAAATGATTTTGGAAGGTATTTTTCGAATATTTAGTGAAATTAGGGTTAATGTTTCATATGCCATGAATGAACGTGCTATGATAGCGGTTAATTGAGTGAAGCCCCCGTGATGGAAACCAACTCTAAGTCGTAAGTTGCGTAAATCTTCTCATGAATCTTTAACTTTCTAGACTCATATGCAATCACATGACCTTCTTGTGTTAAGACCCTTCCAAGTCCATCATTGCATGCATCATTGAACACGAAGAAATCTTTGTTTGGATCAACAATTTTTAGAATAGGTGTCGTTATTAATAGTTCTTTTCATTTCTTAAAACTTTCTTCACATTTTTTATCCCAGATAAATTTCTTACATTTCTTTTGTAAAGAATTTATAGGATTCTCTATTTGAGAGAACCCTTCTATAAATTTATGATAGTAACCTGTAATTCCCATCAAAGATCATACACCAGTTACGTCTTTAGGGGTAGGCCATTCATTAATTGTTTTTATCTTGTCTGGGTCTACTACAATTCCATCCTTGGATATCACATGCCCTAGATATTGTATTTTATCTTTATAGAAATCACATTTGCTGAACTTAGCGTAAAGTTGGTGTTCTCTTAATACTTTTAAAATTATTTTTAAGTGTTCATCATGATCTTCTTTAGTCTTAGAATAAATTAGAATGTCGTCAATGAAAACAATTACAAACTTATCTAAGTACTGATGTAAAACATTATTCATAAGACACATCAAAACTGCTGGAGCGTTGGTTAGACCAAACGGCATAACCACGAACTCGTAGTGCCAGTAACGGGTTCTAAAAGCAGTCTTAAAGATGTCCTCATATTTTATTCTGACTTGATGGTACCCTGACCTCGAATCTATCTTAGAAAATATCTTCGCATCGCGTAGTTGATCAAACAGATCATTAATGTGAGGCAAAGGATATATGTTCTTTGTGGTCATTTTATTTAACTGACGGTAATCTATGCATAAACGCACATTTCCATCTTTCTTTTTACCAAAAATTACAGGTTATCCCCATGGAGACACACTAGGCCTTATATAGTTTTTATCAATCAATTCCTTAATTTGTGATTTAAGTTCATTAATCTCCGGAATGTTCATTCTGTAAGGAGCCTTTGAGTTTGGTGCCACTCCTAGTACTAACTCAATGGTGAAATCTAGTTCCCTTTTCAGAGGTAGTCCTGAAATTTCTTCCGGGAATACATCAGAAAATTCCTTTAGAATGGGTATGTCTTCCAATTTTAACTTATCTTCCTTAGCTGATTGTTTGTCATTAATTACATTTACAACAAACAACTTACACCCTTTATGAACAACCTTTTTAACTTGTAAAGCATAAATTTGTCTAACATATGTCTTTCTAGGAATTCCTTTTACTATTACAATTTCACATTCATCATTCAAGCAAGTAATAGTCTTTTCAAAGCAATTTAATACTACCCTATGCTTTTCCAACCAATCCATTCCAATCAGGACATCATAAGAACCTAAAGGTAACACATTCATCTTAACAGGAGTCCTAAATTGATTCATCAGTAATTCACACTCTTTTACATAATCAGTCACTTTTCTTTTTGTTCCAGTAGCTAATTGAACCAACCATGATTTATCAAACTTGTCTATTTTCAAATTGCAACATTTCACTAAATCAGGTGACACATAGCTAAGACTTGCTCCTGGATCATTAAAATAGAAATGGGTTTATTTTTTTAGCATACCTTCCACTTCAACCATGGAAGTTTGATGATCGGCTTGTTTGTTCTCCAAAGCTGCATTTATCTTGGGCATATCCCTTGCTAAGTCACCAACAGTAGCCTCCTCCTGTACTGTGTGTATGTTGTTGACAGTCCTCTTTCTGAGTGGGAAGTTGGATGCATAGTGAGGTCCTTGATACTCCCAACATTTAACAGGTTCTTTCTGTTCATTGTTTTTAACAAAAATTTTAGGTGGATCACTGTTTCTTGCAGCTGTAAATTTTGATTGTGTATTACCTATTGAATTATTTACTTGAAATTTTCTATTAGAATAATTATGTGAATTATTATTTCCAAAGTTGTGATTAAAAGAGAACTGCTTCTTCCTTTGTTCAAAATTATTAGGCCTTTTTTCCTTCCAACTTGGTATGCCTTCTCTTTTCTTGTTCTGTTTATAACAGATATTTGCTTTTCTTATGGCCTCTTCAAGAGTTCGAGGACCATCATACTCAATCATGTACTTTATATGAGAGGGAAAACAACTCGAAAATATATGTACCTTAGGATTTTCTTTAGTGAGATAAGGCACATACCTTAATAAATTTAAAAACTTGTTGCATAACTCCCTCATATCCATGGAACCTAAATTTAACTCATAAAACTCTTTAGCTCGTTCCTCATAGTATTGTTTTGATAGAAACTTTCTTTTAAAATATTTTCTAAAATTAGTCCAGTTTACACTTCTCTCTTTTAAACCTTTTACTCATTTCAAATCTTGCCACCAGATGTCTGCTTTTCCAGTCAGACTATAAATTTCCACTTTAGTTTTTAGATGACTTGAGTAGTTGTAAATCTGAAAGTACTTAATCATACTAGACAGCCATGCTTCGACTGTCTCACTCTTTTATGTTTCTCCATTAAAAGTTGTTGGTTTGATATTTTTAAACTCGCCAGAAATTTCTTCGTATGTCCTGTACTTCTTCCTTTTAGTGTAGCAGTCACTTTCACTACTATCACTGGAATAGTTGTGCTTTTTCTTGCGTTCTTTTTCATACAATTCAGAAGATGAGCTGTTATCATAATTAGTCAATTTTAACTTTTTATCCTTACATTAGTAGGACATAGTTCCATATTCAACATTATTGGGTGTTCCTTTATCTTTATCATTATTATGAAAATTATTCAGCAGGATTTGATTCAGCTCCTCTTGAGCTTTCAGGATTCGTTCATTTTCTTCCTTAACAGTTTTTATTTCAATTTTTAAATCCTTTATTGTTCTTAATAATTCAGAGGAACTATCATTCAATTCAACAAATACGTTTTCTACATTAATGTGTCCTTGTTCATTATTATTATGTTCATTATTAAGGGACTTGTCCTCAACCGACTCTTCTGGTCCTTCCATACCTGCAGACTAAATTTATAAAATGCTGAAACTGAAAAAAAATAAGAATTAAAAATCAGTAATTTGCAATTTTTTCCTAAATATTTATTTGGGTGAGTGAGCCACTTCAGGCCTAGTATTTGAACTTGCGCTCTAATACCACATGTAATATCCCCAAAATTCCACAAAAATTTAAAATTTTTCTAGGTAGCATAAAATGCTACAATCGCTATGCGGAAGTATAATTAATGTTAATTTGTTTATTTAAACGACAGCCTAATGATGACACTTCTTTGATTAGTCATCAATATTATAAACATGTTATGTCAATTACATGCTATGTTTGTCATAAAGTATTACGATTTGCAAATGATTAAAAGCATGTATTTATGCGGTCATTAACTGTTGCATGTTTTAAATACCATTTTTGTTTTTCTTAATAATTATGTTTACCTCAATGAATGTATACACATTGTCAATTAACTTTATATTTTATTATGGTATTCCTTTATTCGTAAGTCCTAACTGTTTGACTTTCTTGATGATGAAGGGGTCCTAAGGGCACTCCAAGGCTTACTTAGCTATTTAGCTAACACTCTTGAACTTTTGTCACAGATTATAGGTAAGAGCGATACTTCTTTCCAAGCATTAACGATGTATGTAAAAATGACTTGTTTTAAACTCCAATTAGCCTCCGATGTTAAAAGTATAGAAGATTTAGTTTGTGTAAGGGTAAGACCTACCCTGGCTATGGTTGTACGTAACACACATACGTCATAACTATTTATTGATGTTTTCTCTCGAGTTTTACTTCATATTCAAACATCGTGCTTATGCCATCATTATTTTAATTGTATTATGGTTTGCGTTTTATGTGTTCGATTATTGACTATAGCTTTTATATGTACAAGGGCTCATCAACTTATATTATCCAAGCTTTTGTATAACACCCAACCCTACCTTAAGGGTTCTATACATTGTGATAAAACCTAAGGGTTAGGAATTTATGCACAATATACTAAATGCTATATGTTATAATCATTAAGCGCATTATACCTTATGCTAGATGTTATCACCTTTGTGCACATTATAACTTATGCTAAATGTATTAACCTTTATGCACATTATAACTTATGCTATATGTATTAACCTCTATGCACATTATAACTTATGCTATATGCATAGTATGACTATTGAACAGGTTCTACGTAATACACTACATGTTATGACTAATGTGCATCGACATACATTGTGTTTTAAGCATAATGAAGACCATAGTTAAATCTTGATTGATCTCTGCGCTGGCAGTCTTGGGTGCATTTGGTAGCTATGATACTTAAATGTTATTAAATGAGATCTTGTTGGATGCCTGTTGGAATCCCTTGTGGCAGGGCTTCACGTGAATATTCTTGGATAACGTGTTAAACCCTAGCTGCACTATGCACTATCTCGATGAGCCTCTAACCTGGAGCATTCATTTTGTAAAGCAGGTTGGAGGAGAGGCCGACAGGCTCTCAGATTCTTAGGGTTTGTAACAACTATTTGCAGGCATCTCTCCCGGGGTTTGATACTGAGACCTGTAACTTACATTTTGTCACCCGCAGGCTATATGAGCAGAGGCTTACATAGTTGTTAACCTTACTGGATTCGATGGTGAATCTGTGCACCTCTAGTGTTGATGCTGAAAGCTTAATATGTTGCAGATGTGTTCAAGCGTGTTACGAGAGTTTGCAGGTAATGTCATGGTCAACCCATTTGTGTTTTGTCGAGTGTTTAACATTATCAATGTTTAAGTTTTAAAGTATGGGCTATTTCCAGGTTTAACCACTTATTTGTTTGATGTTCTGGCAGGTTCTTCCTTGGCATTTGTTTAAGTTTAGCTAGATAGGGATAAGAGCTTAAAAATCCCTGGTAAGCCTCGGTGACTCCCTATGGGCATCTATTATACTCAGAAGGTTTTGGTGAAGCTTTGGCATGATGCCAGTCTTTGTTTGGTTTAGCCGAGATTTCGGTTTTGTTTTAAGCTTTGGTTTTTACTGTCGGTTGTAAGCTTTAAGTCGTATGGCATTTGATACAGGGAGGGTTGAACCATCGACCTTGTCCTTCATTGGTTTCTCAACGTTTCCATGGCTACTGTACATGTATAAATGTTATGGTTAATATATATAAGGTTTTAGCAGAAAGTAAATAATTTGGGCAGAAAGTAAATAATGGTTAATATGTATAAATAGAAAACTGATAACATAACTACATTCATTTCCTTAGTAAATAATTTGGGCAGAAAGTAAATAAGATAACCCAATTTGAACCTGGTAACTGTAGAAGAGACAAACAGCCAAAGGATCCCATTCCACCCAACCTTTTCCTAAAGACAGCCAAGCTACTTTCCTTAAGACCCCCGAGCCTGTTCACTAAACCACCTGGACGAAGATGTTGTGTGGAGAAATGAAATAAATTCATTTGCAACTCAGCAGTAGTACTTTTTCTTTTAGCAATACTAAACTCAACAATGTGGCTACACTAGTTCAGAATGCAGTCTTAAATCACTCAATCACTTCTAACCTTCCCCTTATCGAATCTCTTGTGCTCTCTTGTCTTTCACAATTCCGCAATTATCACAAGGTAGGAATGAACAGCCTCCTGTTGAATTCCATGGGTAGATAAAGCATGCCTAGGTCTTTTGGTCAGTTGTCTTTAGTTAATGAGCCACCTGCTTAGTTCCACTTTCTTGGAGAACATGAACATAAAAATAGGGAAGTTTCCCCGTGCAACAACTAGAAGTGTGTTGAGGATGTTTCCAAGTGTCAGTTTTCTCTCCACCCTGGTCCATTCCTATTAGTGGGTCAGTGACCACTCATTCAACAGTCTCCTTTGGATATGTGTCTCCTCTTTTATTTATAAATAATAAATTATTCAGAGCAATTAATTGCAGTCATCCTTGATCCCACTTGGTCAATAAACATAAAACTTTACAATAACATAAAATATAATGTTTTTCTGACAACATAAAATGTTCAGAATTTGGGTATGTGACACCTCTCCTGTACCAAATTGGCAATATTCACTATCTCTTTTGCCATTATTTAGCACTGTTAACCTAACCAATGATTTGACAGTATTAACCTAAAGCTCTCAACACCCACTTTTTCAAAGTAACCACAATGTTGTGAGGGTGCAATAACATAACATGACTAATACCCTTTACACCACTAATAATGTGGAGATTTTGGAAACCATTCAAAAACAAATTTATATCAATATAATATTGTTTTTAAATTTAATGAATTGGGGGTGATGATATTGCTAGCCTAATAAATGGTTACAATATCCTCTTAATGGGTGAATTTCATGCATTTACTTTGAGTAACCAAATCATTCTTCTAAGCAATTATTCCAATCCTAATCCTCTTTGGTTGGGCGAAGACCCCACTCTAGACTATCAGTACAAAAGAAGTTTCGATGATCTAGGTGAAAAATTGTTTGGCTATGAGTTAGTCAATATATGTGGTGCTCAAGACTTTATAATTTGTAATGCACTAAAGAAGTGGCCAAATTTTAACCAGATGACTTGCATTCATGGGCTTCGAAGTAGTGTGGTAGATTCTATCATATCTAAGATCCCTTTATATAACGGTATGATAAATATATACATTCTTCTCAACCATGATCCTGACTCGGGTCATAGACCTCTAATTGTGACCCTCAATTTCTCCATGCATAGACATTCCACAGATGAAAATTCTCCCAGTCAAAAGCATATGATCTTCGACAAAAGTAAGGACGATCATTTCATAAATGATTTAAAAAATGTCATGTTTCCGCTTTCGAGTACGGACAATATCATATAGAAGACTTCTATCATAATTTCAATGCAGTCCTCTCCTCTTCCATTAACAAGTTCTCCCTCGAAGTTTTGAGTAAAAAGAATAATAGAAAAACCAACCACAAGTATGATAAAGATTGCAAAAAAATCAAAAGAGCAATCAAGGAAGCGATTGAAGAGTCTCTAAAAATTGACAAGATA
Organism: Larix kaempferi; assembly: GCA_027924585.1. Classification (NCBI taxonomy): domain Eukaryota; kingdom Viridiplantae; phylum Streptophyta; class Pinopsida; order Pinales; family Pinaceae; genus Larix; species Larix kaempferi. Next base: position 12,046,002 of record BSBM01000687.1, on the reverse strand, counting down.
AATAATTACAAAGCCCTAATTAAAAGAAAAAATATGCATTATATAAATAAAGGGCAGGAAAACCCTTTACACTTCTCTAAGGTGGCTCGTAAGATATTTTGGATACAAATTATAACTAGTAAAACTAAAGAGGATAGTAAGATTGCTTTGAACGATTGGGATTCCTATCTTAAAAATCTTTACAAATCCTCAAATGTCATTAATAACACTCAAAATATTTTTACAATGAAATAAGTTTTCTCATTAGAAGACATAGACTTTGGGGTTAAGTTCCTAGCAAATGGGAAAGCTAAAGGCATTGAAGGATATCAAGGAGAAATCCTGAAAATTGGTGGAACTATTCTCATCCCTCACATCTACAAGATTTTCAATCTTGTGTTCATGCAAAGTTCCCCTGATCCTTGGACTCAGAGTGTCATTATTCCTATCTTTAAAAGTGGCTATAAAAATAACCCGTCTAACTATCGAACCATTTTTATTACCCCTCTCTTAGACAAGCTTTATGGTATCATTTTAGAAAAGAAAATCAATGTTTGGTTTGAAAGTGAGGGTAACTGGGCTAAATGTCAGGCGGGATTTAGAAGACATAACTCTACCATGGACCACCTCATTACTCTTAGAATCATTGCACATGAATGTTGTAATATCAAATCCAATCTCTTATGTTGCTTTATGGACTTTAGGAACGCTTTCAATAGAGTGCCTAGAAATAACATGTGGAATAAATTAGAAGAGCTACAGGTTGATTTAGAGCTAGCTAAGAACTGTTGCAATAAGATTGTATGACAAAGGCATTTCCAAATTTAAGAGCATTGAGGGGTGGTCAAAAGATATTAACTTTAACAATGTATTTAATGAAGGATCCCCCTCAACCCTACTATTTTTGACATATACATCTATAATCTAGAAAGATGTTTAGAAGAAGCAGGTTGTGCTCGAATGACCTTAGCTAGCATAATCATCATCCTCCTACTCCATGATAATGATATTGTTCTTATGGTCAGATGCCCCTCTAACTAGGATAAACAATTAAGGATTCTCAAGGATTTATGCTCCAACATGGGTATGTCTGTTAACACCAACACAACTAAAGTTACGATTATCAAGTCCAATAAAGACACTTACGGGCATGCGCAAGCTAATGAGGGTCACTTTTGGCGCTTTAGATGCAATAGAAAACTGAAAAATCACGCATCCCTCAACTTACTTTGTTTTTTTTAGATACTTACACAAGATATCTTGCATCAAGTAAAAAATATGAAACGTAGTAAATTTAGTCACGTTTCTGAATATATAAGTTTTAAGTATTGAAAATTTACATAACTATGTTAAATTTCATTTTTTTCTAATAGTCACTTTTTATATTTTTGGCAAACGATAAGGTATATTTTTTTGTGGGTGCATCCTTTCAGTGCCTTAATGACAGTTTCGGGCTACAAAAATTGGTAGACATGTATAGCACCCATAGCACTAGTGCAACACTATTTTTCCAAAATTAAATGTTTATTTTTTAATTTTTTTTAAGTATGTAAGTTATCAAACCTCGAGAACGGTACATTAAATGTGGGTGCGGCCTTTGAAGGTCTTAATCCAGTTATTTCGACTTGGATTTTTTATAGCATGTAGAGGTCGGTGTCTACTAGTGCAACATACAATTTTTTTTAAATGGTTGTGAATGAAAAAGTTATGGAATAAACACTAACAGTGTGTTTTTTGACTTAAGGAGTGATGACACAAGAAAATTAGAAAATAAATAGAAAATCTCAATATTTTTTAAAAAACTTACATATTTGGAGTCTGCATAAAAAATGTTATCTATGCCTAAACTTTCGTAAAAAATGGTCATGTATGTCCTGCTATAGAGAGCGGTGAAAAGCAGGCATATTGAGAAAAATGGTGGAAATGTCTAATCAGCTATGCTTCAGTAAATTCCATACCACAGGTTTGGTAAGTCTAAACCAACCACATAGGACTATGGCTGACATGCGAGAAAGGGAGGAGTGGGTGATTAGGTGCTCAAGAACGCGCGCGGGCTATATTTAAATTCAAATAACGCGTGCGCGTTATAGTTAAATTCAAATATTTTGCTTGGTGCGCTTAATGTTAGACGAAACGCGAGCGCGTTATGTATATATAAAATGTGTGTAGGTTTTGTATATACATAACGTGCGTGCGTTATTAACTTCACAAATTTATGTTTTTAAGTGTTGGATGGAGATAAATGGGGTGAGAGAGAGAGAAGAGACATACGAAGGGGGGGTATGATCATGAATATGGTGATGAGGATGATGATGATGATGAATATGATGATGAAGATGGCGATGATGATGATGAAGATGAAGATGATGGTGATGAAGATGATGATTATGATGATGATAAAGAAGAGGATGATTGTGATCATCATAATCATAATCATATTCATCATCATCATCCTCATCATAATCATCATCCTCATCTTCATCTTCATCATCATCATCATCATCAACAGTAGCAGTAGCAGCAGCATCATCCTCATCATCATCATCATCCCCATATTCTTCATCATAATCTTCCTCATCATCATCATCTTCTTCATCATCATCATCATCATCATTATCATCATCATATTCGTCATCATCAACATCATCATCATCATCATCATCATCGTCGTCATTGTCATCACCCTCTTCCTCATCGTTATCATCATCATCATCATCAACATATTCATTATGATCATCATCATCATCATGTTCATCATCATCATCATCATCATCATCACCATCACCATCTTCATCATCATCATCATTGTCGTCGTCATGAAGATGATGATGATGATGATGTGATGATGGTAATGAAGACGAGGACAATGATGATGATGTTGATGATGATGGTGATGAGGATGATGATGATGAATATGGTCATGAGGATGATGATGATGATGAAGATGTTGAAGATGACGATGATGAAGATGATGAATATGAAGATGATGGTGATGAAGATGATAAAGATGATGAAGATGATGATGATGATGAAGATAATGATGAAGACGACGACGACGACGATGACGATGATGATGATGATCATGATCATGATGATGATGATCATGATGAAGATCATGATGAAGATGATGATGATGATGATGATGGTGATGATGATGATGATGATGATGATGATGACGAAGATGATCATGATGATCATGAAGATGATGACTATGATGATGATGATGATGAATGTGATGATGATGATGATGATGACGATGAAGATGATAGTGATGACGACCACAACGATGATGATGAAGATGATGAAGATGATTATGATGATGATGAAGATGATGATGATGATGATGATGATGATGAAGATGGAGATGACGACGACGACGATGATGATGATGATGATGATGATGGTGATGATCATGATGATGGTGATGATCATGATGATGAAGATGATGATGAAGATGTCGATGATGATGATGATGACGATGAATATGATGGTGATGATGATGATGATGATGATGATGATGAAT